>VWYH01002416.1:3206977-3806977 GCA_013399365.1 Pampusana beccarii | reverse complement strand
TATGGTGGCTCTATGGCTGATATTGCGAGATTCAAAATTGGTTTGAGTTGCCTGGAAGAAGTGTTTGGACCACTTCTCCTGTTATTTTAGAAGGAAATTTAGCTTTACCTTTACATCTTTCAATGCATTTACTTGCTGTTTGCTCGTCACATACCTCATCTTCATGCTCACCTACAATCCTCTTTTGCCTACTGTTAAAGAGCACCGTGATGAAAGAACCACAAACTTGTGAAAGCTTTAGGACCCTGATGTGGAGATGAGCATGGACTTCTGATTTTGATTATTCCAAGGTGTCTGATGCTTCCACTTTGCATAAGGCCCTGAATAAGCTCATCAGTCAGGCTGTGTGCTGCTAGAGATGAGCGGAGGGTATGGAAAGCTTTCCACTCCCAGCAGTGCAAGTGTATTGATAAGCCCTGCAGTTCAAGAGGAAACACTGCACATAATTTTGCGGGACTGTTAACAAAGAGAACATTTAGCAGTTTAGATTTTTCAAGGGAAAACATGTCAGGCGTACATGTCCCCTCTGAAATATACTGCCATGCTGTAATTCTAAAGAGTATTCAATTGTTGCATTATATATCTTTTTTTAATGTTAATAATGATATATATGGTATCCTATCTTACCCACTGGAGAAAGCTGAATCCTAATACAAGCACAGGGAGGAGAAGGAAATACTAAGTAATTAATCACAGCTGTTCCTGGCCTTTGAAAGCTGAAAGTTAACGCTGACCAATCTGTATTCTGTCCGGCTATCTAAAAGAAAATATATTTTTTTTTGAGCTAAAAATGCTCTATTTCACTTTTAAAATGTGATTTAATTTATTATTGGGCCACATTGCCAGTTGGTGTGAATTAACATAACTGAGTGCTGTGCTACACCACGGGCTGATGAGCTCCTGGGCTGAGCTTCATCATTCATGTTTTAAAACACAAATGGATATACTTGCCGAAGGAGCAGGTCTTTCTCTAAACAAGAGTAACTTGAAATGCCATCTCCCTCCAAAATCCTATTTTTTACCAGCCAGGTTTAATCGTCACGGCTTCTCACAGATAAGGTTCCCGCAGTTATTCTGCCTCAGAAATGGTGACGGGAAGCGATGATGAAGCAGCGGAGGAGGAATCCTGCACATTATGGCTGTATTTCGGGTTGGGTTCTGCTGCACTCTGCTGGTACATAACACCAGCAGAACTTTTTCTATGGTGTAAAACCCCAAGAAGGCAGTCGAGTTTTTCCTAGAGGCACATTTGTGTGCAGAAAAAGTCGGGACTGTATAATTGGAAGTGTAAGAAAACAAAACCTGCACTTCAAGGCGCAGTTTGATTTCACAGATCACTATTCCTAGCAGCAGGCATTCATTTTTCTTCCAAATTGGGAAGATATGGGAAGTTTTCCTGCCTTGCAAAAAATAAACAGGTAAATTACGCTTCTTCCACCAGATTTTTTAATGCAATATTTTTAATGTTTGACTACTTGGACATATTATTGGCAGAGTAGAAGTATAGAAGACCAAAGGCAAAGTGAAGTCTCACTGTACACATTTCAAAAACAGAAAGAGGGGAACGGTTCTTACGCATTTTTACTATAATTATAGTTTTCTTTGTGCCTTTAATATGACAAAGTTACTGTGCCAGAGTTTACTGGTAGAATCTATGAGCAAAATGATAGCTATCAGCCTGCGTCAGTGCTAATAACTAAAATGTATATCCTAGACATTACAAAAGGATGCTTCACGTAGGTGACCTTTGAAATTAATGCAAGATTTGCCATTTCTTACTCAAAACCTACCAATTAACAGGGAGTGGCACATATAAAGGCACCACAGAGTGCTTTGTAGGGCATGTTTGTAATTTTATACTGATCGCTTACATCTCCCACATTTTCCCAGTAGCATCCCCTTACTAAAAATCCCAGACAGCAAATCTCCAAATGGTTTCACAGACACTAGGCTCTCGAAGAGACCAGAAGACTAGTGTGGAGTGGGCTGAAAACAAAAGGCCCCCATCACATCACAGCTATGCTGTTTGTCATGATGTATTTGTTATAATTACTATCCACTCGAAGGAGAGGAATTCTGTTTCTGCATTGTACCAGAAGCTTTTTTTTCCCCTTTTTTCATATAAACCAGTGGTTTTGAAGATGTGCCAAGTATTTCTTTGGTTCCTTCCCCTCTCCTGGAAATTATAGCTCACAGTGGAACTGTGGAGGTGCCAGTTCATTGATCTGCCCTACAGAGGTAAATATATTTCCTCCAGCTACTCTAAAAGATGTCATGAAACAAAAGCATACTTCTTCGGAAGAGCTGATCTGTCAAAATAGTGTTACTGTTCACTGGTTACTTTTTTTTAAAAAGAGGAACAGAAGTCTTCCATGCATATTTAAGCATCTTTTAAAAGAAAAGGTACTAAAATTAGCTTTGGATGCTTTAGATGTGAATGAAAGTTTTCTTTCTTTCTTTCCTCTGTGTTAGTATTTTTTGGGTCTGCCTGGTCCTTATTCGCATCCTTAGACAACTCACCATTTACCTCAAAGGAATTTAGCCAAGGTTGCGTTTCTGGAGGCATCAGGGAGCTGCTGTTTGATTCAGGCCCACGCTCTCCTGCCTGGAACAGCTCTGCACACAGACATGGACACACGCACACACACGTCTCAGAGCTCAGGGTTGCCCAAGCTGAACAGCACTGACCGCATAGGTGACTGACACTGTGAGGAGAGAAGGTTCCGTTCTCTGTTTATTAGGCACAGACATCTCTTAAGGAACAATTTGTTCTCACAGAAAACAGTAAAAGAGCTATTGCAATTTATTGGACTGGAGGTGTTCAGTAACAGTCAGTTTAGCTTCAGATATTGTGGTTTAGTGATTAAAGCACAGGGGCTGCACCCAGAATATCTGGATTCGGGTGCAAGTATCACACACTAAATAAATGCAATCTCTGTTAAGTGCCTCAATTATCTCCATCTACAGAAGAAAGAACTGACATTAAAACAACTTTTGTGTTCCTCAGCTTCAGGTGCAGGACAAGTATCCCATACCTTTGGAAAGATATTTTTATGTATATTAGGGCATAGCAGCCTCCACTGCCTGGGGTTGGGGACCTAAAAATGGATATCCCTGAAAGGCAGCCTCCTCGCAACATAGGTGATTATCATTTACTTAAGCATTCAAGGGGGTGTTACACAGGATTGTCTCCTTCAGGTTTGTAAAACGCTTGGCTGGAAGGTGCCATATAAACCCGGATTATTAGTATTACATTCACGATAGCAAGAGAAGAAAGTGATCTCAGACCAGAAGGTGTAGGAAACACTGACGCATTTGATCATACTCCAGTGGCCAGGCATAATCCAAGACAAGGAGTTTGCCAGAGCGGCACGTTTTGCTCGAGCAGCGTTAAGCTGCAGGGAGAGAGCGGGACCAAGCCCTCTGGGTTCAACAGCATCGATTCCAAACTGATAACTTGACAGCTGAATATACAACCCAGATACGTTTTGTGAATATTTGAGTGTTTCAGCCAAACATTTGCTTTTCCGGAGAGTATTCACCTAAGTGACACTCAAGTACGTGAAAAGCCCTCAAGAAACAAACTAAGGTATGCAGACCCAAATAAATTGGAATTCACCGCTGACTTCTAACAGCTGTTCTCCCCAGAGAAGCTTTTGTTTTATTTGCTCAGCTGTATGGAGACATGTATTGGTTTCCTAGCCTTTTGAAGGATTTCCTATAGTGCTGTTTTTTGGGGTTTTTTCCATTAAAAATGTGTTCTTGGCATATGTTACTCATTTTTGAAATTCCTGAAAATATATTTCTTTTATTATACCAACAGAAGGAGCAAGAGATGGGAAGGCCAAGAGCAAGAAAGGGTTTTAAGATGGTGCTTGATGAATACGTGGAGGGGATGATACGACGTAGCTGTCGGTGGTCAGACTAAACTTGATAAGGCAGCAAGTCTCTTCAAGAGGTTTTTCTTATTTATCAAAAGAGAAGAGAGGAGAAAAAAAAAATGAAAAAGGCCTGGATAGCTCTCTGCTGTGGTGGAGGCCTGTCAGTTTAGTTCATTTTAGAGATAAGCATGTCAAGAAAGAGACAGTGGAAAAAACCCTCGAGGCGCCAGGAATGCACTAAGTATAATTGAAAATGCTCTAGATCACTTTTGTAACGCAACAGCAGGGCCATCTGCAGGCCTCAAATTTTCAATATTAGCAAGCCGTTTTTAAATAATTGCATTGCCTAGTCCTATTTTCTTAATTAACTGTTCTAAATCATACAATATAGCTGCTCCTGGAGTAAATTTTAGGCTCTAAAGATCATTTTCTAAGACTGGTAAACAAGAACTGGCTCGCATTTTTAACAGGTTAACAAATAGAATGCATGAGAGCTGCAGATATCACAAAAAGGGTGTTAGCTACTGCAGAACCCCAACAGCCCCATTCAGGACCGGGGGCTCGGTGTGCTGGTGTGGACAGAAAAGGCTTTAAATGTCATGCATGAGCCAGAACGCAAAGGGACAAACGGGGAAAGAGTAGGAAGACAGGAATACAGTGCAAGTGGAGATGAAGAGCAAACTCTGAGCTCCTGGCTGCATAAGTATCCTCAGCTACAAGGACTCCAGTGCTTCCTTCTCCTTTGGCTGGTTCATGGAGGAAGAGGCCAGAAGAAGTGACCCATTAGAGAGCTGAACCCCTCTTAACATCCCACAGGTTACAGGGCTTTTCTGTATTACCTGCTTCTTCAGTAGTACAATTATCCAGTCTTAATTTCAGAGATTGCCCATGATGGAGAATGTGACAATATATGATTTTTAATTGAACAGTGAAATCTAATATATTTTTCATTGTGGATGCAACTGTTTATCTGCAAAGTTATTAAACTGCTACTTCGACCGAAGAGCAGCTCTGCTGCTGTCCTACTGTGATTTTCCCATGGTTACTCCTATTACTTTACGGAGTGACACTTGCTTTCCTCTTCAACATTCCTATTCTTGAGAGCTCCACTCCTTCCCAGTCAGGATCCCCACTGTATTTCCGCTCCTTCCTTGTCCCCAGAAAGCCTTTTCTTGCACTTAGGAGATTCTTATGCACAAAGCTTTTAAAAAATTCCCCACCCTGGCACATGAAGTGATAAGACGCTGATCCAGTGGCCAGGACATACTCCATGATGCTGGAGATTAGACCTCCAAGCACAGAAGATGGGACTCCAAAGCTGTCTACAGATTTCAGTTTCTTTACCTTCTTTTTGTGGTCTAGCCTGTTTTTGTGGTGACATTTCTAAGAAAAGTGTTGTACACTCAGCTGTTCTCCAGGTGAAGAGCTCTTCCATTCATGCCTGCAGGCAGAATCTTTTATATTTCTGAAAACAATCTACTTCTCATATAAAGTCAGAGACTCTTCAAAACTTAACCAAGCTTTCCACTATTGTCAAACATGATAGGCCAAATCCAGGACTTAGACCAATCACTTGTATCTTAACCAAGCAATGATCAACTGTACCAATAAGGCTGAAGAAGGCAACAAGAAAATAATAAAGTGAAGAACATAACCAGGGTAATGAAAAAAAAAAGAAGATGAAAAAAGAGAAAGCCAGGCAGACTAAAATAAGATGAAGGACTGGATGGACATTTTGATTAATTCTCTTTCTTGATGTCTTTCCCTATCAGCATGCCAAAACCAATTAACTAGACTTAAAATGTAAACGTCAATATTCAAGTTTTTGGAAGTAGCATCTTAAAAGTGCCCTGAAGTGTTAGGTTGTAAAACATTCTCACTCTTGGAATCCAGCCTCTGTCCCGTTAGAAGACAGAGCCTCTGTTCAATATTTGCATTTTAAAATGCAAAGAGTGTGCAGAGGTGCACCCTTAGTCCTAGTATCACGAGGAGTTTGAATTAGTTTAACTTTTGTTTCTTTCACTAAGAGAAGAAAACCTATAGTGGCTGTTAATGCCCTGTTAGAAAAGGGGAAAATTAAGAACCAGCCAGAGTTTAGCCACGCTGAACTATTACAGATGCATATACGGACACCAAGATGGCAGTATTTGTGAGAACTGCAGGGACTGTTCCCCTGCAGTTAGTGTTTCAGAGACAAATAGCTGAGCAAAATATTAACAACTGCTATCTACTCACTGCACTATTTGCAACAGGCACTTGCTCTGCAGCACTTACATTGGAAATAAAAGCAAAACAGGATTTATGATATCACAAGGTAGAGACTTTTTTCCTTTTAGCTAGGAAGCCCAAAAAAGGCACTCTTTTCAAGCATGTTATAAATAGAAGCCTATTTTAGAAGAGACATGAAGTTATCAGTGCAAATTAATAGCGCCAGAAGGGGGGTTAAATTATTGCCTCACAGCTGAAGACATGAGACAGAATGAAAGTGGTTGGCTATAAAAAGGGCATCACCAGAAGTGATAAGATCCCACTGCAAGGTGGGATTTGCAAATGCCGCGCTTGTGTTTGTAAGCAGTTGCTCAGATGAATGGTTTTATGGGCCAGAGCGAGGGAGAGAAAGGAAAAATGTCCCAGTTGTTCTGAAGATCATGTCTCATAGGTTACTGCTTTGCTCAGGACAAGCTGTCCAGCAGCACAAGCTACAATTAAATATCATAAAGCTCTACGTCTCCTGGGCTGGCTCACAGCCACCAGGACAGGGGAGCTCACTGGAGCAGCCAAATAAATGTGGCTGTGTGCTGGGACAGCACTGACTGAGTCGGCTTCCAGAGCAACAGGGAGCTTCACCAGAACAATTAGAGGTTTAATGGTGTTGTTACTGAAAAATGGCAGCTCTTATACTGAGAAAGCAATTCTTTAATATAGGCATTTTTCAAAATACCGCAGTTATGTTTCGCTTGGGTAGGAAGAATGTTTCTTCCTATCTCATCCCTACTTTCAGTGGGTAAAGAGAAAGTAAAAAAACGAATAACATTTTTGCAAAGTCTTTTAGACCAGTATTGGAATAGGGGTGTCCTGACACATAAAGGCCTATAGGTTTATGCCAGAAACCCTTGTGCAGACTGTTAGCAATAGGATGGCCAAGAACCTCCCATGGGCAGCTCCTATCAGCCAGACCTTCTCCAGCTGACACCACGCTGGTAATAAGATATCCTACAGAGCTGAAATAACAATAGATACAAGAAAAGAAAGTTGTTTCAGTGCAGGATGCTTCCCATTTCAGCTCAGTATTTAGTCCCAGATGCTTAGCTGGGGTAAATCAGTACAGCACCACTGCAGCCAGAAGAGCACACTTGATCCACGCCACATGGAGATCCTAACAACAACTGACTAAAGAACACACTTTAAGAGGAAGAAGAAGGTCTTTTTGGCAGTAATTAAGCACTTTTTAACTCTCTGGGCACAGTAATAAAGGAGCCTATTCAAAAAGCAAACGTCTTAAGTGCAAACACTTTAATAATGCATAGGTGTTTTACGCAGAAGACGAGCTGTGCAGCTGCTCCTCCTTTGTAAGGGAAGCACAACATGCACAGAGCAGGATGGAGGCTCAGGAAGCTTTGAACACCATTTGTCCTGTGCCCTAATAAAACAAGGGCTGCGCTTGTGGTCTTCTGCTCACCACAAAGAACCAACAGCACAACCCCTGCCCAAATCTCAGGGTAAATGATAATTTGATTCACTGACTGAGAACCTAAGGAGGAAGTAACATATAGATGGACATAGTCATTTGTACAAGGCAGGAACACCGTCTGTTCTATAAACCCCTTAATCATCCGAGCCTAATAGGAATTGTGCTATGAATCATCATATGTCTAAAGGAGAACTTGGTCAAGTCCTCTCTCCATCGCAGCAGAGCAGAACTGACTCACCTCTACTGAATCAGTTTTTTAAGTCCAAAGCAGGGCCAGGGCTGAAAAAAGTGGTTCATCAGCACCTCAGTCATCCCATGGCTGAGATACTCTCAAGGTGTGACTCAGCTGAAGAAGTAAGAGAACAATTTGCAGCAAATCAATTACACAGTGAAACCCCCATCATTTTTCTGTGTTTTGAGAATGTTCACCACAAATTTTGATTTTTCTTGACTTCCTCTTCATCTGAAATGATTTGGTGAATCTTTTATCGGAAAATAATTCCTAGATCTTCAGACTGCCCACTACACAGATTTGAAGCTCCACCTATGCTGCGTTTCTTCCATTCCCATTTTGTTCAGAGGGCGCTCTGCTCCCTTACTGAGTGTGCAAGGGCTATGGATGTGGGAAGAGTGAAAAGCTTTTGTTTCAAATTCAGAACTTGCTCTCTCTGAATATTCTTAACTAAACATTTTGAAAAGTGATGTTTTGACAAGCATTAGTTTCAGTAATTCTATCCACAAGATTTTTGACAGGAATCTTAACAGAGGCATGTGAACTAATATTGTTTTGAGGCAACAGGGGGATGCTATTGAAAATGCAGAATTGCAGCTGGATATATGTTGGTCACATTTCCTCAGTTGAGCGATGATGTTCAGCTCTGCAGAAATAGCAACTGTCACCAGCAAGAGTCACAAGAGATGCAGCCCGCAGAGAATCACATTAAGCAAAGAAGAATATCTAGGACAGTGATTTAGCTTGTCTGGATTATAACTTTCCTCATAGATGCTTTAACATTGTTGAAAGGCCTCCTAAAGGAAGATGACAGACTATTCAGATCTGCCACAAATAAAACAGAGGAACAAATAGCAATTGTGGGAAGGCTAATATAGCATGATACACTTACATGAAAAATTCTAAGGAAGTTGCTGGGAATGCTGGAACAAGAACGTTCAGCCTGAATTTCAGAAAAACCCTTTCTATGCTGCCATATGTTGTAGTACAGGGAAGAGCCATGAAAACGGATTTGAACCAGTGAGGTGTAAAAAGGTTTTGTTGGCTGGTTGATCGCC
Organism: Pampusana beccarii; assembly: GCA_013399365.1. NCBI lineage: Eukaryota > Metazoa > Chordata > Aves > Columbiformes > Columbidae > Pampusana > Pampusana beccarii. The sequence continues at coordinate 3,798,115 of VWYH01002416.1, read as the reverse complement.
TCATTTTCACAAACTCATGGCCCCATGGTTACTCTAAGATAGGATACAGCAAGCAAGATGCATGAGATCAAAAAAAGTGTCTATCTCAATCCAGGGAGGGATTACTTTGAGCTGAGATAGGGGCATGTGATCCACTATTTAAAATTTCTTAACAGAACTGCCAGGACCTCTCTTCAAAGGAAAAGAAGACGTACACATGTGGACTTGTAAGTGTGAGCAGCAATCTGGCATTCTTTGAGCAAATGATACACACTGCAGGACTGTCAAACACAGATGGACCAAAGGGAAATGTCCAGATATAACTGCAGATGTCACAGGAAATTAAGCCATTCACTTGTGCCTGTGATTCAAGAAGTTCAATTTCTAGGTCAGACGATAGCTCGATTGGCCATTACTGCAAACACCTCTGACTTTTCTTGAAGTTTTGTGCCTAGAACTCATAAAAAAGCAAAGGAAAAGTACGATTTTTATGGGAAGCACATTGTAAAACCACGTGAAGAATTAGCTGTATTGGGGTTAACAATGATCTAAGGAAGTAAGTTGATAAAGCATGAGGTTTCTCTAGTACACAATAAAAAAGACAAATTGAAGAAAAGAGTTGCAACTATCTGTTGTCACTTTGAAAACAAATATTGCCAGTTTTGCTTATGTAAAAACATAAATATTTTTTCTGGTAGGTACAATCATTATTGTTTGTGATGAATTAGATTTTTGAGTAAACTTCGCTCCAGGAGTAACATAACCTTTGGCATTTCTTTTAGCAGCTGGTTAACTAAGTGTGGGTACAGAACATGTGATAAGGTTGTCAGATCCCTAGGCAGGGATTTTATTTGCTAGCAGAAATAAAAGGAATCATTTTTGTCAAAGCTTTGAAAAGGATAAAAGTGATTATTAGAAAGAAATACTTGCACTTATTAAACTTTCTGCAAAGCTTCTATTTATGTAAGAAATGAAGAGTTTTCATCTTAGTAAGCTTTTTGATCATTATTTGATTAGTTTTTAAGATCAGTATATTACACATTTCTAATGAAATGGCAAACTTTTTTCATTTTATTTCCTTACTTGTGTCTATCTATGTGTCTGGCATGAGTTTAATTCTACTCCTGCCAAATAGTCTATACTGATGGGTGACATTTGTACCGTTGTTTAGTCCAAAACCCCCTAACGCATTTAGACTGATTATAGACTTCAGAGCCAAGAAATACTGATATACAATCAGAATTGGAGAGACAAAGGGACAAAGTTCTTTTGCTGTTGCTTTGGAGATCTTAAAAAAGCTTTTTTAGCCTCATAACTTTGGCTACAGAAATGTAGTGAAAGTGGGAAATGTTTACATCCCATTTTTGGATAAGATGAAGCAGATGAAGGTTGATTTGGCTTCCTATGTCTGAGCCATTTCTGGAGACGATGCATCAGATGTCTGGGATAATATAGAAGCTGTGGTTGGCAGCTGCTAATGCAGGTTCCTGTCTCTTCTGGAAATAGCACTAAGCATAGAAGGTATGGCCTTGAAATGCAGATTTTCTGGAATAGCAAATGCTGCGCCGTGCTACAGAAAGAAGCATCTTTAAAAAACAATCAAGCAAACAAACCAACCAGATAGCTGGAGAAATAATATTTTAATACTGGTATCCTACTGAACTCTGTACTTCACTTGTATCACAGCATATGCTTGTAATTGATCCCTTATGGTGCCTTCTGGGCACCTGCTCAAGTCTCAGGCTCTCACAGGACAAAAGCACCCACTACAATAGCTGAAAAGCTTAACACCATTCTCCTTTCCCTGCCTTTCCACACGCCCAGTGTCTCTTCTGCTTGTGGGCCTTGGGGTGTCTTAAAATAAAAGAAGCTGATGGGCACTGCTCTTCCTTAGTGGCCCTGCATGGGGCCACCAGGGGTCTGAGGCTACGGGTCAATCAGAGAAGATCGTCAAGGTACTTGTTAGGAGGTGATTTGCGGGATACCTGAAAGGCTCATATTTTGTGATCTCCTTCTGTCCAGCTTTCAAACTGATCATATTTAGAGATTGTCCTGGGAATGGATAACTACTGAGGGTCAGAGGACAGGTACCCACTTTCATTGCTGGGTCTCCATGAGCAGTTGTTCATGCCATGAACTTCTGGTGATTTGCCCATAGGCTTTTAGTGTGTGATTGATACCACTCCTCGGTGGTCACGGAAGAGCTAAGACAGTAAATCCCAGTGATCAGACTTCTGGTCCAAGAGGGTAGTAGGGGAAATATACTTAACAACTCTGCTTTTCCTCTTGCATGGGTATAAGTGACATGACACAGGTTCTGGATTTTGTTCAGGGTGGGGTAACTTCTTGGGCAGGGCCCCCTAAAGGCTCTCTTAATCTGTTAACAGTTTCAAGTGCTGCCTCAGGAGGCAGAATGTTTTGACAGGACATCTTTACATTTTACCATCACTATAATATATCTGCTAACCAAGGACAAGTGTTCAGCAGCAGTAGAATGAAGGAGCCTTCTCGGCAGCCCAAATGTGGCACGTGCTTTACCTCATCAAGCTTCACTGGTTCAATGACATTAATTTGCTCCTGACCTAATGCTCCCAGCACTGCAGTTCAATGTGTTTATTAATTCCAGGGACGAGCTTTCACATGAATTTTGTTGTTGCACTGAGATACAGTGAGGGGAAGATACGTGGCTTCTGCTCCATTCTCCATATCTGTGCCATAAAACATAGCGTTTGCTGTGCCTGTATTATTTGTGAGCTTGGTGCTTAGCTTAAAGCCAACAGAAATGTTGTGGAAATACAAGTTCATTAAGCTTTGGGGTAGATTTTTAAATTCTTATTCCTGTTTTAAGTCAGAGGAAGTCTGAAACAGCAAGGCTTGCCAAAGAGCTAGGATTTGTATATTATAGAAAAATTCAGTAACCTGGCCTAGACACATGAAATAACTACAAGAAATTTCCTAGTGGATGATCATTCCTGACATTAATCAGCTTCTAACTGAGGACTGATGGGTTGGTCTACTGTTTTCCATCTTGGGGAATTTTATACATTCTTCATAAGAGGATGGCACAGGGTATTATGGAGACAGGTGACTTGCATTGAGTGGACTCGTATTGTGATGCACCATAGGAAGTGCCATGTTTCAGTAGTGGACAACTTTCTTTTACCGATCGATAAACAGGGGAAATCTCTGTTGCCATAGAATGATTATTAAATATGAATAAATACTGATTTGTCCATTATGGAAATACTATCTATAGTTAGACAAGGTAATCAATATGAGCTACTATGACATTTGCTGCCACAGGGTTCATAAGGAAGACTTCATTCCTTCAGTAGAAGCGATACAAACTCCTCTGAGAAAAATTATGCAGGAGTTTCTTTCTCACCTCAGCCTGACAGGAAGAAGGAGCTTTATAGTGTTTCATTAAAAAGAGAGTAACCTGTCCCTGGCTCTTTGGTCAAGTCCTCAGAAGAGACAGATTTTAAATGCTTCTTCCCTCAATGAACCCAGCAATAGTTCAGTTCACCCAGCCCAAGGCACTTTGCTGCTTTCCAGCAGTGAAGAAAAAGAGATGTGCAGAGCTCTTCTTCACAAGCTGGTGTTTTTTTCTTAAAGACAGAATTAATCTAAAATTAATTTTCCACATTTGCCAGTTTCAGCCACAGTTACAGTTATTTTCATGTGCCAGGACAAAGTTTTAAATCACAGCCTGTATTTTTGGGTTGTCTGAAATTCAGACTGAAGCTAAGTTTGCGTCACAGACTGCTGCCAGCTGTCTACTGGGCATTGATGATGTTCGTGTTCATCCGGGGCCTGGCTGAAGTTTCAGACAGCAATTACCCTCAATGTCTAATGAAATCTGAGAAAGTAATTAGTCTCTTTCATGACTCCGCTACATGCATTACTTAACCTGGATTCAAGGCAGCCTCGTGGTGAGGAACGGGGAATGTATGGAAAAAGGAAGAAAACAAATAATTTGCCAGCTTGTTGTTGCACCTCCTTTCACCTGGGGCTTGAATAAAAGCAGGACAGGGCACAAAGCCTTGCCAAGAGCTGCAGGGGAAGGGGACTGCTCAACCTGACCCCTCTCCTTGCCCCAGGGACTCACTCCTGGGGCTTTTCTTGCCCAGTGAGGCCGTCTGGTCCCTGCAGGGCTCGGGATCCTGCAGCAGACAGGCAGAGGGCTTCCTTGCATCAAATATTAAAACGGATACTGCATAATGCCCTTTACTTCTGGTCCGAGTTTAACACCCAGCAAATCTCCGCCTCTTCACTTCAGCCTGTGAAGCAGCAGTCGAGCAGAGTCACTCACTGCAGAGACTGCAGTGCCCTCTGGTTCATAGGAATCAGGGGATGCTGCCGAGGGCAAGGAGGTGACTCCCTGGAAAATAAAGATTTGTGGGTATGGTTGTGAGTGGTGGAAGAAGGGGAAAGGCATCCCACTGCTGATGGGGCTGCTCTGGAGCAGAAGAGCCCAGCAAGGACAAGCAGGTGCTGCAGAAAACATGAAGGCTCACAATGGGATTCGAATACACCCCTCTGAGGAGGAGGGTGCTCCCTTACCTCTGGCAGCCGCCCAGGTCCAAAGTGTAATAAATTCCCCAAATGGATTATTTTTTCTCTAAAAATAGAGCATGCCCCTCCCACAAGCTCCTTAAATAAATGTCTTGCCCCTATTCTCTTCAGCTCAAGGTCACCTGGAAGTGCAGCTTTTTCACAAACATGTCAGCATTTCACCACATGAGGGAGGAGACCTGAGGGCTGTGACCACAGACGTTGCTTGATGTCTTTGCCAATCCAACGTCATATCTGGGCTAAGCCTGGGGCATTTCAGACAAGAGTTTGGCTGTCAGTCACAGCGCTCCATGCTTACAGTGGGTGAAATAGAGTTACAAGGCTCTCTTAAGCCATTCACTGATTTAAGCGACATAAATATTCACTTTTTTCCTCAACAATGGCTTTTTTTTTTCTATTGCTTGAATAAGGAGCTTTTAGTCTACCAGATGGGTCCAGCCTATATGTCCTCAAGATGTGTTCTTCAGATGCATTTTCAAAGCCTAAGAGGGTAACTTCATTTAAACCTGTGGTCTTCAACTTACCCTTGGGTTAAGTATGAAGGCAGCAGCTGCACTACAAGATCTCTTACACTGCATGGATTTTCTGTTGTATGTGTCATTGGGGTTTCATGAAGGAAGAAGTAATGTCCCTCTTTTTATTCACTTATTGGGAAATAAGTGTCAGCACCGTGAAAGCAGTTCAATCTGAAATTTCTGAACTGAGCAACGTTGCTTACAGGGAACACATTCTGCATCAGGCACAGAATTGTTTCCACATTTTTCTTACATCAAGAATGAAGAGTTGCTGGTTCTTTACCGAGGAATTTAGATTACATAAAATACACAAGAAAACAATGATTGCTTTAGATTTAAATTGGATTACATTCAAGTGAAGTTTGTGCCCCATCCTGCTGTCTTTACTTACAGGAGTAGTATCTATAAATATATAGTAAGGCATATAAATATTTTTGATTGGAATTTATTTTACTGACAAATGACTTCATTAGCAAGTACTGTTCTTGTCTTCAAAATATTCCCATTTCCAAAAATCCTCAAACATACATTTGGAGAAGGGACAGAAGCAAAGGGACAGCTCTCCAAAACTAAAACCAGATGAAAAAATAAAGATATTTTGGCTGATACTGGAAGAGGAAATGGCCTCAAGTTGTGCCAGGGAAGGTTCAGATTGGAAACATTTCTTCATGGAAAGGGCTATGAAGCACTGGAACAGGCTGCCCAGGGCAGTGGTGGGGTCACCATCCCTGGAGGGGTTTAAAAGGTGTATAGATGAGGCTCTTAGGGACATGGTTTAGTGCCAGAGTTAGGTAGTGGTTGGACTCGATGATCGTAAGGGTCTCTACCTCTGTGTCACAGACTGTGCTGGGCCAGATGTGCTCAGTGTTATGAGTTGTACCCCCCCAGCTCGGTCTCATCACGAGCTTTGCCCCGTGGTCCTTGTCATGCTGCAGCTTGGTGAGCAGCGGTGCTGCCTGCTCCAGGCTGCCGGGGGCTGAGTCTGGTGAGTCACCTCCGCCATGCTCTGGAGGCAGCGCTGCCGATAGTCGCCTGTCCTTGGGACAAGCTCTGCTCTCATTGAGAGGGCTGGAATCAGCTGAAACCCAGATTTTTTTCTGGATTTGTGCTCAGGTGAATGAATGCAGATGTGCCTAAATAAATGAGAGTCCAATGATGGTAGAGGTTGGAAGGCAAATCCTGTTTTTCTGATGTAAAAAAAGTACTGGTTTAATGCTTAGAAGCAGCAGATTGGCTGTCACTATACATCCACTGCAAGGAATGTTTTATTCCTTCATTTTGGCATGGCTCTTTATAAAGCCTCTGGTCTTAAAGGCCCAAAGTCACCCCATGTAGCTTCCAGTGATGGCAGAAAAAGGTTTAGGGATTTAAATGAAAAAATAATTGGAGCTTTCATTGCCAGGCAGTGAAGCAAAATCCCTCTGCCCTCAGCTGTTCAGCACACACTTCGCTCGCCTGCTTGAAATCTGGAGCTGTAGGATCTTGACAGTAAGACTGTGGGAATATCCAAGCACAGTTCTGGGGAAATCCTGTATTTGCTGAATTCTGCGACTTGTTTGTGACCAGACCATTACTGCTCTCAAATGTCAGCTGTTAATTTTTTTTCCCTTGAGTTTATTCTCGCCATTGCTTTGGGTAACATCCGAATTGCTCTCATTCCAGTTTGTTGTTTGTTTGTTTTTTTTTTTTTCCTTGTTTTTTATCTCGCCTTTTCTTTGGGTATCTTTCTTTTTTCTTTCTTTCTTTTTTGTTGTTTTTTTGTTTTTTTTTTTCTTTTTTTGAGTCCTGTTTTCTCCAGTAAAAACACTTCCATGCTACAAGAGTGAATGCTCTTGCCCTTAGCAGTAGTTGTACCTGCATACCTCAGAGACCTGTGCATTAAATATAACAAGTTTCAACAGGAATCCCCATATACCTCTATGCTGCAAAGTAGTTAGCACATCAGCTTCCCGGTAGCCAGGCTGCTGGGCCCAAGAATCTGTCAATTGTCTTTTATTTTATTTACGTGCTCAAATTTAGCCTCAAGTTGTATTGTTCAGCAGAGCTCTGTAAATCTCACATAACCCCATAGGACCTACCCAGCTCCTGCCTTTCCCCTGTAGATTGTAGCACAGCCTGTTTCAACACATCCATCTCAACATCAACATGAACTGCAGCAGGGAAAAGAGGGAGGTTTTGCAAGATGTTTTAAGTTCTGACCTTTCAGACCCACTGTCTGTGGGTTGATGACATTCAACCAATAACGACACAACATTCCCACAAAGGAAGGGGCAACATTCCCACAAAGAACCGGAAAACTTCCTACTCCCAAACGCAAATTGAAAGGGGAAGGTTAGAAACCAAACCAGGCCATCCTACGTGCCCTTGCAGGCCTTAATTCCTTCGCAAACATGTGCAAACTGAGTAAAAAGAACTAGCTAAATAAAAATCCCCACGCAGAGAGAAAGATTTTGATCCTCTGTTAAAACAGTTTGAGCGGAAAGGATTTTGCAGCCTCGCTGTTAATCTGCCGATCACGTGGTTGGAAGTGATGCCCTTCAGGCACTATCCAGCCTGTTGTTGAATTGATCGGTCAACAAAAAAAGAAAGGAGGAGAGGAAAAAAAAAAAAAGAATAGAAGTTGTGCTTTTGTAGTAATACAGCTAAATCCTCGCCTGCAAGTCTGGGTAATCTTCACTGGGGCAGCACGCTGGGTTTTTTTCTCATCAGTCCGTGAAGGCTGAAATGGACTTCAGAGGAAAGATAGGTTTCTAAATCAGCCTCGTGAGCCTGTAATAAATAATGAGTTCTCATATCCTGTACCAGGGACAGCCAGCGTGCGTGTGTGCCCTTGGCCGCTTCGAATTTCTATTACTGGTTCCTGGGAAACGAGTAGCAGCCAGGAATTAGTTGTAGGTGTGAATCAGAAAGCAGCAGTGGCCTTTGAAAAAGAGCAAGTAAGTTTTGCGAATCTGTGGGGTGCTGTTATGCATTCCTGTGGCTAATACAATTTGTTACTTAGCCTTAAAACATCAGATGCTTTCAATATTTGACTTGTACAACTTTAAGGGCATTGTAAATATAAATATTAAACAGTAATTCCAAATTTATTGGTTTTGGTATAAATATTCACTGGCAACGAACAGTGGATATGACACCAGGATCTTCTCATTTAAACCCCCAGTTGTGCCCAGTGAAGGGAGCAGTCAGATCCCCTCCCTTTTCTGAACAGCATCCACAAAACTTCAGGGAGATGAGATGTTTAATGGCAGCAAAAGTTTTTGTCCTTGTGACTTTATAAAAGAGCCTTTAAATCATAAAATTTAGATCTCTAAAAGAGTGTTTGGTTTAAAGTTGGGTTCCCAGGTCTTTTTGCCACAAGAGTTACATTTTAAAAAGATATTCTGCTGTGTCCTCATATTGTGCCAGCTGCATTTTACATACTCACATGTCAATCAGTGTATCACCTATATACAGAGAATGAGGGGTAGTTAAAACCTAAGCAAGGTCCTTTTTATAACTGTAGCTATTTCTATTTCTTTCTTGAAGGGAAGTAAGTTTTTCAAAGCTCACGGACTTTCTTCAGCTTTGACTCCTACAGTTTAGGTCCCTAATGGAGACCATGGCACAAAGTAGAGGCGAGTGGAGCTGGGGACAGGCTGGGCTGCCCTGGATATGGCAGAAAGTGAGGCCTGAGCCAAGAAAGCGGCTGTTGGTCTGCAAAACCAAAGACATCCTTGGGGGTAACTTGGAGCACCCCCAGAAAGCTCAACCTCCTTTTTTTCCCCATTTTTTTTGTACCTCACCACAAAAGGCTGCACACACAAGGGACAAACCTCAAAGCAGTAAGTTCCCTTCCTTCCCACTACCTGCTTCAAATGCTGGATGAGATAATGACCAGAAGGATGGACAGAGAGACAGATTGATATGTGCATAATGAAGTTGTTTCTTTAAATATAAGGCTCTTTAATTTGAAAAGGAAAGAACGTGAATAATCAGTGATAACCAAGACTCTGAAAGACAATGAGATCTTTCCTTTAACATCTTCTTTGCCATCCCTCATAGATGAAAAATATCACCCTTCTTCGGTTAAAAATCCCATTATACAAATAACACCATCAGGCCAGTTTCATAATGCTTATATTTTGTCAGCTGCTGATTTGACCCTGGCAACTTAGTTAAAGAAGATTTCTGCTGAAAATACATCAGTCCATCGGTTGAAACATGGCCACGTTTTCACCATCATGCAGAAAGGAAAATATGAATATTATAAACATAATTAATTGTTTTGTTTATCGTTAACACATCTCAATAGAGGAAGTTGTATATTTATATTCCTAACACTCTCGTGATCACAGTGTATAGAATTTTACTCCCCTATTAAAATGCTTATATGCGGCGATAGCTGCATTAATTGTCTTTCATTCATCTGTGCTAAAGTTAAGGTCAGAGCTACAGAAGCCAGAACCCACACTACCAGCTCTTGCTAAAAGAAGGTGTCCTTTGGCATCGCACGTTTGCCTCAGGGCCCACACAAATGCACTAAAAAACAGTGAAATCTTGCAAATACAAACCACGCAGAGAAAAGTGAAATGTTCCCTGCCTGAGTCTGCTGACAGCCCATAACAAACACCATCAGGGGAACATCGTTCTGTCTATCGCTCTGAAATCAAAGCTACAGCAACTTTGATGCTGATGCTGTTAACTATGTTGCTGACAATCTTTTTAACTAAAATATTGAGTTATTGTTCTTTCACCGTAAAATCTTTTCCCATATTTTTCTGCCTACTAAAATCATTGGCCCTTCCATACTAAGCTTGTCAAAGTGTTAGTTACACTCATAGCTTGTCCCATCCAGTCCTAAAAGCACCAGGGTGAGTAAAGAAGGGAGAGTACCCAATTAAGCACTTTTTAACATACAAATGAAGAATTCTGTGGCTGTTTTAATGACTGAGTTATTAATTGTTCCATTCGTTTAGTTTAAAAAAAAATCACTTTAAAATCAAATAATATCACCACAGATTTTCCCCCTGATTTGCAAACTTTCGCAAAATACAGCAGAAATTAGCTCTACTTTGTGACAGAGGGCAATGCAAATGTGCTCTTTTCTTCCTGTAATACTTGTGGGTTTCCTTTCTATCATCCACTTAGCCTAAAAATAATCTTTCTCCAGTTTGTGGGTTTCCTTTTTATCATCCATTTAGCCTTCTTCAGTTTCTGCCTGCTTTCTTGGATCATTTTGCATTTGCTGCCATTGATTTGATCTGCATATAAGTGTAACTGCTCTGAGATGGTGGCATTTTGCACTGGCTTGGCAAAGGCAGAGAAGAGTTAGTGTGGAGGCAATGAGTAAGGCCTTTTGAACAACTACTCACATTTAATTCTCTCTTGCAGAAACTCAGTTCATTTTCTACGTTGCTACTGGGTCTGCTCCTCCTGATTTATGAAAATACAGGGAGAGACACTTCACCCAGGAATGCAAACCAACAGCAGACATTTGGTTGCAACCACACTGATGTGTAAGACATCCCCACTGAGAGCAAAAGAATGAGCAGACAGGGCTGAGTTACCGTGATTTTCTCATGCTGCATTACCTGTTATGTAGCTGAAGTGTTCCTGACCCACAGACACTATCTGCAGTACCCAAGGGTAGTTAACAGGCACAGACACAGCTCAGCTTCTGTATCACAGTGACTTTATAAGGTTGAATCCGTTTGATCCAGCTTCTGCGAGAGAGATGTGAGCGACCAGGCTGTTGCTCACTGCTCACTGACTTCCCAGGCTATGACCGACCCCTTTCCTGGAGCCCACAGAAAGGACGTGCCTCATAACACCTGCAAAACCTCTGCACTCTGCAGTTGTTGTCTGTGAGCAACTCTTAAACAGTGAGGAAAAAGAGCAATAACACTTTGGTGCAGACGGGAGGTGAACACCTTTGGTGCTCTGAGCTTCCTGGGGAATCTGTGCCCCACACTGGCTTCCCTGTCACTGCCCAGGTTTGACTCCTGCCCCAAAAGATCATTTGGTTTGGGATGCTCAGCAGAAGGGATATTTAAATTAAACCAGGAGATGTGAAAGCAGCTTGGATGTGTATATGGAGGCAGTGGGCTGGACCAGGAGCTCTGGGCACTCTTGAGAAGACTGTACAGAGGGAACAGTCTCTCTCTTTCCACTAAGCTGTTGTAGGAACAGTGAGTGCAACAGGCCTCATGCAGCCTCACGGGAACTCACTTTATGCTCCCTAGGAAAATCTTCCACACACTTTTCCTCCACCTCGCTGTCTCCCGAATCCCTCAATAATCGTCTTGCAATAATTCCAATATAAATATGCATATATATATATTCCATCTATCTATCTGTCTGTCCATCTATTCCTCTAGAAGAAACAGAAGGGGGCAGGTAGACCCCCATGAACATCTGACACAAAAGCATTGAAGGCACCAAGCGCTCCTGGTTTGTGTTCGCACACAGACCCGCACGCACACGCTCTGTTTTTCACCCTCTAGACACTGCCAGCATCTACCAGCACATTGCCGGCTGGTAGCTCCACCTGCAAGGCTGACCCTGCTCATGGCAGCGGTGAGACTCCTTCCAACTTGAGATGTGGCGTGACTTTCACCCCTAGCTTCTAAAATTGGCCTTTAATCAGATTTAGTGGCTTAGGAGAAACATAAAGAAACCCAGGCTGGAATATAATCAAAGGGAAGAGAGGCTGACTGCTTCTCATTGCTGCAGTGATGGTGGGTGAGTATTTTGAGAAAAACCTGAATGAATTCAGGGTGTGAGTTTCACTGAACATCATGACACGGTCAGAAATCTTATCCACTAGCTAAGCACATGCCTTTTATTTTTCTCCCAGATTCTGGCCATAGAATGTAAATAGCTTTGTCATGAGTCCAGACATTTTCTTTAATCCTCTCTACTAATACCTGGATTTCTTGTCCTGAGCCACCAAGATCCAGCTATGCAAATGGCAAGTGAGGTTGTAGGATATTTTGGAGCAGGTCTCTCCTGGAGGGATGGGGAAGCACTAAGCCCCTCAAGCAAAACCTCATTTAAAATACCTTGCGAAATGCCAGCCACCCTTTTCCAGAGAACACTAATTCGAACTGGAACCAGCATAACCAACAGCTGCCAGGATGATCAGGCAACAAACAGTCCATCTACCAAACAAGGACTAACAGAGTCTGATCTTTCATGTCATAAGAAATGCCAAGAAAGGTTGTGACTGCTGTTTACATACCTCACAGAGAGAGAAGGAGAGAGCAGGGAAGGAGAGAAACTAATTTAAGTCACAGGGCAAGACCGACGCAGGAGCAAGCTGCTATTTTCTGCCTGTGAATTAATTTGTGCTAGAAGTGAAATGTTTTCTGGGTGCTAGAGAAGTGACGTTCTGAACTCAAAACTATGGAACATGATAAACTTAGGGAATAACAGGACACGGCTTGCTTAATTATAAATGAAGCTGTGTGAAGCGGGTACCTGCGAGAGCAGGGGGTTATTACTCACAGCATTCTGCTCAGGCCAGGTCTCTTTTCAGCGTCCCCTGTGCTACCAGCAGCTCCCTCCAGACAAGGTGCTCACTCCTGGTAAGAGGGTTCCTTTCTTCACCCTCCACCACTCTGGCTGTTTTTCCTCCCAGACGGAAAAAACCCAAATATTTTTGTCTGCAATGTTTTTCTCTTGCTGTTGGAAAGAAAAAAAAAAAGAAAATGTGTGGGTACATAGCTGTAGAAATAACTGCAAAGAGGTAACACATTAAAAGGTTTATTTTCTAAAGCAGTTTTGTTAGCAGTAAAATAGACAGAAAGTCAAGTTGTTATTACTCTGAAGTGAAATTCTTACAAAATGGCTGCTCCGTGCTTTTTTTTTCGGTGCAGGAGCCTGATAAAGCAACATGCACATGTTGGAGCCTCATATTAATAAAACAAGCAGTGCAGTCTGACAACTGACAGGACAACAATGACTCGCTTTGTCTTGGGATGGGGTGGCTCCAGGCATTTCTTTTACGGCTGCCTGTTGTTCTCCACGATCTCAACGGCAACTTTTTCCACCTGCTGCTGCCCCCGGCTGCAGAGCCCAGGGAAAGCGTAGGAGGTATCGCCGAGAACCTCCCTGTTTGCAGAAACCGGAGGCACCGAGCGGTTGTGTCAACACAACTTCTCCGCTGCGCTGCAACCCTGTACGCGCACAACGACGCTCATTTAGCGCTAACGACCAGGGCTTCGCCAGGGGTCGAGGTGCCCACGTTTATAAGAAGCGGCAATTCCCCCAGTAGCACATTTATGTTGCGTAATTGCCTTCACGCCAATAAATCATTTTACTGAGCTTTCTGTCATTATAGCAACACAAGCCCATAGGAAAACTGCTTTGCAATTAGTTTTTCCGACGCGTTCGGCAAATGGTCGGGAGTCATAATTTTGTCTAAGTATACTTCAGCATCTTCATTTTGGCCTCTGACCGGAGAGTTCTCGTTCTAGTGAGATACGGGTTCTGACACAGAGATGCAGTGTAAGCATACGCATCGTGCTCACTGGCATTTATCCAAAAGCCCCTGTTGTCCCGCACCACATACGGCCCCAAACCAAGTACCACTCCATGCCCTGAAACACCTGCAATTTAAGTAGGGGGAAAAAAAAAAAAAGGACAAGATAGGAAGGAAAATAATTTTATCCATATTGTGTAGATGGGAGACGGTTTCAGTCGTTAAACATGGACAAGCAGTTCCATCAGAGGGTATCCAAGATGTCTACACAATGCTGACAGATACAGCCAGCAGCAGGAAATAAAATACCTATGGCACCCCATGTAGCTCTAGACACTGATCTTCAGGCAACGCGAGCAAGCCCGGAGAGTAAAATAAGTTGTCTAAGGTGATGCAGGAAGACAGCGACAAACTAGGAATCGCCTGCTTCTCCTGAGCTCAGATTTGCAAGATCTCAGTGCCTGTCTTTTCCAAAGTCAATCCCTGACAAGCCCTCACTAGTAGGCATTATTCTCTACTGAATATCAAGCAAAAATCTGAGTGAAATCGGTTATCACTGTATGGGGCTGTGGAGATTGGCTCAAAGGTTTGCAGGCAACACGCTGTGGGACAGAGATGAGGTGTCAGTGCCACATGTTGACACTGATGTACCCCATGGAAACACAGAGGCAGCTTTTTGGCTTAATAGGTAACACCAACAGAATAAAGATGTTTCTTTGGAAATAAGAACTTTGCTGAAAATCTTGTGAATAAATTACATCCAGGCAACAGGCTGTGCTGCAGGATTGGTATAAAAAGCAGACTTCCCTCAAGATTTTATTTCAAAGCTGTTTAAAATTTAAATCTAAATAACCAATTTGAGTAATGTGTCGTTGTTACATTTTGTGCAATAGCATAAAATCTTTAAATAGGATCTTTCATTACAAAATTAGCTGATTCGTTCTCCAAGTGCTTTCAGATCAATTAAAACACAATAAGAGCAAAAGCATGAAATGTTTCTGTTATAGGCGGTATTAATTGTGGTGAACTCTGGGTGAAATGGAGATGACAGAAGTCGAAACCCAGAAGAGTTAAGAGTTTGCAAGGGCCATTGCTGAGAGCCTGCGTTTGATAAAATCTATTCTCCCAGCTCCCTTAAATAATTTCTGACCAGCTGGGTTTTGTCTCACCTACTGTGGGCAGCACACACACGCTTTTCTTGGCTTTCTGCTGGGACCTGCTTTTGACCACCACATCCTCAACATAATTTCAGGGGGAACACGCTGGTGTCAGCAACACACAGACCTGTTGGTATCTAAGCATCCTTTTGCAGCAGGTTCCCACTTTTGATGTCATTTTGTTCCCTGTTGGTATCAGTGGGCAGTTTCTGGTCTAGACCGAGCTTTGGGGTTAATGCCAGCGCATTTCTTATAACCCAGACACAAAAAGCCCATCTGGGGAAGGCTGGTGAAGGTGGTGAAAGACATGGCCAATGTGTGAGCTCTAGAGAGCTCCCTGCTGGGCAGGTAAAGCTGTTGGGGAGGTGCAGCAGGGAAAAGGACGCACACCTTGAGAGAAGGATCCAATACAGCCCCAGAACTGCCTTGTGCCCGGCCTCGTCGTGGCTGAACATGCCTTGTACAGCACTTGGGGAGCCAAACAAATAACTGCAAGGCAACACTGGGGGGTGAGGATGATCCCCTTCACCCAAAAAACAGATTAAAAATGAAAGGAGAAAGGTATGCTGTCAAAGGAGAGTAGCTGCAAGCCAACATCCAGCTTTAAATGGCTCCACATCCATCCTGAGATGCGCAATCCAAAGTCTCCCCTTGGGTTTGCTGCGGCTCTACTAATGCCGCGCCACTGCGGTAATGCTCTTTCAGTCCTACAAGAAAGAAGTATAAAGTGTGGTATTGACCGACTCTTGACTTTTTCAGTAGAATACGCCAATGCAGTCATCATCTGGCTACAAATAACCATGGGAAGAATAGATGTGTCCTTTAATAACAGGGAGAGTGCTTAAAAAAGAACACTTTATTGCAGTGTTGCCTTCACCACAGTAAATTGCAGCATTTTCATTTTCCTGTATTTATTACACTGAAGTGTTTATATGACTGTGAAGCAAATATTTGCTTTCAAAGGTCACTCATTATATCTCTCATCCTCTGGGGATATACGTAGGTCTCTCTTAGACTTCAGTATAACTCCACAAGGATACATAACGTTCTCGCTATGAGATTCTTTTTTGTATCTGAACACTATTAAATAGCAGATGCAGAATTCAAAGTGTAATAGGCATTTCCATTAGATATACTCTCTTTGTATTTTTGTTTAACCCTTAGTCTGCTCTTGTGCTACTGTATGAGCACTGGCATAATATGTAAAATTGGTCGATAGGGAATTTTATGTCAGTCACCCAAGTCCCAGGAGTGACTTGTGTTGTCTGGAAGACACAAAGTACAGCTTGGTACATGAAATACACAGGTTTTTGCAACCACGCTGGGACTTCAGTCTCCTTTTAAGAGACCATCATGCCTGAACCCAAAGGATTTCTGTTTCCTTTTCTGAAGTGGAAAAACCAAGGTCCTTCTGAAATTTTGAGCTTGCATTTGTATACGTAATTAGTGCAAGTATAAATACAAATAGAGTGAATGTGTGCAAGTGGCTGTAACTTCTATAGCAACTTTTTTTTTTAATCAAAATTTTAGATCTAAGAGATGAATGTATTACCTCACATCTTGGGTTTTCTAATTTGTCATATCCTCAGTGACTCTAGACAAAAGAAAATGTAGTTTATGTTGAAAGTACAGAGAACATTTTTGAGAGTTTATTTCCGGTTATATTGGGGGTTCCTATGGCAATCATAGGTTTTTGATACTTGGTTCAAATCAGCTTGAACGAGAATAGAATCAAAATATGGGTCATCTCCAAAAATAAATAATTGCACAAGGAATTTGTTCCCCAAAGTGCACAATAGTATCTTCGATCTAATCCTGTTTTACTAAAACAGCTACAGATTTCAAAGAGACCCAAGACAGACTAGTACTTTATGCTTTTCAAAGTCCATCTGGTAATCAGTAAGAGCAAATCCATTATGGTTTAGCTTTTGTTGGCCATTCCAGTAATCATCCAATTTCAATGTTTTTATACATCAAGAGGGCTATATATAAGTGTTTCTAAGAAACACCATAGAGGGAAGACTGTTTCTTTGTACTCTAGAGAAATAATTCCCTTCAAAATGTATAAATCTGCTCTCTGCACAGAAGATTTATTGGTAACGGGGCTTGTTGTTGGAAATCCATGACACTGGGATGGAATTTCAGTCTAAATCGGCCTTTTCAAGGAAAATCCTATCTCTAATCTAACTTATTCCCCATTTTAAACTGCAAAACCTGCAAAAAAATTAAACCCATTCCCAGCCATCTTCAAAATATATATGGTTTATCATACTGTGTGCAAATCAGTAACCTTTATTGATTCTTGTATGCGGTTTTCTGTTAAATAAAGTTGAATCAGCACTGCTGCGGGGCACTTTTGTTTATGACTAAAACTTGATGTAAAATGCCTTGTCTGGAAGAATGCTTTTTGCCGTTTCTCAATCCATTCCAAGTACTTCACAAATACCAAACAATCTCAATAAACCTGTCAAGTTCAATCACTTGCTACAAAACATCTCCCTGGTTACAACCTGTGACATTTTTTTCTAGCTTCATGCTAAATAGGATGCGCTTGCCATTAAAATGCCAACTGATGGCTCTGCCTAACTGAGGAGAACTCTTAAGAAAAATTGTTAAGTTTCTCCATTTCTCCATTTTATTTCTTTTTTGCACCACCCAATACCACCGCTGGCTCATGACAAAAAATTAATAAGTAAAAGATCAAAAGTCAGGCTGGAATCTACTTGAGAACTGAATTTTCTGTGCAGTTTTTATTATCTGACAAACAGACTGCATTATTCATTATTGTCAGTAGAAGCACTCATGTCACCTTCACTCGTTTACACGTCTGAAATCATTCAGCTCACTCTGGGTGTGCTTGGAGACTGAACCAAATCCCATCCTCTCACTGATGCATCATCTCCCACTTTACAGCTAGCGAGATGCTACCGTACACACAACATAGGTTAAGAGCAGATCTTTATTGAAATAACTTATTTTTATCTCAGCCAACCACGTTTCATTTGCTGATTAGGAGCAGCATCTTCCTGGAGCCGCATGATGTGCCCCAAAAGGCCACGCAAATGCAAAAGTGGGAGGGTTGGGTTGGCCTTGAGAGTTTAGCTGCACTCTCACATGCCCTTCAAAAAAAGACCAATTCCTGGTTCATCTTCTCCTCCTAATCCTCAGAGTGTGCCATTGTTTCATAATGAGTATTTACTGCTGTATATGAGCATCCTTGAAGGGCCTGATATCAGTCTGAATACCAGCCATGAAATTAAGCCCTGTGTTTGCATCAGCCGGGGCTGCAGATGAGTTGCTTAAGCTCGGTCCTTCGCCCCGCTGTGACCACGCAGCTGGCAGAAGCGGGTGGGCTTCTCCTCCAGCATACACATTTGGGCTCCTAAACCTTGTGTGACCCATCACAAAATGTCAGTCTCCCTCTGACAAGGATGTGGTGATGCGCTCAGTGATGAAAGTAAGATGCTGTGCCAGTAGCTGCAGGGCTGACTCTTGGAGATGGATTTCTTCCTGCTGTAGCTTCAAAGAGGGAAAGCAACCATGAGCGAGGGCACAGCTAATGCAAAAGCATGAAGGTCACATATTCTCTCTTAGATAAGAAAAACGGCAAATCTGTTGTTGAAGCTGCAGGAGAATGGAAGGAACTATCTCCTTTCTTTATAAGATTCTACACAAACAGGGTGTGATCCCAAAAATCTCCCTGCCCCTCAGCTGTAGCTGTTCAGCCCCCACTCCTCTTGTCCTGACAGTGAGTGCTGTCAAAGTGAGGAACAGGTTAATCTCCAACAGATAATAACTTCCATTTAAACTGAGTTATTATTGTTAAAATTTTAGAGCCAAGCTCTGCCCCGACTTATTTCATTTCATAAAGTTGCATGCATTGTAAAGACAGGACAGAAAATAGCCCCTGGGTTTTGCCTTCTTACAGAACCTTTGCTGAAAGAGACTGCTTTTCCTCTTTCTGTAATCGAGCATGACGGCACGTGCTTTATGGCTGTTTATTTGCAGCCCCCCACAACTTCCCCACCTCCTCTGCACCTGGGATTAGGTTCTCCTGCAATGAACAAATCTAACATTCAGCGAGCAGTAATTTGCCATGTGCCGTGCTTGAATCAAGCAGAGAAATAAGCCAGTGTTGTTGTTATAAAGACCTGACAGATGGTAGGAGGACCCGCCTTTCTTAATCAAGTCATGCTCAGTAATCAGAGCTGGCTCAAATTTATAACAAAAAAGAAACCCTACCCAAATGAGGATTAATGGGCTACATCCTGATCTCTGGTTAGGATGAGCTCAGTGGCATCGTTCTGTATTGAGAGGGATAATGAAGTTCAGAATCTGACCCATTTTGAGAAGTTGAAAATATCAGGTCCTGCCATCCTTTCCCCAAAATGAAGGATTCTCCCAGGCAGACAACTTCTCCCAGCCCAGCTGTAAATATTATTTCAGAGTCTGAACTATAGCATGGTGGACAAGTCATTAGCTGATAAAAACCTGCAAAGTTTCTTTGCCATTCATTTTATTGCCTTTAATTTCATTGCAGATGTATTAGCTGAGCATCCAGCCCCCCAGGCAATGTAGCTGAAATATAGGACATGGGGGGCATAGGCTTGACCTTGACCTCCTTCATGTTAAGGCTTTTAATTCTAGAGAAGTATGAATGGGTCTCAAGACTGTTTCTGGTAGCAAGTAACACCTCCCGAGTCTCCAGCTTTGATACGAATAGCATTTGAAAGGTTGAGAAAAAAGGAAGGCTTTTCCTCGAAGAACATGACAAGGATGCATCCTTGTTCTTCAAGAGTGATTAATAATACAGAAATAAAGCACCACCTTGAACAATCCTCTACTCTCTACTACATAGGATGTGCTCTCTACCATATAGCAATTGTTGTTCAGGACAAAAGAGTTTGGGTGAGGGTGCACATGTAGTAAAAGCGCTTTTGTGGGGCTGACATTTAAGCACAGTTCAGTGAGTCAGGCAGCCTAACCGCACTGTTTCTTTCTCTTTTCACTGTCTTCCAGGCTCACGAGCAGCTGAGTACAAATCCTTGATCTGCGGCTTCCAGAAACACCCCCACAGCTAAAATGGCGGAAGACGCTGATATGCGCAATGAGTTGGAAGAAATGCAACGGCGTGCTGACCAGCTTGCCGATGAAGTGAGACCGAGCACTAAACTGGAAACTCGGGGTTTGGGGGGTTGGCATGAGAGACACATCCAGAAATAGGAGGTGATCCGACAGAGGATTTCTAAGGCTGATTCTGTTTTCTGTCAGCTTTACACTGAAAGCAGAGTTGGAAAAGAAATGAGCCAGGGTAAAATTTAATGTCATCTTTAGTGTAGATTAAGGCATTTATTGATCATGAGTTTGGTTTAGGTGTTGGAGTCTGCATCAATTTGACTGGCCTCAGAGCAAAAAGCAGCAATTTAATATTTTCTGGGGACCCCTTCAGTTTGCCAAACCTATTAAATGTTAAAAGTCACCAACAAGGTCTTGAAATGTCTTAGCTGAAAACCACAGGCTTTATTTTTGAAGTGGAACACCAGCTGTTCCAAGCGCTACTGCCGCAATGTGCGAGCGAGAGGAGCACAAGCCCCAGGGACGGCAGCTTCTTCGAGATGTGGTGGGAACTGCTGCATTAGCAAACCCTGCCAGAGAGCTGAAGATGAAGAGATCACCAGTACCCTGCTGGTGGCCTGATTTCGAGAGAAGGCAAAAAACGTAGGAAAAACACACTGTCAGCGTGAGCCTGTGCATTAGCGTTGGAAACTGTATCTTGCCAAATCTAAGTGGTTTTTTCCTATCTTTTTTTTTCAGTCCCTTGAGAGCACCCGTCGAATGCTGCAGCTTGTTGAAGAGGTAAGAACCTGCATTTTATTAGCACTTCTGTCGTGAGCAAAAGTGATGGAGAGTCTGACACTGGAATTGTTCTTTTTTTAACTCGCATTGCTAGGGCACGGCCATGGCTTTACATGCCACTCTGTCTACCCTTACGAGGATCATTCAAGACACTGTGTCCCTGTTGCCAAGTGTCACAGTGCAGACCAGCTGCTCTGGCACTGTTTTGCCTACACCTGAGTATCCATTGAGACAGGCTACTCGAGATAAACCAAGAGAACAGGCTCTAAAGATGACCTGGAGTCAGGGACGAGCGGCTGAGTTTGCTGCAGAGCTCCTGGAGCCTCATGCCAGCACCGCTCTGATGTTCTTGCCATAAAACTGCAAGTGGCGACGGTGAGAAAGGCCCTTGATCTGTTTACCCTATTGTCTTAAAATACTTCCCTCTCCACGAACACTTGCAGCTATTCATAGAGCATCAGTAGCCACAGCCACCTCTTTATGTATCTCTCAAACATTTATTAGGATTTCCAGGCTCATGAGATGTCCTAGATTGACAGCTCTGGAGAGGGAAGTTTTGTTTTTCCATGGTGCTGACAAAGGGAACCCAGGCTCAGTCGTGCCTGGAGGGGTCACTCCCCAAAGGGAGAAAACAATTCAGTCAGGCTTCTTTTCAGCCTTCTCATAACAAAGGGGTTTAAAAGTCAAAAATTCCCAAATTCAGTTCAGTTCAGAGTGTTCCTCCATCAGGTGGTAGAAAACTTTGCTCCCGCCTGACAGGACGTATTATTATCAGACATCATGCGAGCCTTGGCTCTGGAGCTGGTGACATTTTTAATCAGGGTCATCAGCACTGACAGTCCCAGTACTCCTGACAACCAGAGGAGCCTCCAAGAGAGACAACGGGAAGAAAATTACATCAGGTCCCACATTCAGGAGCAAGCACGAGCCCAGCCGTAGGCTTCATGGCCTTGAAATCAATCACGACTGTGGAGATCAATGGAGTCCGGTGGAGACAAAATTAAATTTCCGTGTACAGATAGACAGACAGATGGGTCATTGAGCGTAGTCAGCATCGCGTCTCCTCCACAAACACTTCGGATCTGGGCCCCGTGAAGCCGAAACGTGCTCCTGTCTCATGAGCAATCTGTCCCTTTTTGCTGTTCAATTCCCTGGACATGTCATTTCTAACCATCACTTCATGTCAACTCTACACTGGATGCAGCTCCTGCTGAAATCAGTTCAATGATGTGGAAGAGAGTGTCATATGGGCACCTCCACAAATGCAAAGCAAGAGAGCCTGCTGCCCCAAAATGCCTGTGATCTAAATAAACAAGGCAGATGATGAGTGGGAAGAAAGAGAGGAGCAGGAAAGGGAAGTGATTTGCTCAGGGCCAAACCATCAGTAAATATCAGCCCTGTCTCTCCTGAGCTGTATTTGTGCGACCTATGCACTGCTCGAGTCTTCCTAACATATTGAACCAGCATATTGTGAATGCCACTGGGATTTCAATATTAAATCATGGCAAATGGCAAAGTGGGAGGAGAACTGGGACTGCTGAATTTGCCAATGAATTTACGTATGACTCTAGTGCTTCTTGGAAGAGCTCAGCATCTCTCCGGACCTGGCTTTTGTTCAGATGCTACAATATCTTCCTGTCCAAATAGACAAGTTTCTAAAACTCACACAGAGTAGTCAAGGGAATTCTTCTACAATGAGCTGAATGTTATTTTCACTAATCTGACTACAAAACACCTTTAAAATTCTTCTATAGTCTAAACAGGTGGCTGATTACTCCATTTCCTAGGTACTTTTAAAAGAATACAGCATTTAGGGAGTGAGAGATTTTATACTGAAAAGACAAACTGTGAGTGTCTTTGAAATTGAACTTGTACTGCTCTGATTTAATAGACCAAAAAAATCCAATTAGACTCCCTTGCTTAGCAGAAGCTGTCCAGTGGGTAGAGATGGAGAATATTCTTTCTCAGTGAACGAACGCCTTTTAGTCTATTCTTTTGACACAGTAAATATATTATTCCTTACCCAGGAAAAGGATGCCTCCATGTGTAAGTGTTATTAATATACATACATATGTATATGGATGGATAGATTCCTGTCATGGTTGGCTTTGCTCTGTTAGATACTAGGAAGATACAGAATAAACAGACTGACCTG
Source organism: Pampusana beccarii (assembly GCA_013399365.1). NCBI lineage: Eukaryota > Metazoa > Chordata > Aves > Columbiformes > Columbidae > Pampusana > Pampusana beccarii. The sequence continues at coordinate 3,775,414 of VWYH01002416.1, read as the reverse complement.
GCTCCACTCTAGAGACAGAAGAGTGTTGTCTACCCAGGGAGGCCCCATAGCAGTACAGTGCACCCTTCATGATGAAATGTAGGTCATAGCCTGGGGGACAAAACCAGTGTCCCCAAAGGACCCTGCCCTCCTTGCCCAAGAAGACTAGGCTGAGTTTAGAGACTAAGCCCTGGTGCTCTTCCCAGGGAATGCAGATCACAAAATTCAGTTTGCTCCGTGGTGCCCACCATACCCATGCAACACAGTTACATCTACACTGACCAGTGCTCATTTCAGCTACTCAGTGCTATAAATACCTGTATTTTGTGATGGTGCTGCGCAATGTTTGGGCCAAAACATAAAATAAAAGCAAAGTGAGGCAAAAGAAGTGGGATTAAATACACAGTTGTCAGCTGACCTTATTTTCTTCTTCAAGTTTTTTACCTCTGAGCCAGCTTTATGAACTGCAGAATAAGGTATCGAAGGGAAAAGCAGTGAGTCTACTACCAATTCCAGTGGAAGCACCACAGCCTTTAAAGAAAATCAGTCATCGTAGAGTGGGAGAAAAAAGATGGTTTCTGGCTATGATGCAGCAAGGGAAAAAAATACCAACAAGATCAGTACTGCAAAAAGCCCAGCAAGAAAGCACTTAGCAACATGTACAGACAAAAGGTCTGGTTTGTACGTTTATATCCAGACAGGACTATCTTCTCCTCTCAAATGGTGGGGGGGGAGGTTAGAGTCAAGTTTATTAACATATCAAAGCTGAAATGGTAAGCTATAAATATTTGATAACCTCATGATGCTGCTCTACACAGGACATTGAACACACAGTATGGCATTTTACTAACTTCATTCATGATTGGGAAGCAAGTTTCCCATTACATTATTATCATAGTCAAACACTCCTTAGTCTAAGGAATAAAATAAGAAATATTCTATTAACTTAGAGTTTGGTCTGAAGCTTGTCAAAACAAATTTGAAAAATTCCCTTGGTATCATTAGCTATTGGAACAGTCCTACTAAGAAAAGTGTTTTAATCTGCATAATTCTACAGAAATATATATCTGGCACAGGGGAAGGAGATTCCTAATTCTGGTCTTGGTTTTTCCTATGCAGGATTAGACCCCTTCATCTATGCAAACCAGCAGAGTAGCATTGGAGTCATGGTCATCACATCAGATGAAAACAGGGCACACAGGATTTGCGTGGAGGTTCATAGATTTGGATCAGCTGAGGATCTGAACCACAGGGTGAATTAATAGGCTGAGAAGTAACGTGGCTCTTTAATAATGCACGAATAGACATTCCAGCGTTAGCGGGGTGACAGAACTTGGAGCAGGAGCTGAGGAAACACGTTACTATGGATGACTAAAAAATGTTTCTTGGACCACATTTTTGTCTTTAGGGGTTGACACTTCTCTTTAGTGTCTCTGGGAAGTGCTAGCAATGTCAGCCTGTCCTGGTACATAATTGTCTGCATTAATTTATTCAGAACAAACTCTATAATCCATATTGATTAAAACAAAATTCTTCATTGAAGTGGAAATTTGTGTGCTCTTCGCATAACTGAGAGTGTATATCTATTTTTAAGGGTATGTCCTGAAATGCAGAGAAAGTGATTTGGATTCTCTGATAAGCCATTCCCCTATACTGTTATGAAAATCACCCCTCAGGCTAAACTGAAGCTGGAGTACCTGCCTTTTGTAGCAGGCAGGGATAGGATGCAACACGCTGTGTTGCTGGAGGGACTGGTGGACCCTTTGAGAAATCATCCCTATTCCCTTCCTAGTTTTATTCCCATCTTGGGAAATTAAGTGACATAACAATAAGAAGAAATGATATAGCAATGCATTTCTCCTCTGAAGTTCTGGGCAAATTTCAGCAAACATATTGTTGCTGACTTGCTCTGAGAGCCTCATAAAAAAAAGTTTTAAAAAGCTGTTACAGAAGATTGAGGATAGTGTGTATTAAAGCCTCTGAAAGGGTTCCCAGTCATGCTGTTAAACTGGCTTCACTGAAACACTGACAGAATTAGGTATCTAAAAGCTGAATTAAGCCCAGAGTTTGAAAATCACATATTCTGGCTTTCTGACAAGTAGCTTAGCTGGTGGTCCAGTGGAGAACCAGGGCATGTGCTTCAGAGAAAACATGTTGAACCCAAACCAGTATTACTTGTTGGTTTGCTTTTATCTAAACATTAGAACTCAATGCAACTGAAAGGCTGAAGGACATCAACTTTCATAAACTTTGCGGTGCTGTTTCACCCAAAGTGATCAATTTTTAAGTTGAAAGCGATGGCCTCCTGCTCTAAGGGGGTCACCTTGCATGCAAAATTGGGCAGATCTTTGCAGGAAAACAGTTGCAACCCACAGCAGTCTCCTTGGAAATCAGAGTCTGAGAGGACACACGAGTTGACCCGCTCATTCCTAGAGTCAGGGCTGAGTGTGTTCAAGGGCTGAGTGAGAAAGATTGTACGTTTTATCATCTCCGATATTCCTGCTTTATGGATAAACAGAGGCACTCCAGAGCTGTCAGTTTAATGCTTCAATAAAAGCAATTAATGCTGTGGTGTTTTCTTCTAAAGGACAAGAGTGTGAGATGTTTGCTGCACCACGGCAAAATCCAGTAGTCCAAATTCTCCTCTGAAGTTCAACAGAAGACCAGGAGAGCCAAAAGTAACTCCAGAGAGAGAAGGCTGTTTCCAATTTGAGAGCTGGATTAAAGTGGCATGTGCTCCATGAAGTCTGTAGGGCCCTATGAAAGATCTGTTTTTCTTCTCTCTAGCCCGAACTACCCTAAGCATCCCATTTTTTGAGAATCCTTATTTTTGTAACAAGCTAAACAGAGGATTGCCTGTGCAAGGGCTGGAGGGTCTTAAGAAATTCCTCCATAGCACAGGAAGAAAGAAAGGCTCTAATACTGGGGAAAGCATCCCATTATCACACATTTTCATAATAAGATGGACCTCACTAGTTCTACCCATTCATGGCTTCCCACGTAGGATACGATTGATGTTGGTGAGCACTGGATTTGGGTCAGAATGCTTCCTGAGCCCTCAGGACCACACAAATCAAAGCATGGTCACCAGGCCCCCTGCCATGACCATGGCTCTCCTGGGAGTGTGCTATCAAGGTTTGATGATCAGTTATTATAAAACATATTATTCTGGGCTGGCACTTTGCAAACACAGCTTTCGTCACCTCCTGTTTACACATTCTCTAAGCAACCAGTTCAATTGTGTTTGCTGGCACCTGCCCTCACTGAGACCAAGGAGAGGTTCTGCGATTGTTCTCATGCAGAAAATGCCAACATTGTTTGTGTTTGGGCCTCAAACACACTTGTGTGGCACATTTCTTCCTCTATATTCCTGCAAACGAAGAGGTTTTGTAGTTTGCAGAGATGCCTCAGTGTGTTGTCACTGAAGGTCAGTTACTGAGTGTTTCGCTCCTGCTCCAGTGAGGGCATTTTTAGAATAGTTCTGTCTTACAGATGTGTTTGGTTTTGAGCTAAAAGAACAGTCACAATGGAAATAATGGACTTTGAACTTTGAGGAAAGCCTGAATCTGTTTTAAATGCACAAATGTGATTTTTTAAAAGAATTGGCTTTACACAGTTAATTTTTGTGAAAAGGCTGAAAATTAATGCTTGATAGAACCTTGGAACAGAAGGAGATTGTCACTTGATGTCTGAATCACCTCTCATCTTTGTCAGTGAGCATCTTTTTATTAGCCTCAGCATGCTTTGGATTAGGCCTCAGATGCAGAGAAGTATATTCAGTGCACACCTTTTAATATTTTCACATTAGTAGCAATGCTGTGGCAGGCTGCTCTTAGGAGTATTGCCTGATAAAATTAAATGGCCCTGATGGTCAGGTAAGTAAAAGAAAATTGCACCTCTTTTGCTCTGTGCGAGGATTTAATACGAAATACAAACCATGAGGACTAATTGCTGAATTCATCTCTCAGAATAGGTCTTATTCAGGTCACTGGACATCTTAGCTGTATGAAGGCAGTTTGCTCAGATGTTAAAAAAATCCAAGAAAATAAGGTCAGAGGGTTAAGGAGCAGCAAGCATTTCTCAGTCTGACCATGTCTGACTCGCCGAAAGCCAATAACTATTATACCACCAATTGCGGGTTTTCTGAGTCCGATATTTAGAAGGGCTCTGTGTCAGAATACACCGTATTTACTCAGACACAAGATGACTCAGGACCTAAGCAGCCTCCTTGTGTTTGCATGAGGCATATTTTTGAAAATACGTATCAATATTTTGGGGTAAGACATCCTTGGGTACCAAAAGTGTAGAAAGAGCACAACAAAATGCTATTGCATATCCAGTGCTTAGCAAATCTGGCACCTGCCCTACAGAAAACATAAGATCATTAAAGGTGTTTCCTTACGCTAAATAGGCAAATTGAAGATGACCCTTTGACCCTAAGTTTCTAAAGGCTGCAAAAACAAAAGCTGTCTGGGACTTCAGTAAATACGATATGAGCTTGAAGGGAGAGAGAGCAGCAGCGGGTAGCTGGTAGGTAGCTGACCCAGGGGCAGTGGGGCACAGAAGACTACGGGGAGAGGGAGGAGGCTTTTTTTTCTCTCTACCTGGCAACCCATGCAATGATTTAAAAGAGAAAAACGGAGGGGAACGAACCAGGCTGCGCACATGTGATGTTTTTCCCAGTTTCTACAGTGACGCAGACACTAAAGACAAGAATGGGAGTGTAGAGAGGGGCAGACGAGAGCACAAGAAGAGGCATCTCGCCTCCTTCTTGAAGTGAGCAGGATCCTCTTGAAGCAGAACAGAGAAGCACCAGCCAGACAGCCCTCGAGTGTGGCAGTCAGGCTTGTAGCTGAGCTGATGTGGGCAGTACAGCTGACGGCCACAGACACTTCACTGCTCCCAGAAAAAGAGATGAGTGATGGCAGTGAGCAGGGCAGTTGTGAGGAAGGAGAATATGAAGTCCATAACATGCCTAAAAGAGAGGGTGGGGTGGCCTGAAGGAGCAAAAAGGAAGGTCAGGACTCTGGGTTTCTGTTCCTCACCTTCCTGTACAACGTTGTGCATCTCTCCCACCCTCTGCAAAATCAACACCACCAACTTCCTGTGTTTCACAAGGGTATGGATGGCTTTATGTTCATGGAAGCAGCTATATTACTGCTGCACACATCCTGGCAAGCTGACAGGTCTCAGAGGACTTTACTTCATCTGTTATTGAAATGCAACAGTCTGGAGATCATTCAGGCCATTAATTATTCACAGACGTTATCACTGCTCCAAGCAGAATGGAGCTGGTTTTCCCTTCGTAATTAAAAAAGGAGCTAATCTGATCTGTGATACAGCTTAGTATCACAGCACCCAGAAACCCGAGACACCTGGTCACATCCCAGTGTGATGATAATGCATGCAAAAAACTCTATTTGTGAAAGTGCCCTGCTGCTGATTTAGGCAGGTGGGAGCTCAGAATTGTTGGGCTTTTGCTCTAGCTCCGTGTCCAGCAAAGGTGATGATAAGACTCCCGTTAACCTCCACGGGAGCAGGAGTAGAATCAGCACGTAGATGTTTTAAAAACCCTGCCTTCAAGTTCGATCCAAAGTCCATTGATGTTGAAGGTGTCTCTTGGCTGAACTAAAACCTGGCTCAAATCCATATCTATTAGATCTCCAAACCAAAAAATGTAGCTTAATCCTATTAACTATTAGCCTGCTTTAAAATTAATTTCCTAAGTAGGTAAGCTTTCTGACTTTTGTGTTGCAAGGGCTTCGTACAAACCAGTATGCCTCCTCACCAAACACGTTTATGTCATATCTATTTTCCTTGGGAATTTCTCCTGTGGGATGAACATAACCTGAAATGTCAACACCCCCTACTTCCCTTCTCCTGCTTCAGAGAACTGGGAGATGAACCCTCTCTTTTTAGAAACTACCGTTGTGTAAAGTGATTGTTTTAATCTCAAAGTCCAGGACTTTGTGTTTTCTGCAGTAGCTCAGTATCCCAGTGAATCCTGAAGGATTGATGACACAATTGAGAGTACCCAGTGTCCTGGCACATAAGGTCTTTGGACTGTGCCACCAGCCCCTTATGACCTTGTCATTCCTTCCACTGTTTTTCTTTTGCCTTCCTATGTCCCGTACCTAGGGCTGAGTGTTCCCTCACTGATCTCTCTTTCTCTCTCTCTCTTTCTTCTCCCCCTCTCTCTCCTTACCTTGCTACCACTATTGGGATGTAGAGTAAAGATGCTGGTATCAGGACTTTGGTTATGTTGGATGAGCAAGGAGGTAAGTTCAGATTGCTTCAGTAAGGAAGTATAACCCTTCTCAACGTACTGTACTGACTGTGTGCAATCCTGAAAATGGGGACCACAAAACACACGTGTGGTTGTGCATGAGAACCCAGGATTCTCTTTGCCTTCGGCTTTGTTGTCTGTCAGAGAAACATACAATAACTGCATAATAGTCTGTATTTCTTTTGATATGTTTCCCATTAATGTTAAAGAGAGCTGCAGGCTGAACTCATCCAAATCATCATTTTTCAGCAAGCTTCGGGTCAAGATCCAGCTACACAACAGGAAGATTTGTCTCCATAAGTGTAAAATCCAACATTATTTAAACAGGTGCTAGGTAATTTTCTCTCTTGTTTAACTACAAGTGAAAAGCATACCTTAAATGCAATGAAAGAGTAGGTAAAAAAGGCGTAGCTTGTGTAAAATTCAGCTGCTTCTTGTACAGAAATGTCAGTGAGGATAACAGGAATTTATCATTAAAAGCTATGACACGAACAATTGACCATATAGGAGCTTTCAAACTTAGATGACAGTGACAAAGAGTCTGTGGATGGCAGTGATAAAGAGCTAGATATATCCAACACATTCCAGGAAATTACATTTTTGCCCTTCATAATATTACAAAGAAGCAGGTAGCCTTCTTCCCCCTCCCCTCCACAACTAATAATTCTTCATTTCCCGCAGACCCACAGCACCAGCAAAATGGTGTCTCCAAAGAGAAGTTAAACCAACAGACTATAAATTTCTGCTACTCTAAACCAAACCTGCCCCCCCCCAAAAGAAAAAAAAACAACTCTTGTTTTTATTTACCATGTGCCATGATACGAAACTGCATTAGGAATTGTTTTCTACAGAGGTAATGCTATACTGCTCATCGAGCCCAGACAACGATTATAGGCAAAAGTACAACATTGTTGGGAAATGCTCTGCAGAGCCTGACGGACACTTTTTGTCTGTAATGTCCCTGCCTCTCTGGCACTAAAATGAACAAAAAATAATAACAGAACCTAAACAGAAAGTATTTACTTCTATTTGCTTTTATATGTATGTCTTATTAATTCTCCCCTCCCATCTCCTCCTTTAGGGAAAATAATTAAACCTAACCAAATTTTGTCGCATCGATTTATCTTGACAAGAAAAAAATTACAGAGAATATTTTGTTGTCTTTGATTTTTTTTTTTTTTTTTCTGAATAACAGCAGTGGAAGAACTAGCACTGAATACAGAAAAACAGAAATTACTTACATTGAAACAGATATGGCACCTGTCTAAATAACGTGTTTTGTTTCAGAAGTGAATTATACAGTTAAAATAAATCACAAATGTCGTCAGACAAAGTCTATAAATACCCAGGTGTGTGATTCACAGACAGATCAGCAGAAACTTCAGTGGTTCCTGTAACTTCCCTTGTGTTTAGTCTTGGGAAAGCATGTTTCTGTCATTTAACTGTTATTTTTCCACACATTGTTAGGAGGTTTTATTTGTGTTTTAACCCTGATTTTTTCATTGCTATTGTTGTTGTTAACTTTGGAGTTCTACTATTGCTAAACCCTTGTGCACATGGATTGTCTGACCGACTCTCTAGTCAAGCAAGGAAGGATTCTCTGTGTGAGCCAAGGAGCTGAAACTGGACCTGCTGATCTTTTTGGAGTTCGGGGAACTCAGTATTAAACTCTCACTGACAGTAAAACCTGAAATGTATATTGTACGGCCAGAGATGTGGTTAGTTAATACTTGCAGGAAAGAATCAGCCAATTTAAAAGCCTCTTTAAATTGGTGTATGGTCAAAGCTTAAGTGGTTCAGTAAATTAAGCTTGTGACTATACAGTATGGGTTTCTCAAGGAAAACAGCCTAACAATGCTATTAAAACTGCTAATACAAAATCTGGGAATATTGTAACCACTGTACTATGCTAAATGTTTAATTTTTTTCCATTTTAGCCATATGCAGCTGTAATAATTCCTGACTTATTTTTTTTTAATTTTAGGGACAAAGAACTTACTATACTATTGGGCAAAATATGCTAATGATGATTTTGAACCCTCTGTAATTAGTGCAATGTGTGCAATTCATGGATGTCTCAACAGATTATCAGATTAAGGAAATAATTTGCTAACACTGCCATGTGATCTCTTTACAGCTGACTGCACAAGTCACTTAAGATTATTAGGTGTTAAACAGACAAAACGCATGACATTGATCTTTCCAGTGGGTGGCAAGCAGAATATCTAATCTCTGCAGTTGCTTGAAGCTTGATTTCTAGGTTTCCTTACAAAATTGTTTGCCTTGAAGCTATACAGGCCTTTAGAAGGAAAACTTCTTTGAGCCGATCTCAATCTAAATAACGCAAAGCAGAACTCCTATTCTGACATCAATAGGCAGGTGCCTTTGGGATCATAAAAGGAAAGAAGTCAGTGTAATTTTACAATACTAGGTATTTATATGATAAAGCCAGGCCGACTAGGTCTTGTTGCCCAAATGCTCGGCACAGCTAGGTGTGCAGCAGAACACAGAGCCTGTTATGACCCTACAGAGATGTGGAGCTTCACAAGAGCTTTTATTACTCCTGTTTCACAGAGGATGGGACTGTCACAAAAACTAGAGACCTCTCCCCGGTGCCCTTTGAAGTCACTGGGAATCTGAGTGGGCTTTTGGACTGGTCCCTCTGCAGTATCAAGGGTTATCATTTTCTGAGCTAGGTATTGTCACTCAAACCAGTTTAACAGAGTTCTTCCCCTGGGGAACCCACAGGAAGGAGCTAAGAGGTTAAATTCTCCTTGTGGAGATTTTTTCCATCGGTGAGAAAGTCTTTCCTGGACACTATGTGACCCATAACACTTACAGTTTTTAAAACCTTGCCTTGAGTCAAACAGCCTTATTTATTTAAATATAGATACATACATAATGCTTTAAAATAAAATATTTCCATTTTACATTAAAAATGTGATGCTGCATAAGATTATTGAGCATTACTGAAACATACTAGCTTAGAAAAACGTTAACATTTGGATGCATGTTAGTTAAAAGACTGTAGAAGTGAAACTGATAGTGCAAAGTGGGGATACAGAGATAAATCTGAATTGCGGACTTAGCAAGGGTCCCAGAGTGGTAGCTCTGTTCCTTTGAAGGGAGCTCCCATCACCTGGGAGTATCAGCAGGCAGAGAGATTTGGACCTCCAAGGACCTTTTTTATTTGGTATGATGGTGTCCTCATGCAGTTTATTACAGAATAATTTTGTTCTTGTATTCAAAATGAGGTGGAAGGGAAAAACTTTTCCAACAGCAACAGTAGCAGCACAGCCGTTTTTCATCCAAGATAGAGCCACGTCCACAACTTTGATAAGCCACAAAGAAAATGTCAATGCAACTGAAATTTTCTCCCTGCACCACACCAACAGCAAATGCAAAGCAGCAATGCCAGTGAACATGAGGAGCAGCTTCATCTACCCAGCAGATCAGTACTCCAGACCAAGGTGAACTATGGAGATAAAACTTTGGACTAACTGGGCAACTGTAAAAGCAAAAAGGTTGACACCACATGGTGTTGCCCATGCCAGCTGACCTCTACAGTTTTTGCAGGAGTTGCAAGTTTTACAGTTTTGTATGAGTTATGGCTGATCTGTTTCTATGACACTGGAGAAATAACTGCAGTAAATACAAAGATAATTCCAATTCCTTTGCATCAGAGAGCAAAACTATAGCCCCTTGGGCAGGGTCCTTCCCCAGCTTATCTCCTATTCAACAGCTACCACAAAAAGCAGTGGGCAGTGAGATGCGAAAAGCAGAGTTGCTAGAGGGACTCCAACACCACCTATGAGCTGAGCTGATCACAGTCAGAAATGCTTTGTTAATTAGCAAAAAAAAAAAAAGAAAAGGTAACTATCAACACTTTGAGATTCTACAGGGAAAACGGCATTAATTATGTTGGAAGTGTAGTGTAGAACAAAAGACAAATGAAGCCCTTGCAAAAGCAAGTTGTGCATTGTGTAACTGTTATTTTTAGCACAGCTACACGTGGGCTCACAACCGCTCCCTTCCAACTTCATTCAATTCACACCTGTGCTCAGTAATGCCTTTCAGAGCGGAGCTCGGTCAACACTCAGGGTTTCTGAAAAGCCTGTCCCAGAAATGTACTTCAATCCAATATGATTCTGCTTCATGGAAAACAGGATCTTTGGGTATCATTGGAAATAATCTGCTGACTCTCTTTCAAATTTAGCCCTCTTGTATGCAATCATTATTACAATGTGTTCTTAGATGTCCTTTTTTTCCTAAATTAAAATTGTCCTTGGTGGAAATTACTTAATTGCACAATACTCCAGGCAAAAGAGCGAGTTCTCTTGTCCAAATGCAATTAACTGACACTCAAGCTCAGGCCTCAGATCCCAGACACTAGTCAAGGAACATCTATTACAAATTGCAGATGGGATGCAAAGGTGGAGCAACCCCACACTTGCCCTGTCCTGGTCCTCAATCCAATACTGTGTTAAGATGCTTTTGCAGAACATTTGCTCAAGAGGCCACAGGAGCAGCTGAGCGATGCTCTTGCTACAGCTTCCCTCTCAGGCGTTTGCTGGGCTGTTGTGGAAAATCCTGGCAAAGACCCACTGGCAAAGGGCCACAATGCTACCATAAAACTCACAGGACAGGTTTATGGTCCCTCAGCTGCCTATGGCTTTAATACAGAAGTAATTCATAAGTGTAACGATACAGGTAAAAATACGTTTGCCTCTATCCTAAGACATGGCATTAGTTTGCTGCAAGATCATGAAGAAGATACGTGACCACTGTGTTTGAATTGAAGTGACATTATCAAACATAAGATGGTATTGATATACAAAAGGGCTAATAATTAGCAGAGCTTCCTGGAAAAAAAAATGAAGGAAATCTCAATGAAACATGCTTCTGATGTGTATTCTGCTTCCAGACAATGCCAATTCTCTTACACATCACATATAATTATATGGTATCTAAACATACACATAGATGCAGTGTATTCAAAGGACACTGCAACAAACTATCAAGACATGCTTAAACTCTGACCTTGGAGTGCTTCTCTAAATGGGAGGTAAGAGACATGACCTGTGGTGGGTGTGATACATATATGCCAGCAGACTGTCTGCCCTAAATCCTTTAATTCAATATGCAAAGTTGGAATATGGAAGATCTATGAAATTATTAAATTAACCTTTTGCTAGCCGTCTGGGTTTTTAGCAGCAGTGATTCATTCTGGGCCAGATTTTAATATCAGTTATATCAAAACAAATCCAGAGTGACCCCATTATGTTAATTCTTTGATAATATTTATGCCTCAATAATTGTTGCTGGACTCACGAATCTACTTCCTTGCCTGTGGGACCAGACCTTTGACAGGTGTAAAGTGGTGCTGCTCCATGAAACCAGCATAACTATGCCAATTTAAACCAGCTAGCAATCCGGTCCACAACATTAACAAGTAGCAAATGGTTTTAGGACCAGCAGTCAGCTGTCTAGACTTCTGGGCTACAAATATGACATGGGTTTTTTACACTGATGAGGTTTCCTTTAATGGAAGATAAATTAGTTGTGGATCCCTTGTGTATTGAGAAATAGCACAGGCATCACACACAAATCCTGAAGCAGGATAAATTAAGTCAGGTTCCTGAAGAAAGCTATAATTTAAATTAAAGTCTTTGAGCCACGTCAAACATACTCTTCCTTTAGCACTAATTTGTTCAGGCAGAATAGAGCAAGAGCTGGTGTTGCCCAACTATGCAGGAGCAGGCAGGACTCTCAGTGAGGAGCAGGAGCACTTACAGCAGTATCACCTTCTACTACATACTCACATTTCTGATGAGATAGACAATCTGTGGCTAAAACATGAGCCAAAACTTCTGCTAAAGCCTCCCAACCAAAATGTAGAATTACAATGTGCATTAAAACAATCCAACCTTATATTTTGGGTTCTTGGCTCAGCAGTTTATCTGGCAGAACTCATGCAGTGTCTCTCTCAGGTTTCCTTATTAGTTTCCCAATCCTTTGCTCATATTATATGTGCCCCTTTTAGAAGACACTGCCAGATAACGCTGATCTTCTGAATGTATCCTTGGATTTGGGAACAATAACGTCTGTGGTATCAGGAGACAGGCACATCCAGCTAAGGAGAATGAGACCTGGTGGCTGAAGAGCAGATGCAGTGGGCAATACCAACATGTCACCTCCCCTTCCCAAAGCCCAGCCTCGTGCAGGAATTAGACTAAGAGCACAAGTTCAATATTTGAATTGTTTCAGCTTGAATAATTTAGGCTAGGGTTTTCAAGGCCCTGTAGGGGTAAGATACTAATTTTCCATTAAAATTAATTAAATAAAATAAAACTTAATGGGAATTTGGTATCCAAATCCCCCAGAGAGCTTTGAAATGTTATTAGAAACCTAAGTAAGAAATTAGGCCTATTCATATTCCCAAAGAAGGCAAGAGGAGCCTTGTACTGACGTCAACACGTACATGCTTTTTTTTTTTCCCTAAAATGCCTCCCTTTTTATTTTTCTTCAAGATAGGGCTCAGTTAACATCAGGGATGACATTAAATTTCTCCTATAACCAGTGCTCTCTTAGTTCCTTTCCTCCCAGGTTTACTTCTGTGTTTATATTCAATATGGGGAGTAGGGATGTATTTGTGTTTTACATTGTGACATTCTGTTCCCTTAGGTAATTTTTCCCAGCTTTAAATAGTGAAGAAATTAACACACTAAATTATGAGCTACCAAGTCACTAAGAAAACCCTAAATCTTCATCAGCCTTAGGTGGCAATAAGCCCAATTCGGTTTGATGCCAGTGGAGAGACAGCGTCTCTATATGGCTGGTTACTGGGCTTGGTGCTTCGTAACTTACCCTGGAACAACACAAAAATGACCCCACTGAAAACAAGAGTCGTCACCAATGCTTGTTGTCCTAAGATCCCTCGGTGACAGAGATAACAAATGCTATAGCAAATGGTCCTCTTTTGGTGAGCATGAGGCTCCTGTGCTGGTAACTCCTCTGTGTTCACAGGGGTTACTCCTGATTTGCAGCACCCACACCAGAAAGAAAACCAGCCCTGAGGCCTTACTCAGATTAGAAATGAATCTCCAATGACAACCAAAGTGGCAGGTCTCGGTTTCCTCAGCCCCTGGAAAGAGGAGTACTTGAACACGGCTCTTCACAGCTCGCTCTATCTCTGCTACTACCAGCTTTCCCACTCAGTCACCCACTAATCAAAGCAATTACACTGCCCAAAGTCACCTGACTCCAGGGGATTTGTAAGTGTAAGTAACTGAAGTATTTTCCATGGAAGGACACCTTTTGTCTCGTATTAACACAGATAAATGCAAAATAATAACGTTTTATCTTTCTTTCTCTTGGATGTCATTGGTGTCTTAGTAAGTGAATGTATTGTATTATGTTTCTGGACCTTAAAATTTATAATCCTTCCTTTCTATTAATACATCATTACATCTTGTTTAAATTAATATATTTCAAACATCTCTTCCTCCTTTCTTTCACTCTTCCCATATTAGTAAAAACCATCTTCAGCGTCCAGTGCGGCATACGACCTTTCAACAATGCATCAGCTCAGATTAATGCATTGTAATGTCATTATTAATTCAGTTCTACACGGTCATTTTTCATGTTCTGTTGAAGACAAAAGCAAACAAACAAAAATACAATTCATTCCACACTGTCATCCCTTTGTCCTGACCAGAACAACTCGATCGTGTTGAAGAAGGCATGAACCATATCAACCAAGACATGAAGGAGGCCGAGAAAAATTTAAAAGATTTAGGGAAATGCTGTGGCCTTTTCATATGTCCTTGTAACAAGTAGGTACTGGGTACCGGCTCTGCTATGTGGTGTCCAGTTTTTTGTCACAGTGAATGTCTGAAGTTTTTGTCTTTTTTTTCTTTGTCCTTTTCCATCTGCTTCATTCTGTGGGGATAAAATACTTGTGTTTAATCAGAACAACTGGAACGCATCGAAGAGGGAATGGACCAAATCAATAAGGACATGAAAGAAGCAGAAAAGAATTTGACGGACCTAGGAAAATTCTGTGGTCTTTGTGTCTGTCCATGTAACAAGTAGGTGCTGCCTGCCTCATCTCTTTGAGCACTTAAGGCTGATCCCAAAGGCCTTGTGAAGCTCATCCTTGCTAGGCACATGGGCAGGATGAGCATGTGGCATGCAGAAAGAACGACTCTGGTTCAAATGCATTCATCTCATAGCATAGACAACTGACTGGGAAATACTGTAGATGCATTAAAATCAGGCATACTGCAGTGAAAGCTTCACTGTCGACACCTTTTAATGGTAAAAGTTTCAACATTTTACACAAAGTGTACTGAGTTCCAGTGAGCAAAACCGCTGGGGCTACCTTATTCCTGGAGAGCCTAAAATTTGAAAAGTATTTTCACAAACAAGTTTAATAAACAAAACAGCTGAAAAAACGCAGAAGAGTCACAATAAACATTACTAAAAATTATGGATGAAAACCACACCTTTTTTCATTGTTCAATAGCAATAGTCCTTAATGAGATCTTGAAAGAGATGTGACGTTTCACAATTGGAACTCAACTTGAAATGGTTTTCATCCTGCCATAGGCAACGAATTTGAGAAAACACATCAAATTTCTCCCATTTGGGTAGCACGTACACTAAGCAGAAATGTTGAAATGCATCGAATTTGCTTGCATGCCATCACACTTGAACGAAACCGTCCTCCAAGTAATGCCAAGCTTGTTTTTAATGCCAAATGAAAATGTGATGTGCGGTTATGCGGGTGTAGGAAGTAAGTGACAAAGCGGACCAACCAGAAGTCCTTGAGGAATGGCAAATGCAGCATGCAGTGAGCAGGCATGCAACCAGGTTACAGCGAAAACATTTGTACGTGGTTGGCCAGAGATCACGTAGAAAACAAAGCAGAGTGCAGTGGTTCTGTAGTATTATACTCCCTGTTTGTGTGGCACAGATACTTTGTTCGCAGCCAGGGTCTTAGCCTGCCGTGATTATCAAGACCAAAGGAAAGAGAGAAGTCATGGAGTTCAGCGGGTATTTTGCCAGAAAACAGAACTGTAGGGCTGGGTTTCTGCCTTATCAGTCAGCATTTATTTTGAAGTTAATTCCCTTGGGACACAATGCAGATACTGCTTCAGCTTTAAAAAAAAAAAAAAAAAAAAAATTTCCTCCTGTGAACCAAGCCATTAATACAGAGGACCCAGTACAGAAGAGCTGCAGGTACAAGAGTGTGCAGCAGAATCTTTACATCTCCCACACTCTAAAAGCTGTTGCAGCTCTAAGAGAAGCAGTATCCTGGCTTCTTCCTCCTAGAGGAACCTGGTGTAACACCCATATCAAAAGTTCACCCTTGAAGTACCAAAAAAATTCCCAAGTATTTTACAGGAATCTTCAATTTTTTAGAGCAGCTTTAATATTCTGCGCTGTAGGAATGGCTGCTCAGAACTGACAGCCCGACCTGCAGCATGGATGGAGTTAACACCCAACACGTGGCCTTAAAACATTTACCACTCCACTGTGATTGCGGTATCACGAAATCAGTAGATACAAGAACAGAAAGATACTGCTTACATTCCATGCGTGGGATGTTCATTTTTAAGGATGTCTCTTCCCTGCTTTGAGGCAGTATTCTGACCTTTGCAGTCTGCAGCCATGTTTCATAAATTAGCCTTGCTAACCAGTCAAAGTGTTCAGAAACAGAGTACGGATGAACAATGTTTTTAAAGACTGGTCCTTGAATCACTATGCCAGGACTCAACTGGTACAAACAAGGTGATATTCTGAGAAGTGGAGTGTAGGAAAGAGAGAAATCCGTACAGTTCTGGGCACCAGTATCACCCTAATGCTCTTCTGGCTGATGATAGATTAATGCCATATATTTAAAATAGATTAACTATTTCCCACATAACTATACTCTGATATACAGAGTAAATACAACTCCATGAGCCTTCCCAAAATGTGAGGCTTGATCCTACATTCTTAGGAGACCCAAAACACCCACGGCATGGAACTTTGACCAGACTGCATTCAAAAGGACAAGTGCTATTGAGCATAAGCAGACCCAGACTCCACCTGTTGACTTTAATGGGAAGTCCACAAGATAACAGAGATCAGGTTCTAGGTGTATAAAATCATTCACCTCAAACACAGAGACTCTCACACCCTCAAAGTTGTACAGGTCTAAAGAACAGTCAAAACCCTGTAAATGTATGTGCAGCAAGAGGACTACTTCCGCTCATTTCTAGAAATGCCGAAGCTGACGTATAGTTCAGAAAACTAAGAACAAACAAGCCGACCATCATCTTTTCAAGTCTTCATAAACTTCAATAGGAAATAAGCAACAAACCAGATCACTAGGAAAGATCCTCTTTCATCTACATTTTAATTCTGTACTGCAGTATGCAACAAATCTTCAGGCTCAGTAGAATCTGAGCTGCCTCAGGGGGCATGGAGAGAACATAACACTGGAGATGGATTTGTTGTGTTGTTTCCCACATCCCTCAGAAGCACGTTCAGTTCCTCCCCCCAAAGCAAAGCCACAGGGCTGTTTATATGACTGATTGGAGCTGACCAAAACCAGGGAAACTATGGAGATTTGCAGTTCCCAACAGCTTCATTGGAAACTGCTCCATTTCCAGAATAAAATCAAGAACTTAAACCTAGAGACCCCAAACACAGTCTCCCATTAAAGTGCTCAATCTCATCTGACAAGCCCAATGACAGGAACCCTAAATATGCTGCACATGCTAATCTGTCACTGAAGGTATGCCCGGATTTTAATTTCCTATCCACGGCAACTCAGTCAAAAATGGCTCTCAGAAAGCTCATGTAACTATCATAAACAACAAATATAATGAGTTGCTAGGCTGTTTTAAAGTCCTGTGGTTTAAAGCTCCTGAAGGAAGTGATGATCCATTTTTGCCTGTGTCTTGCTTATTGTGAAGGCTGTTACTGCTGATGCATTAAGAGTATGATGAACTATTGGGGCAACTGTGCTTAGTGAGAATGCTTCACTTCTTATTCATGCCTGTAGCTGGTGCATGAAAAAAAAAATGTAGAAAAATTTCCCTTTCTGATGCTAGATTGCTCGTATCTTTTCTCCTGCACTCATTTCACTTCTGCCTATTTTACTTTTTGTCTCTGTGGACAAAGGTTTGTACATCAACTGTCGATGTATGATCACTATTTTCAAGTACCGATATATTATTTAAAAAATCTAACAAACCCTATGAATTTTATTATAAAATCATCCCCAAATCACCTTGGGAAAGGTTAGTGGCTTTAAATGCCTATTATGCCACATACGTGTTAAAAAAATACCAATAGAATCCAAATCTCCTGCATGGTAAAATGTTAAAATCTAGCTAAATCTGTTTTTCTCTACGAGGGTGTGTTGCTGTGATGTGATGTACACACTATACTCGGCAGTTCTGTTTTCATGTCTGTCTGCCAGTATGTTCTCTGTGTTTGATGTCAAAACGTATGTGTCACTGAAATGCAACAATGTTTTCTACTGATCTGTATTTCTTCTCTTCTTCTTCTTTTTTTTTTTTTCCTTTTTCCTTTTTTTTTTTTCCTTTTTCCTTTTATTTTTTCCTTCTTTCTGGAAACTAAGTCAACATCCGAAAAATCTGTGTGCAGTGTTGTAGACTTGACAATTGCAATTCACCCTATTGGAAATAAAACCTCTGACCATCACAGTCATTGTGGCAGTAAA
Organism: Pampusana beccarii; assembly: GCA_013399365.1. NCBI lineage: Eukaryota > Metazoa > Chordata > Aves > Columbiformes > Columbidae > Pampusana > Pampusana beccarii. The sequence continues at coordinate 3,757,409 of VWYH01002416.1, read as the reverse complement.
AAACAACCAACAAAAAAAAAAATTAAAAATAACAAACAAAAAAAATCCAACAACCCACACCAAACCCCTCCTTTTACTCAGGGTTATGATATATCGGTATACAGTGAATGACCCTCTACCTGAAAACTCATTTTGCTTGATTCAGCTTTTAGCTTGGAGAAGAGTTTTGCTTTTGTCCTTGTCCACTTGATGCTTTGTTACTCATCATCTTTTTTGCATAGGCTTAAATCAAGTGATGCTTACAAAAAAGCCTGGGGCAATAATCAGGATGGTGTTGTAGCCAGCCAGCCTGCACGTGTTGTAGATGAACGGGAGCAGATGGCCATCAGTGGTGGCTTTATCCGCAGGTGAGCCTTTTTATCCACTGTTTTCTCTCTGTTCTCCTCCTCACTGATATATTTAGATTTCTCCCATATGGTCATGAGTTCTTGATGCTTGTTAACTCTTTCAGCAGTGCTAGGTAATGAAATGGAGCCAGTGTTTTCCACCGAGTGGTGGGTGCTTGGATTTAGGTTGATGGCAATCAAGACAGGTACTAAAGGCTTTCCACGGCCCTGTGGGTGCCTCCCTGAGCTAGTGCAAAGGATTACTATGTTGCCAGAAATCCTGGAAGTTGCACTCTTAGCCCTGAGAACCAGAACATGGCCCTAAACCTTCTTCCTTGAGACTACCCAGATTTGGGCAGTAATAAAATAGAAATAATATCTGTTTATTTACTTGACAGCAGCAATGTGAGGTTGCAGACTGTCACGGCCAGTCGGCACTGCCCTCTGCACTCCAGCTCGCTGGTGTGAACAACGTGCTTTTCCTGGGGGCCTTATTATGGGTCCTGTTAATGTCTGAGGCTTTTGACAACTGTCATTAAGCATCAGATAAACACTAGTTTATTATTATTATGTCTCGAGATACCTAGTGCTCATTATCCATCCTTGCCAGACAATGTACCAAAGAATCCAGCATCCCTTTCTTTTCAAAAAGAAAAAAGCCTCAGGCTCCCCACGAAAGCACCAAGCCAAGCACAGAACCTGAAGCACATTTTTAACCAGAGGTGACTGCGAGCGACTATCCAGAAAACCTCGCTGAACAGGGAATGCTGCCCCATTCCTCAGCTGCTGTAAAGCCACAACTACGGAGAAACGTTGATGCCTTAGTGGCGACCCCTGTGCAGTCAAATAAAAGCTGGTTTGAAACACACAGCTATACTAATGACAACCAAACTGCAAACTTTCAGCAATACATAGAGATCCAGCAATAAGTACCTACTGATTAACAGTACTTATAGAGCATCTATTTAGATGACAATGCTATCAGCTGAATGGATAAAGGCATACCAGTAGGCAAAGCTTTGATCTCTGAAGATTAAGGACACTAGATTAATGAGTAATTATCTTTCCAAAAACTATTATCCACTTATTTTTTTGGCTGCTGTGATAAAGGGAAATCAGTGTGATAGAAACAATGCTGTCATGCAATCTGGAGCGTGGGATGGAGTTGCCATTTAAGTTTGCTGGGTCTGCCATTCACTCTTTTTTTTTTTTAAATTTTTTTTAATTTCTGGACAGCAGCCCCACCAAAGCAAATGCTGGGGCATGATAACAGAATAGCAGTGAAGGAAGTTATGCTGCACCATTATTATCCTGCAAATAGCCTGCAGCACCCTTTTGGCACCTACAGGAACACAAATTGTACAAGAGGCTCAAGGTAGAAGTTTTCTGAGTGGGACTGACAGACCTTGCTTTTCCCAGCATCAGTCACCACATGCCTCTCCAGTCACTGGAGTGTAGAACTGGGCCTTGGCTCAAGCACAAGTTTTTTCTTCTAAAAACAAATAATTGAAAAAGATGCTGCTAAGAATGAGAGACAAAGGATCTTTACTAAAGCCAGTAAATCTGAGAGAAACTGCTTCTGTCATTTACCAGAAATACATTTAATTAAATAGGCTGTTAGGTTGGGATTTTCACAGCTAAAGCAGCTCTTTCCTAATATTTCAGTATATGAGGACTGGATAGTATCCATTAGCTACCTGTAGTTCATGGAGGGGAGCTGGTATAACTTAAATTCCACCACTCTCCAGCACTTCCCGTGTAGTCTAATTACACAGAGGTCCAAACGGAGCACCTTTTACTCTTCGAGGACCATCACCAGCAGAGAGGTGCAGCATGTGGCACAGACAAGCTCAGACAGCAATACTTCCAGAGGCAGCTGGCACGAACAGTATAAATGGAGCAGTGATGAACACAGACAATTAATCCCAACATCCAAAAAATAAGCATGTAATGTTTTTCAGGCTAGGTACTTATTAATCCTTTTTCTTCAAAGCTGAGCACAGCAGCATTCCCCTCAGATGATAAGCAAAGGGGAGGTTTTCGGCGAATCAGAATTTCAGGGGGAACCTCTCTGCTTTAAATAATTTTTGCTCGCAGGGTAACGAACGATGCCCGGGAAAATGAAATGGATGAGAACCTCGAGCAGGTCAGTGGCATCATTGGCAACTTGCGTCACATGGCCCTGGACATGGGCAACGAGATCGACACACAGAATCGCCAGATTGACAGGATCATGGAGAAGGTAAGAGCTGAAATACCTAAGAGAGCTCCAAAAGGGGCTGTGTTTGCCCTTCTGCAAGCACAGGCTGTGCACACTGCAGTTTCTATTTAGCTTGGAGAAAGACAAGAGACAGAAATAGCAGCTAGAGATCCTCTTTCTTCTCCCTCCAAATCCTTGGGCCAAAGCAGAGATCACTGCTGTGGAGCATCAGTAACCTCCAGTGCAAGTTGTGTTGAACCTGCACTGTTGGGTCCATCAGAAAACAGCCGGCAAGGGGACCCCTTAGCACAGATAGAGGCACCTTCTGCGACAGTTTTGGGAAAGGAAAAGCGCTCTGAGAGCCGCGGGGCTTGGGTCTGAATGTCCTGGCACTTCCTGGCAAGTTTTAAACCTTCCTGGACTTTCCTTCCCTTGGAAACTCCTAGAGCAATTCAGAACTGGATGACCTGTTTGGAGGGCCAGTCCCCAAAAGAGGATGAGGATTTATTAAGCAAGACTTTGCCATATGGTAACAGTGTAGCCAGTCTTGTCATGCTGCCTGCTTATAAACACATTAGAACAGATCTACTGGCTCTCTTGGTGCTTGTATGTATATATGTATCTATACATATCTATATCTAGAGAGAGACGTAAAACTGGGCCACATACGGCCCCAGTGAAATACAAAAGCTCAGCATTACTATCGCAAAATCACCATCTAAAAAGGCAGAGAGCACCATTCCAGGGCCAGACCTGCATTGCAGATTTCTGAAGCAGACAGCAGCACCCTCCAAACCCGCCTGGGAGCTCACAGCCACCCTCAGATCCCGAGACCCACAAGCCATCTGCATTGGGACTGGCAGAGCTCCAGGCACAGGCACAGCCAGGCTGACGCGAGATAAGAGGCTAGATCTGCATCTGGTGTAAAAATCAATACAACACTTGACTTCCGCTGCGATTTACACAACCTGAGGATCTAACCCAAGGACTTAAATGTGCTGCTTAGAGTTAATTCTGACCTTAGGTGGTAGAGCTTGTACTCCTGAGCCTTCTTACACGTGTAAGTCTTCTCACACAAGCAGGATGCCCATGCTTATTTTTCATGTTAATTAACTACATCAGAGCCTGGTGAAAAAAATTACTGCACTGAGGGATTTTTATCAGTAGCTTTCCCTATTGGAGTTTGATGCCAGAGAGAGCTAGGTGAAGTATACATTGCCTTAAAGGTGGGCATTTCGTCTCTGACAGAGAGACAGTCACATAAAACAGTAGAGCACATGGCTTTGTGTCAGTCAAAAGTTCGGGTTTATAATGCTGCATCTGTTAGTTTGACTGTATTGGAAAATGCACAGTATTACTGTGATGCCATTCTGGAGCATTTTATATTTCTGGGAAAAACAGGAGCATGGGAGGAAGGATTTACCACTGCTACTCATATGAAAAACACTACAAAGCTGTACATCTATCTACATTGCGAGAAAGGACTGGAAGATTCTACAGCCTACATCATAAAACCTTTAAATAAGAAGTCTAGGACATATGTTAGTTTCTCTGAGCAAGTGTGAGGACATGCACTACTACATTTTACCAGCTACCCTGCTCATGACATAACATAGTGGCAGGAGACATGCCCTGTGGATGGGAGTCAGCTGCATCTTATCCGTGCCTGCAGGACACTGTCACAAACTCCAGCGAGCCTCACAAGGCACTGTTCTCCCTTCAGTTCAGGCTTGCAAACATCTGGATTTTCAAAACATTCACCAGGCTCTTTGCGCACACAAAGTGCATGGTCCAAATCTCTAGGCGGTGCATGCAGCTGGCGAACTGAAGGACTGGCCTTCCACATCCACACAGTCTTCTTACAGAACTAGGCATTTCATACAGCAACAGAAAGAACTGACATTGCAGGGTAATGTGATTCATTAAATCCAGCCTCCCAGGCAGGCCTCGTCAGGCAGAGCCCTTGGCTAAAGAACAGTGAAGTGTTTCTGAAAGACGGACTTGCAGTGTACACAGAGGAGTCGTCAGGAAAGCAGCACAAAAACAAGACAGTCTTCAGTCTTAGTGAAAATCTGCCAGATTCCTCAGAGTAAAGACACACAGTAACGAGATACTAGAAAAAGAGACACGATACATTAGGAAAACCCTTTATAAAAGACAGAAACGACAGTTAGCTGGATAATACCGAAACCACAAATGCATACACATCCATTTTGCAACTAAATATGCCAACAATCCACTGTCCCTAGCTGGTGGTGGGCATGCAGCATTGCTGGAGTTGTTTTCTTTTCCTGACTGGCCAGGAGTACTGTGCTTTTGATCAATTATGATCATTAGAAAGACCCTTGGCTGGCACGCTTTCCAAAAGCTGGGGTGCATCACAAAGCTAACCCAAATACTCCCAGAGCATTTATGTTAAATTGGATGCATGCGTCCAAACCAGAGCAACCTCATAATGCAGAGATGTCATCTGGTCTATCCACAGTGGCCAAGATAGCAATGAATAAAAGGCTTTATCCTTCCTTCAGATCAGAGAGAAAGGGACAAAACCTAAAATGATGATGTGATGACTGGGGCAAACAGCCCGAACATCATCACCAGGAGACTCTGGCTCTAAAATGAGCCATAATTAGTAATTGGGAGGAAAGTAGGAAGGGCTTAAAGCATCCAGTCTTGACCTAGGTGAGAAGGTCTGCAAAAGATTCCCACTGACTTGGATGTAACATCATCCCGAGTTAGACCTTACTACTCCTATTTAGCAATATTACACTTCATCAATATTCAATCAATATTAATGTATCTCATGACAAACGTAGCTACTTCCAAAACCATTAATTTAATTTTTAGGTAGTCTTTCGGCGGAAGTACACAAAACTGTACTGTGATAGACAAGGTCCAACTCCTGGCTAAAATAAAGGAGTGTGGTTTATAATGAGTAGTTACGCTGATTTACGCTTGTTGAGGACCTGGCACATGGTACTGTACTAAAAATATACATTTACATAGCATTTGCCAAAACAATTATGGAGAAAAGCCCAAGATATTTAAGAATGATTTATTGCACATCAGTGTAGCCATTTTTATAGGATTTTTACACGTGTGTGGGAAAGTTCCTTCACCGTTCTGTCTTTGTGAACTGGAGATTTAAAATAAACCTGCACAATTTGGATACACCCCAGAGATGTACGAACAATCATCAAAGCCAACAAAATGCGGCCACCACACCACAGAAAAAAGTTGCTACTTGAGTCTGTGCTTTTAAAGAAGTAACGCTATTCTCACCTTTCCCAAAGGTCTGATTTCAAAAATTGAAAACATCATCTATCTAGTCCCTCTGCTAGCATAAGTCGGTATGGCAACGTGGGCTGGAATGGAGCTTTACCAACATTTGCCAGCTAAAACAATGTGTCTAGTCTCCAAAACTAACTTCTGCAGAGCTACAGAAAGGCACAGTCAAAGTGTGTTCCCACTCAACGACAACTCCTAAGCCTCCCAAGTGGTGCCATTTTATTTTTTGATTTTTTTAAAATTATATTTCATAAGCAAGTGCTATCCCATGGAAGGCAGTGAAGTTAGTGGTCCAGCCTACACTGGTCTAAATTCTAGCTTGATTGCTTCAAATAACGGTAGAATCCCTGCCTTTTCTTAATTCCTGTTTATGCTGCTGCCCAATGAGAGAGTTTATTCTGTCTTGCAAGAACATTGGTGAACGTTGTTGAGAGAAAGGAATAATAGCCTTGCTCCCACCCATTCCATTCCTCACATATGTAGAGCAAACTGATCCAGACTGATGTATTTTCAAAGAAATTTATATTTGCCAGCACTCCCTGCATCAGATCAGCTGGCTTCCCAGCTCCAGCGATTCTCTACACTGACCAAAATTTTGGTTTTGATTGCATGGCTGGTGATGTAAATTAGAACCAAGTCCAGGTCCACTGAATCTTAGAGAGCACTGAAGCTTTTCACCACTGAAATCCCTGTGTACATCACCAGTTCTCATCCTGTCATCCATTACCATCAATACTGCTTGCACTGTCAGTATGACCAGCTACAGACCTGGCACAGCATTTACAAGAGTTCAGGGAAGCTAAATACAGGCATAAAAGCTCTGTTCAAAAGCTACCCAAGTGTCACAAAACCAGCAAATCCATAATTTGATTTTAGGTCCCTAATACCACTATAAAAAACATCGCTCTAGTGTTTTCAAGCTTTTTTTTTCCCCCTGACCTGGCCAAAACTAAAGTAGTGCCCACAAAGCACTGTAGATGTTCTCATTGTCTTCATCTGTTTCTTTCCTTTGTGTTTCTCTAGGCTGATTCCAACAAAACCAGGATTGACGAAGCCAACCAGCGTGCAACAAAGATGCTGGGCAGTGGGTAAATGCAGTGAAGTGCATTTCCTTTTACCACTGTCCCACAGGGCAGCACCTTCATGCTTTTATCATGGTATTTACCTACTAGGTTTGCACACATGCACATATCAGCCCCATTGTAAATGTTGTCCTGTGTAGTTTGTCAGCTTTCCAAAAATGATACTTGTAATTATTTTTTTCTAGATATCTTTCTTTCCAAAGGTTGTACATAGTGCTGATTTGATGGCTATAGCTCACTATGATGTTTTTTGGGATTTTTCCTTTCTTCGTTTCTGTTTTGGATTCCTTTTTTCCCCTCTCCTCATTTATTTTTTTTTAATGATGTTTGCTGAATTGACAACACTGTTGGAATGCTAAACGTGCTGTTAACCTTTAAATATACAGTATTGTTCTTGTAAAACTGTGACATTCCACAGAGCTACTGCCATGCTCCTGTCTTTGGGTATCATGATGTTTGAGCACTTAAACCTGCTGTCTTCAGTTCTTCATTGCCATTATCTGTTGTTATGATTTCATGATTAGACAATGTGGAATTATATTACTATAACAAGCATTGCACTAAAAAGTGATGTGATTTATGCATTTATGCATGAGGAATAAATAGACTTTTAGACTCCTACTTAAACAAGAATTTTCCCATGGCAGTAGCACACCAACAATGACAACAAAAGCATGCTCAGTATTCGGACTCTTTTGGGACTATGTTATACCAGCAAGTTTGCAGTTGTGCCACTTTTTTCTTGTTGATATATATATAGTTATTAATCATGATCATTTTTTTTATTATGAAAAAAAGAGGGATTTGGCACTCACCATTTAGCCATTGCCAGCAAAATAAAAGCTTGGCTGAAAATATGTCAAAGACAAAAAGAAATAAGTGTAATATATTGGGTTTGTCTGCTGCTTTTGAAGACTATCTTTTGGAGGAAACGACTACCATATGAAATGGTGCAAAGAAATGTAATTTTTATAAGGCTCTCTCTTACTAGTCGCTATCCCCATGTGGTTTGTTATCGGTACAGTTCTCTGTTGCTTACCTAGAGCTATGCACACCAAATCGCTGAGATGTTTAGTAGCTGACTTAATTAAAAAATAATAAAAAAAACCTAAATGAATGAACTCTAGATAAACTGTGAGATAAATATCATTTACAGCATGTAATATGAAATTCCTTATGTCTCCTGTCAGTTTGTGAAGTGATTGACATTTTGTAGTTAGTTTAAAAATTATTAAAAATTATAGATCTCCAAATCCACGTTTGCTTTATCTATTTGTTGCCCTACTTGCCAGTGACAACCATTTATTTGCCACTTACCTAGGAAAAGGAGAGGTGCAGTCTAAAGAATCTTTCCAAACTGCATCTGTGTTACTTGTGGGAAACTAAAGATTCGCGTTTGCAATAATGTATAAAACTATTATAAAAACAGCATTTTACACTCAGCACATTCCAAGTGAATATTCTTTTAAATAACCTGGCTTGGATTGCCAAACACCGAATCAAAATATATGCTCTTGTTCAAGGGCAAGAAAAAACAAAATAAATGCTATGGTACAAAAGGATACAGTTCTTTAGTCATTAAAATCTATTCCTGTAGTGGATCTAGCCACATGCTAATACACCTCTTTTCAGCAAACACTTTGAACTACGGAGTTTGTATAGTCTGCTAAGAATAATCTTCTCAAATGACTAACAACAGCTAGTGTTTACTGCCAGTGAAAAGTGTTAACATATTTTCCCAGGGTTTTTTTTTCCCTATATGGACAAATTATAATTAACTCTGCATGACTGACAGTGCACTCATGTGTCTCACATGGCCCTAAGTCAAAATACACAAAACCCACAAACGCTTGCATAATTAAAATCACATGATAATGTAGACAAGCTATATTTTCTTTACCAGCTTCTTATTTTTAGTATCTATTCAAAATTCATTTATGCAAATATTTTCCCCCACTCCTTCAAACCAAAGAGTAAACTTCAGGGGAACATTTTTAATCTGCTGATCATTTCCAATCCTGTTCATTCAGGGATTCTAGTATTTGTGACAACACTATCGTTCTGCAATGCCAAAGCCTACTGAAGGAGGGCAATAATCCTATCAGAAAATGCATCACTATGGGAACATACAAATACAAGGATATTGGAAAAGGGCAAGAAATATATAAGAAAGTAATGAAGGTGATAAATGAGGTATTATTCTCATCTGTTTGACAGGAATGCACCCTATCCGAAGTAGATCAGACTTCCCAAAGCCATTAAAGCTGATAAAAAAAACGTAAGCTGTTACTGGGAAGGAAGTAATTATGTTTTGACATCTGGTTTTTGTCTCGAACAAAGATCAAAACCCAAACTATTGGAACGTTTTGCCAAATGGAAAGTTTAAAGGATAGAAATATTGAAATGTTTCATTGCATTTTTCTTTGTATCTTCCTCCACTGTTTGCAGGGTCTCTTAGGAGCTGGCTGAAAATGACTTAACTAAATAAGTTTAATATATTGCATTTCTCTGACTTTTTGGAAATTGACTTATGCAGGATTAATTCATCTCAAAATAACTCAAAGAAAGGCTCAATCTCATGCAGTTTGTTATTAACAGCCATCCACTTCTGTTCATTATGTTCTGTGCACACCAAATCCCTCATGTAGCCACTGACTCAATAGGAAAAAAAAGAAAAAAAGAATTAAACAGAACATTGCCTCAAATGTGGCATTTCCCTATTTTCCCCGTTTACCTCTTTGATCCGCCCCTGTTTTCCCTGGGGCTGGACAGGCACAGGGCACATTTATCTGCAATGCTCCCTAGGAGGAGAGGGACACTGCAGGAGCTGGAATTACAACTCTCCTAAAATAAAATGGTCACATTGATCATGGAAACAAAAGACAGTTAAGCTTTTCTCAAGCCACAGCCACCTTTGCCTGGTAAGAAATTTCCCTTTGACCTTGTTAGATTTTGCAATCAGTCATTTCTTTTTGTCTCTGTACCCATGCCATCCGTGCCATCTGGAAATCCAGGTTTGAAAGAAGGGGTTAAAAACACAAGGCTTCATGAAATATCACTCTTTTTTTCCTAGACTTTCAATGCAGTTTCACCGATAGTTTGTATTACAGCAAGATCCCCACATTGGTGTTGATTTAAAGCGGTTACAGGGAAAAAGATTTTTACATATTCTTGAGTGTCATAGCTGAATGAACTACCCAGCTGGATTACTTAAAATTCTGTTTCAAAACTGAAGTTCAACTAAAAGACAAACTTCTGTTGAGCGCTGCAAATCCACAGTTAATGACTTCTTTGATTTCATGCATTCTCCTCCTTTGCTAGTCTAAGCTGGAAATGGAAATACCAAAATAATCCCAAGGAAGGATATTTGAATGTTATTCTTCAACAGAACAAAATTTGTAAGTAGCATAATATCTCATGTTAAAAAAAAAAAAGTCACCTTAAATACCTGGCCTGATTTCAACAGTGAGAAACTAAGAGAGAAATCTGGAAAAGCTAAATAAAAATCAAGGTGACATATCTCAAGGAAGCTTTAAAGCTTTTAGGATGCTGATAGCTCCTAACATTAACATAAACACAGCTTCTAAACTCAAGAGAGACTGTTACAGCTTTCTAGATTGACATAAATGCAAGAAAAGAAACTACAGATGATACACAGCACCTTGTGGTTGGATAGAGCACATCTTAGGAAAAGCAGATGGACTTGATGTGAAGGTACAGAGTAAACAAAAATGTTGATATTCCTTGAAGATGTAGTGGTATACTGTATGTAGCAGAAAATGATAACTCTAAAAACCAGTGATGAGTATTTTTTTTTGGTAAGAAATGTGAAGCTTATTAGCTTCTGAAGAAAACTAAACATGATGGAGTTTGCATGGTAAGCTGGAAAGCACCCGTTTTGTGCGATGCCTGTGCCATGTGACACACTTATTAGAGAAATACTTTATATCTAGAAATATAGATGACAATTATTCTCCAAGATATTCTGTGATTCTGTAACTGATAACTTGCACAGGCTTTGCATTTGGACCCAAATCTGAAGAGATCAGTCAAGTCTTCTATTTGAGGGGTTTAGAAGCAGACAAACCAATTCCTGCGCATTTTCCCCCTCTCTTTCTTCACTGTGTGCACATATACTCTTATAAATCTTTTATTTTAAAGGCACTAAAAAGGGAAGAGACAAGTACTTAGTAATAAGGAAAATTATGTGTGTTAGAGACAGCTTAAGTATATGCACGACTGCTGTGTGTGCCTGTGGGCGTAGGTGCTCAGGATGTGACTCCTGCCTTCTGAGCCTTTCTAGAGAAAGACAGGGACAGTTTGTTTGGAAGTTAGCAGAACACAAATAGTATTTTTAAACCTGCAAATACCTACAAGAAATGCAGACATGGGAGGTAAACCCTACTGAGAAGTTAGGGTGTTGGGCTTGTTTGATAGGGGTGAGCAGGACATGTTCTGGCTGATTTATTTTGCAAAGCACTTGCCAAATAGTGTTGGGTTCTCTCTGCAACAGTATTGAGAGGTTACGTTTGTGTTATAAAATATGAAGCAGTTTTAATACGTTTAGTTTGGAATGTTATTTTGTAATTAGAACAACAACAAAACAAACATCAAAACCAAACCAACCAACACACACAAGATGGCAGTGAGGGAAATCGAAAGAAATCATTACATGGGACTACACTGATTCCAAGATCACTGCTGCCCATGCAAAACCTGCATATAATGGGTACCTATTGGTACCAGGGCTCAGTTACTGCTGCGGTTAAAAACACTGCTGTGGGGTCTTTCATGGGAGAGTCCCAGCCTTGAACTGTCTTCTCACCTACCAGACCACTGGCTCCTCTGTCCCCTTCTCCCACAGATCCTCTCAACTCCTCTCCCTCCCTCCTGCATCCCCCAGCACCCACCCAATTCCTCATTCCCTTCCCCTTTTTCTTGTGCTGAATTATCCCGCATCCAGTCCTGTCTTTCATGGCACTTGCTTCGCATCCCTCCATCTGCAGATTTTCCACCCCTGGGCTTTCAATCAGGCTCCCTCTCCTCCGCAATTTTGGCACTGAAGGAACAAACAGCCTCCTGCTCTCCACCCCACGCCAGCATCACCCGCAGGGACACCTGCAAGCAAGCCTTGCTCAGCCCTGGCAGTGCCATGCGTGTTGGAAGAGGAATTTTTTGGATGGTCTGCCTAAAAGGATCTAAAAAGTCTCCGTAGGTTGATGCAAACAAAGATGTTTGGACAGCTGAAGACAGACGGGCGAGCACTGGGTAGGTATTTCACAGCAAGGCAATAGCTGAGAGGCCCTCCAGCCTGCTACATTTTATTTTTCTGGTCCAAAGCACTAGCAGATATTAGTGCTTCAAGACAGTAGGAAAATCTTTTATAACACAGGCAAAACAATTCTCCTTCCTTCTTCCCCAAATTTCGTTCATAAAAACTACAAAGGTATTGTTATGTTGTGTTGGTTTTGTTCAGTGTTGTCCCTTTTTGGTTGGTTGGGTGGGTGGGGTTTCTTTTAATAACCTAAGCTTTCAAAAGCCTGTGCTTTTAAAAAGCAGGTAAAGCAAGCAGATTTTCCAGGATGGACATCCAGTACTAGGTTATTTGTTAAAATGAGATACTATATAAGAAATGGTTTGGTAAACTTAGCAAATTAACTTAGGGAATACATGTAGCAAAGTGTTAATTAAATATAGGCAAGCTGTAAGTTACACTTACAGCACAGTAGGTTTTCCATCTAAATTCTGATCAAAAGTTCATTAAAACGAACAAAACTGTTCTTTCCCACATTCATGGAGGATTGACTGGACCTCCAAAGTGTGAATGTGCATAAATCCCACTGCACTAAGGGTATTAGGTATAAAAACCAACAGTAGGCAAATGTGAGAAAAATATCTTTAAGAAAATTTACTTATTTTGACCTTACTGTACAGTACTCCCACACCTTACTATACTAATAACAATAAATCTAGCTGATGACAGTATTTTATTAACTACTTCTGATACTCTGCACGACTCCTAAAAGCCTAGGTGGCTCTAAAGTCAGTTCATAAACTCCATGAAAACACATGCTGAAAAGTTAATTTCGAAGAAACAGCATCTATAATTCTGACATTCAGCCTTAAGCCCTTAACTTAAAATGCATTTTCAGTGTCCACTGCACATTTCTGTTTCTCGGATTAAATTAGAATATGAGCAGAAACTAACCAGAAACACAGGATTTAATGAACTGCTGCTCCTCTTGGGCAAACCTTGCAGCCTTTACCCTCGGAAGTCAACCCATGTTCACTGACTCTTGCTGGGCCTTGAGGTGAAAGAGAGAAAAAGCCTTAAGCCCTAAAACTAAAGTATAATTAGGTTTTTAAAAGTCCCAATCACACACCAGAAGTGCTGGTAACTCAGACAACTGGAGAAGAAGAAAGGGTTGAGGCCAGAGGAGGACGCAGAGGACAAGAAATCAAAGCTGAAAATGGACATCAACCAAATACATGCTGTGGAGCAGAGCTGCTGCGAGAACACAGTGGGAGCTCAAGCCATAGCCCTGCAATAGTGTTCTGCTCTGCAGTGACCTGATTGAAAAACACAGAAAGCAAATGGACTGTAAGAACTTGATAGAAGAAACCACTGTACACAGGGACAGTGAGCAAATACTTGAGTAAGAGCGGGGCCCCAGATGATACTGAGTTGGAAACCTATAGACTGTATATTACTGTATTATGAATTTACTCTAGAATAGTTCTGATGATGCTCGTTAGTAAAATTTAAAGCAAGAAAAGCAATCTAATGGAATGAGAAAACTCTACCAAATTATCTCAGTAACTTTTTCTATCTATTTGCTTAAAATTTCCTTTAAAATACCAGAAGAACCTTAATTCAACTCCAGCCAGCCGCAGCGTGTTGCAGGAGAGGGGCTGACTCGTTACGCAGTAGGTGCCAGCCAGATGTTCTCCCTGCCCATCAAACCCTCTGCAGCAGCACTCGTGTCACAGCAGCACCTCGAGGCTCCCACCGAGGTCAGTGTCCCTCTAGTATGGGAACACACAGCCCGACGCTGCCCCAAGAAGCTTCCAGCATAAGCAGACAAGACAGGCAAAGGTGCAGCTATAGAAAAGGAACTGCATGTAGGCAGTTTGCCTAAAAGCCAATATCCATACGCTGGAGGGAGAAACCGCACTGGCACGGGGCAATCTGCTTTTCTTTCCAGTCATCTCTACCGATAGAGGTTCATCTTAGTTGAGTCTGGCTGGTAAATGTGTCGGCAGCGCAGAAGTCAGAATGAATGCAGTTTTGTTCGGTTTTTTTTTTTTTCCTGGCTATCTAGAGACTCTGCAGCGATGCAAGTCATCCTACACTGATCAAAATCTACCTGCTATTTGTGGTCCAACACATACAGCATGTTTCTGCAGAGTTTTAGAAGTGAGAAATGCTGTGGAGAATTGAGCTCATTATTAAAGGAATAACATACCTAAAAATATCATTGCTATGTACCAGCTTTGATTATCACGCCTTATTTAACTGCCCAAAACAACTAAGCACATTATTAACCATTTAGAGTTCCAGTATAACAAAATACTAAGGAAAACCTGAAAAATGAAGAGCGGGGTTGCTGCCACCACAGAAATCTTTCAGGTGTACTTTACCTGTTGCCAGCCCCTGTACGGTACTGCCTGGAAATGCTGCATTAAATAGGGTCTGCCTAAGACAAACTCACGATGCTCTGAATACCATGAGGGGTAAGAAACACTTTAACATAATTTTAAAATTATATCCACAAATTCTTCAAAATACAGAAAATGTTTTGAAGGAAGAAAAAGTATAATATGAGTGTGGCAGGATTAGAGGTTTTATGGGTTTAAAGAAATCATGACAGAGCACTCAGCAGAACATTTGTTCTCCTTTATTTCCCCAAGTCTTCTGACAGTGACTGCCAATCAAGTATTCAACCCTGAGCCAGCATGGCACGCTAGCTAGTTTCAATATTAAATCTGAAATTGGATTCCTCAATCCTATTTGACTTAAAGGGAAACTAAGTAGGACACAAGACTTCACTCCATGAAGTGACACAGGTAACAGCAAAATTAATCTGAAAATCAAAGAATGTGCAGGTCCATACCAGCTCTGTAACACACGCATCTCCTCAAACAAAAAACACTCCGAACCGTCACTGTTCTGTGAAAACTCTCTAGAATTAAGAATCCACTTTATGTGTTGCACAACACAGTGATATAATCAGCTTTTTCTGAACTTAGTGATTCACAAAGCACCCAAAATCAATGTATCATAGGAGTTAAAAGAATTAAATATGATGGAAATGTAAAAGTAAAGGGCTGCATGATACATGACGACACTGACTTGCTGCCAGTGAGTCACACAAACATAGAAAATGCTAATAACTGCATCAAGAAAAAAACAAAAAACAACCAGAACCAAACCACAAAACAACAACAAGCAGAAAATCAGGTGAGGAAGGGACAGCTCTTAAGCCCCATTCATTCTTTAACTGAGACGGGGCTGGCAGAACTTCAGTCTGAACTAAACATTTAAGACACAACACAAAACCCTCAAACCTGCTGGGTCCGGCACAGTCTTTGGTTTTGGCCTATCGCTGACAGAATATCCTTGCAGATATTTCCCTCCTCTCCACAGGTGGTACTTTCTAACACATCTCTGTCTGCTTTCTTGGTTGGCCAGCCACATTAAATCTATTTTTACACTAAAGAAATAAAGTCTTCCGAGCAATTTTTTTTTTCTCATAAGAAGTGCTTTTGCATGAAGAATTTTCATAGTTCTATTAAAAAACAAAAAGGTTAAAACAAAGTCTAGTGATTTCAAAACTTAAAAGTCCCGCCACTGTTTCTTTCGTCTGAACCAAGTTTCAGTGCTGACAAGTAAGGCAGCGTTGGTGCAATCACAGGTAATGGGAAGCACTCTGGGAGAAGGAAGATTATACCTGGGGTGGCAGAAGAGTGATCATGGGGTAAGGAAAAACAACCAAACAACAATAATAAAAGACCCAAACAAAACCCACACCAAAAAAAAACCCCAAATCAAACCCACAAAAACAAAACCTCGAACAGCGGAAAGTACACAAAACGCTTGGGTGACAACTTCCGTGGAACAAACCAGCAGCATTTCTTGATCAAATCCTGTTGTGTGTTTTTTCCCTGAATATTTTATCTTGGTTTCTAGGTGAGCTACATATTTTATTTTTTCCCCTTTCAAATTCAGATGTTGGGATTTTTGGCAGGAAATTTTTTTTTCCCCAAACTGTCCATCGATTTTCAACCACGTCTGCCTCTTTCAAGAAATGCCCAACACCTGTAAGGGCATATACACTGTAGCATCTGATTTTCACAGCTGAGAGTAACTTTGGCAAAAAGGTTATTTTGCAGCTCTGAGAGTAAAGAAAATACGCTGTCAAGACAAACTACAGCTGTTTAAATCATTCCTCTGTGAAGCAACGGTTTCCCGCAGGGAGAAGTCCCAGAAGTGCATTTTTGCATCTGCAAACGCCTTAGCTGCTCTTCTGCCCAGCACAGCGTGGAGAAAACGGAGAAGATGAAGCCATTTGGGTTATTTGTTGTTGCTGTTTTTGAACAAATACTTCAGAAGAGGAACAGAACATTTCTCCTCTCCAGTCTGAAGCAGCTGCACTAAAATCAGTGTGGCTGTACAAGCAGTACTAAGTCTTAAAGAGAGCATATATGGATGTAAGGATAACCAACAGCAACACTGAGAAAACACTTATGGATATTCCATCTAGTTTTGCTCCGAAGTACTTAAGTGCCTGGACAAGGGACTATGGATATAGACCACCTGTGACTGTCCCTGGGCCAAATGCTATTCAAAACCACATGAAATGTGACCTGGAATTGCTCATGACAGCAGATAGTTACACATCCAGTTCCGTGGCAANGGAGACCACCTGTGACTGTCCCTGGGCCAAATGCTATTCAAAACCACATGAAATGTGACCTGGAATTGCTTGTGACAGCAGATAGTTACACATCCAGGTCTGAGGCAGAGCTTTACATCAGGCTGTGCTCTCTCGACTCTGGAGACACCAGGTTGTGCCATCATCTCCATCAGAGCAGTCTCAGGAAAAAAAAAGAGAGAGATTAAAAGCAATAAGCTCCATTTTTCTTTTTAGGCTGGGTCAAAATATGCAGAGCCTACACCAGGAAAGTAGGGCTATATAAATGCATAGGTAGGGAGGGGAAAGTCAGAAAAAAAAAAGGACATAAGGGCAAATTTAAAGAGAAAACAGCTTTAAGGCTGTCATTTTCAAGAAAGAGGTGCTAAGACCTGCAACAATGAAAGAAGGGGTTCTGAAGCAGCAGACTGAAATGCAACAATTTCTGGGGCAGCACAGCCTGAGCTCTTTGCTCTTGCTGGCTCCACTTAAGGGGCACACGTTCAGCTCCCTTTCCTCAAGTGCTAGGAGGCATCTCCTGAGAGCTCAGATATTGAAACAAAACCAAACACACAAAAAAACCCCACCAGCCCTGTGCGCCACATGCTGTCCAGTGGAGTGCTGGCTGTTAAGGGCTGAGCTGGAAATGCTGAAGCAAGATTTGTTAATACCGCTCTTCAGGGAAGCGCTGGATTAGCCCGGATTAGCAGCTGACATTGTGGTTGCACAGAATGAATTATGTAAAATGGTCGTGTTGGTGTAAAGCAGATGTACCACCCACATGACTTCAGCTGCAGACACAGCGAGGAATAAAACAGAGTAGGTTCAGTTAGGGGGAGGATTAAAAATATATATAAATATATAGTTCCCAACATGCACTGCATCGTACTGCTTATTCCAATGATATTTGAAAACAAAACAATACATCAATTTCAGCAAGGGAAGCAAGACAGACTTCATCACTTGTAAACAGGGGAAAACATTTTCCTCTGTCTCTCTGTTCAGTTACATGACCCAGGAAAGACCATAAGAGCCTCCAGGAACAGCAATCAGCTATAGCCACTCTTGAAGAGATACTGGAGATACAGTCTAATCATTTTCCACTCAAACAAAAATTCTTTCACCTAATAAGATTAGCCTATGCATTTTGATAACATGCTTCCCTTCGGAATGAGGTCTTCTATCAACTTAAATGAACCCAACTGCCAATTAAACACCCAGCAAGAATAAATATGGGAAAATTAACCACAGGGAAGAAGGAAAAACAAGACAGCTCGTGTTTTCAAAACAAACATAAATGAGATTAATTTAGATTTAATTGTGGTCAACATCCCTTTTAAATATTACACATGGAAACATTAATATTTGGAAAATATTAAACACAGACTGAGACTCCAGTTACAGCCCCATGCACACACCATTCTTCTGTTTCTTTACTTTACACAACTTGCTACTCATGCTAGACATTTAGACAAGATCAGTTTGTGGATGAAGAACAGCCAAAATATCTGAGGCTGGTGGGAGAAATACAGAAAAAATAAAAAGACCTGGTGCTTGCTTTGTTCAGTCTGCACTTCGTGCCAACAGGAGATACTGGTGGTGAATCCAAGAGAGATTCTGAGATTTCATCCCATCCTGGCTGTTGCCTTAGACTTGACCACACATTTTGCAGCATGTTTATCGACATTACCTGGCACAGTACTATCATAGGAGTGTAACGTGGTAGAAATAAACTAATGGGTAGTTAGCATGGGGAACAATGCCGACATCAAAATGGCAGTTGTTAACCAGTCAGGAAGTTGGTTAAACAGCAATAATCCAATAATCCTATATGGCTGTCTCACATCTGTCATAGTTTTGGCATGTGTAAAGCACTTAAAAAAATCAAAGAGAAAAGAGAATGCTCAACAGTCTGAGCAAGAGAAAGTCTTCATATCTGTCTGTTAAAATGACTTGTTACAATACACTTCTATTTTTTCCACTCTTTCAAAACCATAGGTTTCTGATTTGTTTTTGCCGTTTAAATTGACTGTTTTCAGAAGAATGTATTTTATATATTTGAAGTAACAGTCATCCCCTCTATGGGTATGGAAGAGGAAACAGAATATTATTAATGCTGCTCAATTCAGAATCTAGATACTAGTCTGAAAAAAATAATAGTACTTTGATTGAGAGAAGATGTACGAACAAGCAAATCAAATGGTACGGAAGTTGCCTAGAAATGTATGCCGCAGCATTTTATATTGCAGCATTCTGAGCTGCCTATGAGCTCTGTACATTTGGGCGATTTTCATTGAAATTCAGCGCACTACGCTGCAGGCAGGGAAGCCTGCCAACGATTTTATTTTAAAGATGCAGCAGCTACATGACCCATTTATGCCTTCGACAACTAGCAACTTCTCCCTCTAAAATAAAATAAAATCCAGTGCAGATTTCAGTACCTGTCCTGTGTTTTGCTTTCTGCCCTTGCCACACAGATGATGTGGAAAGGCAGCAAGAATTGACAGCAGACAGCTATTAAGATCCGGCTGTTTTCCTCCTTCATTCTTACATTTTTAATCTCTGCATGTCCGGAAGAAAAAGTGAAAGACCATGAGAGAATCTATTTTGTTAACTGGCAAATAAATTAGCATATGCCTATTATTTGATGAAGATATTAAAAAGGGAGATCTTGTCTGACAGCACTAGGATAACAATGGCATTTGCTATCCCCTCCAAAAGAAGGTGGGTGCTTTTCTACCCCTGTACCCCCCAGTTACTGCTGTGGCTGCACTGGGCTGGTCCTCTCACTGCAGAGATGGCAGAGGTCTCGGGAACCCATTATTTATATAACACTACAGCAGAGGAGAACAGGCTGTTCCTCAGGCTTCCTGCGGCTCACACTTCCAGGAAGAATTGCACTCACTGCCAACAGGAAAAAAGTGGCTTGTCCAAATCCTCAAGCTGGGATGGACATGGCACAGTTGGAAAGCGTGAGGGCTGGGGGTAGGAAAAAAAATATATATATTAACCACCCCCCAGCTGATACAGAGCTAATAGACATGAAAGTACGTCTCTCTACACACATCAGTGGGGAAAGCAAATGTGCTCCTTATGTATCTCTGTCTGGGACAAAAATTTATCATGACTCTCCACTTAAGTCCCTTCACACATACACTAATCTAACCCACGCTTTTAAAAATCAATAGTTGTCGTATCAAACCTCTAAACCTCCTACAATACCCTCCCCCCCTGCCTTTCTAATAAAGTAGACCAAAAGGCTGGTCTAGATTGGTCAAGATTCACTTGCTTGGAAACTGTCAGATTCGTATTTTCAGGCTGCTCTGTACTGCAATCAGTACATGTGATTTTTATTTTTTTTTTAACTGAAAACTGGCACTCCAAGCGTTCATAACTGCAGGAAGAAGCCAAGCTTGTGAAAGCTTTTGCGGGAACTACATGTGTGTGCCTATTTCCACTGCTTCAAGACAGAAATCTAAAGGGTTAAACTTTGTGTATCTGCCAAGTTAAACCATTACATCAGATTATTTAATGCTGCAATGGATGAGTACTCCAGTCTTTCTAGACAATAAGAGTTGCCACTTGCACCTTGATTTACATGAGATTAATCAGATACACACTAAAACTCCTGCTGCTGAAGGGTGGAACAGCTTGTGGCTGTTTATGGACACTCTTAAGCCCCAGAGGATACTCAAGGTCCGTAAATGGGCATGAATGTAAAAGTATCTTAACAAATTGAAGATTATCCCAAAACTAGTGATTTGGGACAGGTTTGTTGCTGTACAATGCCTGCATTTACTCTCTATTGCACATACAATATCCTCACTATAATTCTATTAGCTGCACAGGCTAGGTCTTGTTTATGATCCAAATATGTCAAAAATAATATCACATTTTTTATCAGATTAACAACAGAATACTTATTTGATTTTCCACTGTACATCTGTAGAGACGATTTGGACTCAACTTGAGATTAACAGTTTATGGTGGCCACTTCTCTTGACTAAAGCTCCAAGCAAAAAACATTATATACATACATATAGATGTACATATATGAAAACATATTAAAACATAAAAACTGAGGCGGCCATGGCAGTGCATGACTTCCCAGGAATGCAGTTGGCTGATACTGGGAAAACTGACAGGACAAGAGGAAACAAGGCTAAAGCAAAGCAGTCTACCTGGAATAGAGGGAACCCTCCTAATTGAAAAGAATTTGAATTAATTAACTTGTTACTTCTTGGTGGTTCATTTGTATCTTTAATGATAGTTCCTATCATTTAAGCAACCAACCAGGTTTGTTGGTTTTTTGTTTTTTTTTTTTTTTTTTTTTTCTTTTTTCGACCTCAGAGTGCAGCAGCTTTGATTCCAAAAGGGAATTTTCTTAAAGAATAGTAAAATATCTCATCCAAACTCACTGATTTCCCTATTTCCTGATACATATTTCAGAGACTCAATGTTCATCCTCTGTTCTAACTCTCAGGGTAGTCTTATGTTCAGACATCTTCTGGTGGTCCACACTTTACAGTCACAATTGTGAAAAGTCACTTACTGCCTCAGATTTTGCTATGTATTAAATGAAAACCACCAGCATGATGTTTCCCCCTTTTTACAAGATGTTTGCAGCAGCTTTCTACTGTGTTTGCCACTCCAAAGGTTAAGAGGCAGCCTTCCTAGGAGCAACAATATTAATACACGATGGTTGTCTGAGAATCCAAATAGACTGAACATCACTCAAAGCAGCTCCCTAAAAAGATCAAGGGACATAAAGATCAGTACAACAGGGCTGGGATGAATAACAGTCAATCCACCACTGGGATGAAGTGAATCAGATCTTCAGAGAGCTCTAACAAATTTTTTTGGCTTTCTATACAGCTGAAGGTCTTTCACAAAGTCAGAAAAATGCAAGAAGGAAAAGGAGGACACTGATCTCAGTAGTT
The DNA here is from genome assembly GCA_013399365.1 of Pampusana beccarii. Taxonomy (NCBI): domain Eukaryota; kingdom Metazoa; phylum Chordata; class Aves; order Columbiformes; family Columbidae; genus Pampusana; species Pampusana beccarii. The sequence continues at coordinate 3,735,659 of VWYH01002416.1, read as the reverse complement.
CTGGTCTTGAATCCAGTGTCCTAAAATACAGACAGAACACCTTAGTCACTTTAGAGAAGCAACAATAGCATTTAAAAGTGTGTCTAAATTCACAGGGTCACTGACAGAGTATTTTGGAAAATTTTACTCGAGAAGCTTAATTTTATCTGGATAGAAAAGAGAAGCAACACAGTTTTTATTTCTTAGAACTGGTTTCCTGAAAACTACATAACAGCCATTTCTACAATAAATCAATCAGCCAAAAATCCTGGTAGTTTATTCTATAATTGCCCATGAGGTTTTGTGTTCCTGGGGATGCGAGCCAAGGAATCTCAGAGTCTCAATGCATAGCAGCCAGAATGAAGAATCCCCTTTGTGTTTGTAAGACAGTGCACGCTCCTATTATTTTATTTTTTGAGATGGAAGAACACAAAGCAAGCTAGTGACATGGACTGTGGCAAAAATTATTTTGGTAGATTGTCTCCAGAAAAAAAAAAAATATTAAAAATCCTTGCTTTGCCTGGCTAAGCCTAGAAACCTTGCAATCAACTACTGGACCAAGCACACTAAGAAGACAATCCTGTGTCCTGTGATCTCTGACTATTCCTATACAATTATGTTCCCCACAAGTTCCTTGCTTGACTTCTAAACAGAATGATAGCACAATTTTTTCATTAACTTCAAATATACCTATGAAATACCTTTTATTAAAAAAAAAAAAAATAATCCTTGTAATTGCTATATTATAACCTAAGGCAGCCACTTAATATTCACCCTTATTCAGTAACCTTTAATTTAATGAGCCCATTTTGAGTGTCTAAACACTCAAATTGCAGAGCACCAGTTCTTTTCCCCAAAAACCCTGCACTAATCCTATTTTGACCATATCCTTGGGTGATCAAGTAATGTTTCATTGTATTTTAATCTACTACGCACTGTGAAAAGACTTCAGAAAGGCATAATCTCAAATGGATTCAATCAAGTTCCTACAGTGAAACGAGTTTAGTTAATAATTACTTTAATCTTATCCATATTTCCTTCCATGTTAAACATTTATTTGCTCCGTGCTACTACAACAACAAAAAAGGCTTTGGTAGTTTTACTTTTTCTTCTATTCTTTGTGCAAAACTCCGTATTTTCCGCACAAGAACACTTAGGTAACAAAATCACATTTTATTCCCAAGAATTCTTTCTTTTAGGAAGCAGATTATATACTATAACATTGAATTCTGAAAGCTGGTTGAATAGTTTACCTCTGTCAATTCTGCCTTTAAGATTTCAATATTCAATTAACCAAGCAGATGAAATGAGATATCCAGGTAAAAATGTAAAGACAACCCTGTAAAGAAACAATGTAAAGAAATTCTGCTGCCACAATACACTAATACACAAGACATTCAAGCACTGGATCGGCTACAGAGATCAGATGCCTTAGGATCACTGGAAAATGAGAAGCGGATGCAGAGAAAACACACAAATTGCAGAATAAGAGGCGTGGGTTTGAGTTTTGGGGGTTTTTTTTGTATTTAGCTGGTTTTGAGGTTTTGTTTGTTTGATAGGGTTTTTTTGTTTATTTTTCCCCAGGTGAAAATATACCTCCCAGTAAGCTCAGGACAAGCACTGGCCTGTGCAGAGCTCAGAGCTCACATCAAATAATCAAAATAACTCCAAACCAAGCAGACTACCCAGATGTGAAGTGACAAAAATCCAGCACCTGTCACAGCCCTAGGCCAGGCATGGAATTGCAGAATCACTCCTGCTCCTGAGTCACAACAACAGGGGGTTGTGAGTGGCTGCAAAGCGCTTAGAAAACCACAAACCTACCACAGGAAGACAATTTTCAGACATGACTAGTGATTTCTGCTATAAACCAGTATGCAACCAGTGCAAAAATCTGAACATCGCCTTTTATTTTAAAAAGATAACGCATGGCACCTTTGGCTATGGCAGGTGACTATAAAGTCACAGTCACTTTACCTGTCAAATACTGGACGTCAGGGTGACTCAATGCAAAACATCTTAACAGGACATACAGCTCATGACCAGCTATTTCTTTTGCAATAAATATGCAAATTTAAGCACTGAACCACAATAACAAGTACCTATTGAAGTGAGCCCAGACTTCTTCTAGCCTGGGAAGATCCATTTTAAACCAGAGAGCATAGGGTGGGTTACATGGAGGGGATTTGCTTGAGTCATGACAACGACATGTAGTGAGATGCTGTGGGTTATAATATATGTCATAGTGCCAAGCCTATATTATTATTCTTCACCTAACAGAAATATTGAACATCCATGTAACTCAGTTTTCTGAATCTCATGACACTCTTGGCTATGTAATTCAAATGACTACCAATATTAAAGATCATTTTCTCAATTTCTCCAAGTACACAAACTGAATATCCAGCTTTTTGACGCTGGAGATCATTCCTGCTAATCTAACAGAAAAGAAAGGCATTCCCCACACTCTCCATCCCCTGCCAAAATTAGGACAGACCAATAGGTGAATCTATCAAATATGTCAGAAAATAATTTGATCACAACATTTTCAGACACAGCCCAAAATGTATTTGCTTGTATAAGGAAAGTAAGTTTAAAATTTTGCCTTAAAAATAGAAATCCTGAGATGCAGTCGTGGCCAGATATGGAAGGAAAATTGATGCTTTTGGTCGAAGTTGCTTTACATATCACATTAAAAAAAAATGAACTACTTATCCTGATTTTAGATAGAAACCTTACAGAGTGAAAGAAACAGTGCCTGTCATCCCAAAGCAATAGACTAGCTTGACCTTATGGGGAGAAAACAAACAAAACAGAAAAACACACCCCAGCCCAACAAACCACAAAAACCAAAACAAACAAAAAACCAAAATCAAAAGCTAAACAAAAAAGAAACCCACACAGAAACCCCACACTCTGGTAAAGTAGAAAATTCAAACTAATCTGGATCTCTAGCTTTTCTGCTTTAAAGCCACAGAAAAAAGCATGGGGTTTAGATAGATTCTGGAAGAACAGCAGCATTTGAATACACTGTGCATAACTTCATATATTGCTGTTACTCAATGAAAAGGAAAGGGAAAAAAAACAGATGACATTTCATAAAACGCTTTTCAGCCATCAGGACTTGTTTGATAGTAGATTTTTTGAAACAGACGGCATAACAGCACCTCCTAAACAGAGGTATTTATTAAAGAAAATGGTTATAAACATAGATCAAATAAACAGATTTCAGTGTGAAAAAAAACCTTCATCTTTACCCTTCTTTGTTTACCCAGGCTAGTCCTTCCTTAGGGCACTGTATACCACACAGATAGCTAATGGTTAAATATTAACACAGATTATTACAGAGCACCATTACTATCAGCTTAGATGTGACTTTATACTTTCCCTTATTGCTGACTCCTCTGGCTCCTCTTTTCCCATAACAGCCCTGGCCCATCAAGTCATATCCCCAATGTTACTTTTAGTGTACTGGCTATTATTTTCTAACTTAATCCACTTCGCTTTAAAAAACAAAACAAATCCACCACACCTGAGAACCCAAACCACAGTTTATTCCAAAGGGGGTAACAAGAAATAGGAGAAATAGGCTAATGGGTGGCATGGGCAACGGCTTAAAGATATCTGCTCAATGGGCACACATGGCACAGTGGCTCACAATCTACTTTACAATGGGCTGAACCACCTGAGAATCAAGCTATTGAAAGCCTTAATTTATAGCACAATATTGTTTTAGAGTCAATCACTGACTTGCATTAAAAGGCAAAAAGGTTAAACTGCTGGAGTTCAGCAATAAAAGCAAAGGGACAGGCCAGACCACTGGGGGTTTTTGACCTCTTTGGTCTTGCTATTCCCACCCATCAATCAGAACCAAAACACTTAGAGAATCCTGTTCTTTTAAAAGATTTGTCACGATACTTGCATAGTTCCCTTGCCAGTTTTTGAACCAACACAAGCAACATTGCAACGTTGCACTGGTGTATTGAGGCTGGGGGACAAATACTGCTAAGGCCTGAGCTGCTCTAGAATTGGATATGTCCGACACCAAAAGAAATGTAAAATGTATATTTGCAACCCAACTTTATCACCATTCAAAATTCTACACGCATTTTGCGCAAATCAAACCAAAGGATTAGCGGTAAGGTGTTTATCTTGTCACAGCAGCCTGACTCCAGTCCCATGACAGCATTGCAGCAAGTCAGTAATTGATGACTTAAGTCTTATCATAGCAACCAATTTTATTATTATTTTTTTCTTGTTTTGCTAAAACGGGATTGGGTTTGGAAGAATTGGACACCTGCCACTTTCTCTGTCCTTCGCTTATTGCCCATCTGCAGCAGACAAAAGTGTTAAAGTATACGGATAGCAGAGGGAAGAAAAGCAGCAAAAGCAGAGCAGCAGATCTTGTCTTTCATTTGCATAGTAACTCCAGACATAAATTCGGCAAAAGGCACTGATTTTCTCTCTCATGCTTGTTTCCCTGGTCCAACAATTTGCTAAGAAGTGACTTCTAGAGGAATGGAGCTTCTCATCCTTGATATCAAGGGCATCTCAAAGGTTTCAACCTTTAATGCAACATGAATTTCAGTATTAACTTCACATATGAGTACAGGAGAACTGTTACATATAGAGCTGCAGATCCCAAACGTCCAGATGAAACAAACGCCTAACTCTTTAATTTATCAGGATGTGGATATAAAGCAGAAAACCTCAGGCCCTCTGTAGACAACAGAATAGTTTAGGACTCATGAGACAAAAAGATGAAATACCACCTCTACTCACCCAAAGTGTGACCTATAGCATCTTAAATTAGGTGTCATCTTCTATCTGGAAGCCACATCTCTCTGCACTTGCTGTTTTGTAAGGATTATCTAACAAAGTGAGCTTGGCTCTGCCCTTCATTTTATATGCAGGCAGCTCTGGTTGAAGAACAATTGGTTTTGTTTGCTAAAACAAGCAAACAAACAAACCCACAAAAAAACGCACCACAAACATACCCTACAAACAAACAAACCAAACCCAAAACAAAAACCCAAACCCAAAACACCCACCACAAAACCAAAAGAACCCACACCAAACCCAGGAAATATATGGGTTTTTTTTCCTCTCGGAAGACTTAGCCTGGTGGTTTGGGTTCTCCCACGGACTGTGGGATGCTGCCACACAGCAGAAGGATTTTAACCAGATTCTGATGCAAAAGCCCTCATCAGCAGACTAACTCTAACTTCCTTAATCCCTAATTAAAAACCAAAAGCAAATAGGCTTATTTTACTGTATTTACTATCACAACAGCAAACAAGTCCAAAGTTAAGTCCCCAGTGGCCATTCAAAGGTCTGTTAAATTCGCCTTGTGGTCTCTTACTACCAGCACTTGCATTATGAATAATTTGCTGTTGCTCCTGCTGCGGAAGACGCCACTGGGTGGTTTGTCCAGCCTACACTGTGCTTTGCAGGCACATTTTTGAAGCTGTGTTTTGCAAGTTTATAACAACGTAGCACATTGGTTTACACAGAGAAATGTGACCGTTTAGGCATCGGGAGCCTAAGCTGTTTTAAATACTTGCAATTACAGAATAGCTAACCAGCCTGGCATACATTTACTATAAAATAAGTTTGCTAGGCATGCTGAAGAACATGGATGCTGAGAGAATTCAAGCATAGGACGTGCACATCTTTCAGATTTCTTTCTCTGCTGTCACACAATAAATCTGTTCAGACCTTAAGCTCAGCCCCCAAGCTCTGTCCCCAAAGGAGTTAAAAGTGACCTCCACGATATCATGATTCCTACGACCAAAGCAGAGCCCGAAAATCTCCCACCAAAGCGTGGCCCAGGGCCTCAGAGACAGCCCCTATAAACACTTTATCTGATCCTGCCATTCTAGGATTTTCACCGTGCCTTTTAGGTACTGGTGTTAGTCAGAACTAGGCCAAGCAAGGCTCAGCCCTAGACATACGCCTTCACAGATCTGAAGTCTCAACGGAGCGCTTGCTTGCTTTATTGTTGTTCCGAATGTGGACATACCTAAAGAAACACACATTTAGGCATGACTGAGAAATAGTCCTAACAGCACTTATTAGAACTGACAATCCAGATGCAGCCTGACCCAGAAAGTCCTTAAATTGCTGATTGCCAGAAGCTAAGAGGGCAGTTCAGGAGAGTTCTTGCTGTTCGTCCCTCAGCACTTAAAGGCCACTGCAGAGAATAAAGATAATTGTGTCTCCTCTGAGAGTGTGCTTACTTTATCTCATCATCTGTCGTATCTTTTGAGGACAAGGACCATCTTTTTGGTCTGTGTCTTGTTTTGTGCCTTCTGTACTCAAACAGTGTCAAGGAATAAACCAAATTCTCAACACGGTGGTGGAGGAACGATGCTTTTCCATGCTCCTAGGATGCAGAAGAGACAAAAGTCTCCTAGGCACTCATAAGATCTGGCCCAAATTTGGAATATTTCCCTTTTTAAAAAATGGAATAAAAATCAGATTTACAGTTTTTCTTACCATACAGAGTCACTGTAACACTTCTGTAACAACACAGGGTCATTAAGTCTAATTTTCTTGAAACAGAACAACATGGGGCTAATACTGTTAGCTTACAAAAAACACCACCACCACCCAAACAAACAGAACCACCACACATAAACCAAAACTAAAACTCCCTAGTTCTTTTCCTGTACAACACATTTTGGTATTGTAAAACTTTTCCCCCTCCCAGTGCAAGAACAACTTCATCTTTCCCTAACTCAGGCACTAAATTCAGAGGTAGTACTGAGTAACTTTACACCTACGAGTTTTAAGAAACTAAGAATGACCCATGAAACAGAAAAATCATGCTTTCTACTCTCACGTCTTTAGAGCCAATAGAAAAGTAGGTTTAGATCCCTACCAGCTTACAAAACCAAACCAACCAACACCAGCCACACACTGAAAACCACATTGTTAAGATCACACTCACAGCGTTACTACGGAGTCCGTGGACACTTAAGACTCTTTGTGACGCAGGAAACTGAATTTTGCCACCTCAACATGAGATTTTTTCACCTATATTTTGCAACATGCATAACATATAAAGTCACACAAGATATGTGTACTTAAAACAGCACTAGTTCAAGAAACTTAAGACTTTCATTCTGGGCTTCTATACATACAGATCTATCATAAAGTTAGCAATTGCAATGACCAAACTAAGAATACTGAAATAAACTGCTCATTCAAAAGATTCGCTGCAGTTGGCTTAAAACATTAAGTTCATCCTGAACTTGAGAACTGTAATTATGCAATAATAAAGCAATTTCTTAGAACAATTCAGCCATGCAACTGTGTATTTTCCACAGTTATTAAATAAGTCCACTTTCTTAAACATCAGCCACACACTAGACAAAGGTCTGTGTTGCTGCTCATTGCCCACATCTCTTCATTGATCAGTTCCACCCTGCACCAACATAAACAGATCTAAACAGAGACATTCCAGAAACAGAGTTTCTCTAGTAGGTGAAACAGCAATCCCTGGTTAAATTCAGAAATTCTGTAATGCGTTGTATCTTTTCCTTAACATACACTATATTAAACATAAGCAATAACATCACACGAGTTATTCTTGTACAGGAGTAAAATCTTCTCTGGCCAACAGAGAAAGATTGGAGTGACATCTGCTGTTTTGCATGCAGTTTTAGGAGCAAATTTTTTTTAAATTTAGTAGCCATTTTGGTTAAACAGATGCAATGTATCTTTTTAACACCTAAAGACAGGATACATGTGCACTTACATTCCTCTCAGAATGCTGCTGTTCTGTTGAATGCTGATATAAACAAGTCCTTGAAGAGATTTTACATTCACAAAGACATCAAGTGCATACAAATATTCTTATTTGACACTATAATATTTCAGTAATCAAAAGATTTTACACAGCAATTTTCATGATTAAAAATCTAAACTAATTTCTCTGTCGCTTTGCTTTGGAGATGAATATTTTATTTGGAAAAGCCCACACCATACCAATTGAAAAAAAACCCCAAAAACCTGGATTATTCAATGCAGGATTCAAGTATTCCAATTTCTTAGCATTTTGTGTTATATTCTTCTAATTATCAACACTCCTAAACCAGTTTATTTCAAAAGTAAGAGACCAGAGGGACACCTTCAACTATCTTAGCTACTGCCTGATTAATCATGTTTCAACTGAGAGCAACTTCCAATTAGAAATATTCCCAGCTGTGGAACATTAACACATTTGAGTGGCCCAACTCGACATGTCAGTGCCTAATACTGAAAAAGCACAATGTAAGGACAAATTCATGTTTACAAGTAAAGCATCATGGCAGGGCACTTCCAAGACTTGATTCAGCAGAGATATCTGGGCCAAACACAGAGTGTAGAAGTCAGGGAAATGCTGATCACAAAACTACATAACATTTAAGCAACACAGGGACTACGATCATAATTCTGAACGCTCAGAACTCAGGTACAAAATAAAAATCTAGCTTTCCTTTTCTTACCTTTGTCGGCTGAACCCAAGAAAGAAATAAAACAGGTGGCCAGGGTTAATATGTGTAAAACCAGCTACCTTTGTTAGCTACAGAAGAAATATTTACTTCCTTGCTTAAAAATGAAATAATAGAAAGCAAAGAAGATTAAAAAAAGGCTGGTACAGACAGCCATGTCACAGAATGCCCCCCTGTTTAGTAAGCACTGTGCCGGTACAAAGTAAATACAGACAAACTCACTTTTTGAAGTCTCCTCATGGACGGCAATGCTCAGGTGGTGATAGAATGGCTGTGGGATCCTCTGTGTCTATGACATACGCGCTTGAATCATCAGACCACGCTTAAGGAGGCACAGGTAGGCAGTCTTATCTGAACTGCAGCCAGGGAGCCTCACACGCAGCAGCTCTTAGGCCATTCCTCTTCTCAAAGATCCTGGGAAGCCATCTCAGCCTTCCCAAAAGGCTCCTCAGTGCTTCGGCGCAGCTTCCTCAGGCAGGTCCCACTGATCTGCCTCTTAGGGGAACACGGCACCCTGTCACACCTGCCCTAGATAACAGCCATCAGCAACCACACCTTCACACCACCCACATCCAATAGAACTTGGGTTTTTCTTCACCCCTGCTGCCCGTTTTTGGAGGTCGGCCATTTGGGCTGGTTGATTTCCAGGAGCGCCACATGTCCCTCCTGAAGCACTCGCTGCCGAGTAAAATCTCTATTTTCCCAGCACGTCCTCCAGGATTAGGCTTTGCTAATGTCTCTAGTGCTCGCTCTTAGCTCTTCCCCTCCACTCCAAGTTTCTTTAAAATCAGCAATTTTTCTGCATCTTGCAACAAAGATTAAGAGCGAGCTCACAAAATGGCGCCCTGTGAGGTACTGCCAGGGGGTCCACACAGCCTCTGTGGGGAAAAGCCGGTTCTAGCCGGTTCCAGCAGCTGCACCACAGAGCACAGCCCAGCCCCTCAGCCATATATATATATGCATAAATAGATTTAAGAATGGACAAAACACCACTTGGCAGGAAGAAATGGGGGGGAAAGCATCACAGACAAAGTGGGAGGAGGTTTATCTCGACACAGGAGGTTTTTCATCCTTTTTTCTCCCTCTGGGGAAAGATTCACCTGCAGAAGTGCACTCACAATCCAATCAAACATACCAGAAACCCTAAGACAAACACTGCTAGAGCTTAGGGCCCACTGGCACATGAACAAAGAGTAATAAATAAGGGTGTAATAATTTTGCTTCTGCCTCTCAAAAGTCTTTTAAGACCTGGAACTACCACAGTCCCTACAATTCCCCCAAAAACCACTCTTATCACCCTCACGTCCACCATCTATCAGCAGAGGATCCTGCACAATCCTCCATGTACAAGTGATACCTCAGTCTTGCCAACTCCTCACTAGAGACTAGTAAAGTCATATTTCCACAAATCTCCTATATTGTTTTTTTTTTTATCCAAAACTCACCAAGTGCAACAGATCAGACTAACTATATCATAAGCCTTTAGGAGAAGATACTAAGGACGGTTTTTAAAGATTAAAGGCAAAGTGATTCAGCTTCTCTACTTATAAAAAGACTTAACGATTTATAGAAAGTAAGTTACTGATAAGAAAAGCTGTTGTGGTATGCTGCCACACAACATGTAACAGTGTTACAGTAAGTAGCTGGTATTTAGTGTGAGAAGAGAGACAATGTTTTCAGGACAGAAAATAACCAAGACACCAGTAATCAGCCTGCAGAAGCCAGACTCTGGCCTTCAAAACATACAATGAAAGCTCAAATAAAAGGTTTTCACGTGCAAGCAGATTCGAAAGTTCAAGTTTATAAAGAATTTTGTATTAAGGTATGAAAATAAAATTCCGCAGGAAGTCTACAAGGTATTCATATATGTTTAATATAAATCTAGGTCACAAATAATGGCAGTCAGCACAGTTAAAGATACAAAGTGTCCAGGCCAGTTCAGGAACCTATTCTGCAATTAATTTTATTGGGGTCTGGACTAATGACGCGGTAGCTTTATGTACATATGCTGTGACTATATGCTTCCAGCATAAAGAATATATGTGTATATACTTTCAAGCTTATAATGTGCATAACTAATTTATAGAATGTAATGTATATAGACAAAAACAAAGGTATTTCTTAACTGAGAATTCAATAATTAAATTAATTAACTGAGAATTCAATTATTGTGTAATTTGTCTCTGCTGACAACCAGGTAGGAATAACTCTATTTACATCACTGCATAGAAGGTACTAAAATTCTTGAAATAGACATCGTAATGTGACTAACAACTGACTGCTCAAAAAGCATGTCTGCACAGATTATAAGCATGCTGGAGGCAGTCTCTTTGCAATAAAAACAGACTGTTTCTGCACCTCCAGAACAGTAGTAAATGCAAATCCAGTTAAAGTTCTTCTTATGACATTGACTAACTCATGGATATTGATTTTTCTGAGATTGAAGAGCGTAGTATTTACATGACTCAGTTCACATGGCACTGCTGGAAACGTGACAAATAGTACATTTTGCTGTTCAGCACAGCAAAATAAGGGCACAAATAAAATTCAAAAACTCCATTTTTGAGTAAGGTGAATTGTTTTGTACATGCTCTACTGTGTGTGTGATATTCCAAGCAGTATTTTTCTTACAAGCTTTGACAATAAAGATTCTCTTCCCTTACAGGGACAGATCTAACACTATAACAACTGGCTAGCCTAAAAATGCTCAAATACTTCTGGGAAAAAACCCAACAAAACTAAACAACAAAGTGCTACCAATACAGTAAGGTTATGTTTCCCAAACCTTGACCAGGATTTATGTACACTCCTTAAGCTACTCTGCTAGGTAAAACTCCCCCATTCACCCTGTATATTGACTCCTTAAAAATCCAGTTTCAACATAAATCCTGGCCAAAGTTCCCCTAATGAAATAATAATATTTTAGCACGGATTTGGGTTTGGTTTGAATTATCTATTTCTTTGCTCCTGTGCAGCAAGTAGTTCTTCACATCTGAATCTTACTTAGAACCCTCCACCCACAAATTTCTATGCCTTAAGAAGAGTTATCTTCGTTCCCATTTTATAGGGAAATAGAAAAATACTTCAGATATTGCTCAGCGTGACTCTACAAATTCACAAATCAGCAGCAGAGTCCATGAAAAGCGGGTATTCTGCATTCTTTGCCAATGCCAAAATAGTAATGTTTAAGGGTATGTCTACTTGAAATAGGAGTCAATAATAGAAATACTAAATATCCCTAAATTAATGAGCATTTTCAGCTCTTCTTCGCTTCGAAGTTTTAAATACCAAATGGGAATGGAAATACTGAATGAAAACTGAAATACTGAAGAGCAACTATATTAAACTATCATCTTAAATGTGCTGACCTGATTTATTATAATATCAGCACTGGTTTTGCTCCTGCTAGGCCTGGAGCACTGACACAGCTGAGACGGCTAGAGATTAATGTTCATTTTTCTTGTGCATTACCAGTAGAATTATTAAAATTTAAATTAAAAGCCTCTGAGTAATCTGTTGAAATCAACAGATATGACTAAGGTAATGATCAGAAAACACTTGTCTCTTAATAATACTTGTGTAATGCTAATTTTTCTCACTGAACAAACTTTAAACACCAAGTGGAACAGGAATACAACCATAGTGGTTTCTCATAGGGCATACAACCAGGGATATTTTTTTTTTGTCAACTTTAAAACACGTGAGAAAATGCATAATTTTTTTGAACCCAAGTTTTATGAGGAAACATGGGAGTTCAGCGGTTATTTTTATGTTGCTCTTGGATCGATAGTCAAAACTCTATTTACTTGAAGTGTAAACGGTATCCAAAGTTGTATTCATCTTATGTGACCCAGCACAGGTAGGGTAACACTGAAGGCTGAGGAATACTGTAGCACAACTTAGAACTGAACATGAACTGCCCATACGCAGCAGTGCCAGCTGCTTATTTATCCTTCTCAGTCACGTTGAGAGACAAAAAATGTTGTTAAAACTACCTATATATAAAACAATCTTCGGTTCAGGTATAAATGAATTTTTACCTACTCACCAAAAATTAATTTTATTTTGTTCACAATTTTCTAATGTGTGATTTTCTTAAAACTGTGAGAGGGGAGGAAAAAAAAAAAAGAGTCAGAGCTAACAATAGTTTTATAGGAACTGTGAACCGACCTTCAGATACCAAGACAAAAGAACACTCGAGCAACCACTTAAATATTGTTTTAATTTTCACTTCACAGCTGTAGTCACTAAAACTCAACATTTTTGCACTGCATAACAAGCTGCTATTATAGGAAGTAAAATGCTCTAATTCAACACACTAAGTTAGAGACTCATAATTAGATGAAGTATTACCAAGATTCTTCTGTGCCTTAAGATCTACACCATCATTTGGCTTCATTATTCCTGATGTGCTCATATGGTTCACAGTACATGGGAGGATCAAGATATGAAAGCAGCCTTTTCAGTAACCAACTTTGAACAGCCTCCATCTCAACCCTTGTAATACTCTTCCACCGATTCCCAAAGGATGCCTTATAGCACTGAAGCAATCATTTCAGGTCATAAAAAGATAAAGATCTTTAAATAACTTTTCATTTTTTCCAGTGAGAAAATGATTATTTATGCTCTTAAAATGAAAAAGACTTGTGTAGAAAAGGTCTGGAACGATTTGGTTTTAATTACGCATTTCAAAACTGAGTTACACAAGACAATTCTACTGTTTATACTCAGTAAATACATTAAAAACTTAAGAGACCAAGAAACAAATAAGCAGGGTAGTCTATAAGTGACTTGGATATTTTCTGGAAAAACATGTCAGGAACAATTTGTCCCTTGTGCCTGAAAATAAAGAGGGAGAAGGGGCAAAGAAAATGAGTTTAAGCAAGAAACTGTAACACTCATTTTGATCTTGCATGCAAGCTGAAAATGAGAAAAACTTTCCATCATTCAATTTACAGCCTTATTTAAAGATTAAAACAAGTCTCAGCAGCTTAAAGCCAAACTTCATTAAAAGAAAAGAAGCTATGCACAGTCAAAGAGTTAAATGAATAATAAGTGGGACATTCTTTCTTGCAGCTTTGCTTAAATGACAGAAACATCATTATTGATAATGTCCTGCGTTCCACAGGAGACAATTAAGGTCCAATTTATAAATGTTTTTTCCACACAGTCTGCCATTTCTTTTCAAATCTTCTGTTGCTTATGTGCTACTTTAAGATCTCCAGGTTGAGTTTTAATAGTTTGCTAAATAAATTATATATATATCTGAATTAAAATCTTCCAGCCATTTAGAAACAGAAAGTGCATGTAGTATACAGTGATAAGTTCTTCAGAACAAAATTTGAAAACAAATGGCTCGAGATATTTGCCAAGAAAAGCCTTCTTTTTCCCCTCCAAAATTAAAAATACTGGTGATAAAGTTCTGCTGCAATAAGAAAATCTGAATGTGTAAAGCTTTTGCTGAGACTACATAAATTCTAATCTATAACATATATTTTCTCAGCAAATGAATCCATTTTCCCCATTCTTCTAAAGAAACCACACAGCTAACAGAAACATCCCAAAACTTCTTTAATGCAGAGGGAATATCACACAGAACTCCCCAAATTCAGCACTTATTTCCTGAAGGAGAACATTGAAATCTCCAGAAAGGAGAAACTCAGTTTTTGAAGTGTCATTCACTCTTCTGAACACACTAATTAGAATATGCGTAAGTCATATGTTACTATGATTCATTGTATACTTGGTTAATCATTTAACAGTTTCTAACAAAATGTTAAACATTTGAAAATGCCTGAGGGCAGAGCAGATTAACAACCAGAAGAGTACCTAATGGCCAACTGTTTGATTTAAAATTTCTGTCTTACTCATATTCTAACCACTTACCTTAACATGTTACATATTGCCCTGCTTTCAACTGAGTATCTTGCTATGCAACACACCTAACAAAATCAGAGCTAATTTTGATCTTCAATTACATACGTGAGATCCAAAATCAGATTGGCTGTCTCTAGAGCTACTTGTAGGCCACTACACTTTGCAGCAAAACAGTCCAGTGTCAGAAAGTCAGCAACCTTTACCGGGGGGTCTTTAGGGCAGCCCGGTATAATTGGAGAGCCAAACTGGCCTTGCAAAAGCCTCCAGTTGAGATTCTCAGCGCTGCCATTAATCCCACAGCCACATTTTGAAACCAAATCTGACCAATTAGAGACAGAGGGAAAACCTGATGGAACAAACCAACAGTGTCCGTAAACCACGTCTGTCAGAATTTCTCCACCATCGTGACTCAGAGAGCAAGCTACAGACTCCAGAGAACGGCAAAACCCATCAGCGACCAATTGGTATTGTGTCCGAGAACAACCCATATCTTTAAAACTGCTGGTGGACAGACTACAAGTCTAAAACAAACAAACAAAAAAACAACAAAAAAAGAAATCAGAAAATTAGAACACTTACAGGAATAATTGTAAACAAGCATATGTAGGTTGTCTTTTTTTTAAACAGATGGTTCAGTCTTAACTAAAATTGTCCATGTGATGATTATGCCACAATAGGAAGAATTTCTAGACAAGTCAGAGCTGAGTTCTGTACAACTATCTGTCAATATGAAAATTCTCCACATTCTTATTTTAACAAACCAGAAGCACTTACTGTAATAGCTAAAGAAAGTACGAATACAGTATTAACGAAAGTCTGAAAAAGATGTCATCAACACCAAGTGCTTCAAAAAGACCCATTTGTTTCACATTAGACAGCAAAAATGCAACATTTATCAATCTAGAAGTGTTCTAACTGTAGCAGTGATTCTACAGAAATTCTTGTTGCTTAAGTACATTAAGCAGCTTTAAAAAACCCTTGTATTACATACCTTGTGTCTTATGTACGAAGCCAAATGAGTTTCCGTACAGCCACCTCCTAACAATGCCAAAGGTTCCTTGATTGTTAACTGTAACACATGTTCTGCCGTTTCACAGGCACGCTGAAAATCATACAAATTTGTCATTAGACATAACATGATTAATAGGATTTGCCCTCATCGAAAAAACCTACTGGAATAAAATTTTCAGTAGTTTCTGGGACAGGCTTCACAAACTTGAATTACATGTGGATATAAAGCTGCTGAGTGATTTCCAAACCCATGTTCACTTAAGGAGAAATTGTATTTATTTGTCCACACTCTGCATGGAGAGGCAGAAATAGAAAGCAGCTGTATTTTATTCCTTCTTTCTGCAAACAGGGTTATATATAAGAAGTCAATCAGTACCAATGACATTTCTAGAGCAACTATTCGATACAAAACTATGCTTGACTACCACTGCAGGTATTGCTGCTGACATTTTCCTGGGCAATTTTTTCTTTATGCTCTCATAGACCAAGTAATGAGAATGAAAGTGTTTATCCAGCCTCAAGTATGGATGAAAAATGTTCTTGTCTTTAAACAACTTATTATATTACAATAGAGGCTTTAAATGAACATAAGCACTTCAAAGATTTTTAAATTCTGGAAACAAGAATTGTTTTCTTGAAATTGTATACCTAAACTCTCACTAAGCCTCATTTAAGTACTGAAAAATCACTTTTCTAAACTCACTGTATCTATATTTCTCATTGCTTTTTCTTTTCTTAAAAAACATGTTTAAGAGAGATTTCAAGAAAATTTGCCTACCTTCAATTCATCCCATGCTGTTTCATTTCTGTTACAGAGTATCAAGCTGCAGACAACTGTGTCATTTGGAATTAGATGCACAAAATGTTTTGAAGCAAAATTCTCAATACGCACATCTTTTAAACTGCCATAACAACTGGGAGACAACGAATGTATAGAAGCTATAGGGTTTGAACCTGTCCAATCAAGAAGAGCAAAGAACAGTATGTATTAGTATCATCAGAACAGCTATCTGTTGCATTTCATAAACGCTGAACTTTTTTCCTCCTGGCTTTTAAAATTATATAAAAATTATACATATATATTCTTCAATGTCTGTCATTTCACTCTACACAGGAAATCACAAACAGAAAGCAACATGTTTTCAAAGTGCAAGTCCTAGTAATAGTTTAAGATAAAAAAATTGCTTCATTCTCATTAGAGTTTGAAAATAACCTACATTTGCAAACAGTTACTATTATTAGCTATTCCTCATGCAGCACTCAATCACATGTGCAGTTTGTCATCATTAGAGCCCGCAAAAGACCAATCTCACCTTAAAATATGGTTTTCAGACTAGAGAACAACTCTTGCTTAGCTACCAAGGCAGGATACAGACAGAAATAAGAGAATCCTCACTCTGCAATGACACCAACCTAGAGAGCTTTTCATTATGACACAAACACCGAGGACAATCCTTCAATATAAAAAACCACCTCGTTACCTGTCATCCGACTCAGGGGTTCCATCAGAGAAAGCCCAGCTCTGTCCACAGCCATGACATGGTTCTCTTGCAAATACTGTTTCAAGGAGGGATGGATAACTTTCTGGCACACCACAAGGTCAACCTCGTCATCAACCAGCTGTTTTCCGATATTAAGCAACTGATTCAGCTCTGACACTTCTAGAGAAATTCCTTGAGGGACTGTTATAGCTCCTTCTTCAGGGTTGCAGAGGTCTCCCGACATGGACACACAGAAAAGTGCTGTCTTGATCATATTTGAACAAGTTCTTCTGGCAGTAATTGGTTTTGCCAATTGAATTTCTGGTGCTTCTATCAGCAGCCCAGGAAGAACTGCAGAATCCATGACTTTTCTACCTTTCACAGGTACTATGACACACTTTCCTAAAACAGTGTTTGTCTCAACACGACAAGGAACAGTAAACATAAAAGCCTTTAAAATCAGCGTGGTGAGATAATCGACTTCTGGTTTATTAAGCATGCAAGCAGGTTTGCTCGTTAATACGCTACGTACCAAACAAAGAAGAGTCTCAACGCTGCTAAAATCCACAGATACTCGGCAAGCACAGGCCTCAGATTTGAGGTAGTCCATACATAAACTCAAAAGATGCTTGCTTATTTTAATGACAGTGCAAGATGCAACATTGAGGCTTTTAAAGCGTTCAATCAAATTACAGCAAAGAAGGGCAGTAAATAAGCCACAGTCACTGAAGCGGGATATATGGTTCTGTACAGAGGCCATCAAAACCCTTAGCACAGGATGACTGACAGAAAGACAACTGAGTAAGGCTGACGATTGTGAAGTTGTGCACACATAACCTCCCACACCATTGTGGAGCTGTTTGAGTCTACCAGCAGGACCATAGCAAGATTTTAATATTCCACTTAGCAGGGACAGTGACTGACTAACCGTATCTTTAGTTAAAGGTTCACTAATAAATAACGGAGGCTTTTTAGCTTCAAGACGAGCCATTTTCAAAGTGAGATTTTAATTCCGACCAACAAGACAGATTTCATTTTTACTTGGATCTATAATTCATAGCACTCTTAAAATTTAAAGTAGTATATTTTAATTCTTTGCAGCCAAAGACTATTTTAAATGTGAGAGAGTACATACACTACAATAATGACACTTCTGTGACTGCTCATCATTTCTCTCTTAAAATGAGGATTGTAAAATTGGTACATAATGACAGCAGTAAGTTATTTCACTCACTACGATCTTCCTTTTTAGCTTCTGAATGCGATCGAGCAGATTTTTTTGCAACAAAGTTTACAAGCATGCTTCCAAAATGGACACCTATAACTGACAGTCCTGCCACAAGCAGAAGGTTCTTTCTGTTCCAGATAGCTTTCCTCATCTTTTCTTCTGGTAACACTCACGGACGAAAAACGTCAAAGTTACACCTACAAGGAAAACCAGAAAAGCATTAGGATAATCTTCTGACAACATGGCATAGCTTGAACTGCTATTTTTTCACAAAAAAGCTCATGTGAGGACAAACAAATACCAAACTATAATGCTATTTAATTGAGAAAAATCTATTATTATTATATATAATACAAGCACATAGTACACAAGTTATACATGTTTGTTAGTAACTTCAATTCTGACCCTCAGTTTACATACTGGTGTACCAGTAGGTCTGTAAGTAACAGGCCACTATAAACTTCACTTTATTGTATGAATGTGTCAAAACTGTAGTGATGTTCACCTGTTTTTACTCAAAACCAAAATAAATTAACTATTCAGCATTGTTTCCCAAAAAAACCCCACTTTGTAAACAAAAGCTTTTAACGTTCAAACAACTTTAAGAAATCTCTGCTTCTGAAAGGAAGGTTTCTAACTTCAGGATGCCCAAGATGCACATTTTTTTTCAGTTCTTAAACAGTTCAAAATTTAAAAGAATATCTATTTACATTTCTATTTAATGGAACAACATTTAGACTTCTTTCATGCTTGAGTTTCTTCTCTACTGTAATCACCATCCCTACCAACAACACAAAATATGTTACTCCATAAAGTCACAATTATTTCTGGGCAGTTTTGAACCTGACACTTCTGCAGACCCAGTCACAAGAGTCTGACTGTTGCCTTGAGGCTATTGGAAATTATTTTTAAATAACGTTTAGATCTACAATACCATCACTTAATTGATGTTATCACACGGAATTTAGAAGTAGTTTTTGAGATGTGTGATGCATTTTTGAGTGCTCGAAACTAGCAGATTAACTCAGTTAAAAAGAAATAAAACTCTGAAAGACTAAAGTCAGAGCAGCAAGACTGTGCCTTTTAGAAAAATTTTATTTAATTGACTCATCTCCTGCCTTAAAGATACAAATACAACTAATTAGGTAACTTACCTACAATACATAGCACTAATGCTATTTTTCTTTATTTTTCTGATCACTTTGCATCACGTATGCCACAATGCCAGGTTCTGGAACAAAGTTCTCGGTCTTCACTTGGAAAATAGGACTGGACTTGATGTGAAACCAACCCCAGTGCACCAGCCCAAGGCCAGTTCCCATAACAATCAGAACTTTGTAGTCCTTCCAGATGGTTTTAAGACCCATTGCAAACTGGCATCTACCTAGGTAAAGATAATTTATTATTTTAAACATATTCTAGAAATGCCTTTGTTTGTTGTGTTTTGGTTTTTTTTTAAACTCTGTAGTAATAGCACAGTACAGGTAAACCTGAATGTTAATATCTTTAATTACAGCACAGCAGGTGATTAAAACACAAAATGACACAAGAAAGTCTTACTTTGTAGACTTAAAAAAAAAACTAATAAAAATAACCTCAATTCAGACATCTCAAAATGTTAATTGCTGCATTTGCTTCGACCTTTGGCACGCTAAATCCTAAAGCTTTGTTAAGCTTGTGATGTTTATCTAATTACACACTACTGCTTCAAGTGGTAAACATTTGAAGTCTAAAACAAAGCAGTTTCAAAACACGCCATTTTTTCCACAAAGTTAATAAAAGCCAGTGACTAACCGAGCTCCTAACAGAACATGGAACTCCTAACTCGCAGGCCAAAGGAGCTGCAATGCACCTGACACCATTTTAGGCCGCCCAGAGCAGCAGCTCCGCCTGGCTGCCTCAGCCCTCTTTGCCCTTCATCTTCAGAAACTACAAAAGTATTGCTGCAAACATCATAAAAACATCCTCATCTGAAAAGGATGTGTGCAAGAAAAAAAGCCAGCAAGGCCCAAAGCCATTTTCTGTGTTGAAAAAGAAAGAACAACCAACCAAACCAACCCAAGAAACAAAGATACATTGCACTATTTGGCAACAAGGTTATTTCATTAATACCACATCTGTTGCAAACTAATGTGAAGATCTAAAGTAAACTGTATGTAGGGAAATGTGAAGTAAATAAGAAACTATATGTATTTCTATAGATATATATTTTAAAGGTATTTGTAGTATTTTAACATCTAAACTTTTGACAAGCAGCCTGTACAAAAACCCCTCTGGCATGCTGCAGAGATTTCACAGCTCCACACCACTTGGTACGTGAGGCAAAGCAGAAATATTAATAATAATAAATAACAACAATAATAATAATAATACTACCCTCGGTCACCCCGCGACCCGCCCCCAGTCGAGCCCCCTCTGTCCCTGAGCGGCTGAGGATAACCCACACGGTGGGGTGACCCACACACCCAAGGCTTCTCTCCCCTTTCCCCACACAGGAGGAGGCAGCGGGTGGTGAGGGAAGGGCGCTGCCCGGCTCCCCAGAGCCGCGCTCACCTCAACTCCCGCGCCGGAGGGCACCCAACAGCCCGACCGGCGACGCCGCTAAACCGTCAGCGGCAGGAAGCGGCTTCGCACAGCCCGGAAATGAAGCTGACGCCCCGCCTCCCCGCCCGCACGGGACTCCTCCCTCCTTCTCGCTATTGGCCGAGCCCTGCGCCACGTGACAAAGAGGCACGCTCGCCCTCTCGCGGGTACGCCGCAAGTCACTCGCGTGCGGCCATTTTGTGTGTGGGCAGGGAAGGGCGGGAAGTGGCTACAGCGCGGCGGCCATTTTGGATAGGGGAGAAGAAGCTCACGCTCGACAGCCATCTTACTTGGGGGCAGCGTGAGCCGTTAGAACCGTTGGCGGCGGGCGCGGCGCAGGGAGGAGGTACGGAGGAGTGAGGAGGAGGGAGCTGCTGCCCGGCTGGAGGCTCTTCGGTCTCCAGTCTGGCTTTCCTCCGTACATAAACGCGTGAGGTGATGCTGTGGGGGAGTCGCTGTGGTGGCGGGACCGGGCTCCCCCCGCGCCGCCCTCAGGTGCCGGTTCCCTCCTGTCAGCCCCGCCCGCCGGGGTGCGGGCACCCAGAGCACTGGCCAGGCTTAAAAATATGCATATGTAGCTTATTTCTCTTCCTTGCTTGACTTGTTGCAGTCACTTTGCGTTACTTATGTACCTGAGCGTTTCTGTAGGCGACAGCATTTTCCTGACTGAAGTACCACAACACTTATTACCTAACCTCTTCTAAATGTTTTCCTTAGCTCTTCTGTACCTTTTCTGAATTCATTCTTCTCATTCTTCTCTCCCCCTCCTCCTGCAGTCGCTGTTAATATCTTGTATTATCTCCATGTGTTAATGGATGGGTTTATTTTTAGTTTCGTGCATAGTTGCAGAGTTTACAACTGTAGCCAAAAGACAAGTTTTTAATGCCTAATCTTACAGAAATTTAATTTTTTTTTTTTTTAAGTTTTGTGGAACAGCTGAATGTAACGTTCACTGCATTCAGCTGTTCCACAAAACTAAAAAAAAAAAAAAAAAGCATTCAGTGATGCAAAAAGCTGATAGACAGCACCTGTCTGTAATGAGCAATCTGGT
The DNA here is from genome assembly GCA_013399365.1 of Pampusana beccarii. Lineage (NCBI taxonomy): Eukaryota > Metazoa > Chordata > Aves > Columbiformes > Columbidae > Pampusana > Pampusana beccarii. The sequence goes on along the minus strand of VWYH01002416.1, from coordinate 3,713,951 downwards.
GTCCCTCAGAGTCTCTCATTCCACGCAGTGGTGAATGGGGAACGTTTCTGAAAGTGAACTGTTGAACTATAAAGGTGAATTTCCAGTTCCTGAATGAATGAGTGGAGATAACAATGAGCTAAAAATATGTTAAGTTGTTGGAAGATTAGTTACCGAAGGTTAGGTGGAGAAATTGGCAACAGTGGGCCCTAAAATCCTGAAGCTGCAAAAATGTGAAGATTGTTATGTCTTTTCAGAACTATAAATGCTTTACTGAATATGTGAGTAGCTGAGTATTACGCTGCTCATCCCAAGCTTAGGATCAGTTCTCAGAGACCGTGCTGGGTATGGGCTGGACAGCATTTGATTCCCATACCTAAGGACTGGCAAGCTCAGAAAAATTATCTTTCATGTTGTGATAGTTAACTTTGAACCCCCAAAATAGTCAATAGGATCTTTTTCTAGAAAGTTCATTATTTACCAGTTGTGTTTTTGTTTCTGCCTTTTTCAGGTGCCCACTGCTCCCCACACATGGTAGAGGCACCCAAAGACAGGTGGCGTGCGAATAGGTTGTAGCTGTTGCATTAGAACCTGCTGTATCTTCGAGTCGGCATGTGCAGCAGGAGTTTTCAGATCCTCATTCCTGCTGAGTTACAAATTCTTTCACCACAGGAAGCTACTTCTTTGCTAAGGTAAGATGCTCTCCATCAGCTGTCAGAAAACTCTTCAGCTCCCTTGCTTTTCCTGAGTGTCTGTCATTCCACTTAATGTCAAACTTAGGAAAGAAACATGTTCTGCCACATTATTTTTGAAGTGTGTCTTACTCTAGTTAAAGGGAACCTAAATGTTTAATTCCAGATCATGTTTTCTTGTACAGGCTGCTTGTCAAAACTTTAGATGTTGAAGTATTACAAATACCATATAATTTTTTTTTAATATATGTATAGTTTCTGCTTTATTTGCTTATCAACACATTTCCTTATGTACAGTTTTCTTTAGAGGTTCACATTAGTTTGCAACAGATATGGTATTCCGTGAAACAGTCTTGTTGCCAAATAGTGTGATTGTAATATGTCTGTGTTTCTTGGGTTTTTTGTGGTTGGTTGGTTTGTTTGTTTGTTTTAAACACAGAAAATGGCAAAGTATTTGGGTCTTGCTGGCTTTTTTCTTGTACAATTGATTGGTGTTTTTCCTCATTTTCTGATGTCTTAGTATTGCGTATTTTCTTAATCTGTGATAGTTTGGTGACTCCTGATGGTTCATACAGTAGGAGTATTCTTTTTGGTTTTCTAAGGGTTTACTTACATTTATTCTGTCTGTTGTATTTCCTTTGTCTTATCTATGCAGTCAATGCAAAGATGTAAGTGGCAAACTCCCAAAGTCAGTTTACTCCCTTGAAGAGCAAATTGAACCAAAAGTAGTTTTTCTCATACACCTTTTTTTCTTCTTCCTCTTTTTTTCCACTTCTATTGTTTTGTAAATTGGAGTTGGAGAGGATTTGTGCCTGCCAGCAGTCCTCACACCAGTAGTAGCAGACTTGTTGCAACAGTAGTTATTCTGGATGGCAAATAGTTACGATTGCTGATGCCGGGCTAAGTTCAGCTGATTTATCCACCTACTTTGTTTGTTCTCAAGCAGGACATAAGCATTTGGAGGAGAGGTGACTTTCTGGCCTGTTTTGTTGCAACTCTTCTTCATATTATTGCTACTGTAAGGATTAATAATAAAACATTAGTGGTCCAAATATTGTTCTTCAGATCACAGGCCTCCCGCAGCATTGTTATGAGTTGTATGCCATGTGCAGCTCAAAAATTATGTACAATATAGGTAAACTATATTCCTGGAAGCATGAGGTGAAGTACATTGTGTTCTACCATATCTAAAGGAACAGGTTATTCTGTGTAAATTTTAAGTCTGTTAAATACTGTCCTTGCTGTTGTAGGAACTCATTGTTGATGGTACGTTCCACGGTAAATTGTGTTTGTAATTACAGATTTTCTAACTTCAGGTTATGTTTCTAGCTGCTTGAAGAAGAGACTATAGCATTTAATGCTCTTCTACTTTTTACTGTCTCTTGCCTACTGTTTTTCCTGTTTTGGGGTTGTGGTTTGTTTGGGGTTTTTGTTTGTGGTGTTTTGGTTTTTGGTTGTTTTTTGTTTTTTGGGGTTTTTTTGGTTGAGAGGAGGCGATAGAAGTCGTTAATAAAGCTCTAGATAATAGCCTTTCATTAAGACTAAGAGCCCGATCCTGAAATGCTGCTGAGACTTGTCTTTTTAAGAGAATCTGATGAGGTATACATACTCAGGTTTTTTGGTGTTTTGAAAGGACTGTGATATATCTTATTAGGTGCTTTTTGGTGTTGCATGATGGGGTGGGTGGTCCTTCCTTGAAGTTTTTGAACACCAAGAATAAACAAGGATCTGAGAAGTACAGTTGGTTTTCACATGGCAGCTGCCATTTCCCTTTAGCATCTCTTCTGACCTAGTGCTAGCAGCTGCTGTTTCAAGAATTCCTGAGTTTTATCTCCTATTGATTCTTCTCATGGTAGTTCTATTATGTTTATTTCTATAGCAGTGGCACCTTAGTACCCGACTGAATTGAAATATGATGACCCAAGTGGTCCGGAGCACCACTCCTTACATTGTGTTTCTCAAAATTGCTATTGGTAAAGCTGACAGAATTTACTCTGATAAGAAGGTTTCTAGGGCTGTTTTGTGCAAAGGAGAAGGATGGTTGTGTGGCACAAGGTGTGATATTCCAGCTTCTGTTTGCATGACTGTTATTTAAAACTCAATTTGCTCTGTGTAACTTTCTGCTTAGTATTACTGTGCAGCATAAAACCTCTAACTTTGAGATTTTTCAGAACATAGTTAAAACATTTTATTAACTGTATTCATGTTTATTTTGAGTAGTAGCTTGCAGAGTGGTTCTCACTTCAAACACATTTTAACCTGGTTACAGTAACAACCATTTTACTTCATGTGGTTTATGATACTGTTACTCTTTCTGTTTCTTACTACTTGCATATTGATATGATATACAGAAAAAAAATCATTGCAGTAATTGGGATTTTTGCTTGAGCCAGTATATGGAATTGTGCCCTTGTTACTTCCACACTTTTCGTACTTGCTAAAATCTGGGGTCTCAGCATTTGGTTATTTGGAATGGAAGCACTGCACAGGAGTGTTTATTTAGTTCAAAACAATTGCTATTGAATCTTAAAATCAAAATTATCTGTGCTATGCTCTGGAGTTGTAAAGTGGGTCTTTATCTTGTTTTGCACTTTTTTGAAGTTAAATAAGGATAATGACTGCGTTTTGAAATGTGTAAGTGTAGTGGCTGACAGAGACACGTGTCACCAACCTGATTGTATCCTGAAATTTTGACAGCTCTATCTCAGTGCTTTACAATAACTTCAAGTATACAGTGAGGGACGTGTGTGTCTTCCTGTGTTCGCACTATTTTCCTATAAAATCCCTTAAAAAATTGACCAGATTTGTCCATCTTATTAAGAGACTAATATTTTAGGAAACTTCAGAGTGCAAAAGGCAGCTCTATTCTCAGTGTAATTTCTGTTGCAGGTACTGGTCTTAAAAATAGTTCTAATTTTGTGTTTTATGTGTTTGATGCTACGTGTCTGAACAGTTATAAGGTTCACTAAAAGAAACAAACACAGGTAGCCAAGTTTCTCCTTTAAATAAGAGCTTTCCTTGGTTTTCTTAAAGCAGAGTATAGGGTTTAACAAGCAGCAGTGATGAAAAAAAATAGTAATAGATTTTAAAAATTCTTCTTGGTGTAGAGATCTGAGTTTTTTTCTCTAGTGCTGATTGCTTTTAATTGATATTTTTATAGGACCAACTTACGCTGACCTATCATGGCATCCAACAAATTTGTCATTAAGGTAAGTGGAATGTCATAGCTTTCATTAAAAATAAAAAATGTATAATACTACTTAGAATGTGCACACATTGATTTTAAAAGTTAATGTAAAAAGGTACATCTTAGGGCTTCAGGTCATAGTAGCATATTTTGGATCAGCTTTTCTCTCTTTAGAAGCAAACTTCTTGAATCACTGCTGCATCATGGCAGAATGTGTCTGAGGTCCACTGAAGGTTAAAATCATGTAACTAAAACTGATTAGTTGTGTAGTTAAAATTAGAAACTGCATGAATTCTCAGTGAAACAGTATTTGCTACCTGAAATAAAATTTAGGGTTGATTCTTCTATTACTATAATTTGCAATATTATTTGTGTACTTCCCAGATAATCTAGGAGTTCCTGGTTTATGGCATATCGGTGTTCTTAAAATATTTATCACACTTGACTCTTTATTTACGTATTTTTTGCCTCTTTGTCCGTTTTCAGGGAGTAGTTGTCTTACATCAGGTAAAATGCCTCTGCAGTTTATTTTGCAAACAGTCTCTGACTTTTGGTTGTGTATCTGAAGAGTAATGCTTTTCAAAACATTCTGTGATAAACATAGCACTTCACTAATTATGAAACCTTCTCTTTTGGACTTTGTCTTTTGTTTCTGTGTTCCCGTATGTCTAGGGTAGTTTAGGTAATGCATAGATTTCAAAGTGATTAATGTAATATTTTATTCTCATGGAAATGTTTTTTACATCGTTTTCTTAAGAGAAGAGACTTCTTCCTCTGTGGATGAGCTTGGGATTTTTGGAGGGCAGTTACATAAACCTTCCTGACTGATTAGGCTGTGGAAGCTGTTGAAACTTGGTTTTGTGGGTAACCGACCTGTTCAACAAGCAGACCAGACACTTAATTTTTGTGTGCTACATGTTCTTATCCAAGGAAAACTACTATCATTTAGTGGGAAGTTTGCTTTAATTTTTTTACCATTTACCATTATTGTAAGCCTTAAATTGTCAATTGCTTGAGGGTAGGAATTGCCCTCTACAACTCTCTGAAAGGAGGTTGTAGTCTGGAGGGTGTTGGTCTCTTTTCCCAAGTAGCAAGTGATAAGGAGAGAGGAAATGGCCTCAAGCTGTGCGAGGGGAGGTTTAGGTTTGATATTGGGAAAGATTTCTTCACTTGGGAGGGTTGTCGGGCATTGGAACAGGCTGCCCAGGGAAGTGCTCAAGATGTTTAAAAGATGTGTAGATGTGACGCCGAGGGACATGGTTTAGTGGTGGACTTGGCAGTGCTTGGTTAACAATCAGACTTGATGATCTTAAAGGTCTTTTCCAACCTAAACAATTCTATAACGTCTATACTATCCATTGCTTCTGAATTGATATAGGAGTTAGGAGAAATATATTTGATTCTGAGCACATCTGAGCTGATACTCTTGAGTCTATATGACACTGATGTGGGTAACAAGAAGAGCTGAGGCTGAAGGCATTGTTTTTCTCAGCTGAGAACTCTTGATATCATCAGTGTAAAGTTCCCGAGAAGACAAGTGGTGTGAGTTGAAATATCGTCACTAGATAAAAAGCCTTAAGATATTTGATTACTGACCTGCCTTATTACAGCTTGCTGATTAGGCATAGACACTTTACTGGTGTTCAGCACGTACCCTGGCAGTCACTAAGCAGTTTAACATCACTGAGTATCTGAGCAAATGGATAGGTTCTTGTTGAGCATGCGTTTGTAGGTAAGCAACATCACTGCAACTTTTGAGAGTGCCAGTAAGATACAACTTTATTTTCTTTCTGATAGCATTTGAGAAATGGCGATAAGTTTTTGCATGTACTGGATACTGAAAATTAACTTTGCCTTGACTAACACGTATCAAATATATAAAGTAAATATGTGAAAAGCTGATTGGAATTTATTTTGTGCACTGATGTGTAACATTTTATTTGTTAGATCAGGAATTTTATGTGTGAATTTTTGCTTCTTTACATTCGCTGGGTTTGTGGTTAATGTGAGTATTCCCTTTTTAAAGACTATACAACTTTCACATGCATTTTTTAGAGGAAGATCCCTGTGCAGAAGATTCTCCATTAAAAGGCAGAGAATATTCTCACTCCCCTCTGCAGGGGAAGTATAGAAAATACTATAATCTTACTTTCAGGCTCCTTGTGTTTGAAATTGATAGGGGTGTTTTACTGCATCTGAAAATGTTTCATGTGTGATGCCTCGTCTTCTACATTTGCTACTTTTAAGATTTTAGATTTTTGTAAGCATGTGTATGGTAATCTTTCTGATAAGAAAATGAAAGATACAGCTTATCAGTCTTTCAAGTCTTAGCTGACTGGGATGTAATTAAGAGGAAAATACCTATAACGTGTTTAATGGCTTTGCTTCTTAACAACACGTATTCTATACGAGAATCTCTGTACCTCCAGTGTAATGGTCAGGTTTTTTCAGTAGAGGGAGTAGTTGGCCTATTTTTGAAAGGCGATTTTTAGCTTGGTTTTATGGGCATTTAAGAACGATTGAAGTAAAATAATTGATGGAGTAAAATAGCTTTAAACCTTAATACAAAAACTAAAGTTAGCTCCTAAACACACTTGTTTCACTTGCCAAGTGGCTGGGTGCCATCATGTTGTGATGTGCAATAGACTATTTTATGCAAGTTAATTTGATCAGCAATTTTAAATTTTAGGAAATATTGATACTTCATGAAGTGTTCAATGGTAAAATACCCCAAATCTGCAAAACAATACATATGAATTTAATTAAGCTTTCTGTGTGTGTTGCTAAAATATTTTACTGCTGTTCTGAGAAATAAATCTTAAGTTTAATTGGTGAAGCTTAAAGCAAAATCATGAACTCTATATGGATATGAAAAATAATATCACTAGGGCCTTGTTTAAAACCTTGGACAAACTAGAAAGAATTGCTCTTCCAGAATTTTGTAAATTTGACTTTATTTGTGCCAAACTGCAGAACTAAATATAGTAGTTTTTATGGCTGTAATAGAAAAATTTCATTTACTGTTTTCTGCAATACGTTCATTTGCCAGACATTGAAGAGTTTAAGTTGTTACTACATTTCAATAGCTCAACTCAAAGGGAAGCTTTTTTTACTTTGCTGTTTCCTACTTTGAGAAATTAAGAGCTCTGTTCTGTCTCAAATTTGCAGGCCTTTGCTAGCACATATCTTAGATTAAGATAATTATAGTTTCAATGTTCCCTCTGGTCATCCAGCATGCTCTGCAGTTGATTTTTCAGCAGTGTTCCTTGTTACAAATTTAAATTACTGCATGCTGGAAGTGCATATTAAACTTTTTGGCTCTTCCTACTTCAAACTTTTTGCTTGCTTTGAATTGCAAGTTCCTTTGAAACAGCATATTTTTCTGTTTTATATTGGGAACAAAAATGGAACTACTGGGTATGATTGTACAGAAAAATGACAGTACAGCTAGAATGTGGTCAGTTTTCCCCTTCATTTTGCTTTTGTGTGTATGTATGTTGATGTGTGCTAATGTAATAGTGAAGATATTGATTCATAATCAAGGGCATCTTAACATCTATCTTTGCATGTCTTAGAAGTGCTTCGTGAAAGGAAGCATGCATAGGAAGAATGTTGATTATAGGCCCTAACAGCAGGTAGAAGAAAATAGGAAGATACCTTCCTGTCAGACAATATAGCAGGATGTATGTACAGCGCTGTGCAGGTCACGGGAGGATCTGCTCACAGACCTGGAGAAGGTGTTATTGTCTTTGGGCTGGAATAAGAAAATGTGCAGTTTATTTTGAAGGGGCCTTTTTTGATATTTCCATGCATGTTTAATTATGTTGATAGATTTCTAATGCTAAAGCTTCACCGTATCTCTTTCCTTTTGAGTGCTTCCTTTTTTTTTTTTTTTTAGCTACCGGTTGAAATGTAATACAGTGATAGTATGTTGACAAAGATTTCTCTATCAGATATGTCTGCTTGGATAATTCTTAGGTGACATTCTTTAAGACAGCTTAAAGTTCACATTTCTGTGGAGTGTGTCCGCTGAATTAACTAATCAATATTTTTGTAAATATTTAGCTCTGTGAGAAAATGATATGTTTGCTTCTTTTCGTAAGTTGTTTGGAGGGAAAAAAAACTAGGGAGATGAGTAGTTTTTATTATCTAATTTTTAAATTTTTCTCTGATTCCATATAATGACTAATGGAGGATAGTAGGTGCATTTTACTGTCATATTAAGTCCATAGGTACATGAATGCTGTGCCCCCAAGTAGAGAGTAAGAATAAGGATTACCCTTTGTTTAAAATATTTTTTTTTAGTATGTTGTGACTGCTCAGAGTTACTAGACTGATACTACAGATGTTTCTTTTGCCTGTATAGTTTTGAACTGTTTAGCATACTGATTTCTAGTTTGAAAGGCGCGTTTTTAGAATGCTTAGTTAAAATAACTAATAAATATGACATTTTTCTGATGTCCATTTGTTTTTCGCCCTTGTAAAACTAAGACATTTGTATGTGAGATTCCTGTAGTTGGAGTACTTACAAATGTTTCAATAGAAATGTGCCAAGATTAAGTTTTCTACAATCAGACAGAATTTGTAAAAGTTCTCCAACCTGATTAAAGTTTGTTGGTTTTTATGTGTACTGTATGTTCTCACATTTGCTTTCTGGGTCTTTGAAAACCGAGAAATAGCTATATTAACCATTTAATAGTGGTTTTCTAGGGATGGTGTTCTAAAGCTACAGTGCTCAGAACCACTATATATACAGGTGGTTGGAATTGTTATTATTGAGTAGCATCGCTCAGCTGTGGTGTTCATTTCTATATGAACTAATAAAAAATGATACTTGTCTAAAAGGGTTTAAATGTCTTAAGAAGTTAACGAGGGCCCTGGGGGAAAATATGACTTAAAATAGGAAGCAGAAAACAAGAATAATGGATGGAGGGACATCTATCTAGGTTTTTTGTAACTCTGCATTTAATTCCCAGTTTCATGGGACCAGACACGAAAAGGCTGAAGTGATGAGTAAATAAGTTCCAGAAGAAAGAAAAAAGGAAGTTGGGAGGTAGAGTGGGGGGGAGGAAAATTAAGTGTATGGTCTAATTCTAAACCTCCTGGAGTCAATGGAAGTTTCCTCACTGACCTCGGAGGATTAATTTTCAAGCCTAGGGAAATGATGAGTGGATGAAGAGTTGAGAGATTAAAGTGTTAGCAGAAGGAGAAAGGAACAGGAAGCCAGGAGGATAAACATCAATAGTGGAAACACTGCTTTCATGGGGATCACTTCAAATAAGGAATAAAAGAATGGTTCAACTTGCATTACTTTTTTTTTTGGCAATTCAAATAAATTAATCTGATTAGTTTTAAAAGCTCCAGTTGTGGCATAATATTAGACTTTCGCTAATTGTGAGCGCTGTACCATTGTGACAGTGATATGGGATTCTAACACACACCATACCGAGTGATACTAATTTTTTTTTTTAGACATAATTAATTCAAAAGTGTAATCTCCATTATAATTGCCGTGTGCTTATTCCTGACCAGCGCTACCACATTTTAGACCTACACTGTTCTGCTTCTCGGAGTTTTTGGTGGTACTACCTGCTTGTCTTGAGTCCAGCAGTGACAGAGGAAGAGATGGCGAACTTAGAAGCAAGACTTCAATCTCTCTGAGTCCAGGAAAACATCAGGGTTTAGCAGAGATGCTGCATGGGGTCACTGAATGTCTTTAGGTCCTGGGAGAGGCTTCAGCTTGCGCTGTAGGTGAAATTCTTCAGTTCTTTCCAGTGAGTTCAGATGGAGGTTAGTAGGCTGGGAGGTAAAGGGATCCGCGTTTCACGTAGTACCTGGTAATGTCATGTACAAACGGTTTAATGATGCGGTGATGCAGTTTTTTGGTCTCGAAGTTAGTATCGTGAAAATCAATATAAAATTTTTTTTGTTATTTCATGTGGCTTCTCCCAACGCTGGACAATGTAAATAGATTGTGGTATATGAAACTTATCTGAATATTTGATATATGAGCTTGTTCTGACTGGACTAAGGAGTAAAAGGGAGAAGAGAGACTGACGATACATTTTTATTCTTTCCTTATGTTTCATCCATGTGGTTCCCAACTTCCTTAAAAGGAGCCTATTTTTAAAAGCAAAATTATTGCTTGGTTTCAAGTTTCTGGACATTTTGTGATCACCACAGCACTTATTCAACCGTGACTTCGCAGTATTGTTCTTGACTCAGTGGCCAAACTTTTCCTTAAATAATGGTACCACAGGACACGGCACCCTGTTTCGGTATTCTGCTGCAGTCATTGCTAAGCATGGGCTCTGATGACGCTCAACTATTGTGAAAACCCTTTAAACTGCTGACAAAATGATGACTCATGGTCACCTGATGAAAACAGATTCATTACCATGACTCCAGAAACTTCAGATCCCATGTAAGTGTTTCACTTCCCACACTAGTTCTTCTGAAAGGGATGATGGTGCAGTTTTTTTCTAACAGTTGACAGCTGCTCAATTAAGCTGTGACAGTGTGGTTGGCAAAAATTATAAATTCCAGACTTTTTTAATAATAGTTTAAGGAACTAAAAATCTGTATGAGCTGTGAAGAAGTCACCAGCATTATTTGCAGTGTTACTTGGAGTGTTTTCTGATCAAATTATACATCTTAGATTTCATTTACCACTACTGAATTAAGTTGTTCTTATAGTGGATCTGACCCAAACCTCACTGAAGTCAATGGGCTTTGGATCCGAGCCTGTAGGAGTGTGTTGGCAGCACACTGCAACTAAGGACATGCTAATTTATTTCATTAGCAGCCTTCCACAGTTCCATTTATCTGTCTTTTAAAAATCCAGTCTGTCTGTAATGTCAATGTCTAAACAAGTTAGATTGGAAAAATATTGAAACGTGATACTTTTAATTAATAAAATATAAATCAGTTTTAATTTCAGTAGGGAAAGAATAAAATGAAAAACCCCGTGTTGCCAAGTTGTGATTAGCCAGGCGCTGTGAAAAGATGGATAAAGTGAAAATAGAATTATGAAAAAACCATGAAATTAGACTTCAAGTGTGTATGATTCTATGTTGTAAAGCAGAGAAAGGGGCTCAACAAGTAACAGAATGTAAGGTAGTGTGGAGTGGTAGGTTCACTCTTAAATGATCTGCTGGTGATTTTTGTCTTATGCCAGTTTCCCTCTTTTGACTGGAAATATTTTGAACTTGAAATGTTGTGAGACACCAGGCTTAAGAAAATCAAAATATGATTAAGTGATTTCAAATGTGTATGAGTGAAACTTTTGCTAGAATGGATAATGTTGGTGTGTGTATGGGACCAATATAAAAATATTCTTTTATCTTTCTTTTTAAACAGATGTTGACTGAGTAAAATCCATGCTTTAAAATTTAACCTGCAGACTCCTACAGGTGGTGGTGGTGTTGTTGTTATGTCCATTTTGGTTGTTTTTTTTTTTTTTTTCCATTTATTTTCTAGATGATCAATTTCAAACTTAGATGCTGAACATTATGTATTTATTCTGTGCTAAAAACTGAGACTTATCTAGTTTGAAAAAGAATGGTGTGATTAGAATGGAATATTAATTTCAGATGTTAAGAAAAAAACACAGAAGCAAGACAAATTTCTTAGCTACTGTAATATCAGTCATACAAACTATGTAAACAAATTACATATGTGAAAGTCATGGTTTACTTTTTTTGTTGGTGGTGTTTGGGGCTTTTTTGTTCCCTGAATCCCTCTCCACCATTTTCATTACCACAAGCAGCGTGGTAATGAAGAGGCAAAAAGTTGCAGATTCAATAAAGAAATTTAGTAATAGTGTCAGAAAAACGTTTGAAAAACAAACTACAACATAGAGTGGAACGGTATCTTAATTGACAAAAAAACCTTCTTACCGCAGAGGGCAAATGCTGTACAGTTTGTCCATATTATTCTGTTGTTCTATCCTGGTCTTTAGCAGAGTCTGTCTACTTTTGCCTTTGTGTGATATTGCTTGGCCAAATGAGCAGAAAGAATAAATACCCTTATGTACTGAATTAAAATCAGATTAGCTCTGTAGGTTCATTTAGTCAGACAAAGAAATGGTAAATGAAGATAGGTCTTGCTGAGCCATGATGTCTGTACCTTTGCATATCATATTAACCTATTTTTAATTTACCTGCTTCATAGAATGCAGTATTTTTAATGAGGCCTATACAAAAGACAACTCTGCCTTCTTACTGAGAAACAGTATTTGTAGCTGAGAGATTTTCACTTGGGAAAGTGGGAAAATAATAGTTTGTGGTCTTGATCATGTGCAGATGGTTTTGAAACAAAGTCTTAACTTGAGGGATTTGAGTGCTTCAAGATGATGTTTTCCTGTTGGCTGTGTGTACTTTGCCAGGGAAGTACGGTCCATTTATGAAGCCTTCAGAGCAAGCGTCATCTTTCTTGGTTTTGTACTTTCTTGTCTAACTCTTTTCATGGAGGCTTCTTTGCTATTTCTGTTATCTGTGCATTTTACAGACAGAACCTCTTGCATGACATCCTGAATCTACAAGCTTCAGCAAAACGAAGATTTTATTCCTTTTTCTGTGTCGTTTGCCATATACATATTACATAGCATTTAGATGGAGAATCACCATAAAGATGTTGCATCAAATGCCCGTTGAAGAACAGTTAGTTGTTAGTTTTGAGGGAGAGAGAGGAAAAAAAACAGAAGGAAGAATGGCATAATATCACTGGTTTCCACACAACAAAATGTGGCACAGCCACACAACATTTTCTCAGCTTTTTCATATTGTTGGTGACTGTTGGACTCCATCCTTGTTTTGCTCTAAAAACCTGTGCAATAACTGAATTAAGCTTTATCCCACGTCCAAGGTTCGCTTTGTATAGCCCAGCTTAGTTTCCAAGAAGTAATAACGTGCCTGGCATATCTGCCACCACTCAGCTGGTGAAACAATGGTTTATAGAAGATACACTTAAAATACAACCTTTCAAGTTCAAGCCAATATTCTCCCATTTTAAACTCAGAGGGTCATCTTTGTTCATTGAATAGACCAGTGATTTAATAGCGCTCATAATTAACCAAAAATACATGATTGTGGTTTATCCTGCTTAGTATCACTCAGATAAAGGCTGATAGAAGTGTATAGCTCTGAATATAAAATATTTGCTGAACTAAAGAGTTAGGAAAGAGCAAAGTCTTGGGCCATTAAAGAGGATCTGCTCAATGCCAAGATCCCAGGATTTGACAGTTGGTAGGATCATGCAGTATATAACTTTTCCTTCTTTATTTTGACATTCCTATAGTGTAAAAGTAAGGGGAGTAATAAAACTAGCTGTACATAGTGCATTGCCTTGCCATAATAAGGTAATCTTCACTAGTTGAAGACAGCCTCACAAGAGTTATGCCCTCTGTGGTATTGTGTTTAAGTCTCTGGTTTTCATTTTCCCGAGTGTTGAAATTGTCACGTAGTTGCAATCCATATCTCAGGTAATTTATAAACAATTTAGATGATAGGAGTAATTCTGACACGTCAAAAATTGAGAAACAAGTCCACAGTTTTTTTCAAAAAAACAATCGAGCAAAACCACATTCTCACCTCAAGTGCTGAGTACTGAGTGTTTGCAGGATGATATGAAATAGACTGAATAGCAGGGACTGGTGATTAAATCATCATTGGCTGCCAGGGGCATCCCAGCAGAGACAAATCTTACAGGAGGATTTGGAATGAAAGAACAACAAAAGTGTTAAGGAAAATGTTTCTTTGCCTATATCCTTTTTTCACCCTGATAACTGGCAGGAATTGTGATTTGATCTGCAGAATGTTTGGAGGATACAACTAGGGGTACTTGCTGATTATGAACTGAAAAGATATTTAGTTACAGATGCTCAGCATAGTTCTACATAGTTCAGAAAACTCTTTGCTAATATGAAGCCATTTTTCTGTAGGGCTCTTGGGGTGGTTCATATCTTGTTGTTTTAGAGAGGCCTACCTTATTAAGCATGTAGGAACTGTTGGGATTTAGTCTGGTTTTGTACGCTCCTATTTGAAATAGAGCACAGATTTAGGGAAGGAAAAATCCAGTGATGAAGAATGCAATTAAAAGTATTGTGAGTTCAGAAATGAAATGATGTTCAGATCTCATTAGAACCTTTTTGTTCAAATATCTCTTGCAAGCATCAAGAAATCTCACAGTATTTCAAGCTGCACACCTAGAAAATCACTTAAAGCTCTGTGGTTGTGACAAGGTGAGACAACTGTTATTCATGTGCTGTTATGAGACAGCTTTCCTGCTACAAGCAGAGAAAATGAAGGCGGCAAAATATTAATACAATTTCCAGATTTCTGAGTTGGCCAGGCCATTGAATCTGTACCAAAGTGTTATGAATACCACTGATGATCACAGATTGTTAAAACATAATAGAAAGTCTGATCTTCCCAGTGGACTACAAATTAAAACTAGAAGGAGAAAATACTGCTGGAATTACCAGCAGCATTGCTTGTCATGTTCTTTGGAGACCCACGTGTCAGCAGAGCCTCACCTCACGTTGTGTTGCTCTGCCAGTTTGGTATTCCTCCTTTAGATGGAGATATTAGGAAAAGTAGATTGTCAAACACTTTAGCTTTTTTTTTTTAATTAATAAGCAAAAAGTGCAGAACTTCAAGTCACCATTCACTCTCATTAGCTGCAGGCTCTGATATGAAGTTTTTTTTTAAATGGTGTGTAAATAGTAATACGGCACTTGTGCCTGTTCTTTGGAGAGTACAGGTGTTCCTGGAATAACTTGAGCTTGCATCTTCCTCTTGAGTATTACTATTCCAGGTAAGAATTAGTTGTGTCCATAACACCAGACTTTATCTGCATAGATACTAGTGGCTTCAAATTGATGCAAATCATGGTTTCAGAACAGGCAACATAAGGGTATTTAAGAGGGTAAGCTGTGAACATCTGCTGTATAGTAATGCCCACATCAAAATCTTCTCTGCTGCTGGTGGCTGTCATCATATTGGTACTTGATTTCGAAATACGACTTCTTTCTCTTTGGATTGCCACATAGATTTAGTGGTTAGACCTTGATCAGCAAGCAGTGTGCTTATTTCTCTAATTCAACCATCTGCAAATCAGTTCAGTGATCCTCAAAACATTCAGATTTGTTCCTTTGCCTTTTCAGTAATAGTTTGGATCTCTTCAAAAAGTCAGTATGCTACATGTTTACATGTTAAAGTAGTAAGACATTAGTCCAAATCTATTAAAATACGATGTAGTTTAAATGCAGTGCTGTCTTTTATCTTAAGAGTGTAAGATTGCACATGAGCAGGTAATGGGATTGGAATGATTATGCTGCCACCTAAACAGAAAGAAAATCTGTCACTGGATACTTGTGTATTCTGAAGTTTCCCTCTGTGACTTCCGTAGGAAGCTTCTGCAATCTGATTTGATACAAAATAAATTCTCAGGTCTTCCTTTGTAGTTTACATCTGTCTTTAGCCAATCCATTAATATTTCTGGACTAGAGCAAAAGCTGAATATTTACAAATAATTCCACATTGAAGAAATAAATAGCATAAAGCTTTATTTAGCTAAAAAAAATAAAGTGCAGTCATGGTGGGCAGGCTCCTCAGCCATGAGAAGGCCTGTGGTCTAGGCTTCATCCAGCTTTGAGCCTGACTGGCCGGTATAGCTGTGGTAATAGAGTGATGCTGCTTGGTTTGTTCCTGCCTGGTGTGGTCTAACTAACTAGTCCCCCCTCTTCAGAGATAGAGAAATGGCAGGTGGTGTAAGTTCTTTTTGGTTGTGCCTAGTTACAGAGCCACGCTGCTTCCTTTGAGGAAACTCAGAACCATCCCTTTCAAGGGTCACTTAATGTTTGTTTTTATAGTAAATTACCCTCCATACATATTTCTTTTCTAATGACTTTCTGATCATTTCTCTAATTTGGGAAGCATACTTTTAAAGACTTTTGGTGACATGTTTATTTTTCTTAAATGCTTATGGAACAGAAACACAGCCTTATGAGGCATGTGTGTCCCCAATGGAATTAGAATGGTCTCACAGTATTAATTCTGTTCATCCACTATATCTCTGAATTTTTCTAACTTTAATCCTGTGATTTTAGAGAAGAAACTATTTTGAAGAACTTTGCTTTCCGTGTACACGTTAAAAATATCAATAGGGTATAAGCATATGGAAAACTTAATAGGCAATTTCTCCTTCGCCCTTCCTTCCCATACATGCAAATGAACATTAAGGGGCGGGAGGGGGGAAGGAGGCAAATAGAACCATAAATCTGTATCTGACCTTTTTCTACCCACATTCTTCGTAACAGCCTTGTACTTTCAATCTGTCTTTTTTTTTCAATGAGATCTTAGAAATTTCAGTCATAGGTGGTGGGGCTCACAGATGCTGCAAAGATGATGGCCTCTGCTTTCGATTCCTGGTTGTGGGAGAAAATCTCAATGAGCCTGAAAAATATTGAGAATTCTTGCATTGTCTTGTATTGAGTGACTGAAGAACATATTTTTGATTTATACTGCGTACTTGCCCTTTGAAATTGTATGTTTTATTTCTAGACATAGAATGGGAAGAATGGACGGTTTGATACGCTTTAGCTATGACAGTTTTAAGAGATAAGTGTGTGAATCATAAAGCTACTAATTGATCACCCTGTGTTGCATGTGGCTTGCATCTTCTTTTCCCTAATGGTTTCACAGTGCTCTCCTGGTAAACCGTGAGAGCAGAAGGGCTTTTGTTTTTATTAAAACAAAGTTACCAGTGGTTGCAGAAGACTTGCCAGTAACTTCTAAGTAAATTAGCAACATCGATTTACAGCAAAAATTTGGTAAAAATCAGCAAATTGTCAACTTAAAACATTCATGTGCTAGAGCTGTGATATTAAAGTTACAGTTGTAATAAAAATTAGAATAATTTAATACATCGTATGTACTAAGAGAATATGAGTAAAGTTACCATCATTTCAGAATGTCTTGGTTTTTAATGTTGATGATGTTTGTTATTTTTAATTGCTTGATTTTTTTTTCCCAAATTATTTTCATTTCTAAACAATGTAAGGGGAAGAAAAAATAGCTTTTGTGAAAAATTAGTAATTTGTTTACTTTCAGAAAAGCTTTATTTCAATTTATTTATTAATTACTTTGATAAAGGTGTAAAGATGTAGGTAGATGCATGTTGTAACGCTCATTTTCAGAAACTTAAATCTCAGTGCTTCTAATATTGGCCGCCTGGCATTCATTGTAAGTATAGTAGGTTATTTCATGCTGCTTCTCTTTATATTCATGGTTATGATACTGAAATGTGAAGACCACACACAGACAACAAGGTCTCTAGCCACTTACGCATGTAAACAGTCTGGCTTTTTACAAAGTGGAAAAATATTTCTTGTGCAGTATTTTAACATGATCAGCATGTTAAGGCTCAATCTGCAACTGTGTCAACATTTCTTTGGCTGTAACCATTAATTCTGTAGCCTCTTGATAATATGTAAAATGTGAAACTGGTTTGTTTACTACTGGGATTTGTCAGCAATTACTGTCTGCATTTAGATTAGTACTTTCAAATAGATAATAGATCAAAGAATTATTTTGCATCATCACTCTGGTTTTAGTAAAACGAAGGATTTTTCTTTTGCTGGCTTTGGGCTCTTTAAAGGGACTTTGGAACAATAAATGTCATAAATCTTGTTCTTATATCTGTTTGATGTAAGTAGGCAGAGGTACAATACATTAAATAAGATTCTGTGACTACTATTTGATGTGAATTTAGCTATAGGACAGGAACGTACATCTCTTTCAGGCCTTGGTTATCGTGAGACCTGGCTTGGCTTCAACACAGCTAGGATTTTTTTGTTTTTAATTAATTAGTGTTTTTGGCATTCTTATTACTGTTAGTAACTGCAAGTGCAGTGCTCATGTGCAATAGCATCTCAGCACCACGTCATCTTCATCACAAAGAACTGTGAAGACCACAAGTTCTTGATAGATTGTTCTTCATTTGTTTGTCATATGGAGCTAATAGAAGTAAGATTGCATGGAAGTGTTTTTGTGGACATCGTATCTAGTGAAATAATGTTTTTATCTAGTGTCTTTTCTCTCTTTTCTCAAAGTATTTATTAATATATTTATGAATTTAGCTTCAGGGTGTCTTTGAGGTTTTACAGGTAACAAAAAACCCCAAATAAACCCCCAAACTTACTACACATATCTACAGAACTTTGGTAAGGATTTTTTTGTTGTTATTTACTTAGGCTGTGTAATCACCAACTAAAACTTGCCACTGCTCCTAAGAAATTTGCCATTAATTAATTCCATAATTTCAGGTATGCTTTGTTAAAATATTCCACCTGAGCTTTCCTTGTCAGTTTATACAAATCTAAGTATTTGTTTTCCTAGAAGAGATAAAAATAACAGCATAGTGTGGAATATACAGCAATCCACAAGACTGCCGCTTTAAAATTTCAAAATACAGACAGAATTGCAATATGGATGAGCTAAATTATTGGACGGAAATTCAGTTTTAGGAGTTGTCAGCTGACAGAATAAGTTACATTATGCAACTGAGAAAAGGCAAACCTGTATTTTTAAATGCTTAAATTCTGTTTCTGAATATGACTCCAACCAGATGTTTTGTAAGTGCTAAAATCTGAATTAATTTTTTGCCCAGTAAAACCCAAACATACCGTTCTCCCAAATATTATCTGAACAAAAAGAATCAATGTGTTTCATCATTCCTGTTCAGTTTTCTGGCCCAGCTTCATTTCTGTTGATAAATAAGTATAAATTACAAAGTGAGGCAGTAAATGATCTTTATCTACTAGTTAAAACTAAACTCTTGCTCCTAGTTTTGGTGAGATTTTAAACATTTAACTTAAGTTGTGAGTTTTGTGAGAATAATTTGTTTAGTACAGTAATTGGAACAGAATTATTTTTTTCCAGAACCAAGAGATCTTCTTGCTACGTGTGATGGCACAGGAAAGGAGCTCCTTTAAAACTGTTCCTAACCATTTGTTTTTTCGTTTCATCCCGATGTCAGCTGACAACATGTTTGGACTTTTCAACTTACGTACATACTGTGTAGTGTTTATATGATTTTTTTATATTAATGTACATATTAATACATATATTAAAAAGGAAGTTAATTTAAATTTTTAGGTTTTTCCTACAGATGGTAAATTTTGGACACACCTACGAGCTGTGTATTGTAGTCTGAACGGTAGCAAATAATGGGTTTTAAGAAACAACAGTACTTGTAAGTCGAGTTTTGCGATGAGCCCTTTGCCATTGCTTCGGAAATCTCACCAACGAGTTATACACATCTGGAAAAATCTGTTTATGTTTGTTCAGTAGATTCCTTTTTTTGTTAAGAAAACCCTCTACAGAGAGTAAATTTCCTGTGATCTTAGTGGCCCTTGCTGGGCTGGAGAGTAGAAGGGTGAAGATGGAGCCTGTCTAATTTGAAGAAGAAAAAGGGTGGGATGACTTAAACAAAACAAAAAATATTGGTAATGGCTCAATAATGAGATGAGGATTAGAAGCTGTGAAGGATATTCAAACTGATGGAATATCTTGAGTGGCAAGGTTAATTTTTGCTGGTCAAAAGGCTGCTTTTGGCAGCTTGAAATAGGGAAGAGTTTAGGAACGTCTAGATGCTGGGAAGTGTCAGTTTTGGGGAATGATGAGCACAATTGTCTGCTTTATATTCTGTGCTTGCCTTTGCGTCCTGGAAGGAAAACCCAGAGTCCCTGAACTGAAACAAAGTCAGAAAATGTTTTATCCTCCAGTACTAATCCAAAGAAAGGGTGATGGTTTATTGTAGGTTAATTGTATTGGTTTAATCGGTGGCACTTCTGTGGTGCTTCCAATCCTGCTAATTTCCCTGTGGGAGTCAATGTGTCACCAGATGGTAGATTTTACTTAATCAGTTTTCTGCCTGCCCTTACCAAGGTTGTATTCAGAAACTGTTTAACTTAACAAATCTACCTGCATCACACATGCTACCCGTGGCCTTTTTTGAAGTCTTTCTTTGGTATATTGTGTCACTGCTTCTTAAAAAAAAAAAAAAAAGATCAGGCCCTTTTTAAAGTTAAAAACTGTATGAACAGATTTAAAAAAAAATGTTTTTGTCATCTACAGTTATAGAAAAGATCTAACATTTAGTCCAAAGAGTGTAATATTTCCCTTAATAGCTTTTAAATGCTTGTAAATTTGCCTGAATATTTAAAAAATGCTTGGTTGATAAAATTGCAGACTTTTTTTGTAAGTTGTTATTGGTCATTGTTTTTACGAAGCATCAAATCTAAAATTTTGGCCTATGAAAGGCCTTTCACTGTATGCTATCACTTAACTTTATTTTGTTGGTAGTTATGCTTATTCAGCTATTCATGACCTTACTGTATAGTTTCAAGAAGATGCGACTTGTGAAGCTAAGGATGGCTTTGAATTTTTAGTGTAGCTATTTCAGAGTAATCTTCAGCCTAATGAAAGAAGGTTGAAGGCCATACTGAAAAACTTTAAAGCCGTCAAGATTTGGAGCATCTAGCACTTTTATCGTATGATAATCATTAATATTAATGAATTAAACTGTTTACACACCCTGGTCTGTAGCATTCTCTTTAATGTTAATTACAGTAGATCACATAAATTCATTCTTGGTGTCAGACAAGTAAGGAAATATTTCCTCTTCATTTAACTGTGTCCCGTAGCAACGTAGTAGGTCTTATTAGTTGATTAATAACATGTATTTTTGCTGTGTTTGCTATATACAAAAACTTGTCTTTCTGGCTTTTTAAAAAGCTCTGAGTGGACCTTTGTTACTAAGTTAAACTAAAAATTAATATAAAGATATCAATACATGTCTGTATGTAAGTGTAATGAAGCTTAACAGCGTTCTCGGCCACGTGAAAGCAAAGTTCTTTTTTTCTGTCTTCCTCTTGCTAATGTGAATCAGATAAGATGGACAGTGCGGTCACTTGTGCCTGGCTCCGTGGTCCTCGGCCTTCCTGATGTCCGGAACTGTCATCTGTCACGTGCTGTCATCTCTGTTTCCTCATTCCTTTTGAGAAAGGTAGTTGTGAGCTTTGCATACTCGCAAGTTTTTACGTGAAAAAATTAGTTGTTGCTTTCCAAGCGGTAATTCTCGCTCAGTCTGTAATGTAGTTGTTTTTTTCCTGTGGAAATCCATGGAAAAAAAAAAATGTTGGTTTTTTTTTAACTTAATTTATAAAGTGTGCTCTTTCCTGCGTTGGCTTTTTAAAAAGATGCAGATGTGTAGGAAGCGAAAACTCAGCCATAGCAATGTAGCTTTGCCGATATTGTTGAAGATCTGTAGTTGACAGAGTCTTATCAGCCTTTGTCTTTGGTAGGTGATTTTTGTAGTGTGTTAGAGTCCATCCTTCGGTTTTACTCCTATTATTTTCACACTTGCAGTTGCGGTTTTTTTATTAAACCAATGAAATTACTTTATATTAGTAGCATCTATCATCATGTATGTTAGTGTAAAAATTCTGGCTACCGGTAGGCATTGCTTAAGTTCTATCAGAAATGTTATTGCTGGATACAAAGAGGCCTTTCCATCTTGTCAACCTGTCTTTTTGAACTTTGTGGGTTTCTAATAACATGGGTACAGGTGAATGTTGTAAGAGGAAGAAAAGAATCTTTCTGACCCGTAATATGATCTGTCTGTTGGAAGAATGCTTCATAAATCTGTTTATCTACTGCCTGCAGAGGTTAAAACCTTTACACAGGATACTACTGTTTCACTACCTTTAGAAGAAAAGGGAAATATATTCCCTAAAAATGACACTGAAATTAGTGGCTGAATGTCTTGAGCGAAATGCCAGTGGATTTCTGCTATTGAAGCTGATTGCAAAGCTTTAAAATGGTAGAGTTGCATGTTTTCTGGGATTGTTTTTGATCTTATTCAACTGGTTTAAAAATTTAATCAGGAATGTGAAACTTCTGCTGGATTTGTTTGGTTTTATGTATTGGCAAGTTTGAAGATCCTGAAGGATACGTTTTGTCCTCCAGTACAAGTTGTCTCTAAGTGTGTCCGTAAACCTTTTCTACATCTGTGCAGAGATGTTACGATGGCAGAATTTGACCTTGTCTTTTAAAATCTATTCTTTTCCAATGCTGCTGCTATTGTTGGTATCCTTTGTTTCTGTAGCTGAGATGAATTTTTTTAATGACATTTAAAACCAAAAAATTTTCTTCTTAAGCAGCTGTAACCGGAAATACATATGGGAATTTTTATTTGTTAAATGGGATTGTGAAAAGAAATTAATGAAACATAATGCGACAGTGTAAGGATCTTAAAAAGAACTGCTTCTCTATTGTGCCAAATTGATCCTTAGTGCTACTGTTTCTATGTGAGTAAAAGAGCTATTGGCAGATACGGCTTATATATATTGATTCATGGAGAATTTCTAAACGTACAACACTTGTAATACTAAACTGTAAGCAGTTATTCTTTAATTTCCAATGCATGTTGAGTGAGAGTGCTTTTTAAAAATCACTGGAAAGCAGATCTAAATACAGATTTTATAACATTAAAACTTCAATGGAAAAGACTCTGGCAGGTTACATTTCTTTCATATTTCTGTGTTTCCTTTGAAAGACAAACTTTCCCAGATGGTCATTGCCAGGTACTGAATGTGACCAGTAATTTTATGTAAGCATTTAAGTTCATAGCCCCCGTCAGAATTCCTTATTTGGGTATTGGATTCTTTGCAAAGGTTTTACCACTATCTTTACACTATTAAATGAATGCAAGTTGAGAGTAAGATTATCTGCAAGGGCATAGTGAAACTTCAAGCATGATGGACAAAGTATCCTCACTGAGGTTGGAACTAGAAATAAACAGATGAAGGAAAGTATATGACTGTACTGATAGTTATAAATTAAGTGTCAAGGTTTCAAATCTGGGAAAATATCATCAGAATTTATAAAGTTCTATTTAAATAGACCATTTTCCTCACTTCAGACATCTGTTACTGGTTATTGTTTGAGTGACCACCATGTACATTATACAAAAAGGAATGTGTTTTTTGTAAGATCTCTGCTAATGTGGCAGATAAAATCCCAGTGTTTGATAGCAGTGCCAAAGGGCAAAGAGGTGCTGAGCAATATTCCTCATCTTTACCATAACTTTCCTTCCTGGAAAAACAGGCTTTGACAGTGGGAAAATGAAGACCGAGATAAGGAGAGGTGGAAAGAGGCTTGGGAACTGAGAGTGATATAGACCAGAACTGTGCTTCAGCAAGCAGGGGGAAAAAAAAAGTCTTCTCTTGTGCTGATGCACCAATAATGATTTTTTGTTGCTTACAAATTTGAGTTATAGCTCCTCAGTATGGTAATAAATTAAATGGACTAGCAAGTTAAGAACCAGTTGTTTTTGTTGGCATGTAGTGTAAACTGGGCCTCATTTTTACGGCTCTGGTGACTGATTGTTGACTTTTTTTAAAAGAAAAATGCTGTTTTTATTAATGCAAAATGCTGTATCACTCTCAGAATTTCGTTTTTCAGAGGAGCAAAATCAAAGCTGACGAAAATTATTAACTCCTTGGGGGATATGAAGCACTTGACAGTTGTCTTGTGATTACAAGCATCAAATTGCAACGCAGCAGGTAGGGATGTTGCATGTAAACTATATTTATTTCCCCCTTGCAGAGCTAAGCAGGTAGATAAAGGTTATGGAAAATTAGGTGTACTGCAGACACGTTAAATAATTCAGTTTTAGTTTTCTATTTCAACATATTGCTAGATAGACTTAAACATTGCAGTTAAGCAAGATTTAATTCAGTTAGGTGTCATCTTAGAGGCTCATTATTAGATGGCATACCTTACTTCACTGAGCTGCTTTCTTCTGTCAGTTTTACTATAGGACTCACCTGTTTAGAAGATGCATTAAGGAAGAATTGTGACCTTGGCAGACACAGAGAAAGTCTTGAATGGTGAACTGATAATCGTGAAAAATGTCATGAAACGTTGCAAATTTTTGAGATAGGCTTACTGATAGAGCAAGGAGAAAAATAATCTGATAAATGTAGAAATATACATATTTTTGGTTAGAAAATTATAAAAATAAAAATGCTACGGGACTGTTTCACACAAGATTATCATCTTGTGTACAGAAGGTGAGTTTTTTTTCAGCAGTTTGCTTCAGTGGGGGGAATGTGGCAGAAGAGTGAAGCAGAATTAATCTGAGGGAGAGAGCACCAGCTTGAGTAGGATTATATATTTGTACAAAACAGGAGAAGGTACTAAGATGCGTTTGCAGAGTTTTGCCATTTACTAAGGTGTCGTTAAAAAGCTGGCTTTTTCAAACAGATACATTACCTTTGAAAACTGATTTTCCAGTTTTGTAGTGTCCTTAGCTGCAGGAGAAACAATGACTTTTAATATAGTTATCTATTTTAGTTAATTGGTACTCTGCACTGGAATAAGTGCACGGAAAGCCACATTTTAGCATCTGTGTGAATAATAAACTTTGCCATATCTTGTTCTTTTTAAACTACCCTAGTTCTGTATGTTTGAAAGTGCCTTGTATGATGGGACTTGAAAGTTGTCAGATCAATATCTAACACCGGTAGCAGGCAAATTAGCACAAAGTTCATTAAGGCAAAATGAATGGATATGCAGATTTGTGTAGTACATTGGAAAAAGCCAAAATGCCCATTGTAAGAGAAGTTATGCATCACAGCCTCCTGGCTTCTTTACGTGAACTGGTGAGGGTAAGGAACAGGGAAATCTGGGTGCTAGAACCCATTTAGATTCTCCAAAAGTGATTGAGAAGGTGCATCTTCAAGGTTGCTTTGAGCTGAAAAAGAAGGTCCTTACGTAGACAACCTGACTAAAGGATAAAGGGAGATGGAGGCAGTACTGGAGTCAAACTCTGGGGTGGACACTGCATTTGTAAATGACCTGAGAACGGAGCTGAATAACGAAGGCTTACAATGAAATATTGAAAATATCTCAGATCATTGACTGTTCAATAAAATGACATACATATGGAAATGCCATGTGTGTGGGGGCGAGGGAAAAGTGGTCCAAACCTACAGACACAGGTGATGGGTTCTGAATAAAGGACCACCACACAGAAATGACTTGAAGTTTATAGTATTTTCTGAAAGCATCAGCTCAATTCGCAGCAGCACTTTAAAAAAGTCAAGTCTATTTGGGGAATTAGTAGGAACAGAGTGTTATAATTCACCTTAGTGAAACTAAAGAGAATTAGTGTGGAACTTCTTCAGTATAAGGAACAATTTAACACTCTTCAGCCTGGAAGAGAAAAAGCTGGAGGTGGGTGGGTGGGGAATAATAATGGTCTGTTAAATCATGGGTGGTGGGAAAAGATAAATATGACTGTTTGTTCTAATTTAACAACCGAGGGTATTTAGTTAAACCAACACAATCATTTGAGGTGAACTACGAGATACGATTCCTCATGTGTGTGTTATCAGTTTGTGGGACAGCTTGCCACGGGATATTGTGGATGCAAAAAATTATGCAGTTTAACAAATTCTGGGAGAAAACAATCACCGATGCCTTATAAATACAACTATAGCCTATGGGATAGAAACACACATTGAATCTCACATTGCCAAATGTCTTAACACTTTCCTCAGTAGATGTATTATTATTTGCTTGCCTTTTTTGACTTTTTCCTGTAGACATCTACTACTAGTTGCTGTCAGAGCATAGGGGTCATCGTGGGCCTTTGGATTGACCCAATATAACTTTTTATGTATTTAAAGTGTACATTTTGTTACATAAAATCAACACTATTTATCATTTTAAGTGATTTTAATGTTTTCCATATGTGTTAGGATTGCTGCTAATTATCACTGGAACTTGACTTTTATGAACATAATTGTGGGAAATATTTCCCACATATTCCCAATTAGTAACATAATCCAGGGAAAATTAAAAAAAAATTGCTTTGAAATTTAAAGCTTCGACTTTTTAAAAATGCATTCCCAAATATCAGTTGAAATCCTAGGTACGGATAGTCCTTTTTAGCATTTCTAAAATTATCTTTTTCTTTGAGGCAACAGCTTTTTTTGATCTCAGTGAAACACATAAATAACTTTTTGAGAATAGTTTAGTCCTTCTTGCCATTCCCCTCCTCACATCTTTAATACAGGACTTCTCTGAAATCTTGGCAGCATGTTGTTTCTATTATACTTCATAATAGGTGAAAATGAGCAGTGGGTTACCCATACTGTCTGTACCTTGTATTAAAACCAAGTGTTTTCCCTTGGGTTTTTGTGACTTGATTGACCACATGTGAATATAATACACATCGATGCACTTAGTGTGAAAAAGAATTACAGAAAATGACAACACCATTATAGATTAAACTATACTTGTGTAAAATATACACAGTTTGTTTCTTTCTGTGTCCTTTCAATGTTTGTTTTCATGTTAAAAACAATCACGCTTAGTTTGGATTTTCTTTTCCCCTAGTGGAAGAGACTTGAGTTGATCAACTCACTTATACAAACCTTTAGAATAAAAATAATAGGCAATTTGCAACCCCTCCAACCTGAGAAACTGAGTTGTAGGAAGAGGAATATTGGTATTAAGTCACTTGTCTTTTTTTTGGTTACAAATTTTTGAAGCGCCTGCTAGCGGCATGTAAATACTGATTAATGTGTATGATCTAATGCTGGACGCACCCGCCTGCCTTATAGGTAGATGATGCATTAGTGGGTGCCTCCCGAAGGCCTGATGTTGGAACAGAGTCAGGACTTTTTCACGTGATTTAAGTTAAGATCTGCTCATCACCACCTGCTTTTCATCGCCCCGGTCTCCTCCCAGAGGTTAGCACTCCTTAAGTTTGCTAGGAGAGATATATGAATAGTCACTCCCTTTTATTTCTATCAGACTCAGTAGTTTTTAGTACGCAGGTTAGGTTTTAAGCCTTTCTGGTGGTGAACACCTCCACCTGGAATCAGTGGTACATATAACAGCTCGTTCTTGCTTGTTGCTAACTATGTGTTCAACTATGTTAATATTTTACATATTTTTACAAGTCAGTAATTTCTCCTATTCCTTTTGTATCCATTTTTCTTTTTATCTATGCACGAAGTCTATTTATTATATACTCTGCTCAATGGCGGATGAAAACAGATTTTTCCCTTGGACATTAGGAAAAAAGAAATACTCCTTTGCTTTCCAGCTGGTAATTCCTTGAAGTTTTTGCTGATCTATTTTCATTTTGAAATACAGTGTATTATCCGTCTGTTTGATTCTGCTTTTTCAGCAGCAAGATTTAGAGCATCACTTGTTCACTTGCAAGGCTCATCTGTTTCTTCCCTTGTACTTGTGTAGATAAAGCGTTGGTTATTTTGTTGAGCTTTCCTCTGCTTTATGTCGACTAAATATGCTACCACTTAACAGAAGGATTTTGTCCAAAGGGTGTCACCTTTGTAATATGCTTTTTTCAGAAGTGAATCACTTATTTTCTTACGTTATTTCTGAAAAAGCTTTCATGCAGTTCTGAAACTTTCCTGGCTTTGCTTTGTTTCAAAGACAGATTAGTTAAAATGCAGAGTTAAAAAGTACTTCTTTTACGCACTTGGAAAATGTAACCCTTCAACCGCTTAAGCAAATTTAACAATACTAAGAAATTTGGCTAGCTAGTCTTTTGCTTTATGTATTTGTCTTGAAGTCTGAGCATGTGTAATCAATGTATCTTTAATCTGTTCAATTATTTTGGCGTGAAGATTTAACATCTGCAAATATTTTATATTGCAACATGGGCTGCAGCTGTTTGGTTTGGTTTTCTGTTGCCTCTTGCTTCCCGCTGAAGTAGCTGTGTACTGCGGTAGGTATCTTCATGGGAAGGGAGTAGATTTTAGAGCAGGTGAGACTGTGTCTCTTAGTATAAAAAGGAATCAGAGGCTTTGTGAAATGATTGCAAAGTCAGGGAACATGGAACAATTTCCTGCATGGGACCTGCCCTCACTTCTCTGTTGTGTTTTTGGGCGAGGGAAGTCGGCCCATCCCTGCAGCTGTTGTACAGTAAACTCAAGAAATATGTTACTGGGTGCATCATCTGCTTGAGAACCGCTGCTCCCTTCATCTTAGTTAAATGCACATTACTCTACCGAACAAACATTGTGGTTTATATCTTCTTCACCTTGCAAAAGTTTTGCAAATCATGTTTTCTGTGCTATTCAATGGCTGGATTTATTTTGTCTGACAGAGTTTACATCAAAAGATATCGAGGGTGGTGTCTTTGTATCTTAATTTTTATTGCACTTTATTTTCTAGTTGTGACTAGCATATGCAGAAACAGATAAAATCGGGGTACATTGCTAAGCTCCTCAGCTGTCCTGTATGGTGGTTCTTTTCGTATGCTTCACAAATGCAGCCGTAGCTTGCCAATACATACTTGGTAATCTTGTGTTATACTTTAAAGTTTGGCTCATTTATATTAACATGTAGAGCATGTGAAAACCTGTGAAAATTATTTAACAAGTTAAAGGTCTGAAAAAAGCCCTACAGTGTTTTTATTACTGGCTGTAATTTCTTCAGAAAATTACATTGTCACTGTGCTGTTCGTGTTTTTTAGGTTTGTTAGCAGCTTTAGTTGTCAGTGCTATTTCCTGTAATGAGGAAGCCCTTTTTTGTATTATGAATCTCTAATCATTCTAGTTGTTTTAACCTATTGCTAGACCTGTGGTAGTTAGAAATGGCTAAACTTGATAGTGAAGTCAGTCACTACGAGGAAGTATTGAAGAAGCTGATAGTGAATGCGGTGCTTTTCTGATCAAAGGCAGTAATGATCATTGTTAGGGTCACGAGTTCTCAATACTTAATATGATGATACTCATTACTGTAGTATCTGATCATTACAAGATTAATGATTCAGATGTGCAGAGCTTTTTGTACAGGGTGCAACTAAGTTCCTTTGTCTTTCCACATGGGTAAGAAACTAAATCCCAGCACTGACTTTCTAGAGCCACAGAGGATGTCCCAAATTCCAGTTTAGTACAGCAGTGACAAGGCTGTTGTTCTCATTGTGAATAATTTTCATAATACCAAACTTCTGTTGTTGGTAGCTTAAGGTAAGCTAGGTAAGATAGTTCCAAGCTTTGTCGGCACCCGCTCACCAAAGATCAGGTGATGCACAATAATGTGTTACCCTGTGACACTCTACTGGTGTGTGCAAGACCAAGAAATGTCCTTTACATTTATAATTGTGAATTAGCTGCATTTAAATACATTGTAAATATGTTCAGCTATCTAATATGGCCTCTCACCCTCCCAAACCCAAAGTGTCATAAATGCAGGTTGCTGCAGAGATAAGTATTTCTTCATGGCTTGCCCAGCTGTGATTTTACAGATACCACAGTTTTTATGATACTATTTTACGACAAAAGGGTGGAAGCAGCTTGTTAAAATCTCAAATTGTCTTTCTATTTTCTTGAACAAATACACTGCTGCTATTTCTGTTTTTCTGGATGAGTTCTGACACAGGCAGGGACATGGTATATAGCCTTTGAAAACATTGTTGAGGTTGCACTGTTACTTGGAGACTTTACCCTGAGGAAAAACTGGCTTTTTGCAATTGTTTGAGCTCCAGCTACACGGCTCCTTTCTATACGTAGGCTACAAAACCTCCTACGGAATTGGAACCAGACCAGCATAGATTGACAGCCTAAATTAAGCCTAATTCTCACACGCAATTTAGGCTCCTTTTTCAACATTGTACCTGATAGAGCAGTTCTCCTAGACCAGTTCAGATGTTTAGATTAAGTAATTACTGCTTAGCCTGACTGTGGGTGATGAACTGAAGGGCTGTTAGCGCTGGAGCATTCTTATATTGCTAAAAAAAAAAAAAAAAAAAGAGAATCCTTTACCATGGCAGATACTTAGGGTGTTCTTGATTAATTTATTTTGATCTGTTGATTCGGGTGGTTGTCTCACAATTATGTGCTTTAACAACAGCATATTAGTCCTTTGTTTGAAAATCTCCAGTATCAAACACAGGTCCATCAGATTTGAAACTACTTAGATTCTTTGCGTTTTCTTAGGAGTTGAATAATCCACATCTTGTCTTTTTTTTTTTTTTTTCCCCACTTCCATCATTTCTTACATTTAATATCCTGTTCGTCTGCTTCTAAGAGTCTAAGATGTTGCCGTGATGTTGCATTAGTTTATTGTTGCACTAGTTTATTGCTGTGTTCTCAGACCACGTTTCACAAACGTTTGTCCTAAAGGCTTGTTCTCTGCTTGCAATTGTTTGGCATGGGATCTCCTGAATGTGATCTTAATACTCCTATAGCTCACTGGCTGAATTTTCACATACTACTTCTTTCATTCGACTAAAACTAAACCACCAGAAAAGCGAACACTCCTCCCTTTAGGAGTTTCTTAGACATGAACTATACTCCTAAAAAAGCAAGCCGACCAGTTGCGAAAGATTACTTAGATATAACTCATATTCAGCTTGCAAAAGGGGAATTTCCTCCCTGCTTTTGGAAGGTCTGAATGCATTTTAGACTGATTCCTGCTGAATCTGTGTATAATTTAGTACAGCTATCTTTGAGGGTAGATCTTGAAGTTAGAACTCCTGCGCTATTGCTGTTGATCGAGTACAAGCAGCTGTGAATTCCCCGATACTGTAGTGACTGGCTCAGTGTTGAGGATGGTTTTGGGTTACAGCTCGTCTTCTTGGAGCCAGGCGGTATTTATAACAAACTACACCATTTTCAAAATTTCCAGAACCAAGCAGTTCTTATCCAGAATAGACAAAAGGTCAAAAGCGGAATTTCCTCCCCGCCCCCCGACTTCGTTTTTAATTCTTGATCATTCTGAGGAATGAATTTGATCGTAAATTCTTTGAGGGTTCTTGCTTGTGGCTTCTCCTAGAGCCTTCTTTCTGGTCTGTTCTGTACTCTTTCTGAATCAGCTGTTAAGAAATCATTTTATAATCACCAGTTACTCTTGTCTGGTGACCTACTCATTAATCTCATGACAATAAAACCAATCACTGATGACCTTTTGTTTTCTAAACCCTCTAGAAATTCAAAGAGGAAAAACTACCTTGCTTTCAACAGTAACTGTAGAGGCACTATTTCTGTGTCCTACAGTTTGAGAAACTCTCTATATTACCTTGAATCATAGTACTCCTTGACATGCTTGTAAATGAAAGGTAAATTAAATTCGTATAATGACAAATACATCTCCTGTGCTGTATATTCACCTGCTTAAATGATTTTTGCCTCTTGCTGTTGCTGAAAAATTGAAAATCATTGATGCTAAATGTGTGAAGAAAAGGAAGACATAGCATTTTCTTTAGGGTCAGAAAGGTAAAGGAGAACAAAGTTCTGCTTCTAAAAAGCCTGGAAAAAGTATGTGTGTATATATATATGTATATATACACACATATATCTATATATCTGTAGTCATAATGTAGTTGGCACAGTGTATAGGCCAACAACAAACTATAATTGTACTTAGTGCTCTAGATGTTAGAACTTGCATAAGTGAACTTAGAATATCTACTGATTTTAGAAAGAACTTGAGAAGGGTGGAATATGTTAAAGTTTTCCTGTTTATTGTAAGAGAAGATATTTCACAAATGCTTTCTTACTTTTTTCCCCTCTCGACAAAATCTCTTATTCATGCTTTTGGCACCTGGAGACTGATACCTGCTACAAATGATGCCTTTAGAAGCCCTTGCAGCATTGTGACATTTTGAGAGATCATCAGGAGCTAGGCTATTTTTTTTTTAAACTATTGACATTATCTGAGGGTCAAATAAAATTGTCACTGCAACTAAATATTGCAACTTTCAGGGGAAAAAAGAAACAACCCCTGTTTGCTTAGTACTAAAGTTTTACAGCGTAGGGCATGCTTCTCTCCCAGTGGAACTGGGAAACGCTTATAGGGGAGGGTATTGTCTTTCTGTAGACCAATTAATAATATAATGATTAACAATATAACAAACTTCCCAAGCTTTTTGTACTACGAAGACCATTCTGATCTGAAGCAGAGACAGCAAACTTCAAGCTAACTCCTGCTTTGACGCTGATGCTGTCACCTGTGTTTGCAGGTATCTTCCTGGAGGATGAAAGCATGTGTGACAGTGGCAGCCAGCTAGACTCGGTCCTGCCTGCCCCCAAAAGCTGCCCGAACTGACATGTGTTTCCTTTTCAACTAAACTTCAATGAATTCTGACCCTGCAGCTGCGTCTGCACAATAATCACAGAAATGGGAAATGCTAATGTGTGTCTAGGGAGGCAGACTTGGCCGTCCTGTCGGGTCTAATGATACAGCACACTTGGAATGATGGAACTCAATACACACGTACCATGCTTATCCACAGCATCCCAGGTATTTTTGCTTGTAACGACTGTTTTTACACTATTTGAAGTGATGCGATATAAAGAAATGAGAGTACCCGTGTAGAAGCACCCTGATTGTAAAAATGAGTATAGCAATAAAAACTACAGGGTGTTTCAAAAAGATGGACCTGATTTCAAAGCAGTATATTTCATGATTGGGTCCATCTTTTTGAAACACGTTGTATTTGTCTGGGTTTATCTACTCATGAGGAGATTTGAGGTAATAACAATCCACCATCTCATATGTGCTTATCCAGGGTCATGGTTTTAGCAGGGTATGAGCAGATTACTTTCTTTGACTGATTTACCGCTTTGCATTGTTATTCATTCTGTTTATGTGACGTGTCTCATTGTAATTTCCATTTGCAGAAACTATGAAGTGTTTGATTTATTTGTATAAACAGTTTGATTCCTGAAAGTGTGTTCTGAATTAGATGCCATTACTGTACAACAGTACACTAACAGCGTTCTGAGATTGTTTAAGCTCTTTCTTTAATAACACAGTGAATCGTATTAGCCTGTTACAGTAAATAAATTAACATTAGAAACCAGTTTGTAAATATAAAGACATTTTGAATTCTAAAATTACGGAGGATATCAAATTGGCGCATCTGTTTGTCTTTAATTTTGCAGTGAAATGTTCTGGTGATACTTGACAAAAGTGTTTCCTGTCAAATCAGGTTTCAGTTTTGATAATCACACCCCTAAAAATAGTTCCCAGTGCAAATTTTGAGATAGATTGAAAGCACAGAATTAAAAAATTCTGTTCTTTTTGTTTTCCTTTCACTTACAGTACCCAGGAGTCACGAGTTGCTTCTTGCAGCCACTATGACTGGAAACACTTCATTTCCTCTAATGTAAAAGCTAGTATTGTCATGGAATTATATGCTTTCAGAATAAAAATAAAAATTATTTAGAAACTTTTATAAGATCATCATATCTGTTAATATAAACAGTATACTTCTTTTCCGCTTCCCTCTATTCCCCACAATTATTTGTATTGGAATTTAGTCTGTACAGAGAACTTTTCCTTTGCTGCTGGAGCAGCCAAAGCTGCATTGAGCTGCTTAGTGTAAATATCATACATAAAGCTATACCATGTGGAGGCATATAAAGTATAAATACAGGTGGAGGGTATATAGCAGATAATTTCAGAGTGCAAAGGAGCCTGCATGGGAGCTGTTGCTTATATCATGTTTATGGTTTAGGAAAACTAGGAGGTAATGAGACCCAGAAAGGTCTGTGTATTCTCTTACTCCCCTTATTCCTTTCGGTCTGTGAGTGTTACACTTCCTTGTGTTCTGTCCCAAAGCTATTCTGATTGAGTGGCAAAACTGTTGGCTTTTTGGGGTTGAAATAGTTCCAGGCATGCTGTCCACAAGAAAAGTATTCCAAAACTCAAGGGAACAAAACTCTTCCATTGGGAAAGCTTGTCTATTACAAGGATCTATGCATTATTTATATGTATTTGTTTTTCTTTGAAGTACTACAAATGTTTCATCTGCTCCATTATGTAGTTTCAAGTATTATTTGTTATTTTATTTTTTTTCCAGTTGTTTCAAGATCAACAAATGAGACAAATGTTGTCATTCAAAAGAAATAATTAAAATCATTATCTCTCCTTGAGAAACAGGTCTATACTTCACATCTATATCTATACATAAAGTTTCTGTAGTCAAGAGAAAATGATGCAAGTTAACATGTAGCATTTGATAATTTGAATTTTCTTGATGTATCAAAGACTTGTTCGTTGTTGTAAGTGCTGAGCCATGAATAATTTACTGGCTTTCTCTTTATAATATGCAGTGTCTGCTAACTTTGAAGTTCAGTAGTCAACTCAAAAATTTGCTGGAGCTGACTAATGATTCACCAGAGATTTCTGAGAGATATTTTGTCATCAATTTAAAGCTTGGAGAGGTTTGCTGTTGCAGCCATCTGGTAGTTCTTGGTTCTCTGGAGGAAAGAGAAACCTTTTGATAAAACAGATCAAAGCATTCTACTCTTTTAGTGACTGATACCTATAAGTAACTTAGAAGTTTCTCAAGATAATTTCACCATGCCTGTCTCATTTGCTAAACTTCTGCATTCTAGTTACAATGCAGTATTGGTCATGAATTATATTTTTATTTTATTTAAATCATTATTTAAATACTTCTGTTTGTGGATAATTTACAGATCGAAGTGTTTTGTAAACCCAGAGGTATCTAATTTACCAAATACGCTGTCACGATCAATAAAATCGGTGCTAAATCTTGTTCCTTATTTATTCTAACTGTACATATAATGGTACTCTCAAGGGATGTGCTTCTGCTATACTATAAGCCTAGGATGTAAATGTACCTTTTAGACTATAGGTGATGTACAACTGTAGTGTAAAAATATATATCATATATAAAAATATATACTATATATTTCTATATGTATTATATATATTTCTGTGACTGGTTCTGTTAGCAATTGTAATTCTGGCATGGGATTTATGGATGTTTGGCAGTGAAGAGCAAATATGGAGAAAGTTAGAACAGGAACTCCGCGCTGCAACATCCACTTGAAACAAGACTAATTGAATGCTGGGTTGTACGTAGACATTTGAGATTTGTCTGGAATCAGGATGTTGTTTCTATTCCATCAGACATTCTGGACGTGCAATTGCCACGACGGCGCATGTCCAGCCTTCTCAAAGAGTGAGTTTATTGCATCGTAAGTGCGGCACAAGCAGCCAAAACAGAATGATAAAATTGGCTTTTACCTTGTGAGTTGTTTAGTTAAAGTCATATTTGGTGCTGTGTTATAGTAGAAGAAAGAGAACACAGAAGCTTGTTAGACACCGTATCTCTGTATGCAAAGCAAGCAGTATTCTCTTGCTAGGAGTGAGTTAGTGCAAAGCAGAACTAAGGAGATGTGCTTGTGCCATTATTTTAGAAGGTCACTGCAATGATTGACACCCTGGTAAAAGAAAAGAATTAAACCTTGTGTGTCACACTGTCCTTAGTTAAGGCTATCGAGGAATTTCAGAAATAGTTGATGTGACTTGGGATGTAGCCTGTATCATCCTAGTAACTATATATAGTGTTTATTAATAGGCTAGCTTTATTATCATTTAACCATTCCAAGTATAGTATTGGCTAAATAACAGATACCAATGAATATTAGGCAGTTACCACAAGTCCTTCAAGCTTGCCATTCTTTTGTTAGGTAGTTTGGAGAGAGGAGAAGACTTCTAAAAAAGCTGAGTTTTTAACAACTTAAAATGCAAACTAAGTAATTAATGTCGTACTAAATTACCAGAAAATAGAATGGTGGGAGTTTGGTGAAGGAATAGGTAATTTTTCATGGTTTTAGTTTGTTTGAACTCAGATTTAGATGTGACATATAAATAACACAAGAAAATTCCATGTACTTGTGCTCGTTGTTTAACTTTTCAGTGAGCTATCCATGTCTGGTGCTCTTGTTTCACATTGAGTCCACAAACAATGGTAAATTTGTAATTCCATACTTCCTAATCTTCTACAGTTTTATGTTTTCCTGCTGTATCTCTGAATCAGATGCATACACTTACCTGATTGTTTACCCCCTTGTCTGCTCAACATGTGCTTCCTAGCAGCTACAGTTGACCTTTTTTTTTCTTCTTTTTTTTTCAGTGTGGGAACTTTGCTGTTTTGGTGGATGTTCATATTTTGCCTGAAGGCTCCAGTAAAGACACCAGCTGGTTTTCAGATCATGAGAAAGAGGTACAACAAATACCAGTGCTACTTCAAAAGCTTGTGGCTGCAGGGAAAAAGTTGGATTGCCTTAAACTGTTCATGTTTTCTCAGTGTTATGAGAATAGTGTTAGTTATAGCTACTCGTCAACTGTTGCTGTGGAACCCCTAAGTCAACCATATGTGCTTTTTGGGTCACTAATGACCATTTTCAATTTGCCTTTTAATTTTTAAACTCTGTGTATGTACATAAATGCATGTGCACATGCTGTTTTGATTCTTCCAAGATATAATTTTAAAAACATATCTCATGAGTGTTGATAAATTATCCCGAATCATATAAACCAGATTATGACAGGTATTATTTTTGCAGAGCTTGTTGGTGAAATATCTATTAGTTCTTTTTTCTCTTTCTGAGAGGTGTGATTGGTGTTGCATTTACAGAGTGCAAGAAAACGTAACAAGTATGCATGATAAACGATAGTCGAACCATTGTATCTTATAAAAAGAAACTCCCAGTCTTTATTTCCAAGTATATCATTGGAATGTCTTGACAGGAGATTAAATTTTGCAAAATCAGTGTATCAGTGGCCAGCAAAATTATGAATGTAACTTTCATCAGATTCTGTGTGATTTTTGCTACAATCTTGTGATGAGTTACTGGGGGGAGTTTTCCCCTATTTCGGTCTGTGTGGGAACTTGAGAAGTTCCCTATTGAAAACGACTGCAAGACGTGTTTCAAATGCCTGTGGACTTTCCCGCAAGTCTCCGTTACGGTAATTTTCAGCAGATAGCTTTCCTAATAATGGCGTAATTAACTTGTCACTACTGAGCGTCCCTGTACATCTCAAAGTAATGTGTTTAAATAAAATTAAAAGAAACAATAAATTCATATCCTGAGGGAGTGAAAGCAGAATATTTAACAGCGTTGTGGTTCATCCCATTTGTGCTTTATTAAGCAGCAAAAGAAAATAGGGGAAATCTTTTGGATTTTTTTTTTCTGACTAAATGAATACTCATTCCCCCTTCTATTTAAAACCAGTTTTCCTATCTCGATTATCTGATTTTAAGTGTTTTCAAAATGTATTTTGTAAGACTGCCAAAACAAAAGATATGAATTTCAGGAAATTAGATCATGATTGATTTAATAAAAAGGCATGACAGGGCAGCATTCATTGCATTTCTGTGACCGCACATTTTGAGCGAAGTACAAAGGTTGCATATTTTCGACAACTGAGAAATGCGGTTCCAATAGCTTTACAATTCACTTCCTGAAAGTCCTAAGCAGAGTTTTTGTTAAACTGGGAAGAAAAAGGTCACTAAGGTATTATAGGTAAATTATGCCTACATGTTTTTTTGTATAAGAGCTTTTACATATTAATCACAAGCAGTTTTCTACATTTTTGTTGTTTCCAAATTTTGGAAGACACTAATGGTGGTACAGCCCTCTTTGCTTGTCTGTGGGAA
Organism: Pampusana beccarii; assembly: GCA_013399365.1. Lineage (NCBI taxonomy): Eukaryota > Metazoa > Chordata > Aves > Columbiformes > Columbidae > Pampusana > Pampusana beccarii. Next base: position 3,676,559 of record VWYH01002416.1, on the reverse strand, counting down.
AAGCAGCTGGCTTAGACCCCTTGTAACACAAACACGAGTTCTGCTCATCCCCTGCTCGCCCTGGATGAAAGTCAGCGGCTGCCGTTTGCTGTCACATGTTGTGTATGGATCCATCTTGGGTTTACCTTTAGATGCAAATTGAGAGATTTTGAGAGATTTTGAGAGATTTTCTCTCTCTTTGCCCTTCAAATTTCCCTGCTCTTTCTGTCCTGTCTCTTTTCCCCTGAAACAGCAAAGTTTTGTCTTTGTATTTCAAGAAACATTTATTAAACTGATTTCTATTCATGCCATTGCTATGATCTCTCCATATGCATATAGAAGGTCTCAGTCACAAGTTCTTTTTAGCGATGGAAAGTATGCAGAAACAATTCCCTTGAAGCTTGCTCTTGTTTATACTTTCTTAAATATAGGTCTATATAGTTGTTTGTGGAGAAACATTTAAATAATCTTTCCATAAGCATAACAGCTAAAATATTTTCTATGTAAATTAAGGAAGTGGGTGCTAATCTCTATTGTTGCAGAAGGAACCTAATGCACATGATATTTCTGCTGCTTTCTAGACCTTTTCATTCTAACCTGAACACGTTGGCCTGTGAAGGAATGTGTAATGAGATCACTTTAATGAGTTAAACAGAAGAATAAGGAGATATAGTGTTTTATAATTGTACTCTTCAAGCAGAGAGGAAAATATATTTCTTACCGTAAGGAGAAAATAACTGTTTGTGGTTGACCAATATATGGGCACTGCTTTCAGTTAGAGAAATACGTTAAAAATGTGTTGCTCTGCGTACTTTCTAGATTAATCAAAAGTGAATTCAAGCCCAGATATTTTAATTTAGATGGCACTAATATAACTTTTCGTATTATCCAAACACTGTAAAAAGGTAAAATGGTATTTTTGTGTGCAACAGAGTATCATTTCTGTGAGCACATAGTTATGCACAATGGAAAATGAGAATACTGAGGGAAAGGTCTCAAATATGTGTGTATATATTAATCTGAAAAATCATTCTGGTATTCAAGAGATTAGTTTTTTGCTTTTACTCCAAGATTTTTCTATGGTTATTCTTGCTGAAGGGTTTATTCTTCTTGAGTTATATGTGGTTTTTATTGTGCTATGCTGAAAGAAGTATGAAAGACATGAACAGTTATGTGTAGGAGTAGAAAAATCAAAATGAACTAGAGAAATTAGGTTATTTGTAGGTTATTTTTAACATGTACTTTTTTCCTAATGGCATACAAATGAAACTAATTTGCTGTTCAAAAGTTATTAGCATTGTAGTATTGATAGTATTGATTCCTCACCCTCCCACAGTGCTCCAAATTAATTTCCTGAATTATGTCCTTCTCACCCCTATGTAATTCCTCAGTACTTAATTGCAGATAATTTAAAAAAATAAATTTATGTGAAAGGGAGTGATTTTTGCATTGATTTGTTATATATCTGTGTTCATGTGTTTAAATTCAGCTCCAAATAGAACAATGGTTACTCTTTCAGGAAGTTTGCACGCTGCTAGAAGAAGTTGTTGCTTCAAGGGTCAAACACTACTTGGAGGCACCTAAACAACGCGGTCAATGCAAATCGGTGGAACACGCACCATCTGGTCCTATGTTTCTCACTGGTAAAATAAATTCTTTAACTTACTGTGAAATAAAGTATGGTGGAAACTGCTGTTCTTTATTTTTAATGTGAGAAATTTGCCATAGGGAAAACCAGTAAGCCTGAAATAGCTGGTGTTTGGGTCTGAAATTGCTTCAGCTATGTTACTGATAAAATTCAACTTTGTCTCATTGAAAAATGAACATAACGCTGGTACTATTAGTATCAGAGCCTATAACTAGAATTAAAAAGAATAAATGGTAAAATCCTGGGTCCTCCAAAATTGATGGAAATCTTGCTCGTTTTTTAAGTTTGTTTCCATTTGAAGATTTAGTTTAAAAGTTTTTATTTTAGAAATAATAGCTTCTCCCTCTTCTGACAATCTGTTCATTCTTCAAATATGCTATGATGTGATAAACGGCTTTTTTTCACCGGTGTTACTACAGGCTTGGCAGTAGCATCGATGACCTTGGGAGTAATTATTGTGCAGAGGAGAACAGTAGTAAGGCCATTTACCTACTTGGAACTTTTTTTTTCCTGTATGTGAGGGTGGTGAGACTAATAAGTGCAATTTTTAAACTAAAGATAATGATCACTATGGCTTGTGCTCTAATGTTAGATCATCTTTCAGGTGAAATGGCTTGCCAGTTTTTGTTTAATGTTATTTCACTAGCTGTTCTGGTCATCGTGGTGGGTTTTAGGCATATATGGCATATATGGGAGCCAGATTGCAAAGGCATGACAGGAGGGTTTTTTTCCACCCACAAAAACATAATACTGCATGAGTAAAAAGTGTTTCAGGACACTAAAGGATTTTCAAACCCTTTTCTTCCTTGCAAGTTATAACTACAGTTTATCCCTTTAAAATATTGTTAATGTTTATAAAACACATGAGCTTTCAGATCCCTGTCCTTTTCTGGTTTTGAGTGGACAAATAGACCTTTTTTTACAGTGAAAGCAGAGAGATACTACAGAGGGTGAGATCAGAATTTCTGACATTTGTCGAGGTTTTTATGTGTTTTCTTTTACTGAGTGATGTTTTTTGTAATTTATTTTTTAAAGTTTTCTGCCTCAGTAAAAATTTGGTTTTCAAAATCAGTGATTTTATAAGATAATACTGCCAGACATCGTAATTGTTTTTAAGGATACAGATAGATGCAAAACTAATGTGAGGGTGTTCTTGAGATTTTAGAGTCTTATTTTCTTTTATATACCGACTTTTCAGTAAGGATACTGGTATGCTGCCCAGCATTGTGAACTGATCTTCTGCTCGACTCTTCCCCTTATTTCCTGAAAATGAAAAACTTAAGGATATACATTTGAGGAGGCCACCAGTAATATCTGTAACAGTTTTAGATTAAAGGATATTTACTTCAGATGAGGCAGAATTACTGTTCCGTCAGTTTTCCGCGGTTAATCTCGCTGTCATTAATTAACAGTAAAGAAATAAAGGAAGAAAACAGTCTGTGATAACGAACATTCATGTAGAACTTCATTTCCAAGTCCACCTCTTTCCTCTTCTTTCAGCCTGCCTTGCTCAGGGCTGTAATTTGTAAGAAAGGAGTGCTTTGTTCACAGCCAAGAATCAAGTTTATTCAAGTTACGTGCAAGTCTGTTCTTACCTTAGAAGGAAATAGCAGAATAGGTGGGTGTTCACCAGAGCAACTGGGACCCTTTTAGGTGAGCCGCGTGGCTAATAGTCTTCAGCAGTTTTCATCACTCAAATGGCTCCAAAACCTCCTGTATTTTGCCTTCCTCTCTGGGATCACAGATTCAAAACTGTTTGTACAGTTTGTACTGTTTGTACAGTACAATGATTTTGTGTTTTTTTTTCATAAACAGATGAAGTGCAAGATAGCTGGCCAGTGTTTGGCTGGCAGTGTTTTGGAGTACACCAAGAAGTGCGCAGGTTTAGTACGTGGGTAACTGCAAATAGGTACTGTAGGTGCTGCTGCTGAAATGTTTAAGCTTGCAGCTATTGTTGCATTTGGAGGTTATTCCAAGTTTTGAGCTCTTCAAACTCTATGTGGTTTCTTGTGCTCAAAGTTATGCAAGTCTCTGTCTAGAGTTTCACTGCTGTAAAACCCCCACTATTGCAAGGAAGAGTGTGTCTCTAGAAGGAATATTAAGATGCTTTTTAGCTGGTTATTTACTACTTCAAGTATCCCAAGTCAGCACTCCACCCCTATTTGAAGGGTCAATATTAGTTTGCTCTCCACATTGCAGGACGTATTCAAGATCTGTTAGAATCAGAATTGTTAGACCAGTATTAGCAAGATTTTAGAGTACCTCTAATATCAAAACATGTTGTATTATGATTTTCTTCAGAAATAGAAACCAAGCTACCTTACTTTGATGAGCAGATCTCATCCTGCTGCCTTGATCTGTTGAGCAGAGGAGACTCTTGTTAAACTGGCTGCCATAACTATTTTTGAAGAGAAAATTTTCACCTATCACAAATTCTGTTTAGTATTAATGTTATATTATGATTTGTATTATTTAATACCACCTTTCAGTTTTGTGGCACATAATCTAAATATCCATGCATGTTACTTGTTAATTTACATTTCTTTTTCATTTAAGTTACACCCACACAGCAGTGTGTGGTGGGTCGCATACCATCTCATTAGGAAATCTGTGGGTGTTACACACAGGAGAAGAAAGAAAGAAGGAAAGAATGGAAAAATGACAGAAAGTAGCCAAGACAAGCAAGTTCTTCCTATTCTTCCTTCTGTCTGAACAATTTCCCCACCCCTCCCAAATGGCCAGTATGAACAATTTGCCAAAGTAAGCTTTAATTTAGTCTTTGGATATAAGCTTTGGTATAAACTTTACATTTCCTGTGTTTAATTAATGTCCAAATGTGTTTGATGTTGGTTTGACTTTTTTGGTTGCTTTGTTTTTTTAAGAGAAAATTAAAATTGGGTAGATTTTCAAAGATTTCATTTTGCCTGCATGCAATTTTCATGGCCAAAATCAAGCAAGGAGGGTATTGATCAGGTATGGTTCACTTGTCTTATTTAAAGTCCAATGAATGCAAGTCACCCAATAGCAAACCTATGTACTAATGAATTTCTCTCATCCATTAAACAAAACCTATTACTTCACTTTACAAATGCATACTTTTTAAACTCAGAACTTATGTTTTTATCTTTATGCACTGTATGTTTTCGCTTTGCACCACTTGTGCTACTCAATATCAAATACTTATTATTTGTGATGATGTCAAGCATCTTGGTGCATCGTAACGCTCACTTCCTGTAGACTTCAGTGAGAAGCAAAGCCTGATTTTTCACGTTCCACAGGAGCTGGCTGGTTTTGACTAATAGCAGTGAGAATTAAGTAACAAGAAGCTGTAAAGAGGACTTGAGCGAAGATAGTAAATGCAGGAGAATAGCCAAGGGAGGACTGTAGAACATTAAGGAAAAAGGCAAAGTTTCTATGGGCACAGAGGAAAGAAAAAGGAGGATGCGGAAAGAAAGTATGGCTGGAAGAAATGTCCATGGTAGAAATTGAAGGAAGGAAGAAGGTATCTTGTAAAGGGGGGATGAAGAAGTTAACTAGGTTTATCCTACAAGGAATTTTCAGATCTGTTCTCACTCCTTCCCCGGCATCCTTGCTGTTTTTCTTGGCTTGAGGGTGGAACATTTTTGCTCTGATTTCAGATCTTTTTTGTTGTACAGTCTCTTCTACAGTGCAAATAATTAGAGAGCATGCTGTCACATGGCACAGAGAGCTCCCAGCTTGATTTTTATCTGCTTTCTCTGGGATTGTGTATTTTTAGTGTCTTTAACCTAGTTTTCTAAGGAAACAGGGCTTATTGTGGTCATGTTTTGTCTGTGTGTGTCTCTCCATCCATCTTTTCCCCCAGTTGCTTTTTGCAAGTGTGTTTGGACTTGATGGACAGGTAAAAGTCTCAGAAATTACATTTTCAGACATTAACTTCCGATAAACTCTTGAAATGAGAAACTGGAGGAAGTACAAGCACTACTCTGAATAGTTCAGCCTTACAAAGGTCTGGAGTCAAAGTTCACGTCTTATTTAATATAGAAAAATGCATGAGATGCAGTTTCATAACAAAATACTTTTTTGCTTATGAAACTATTTGCTTGGCTTCTGTAAGCACACCAAAAATATACAATAAATCATGATAATAAATATTCCAAATTATTACGGACTTGCTTCCATTTGAAGGTTATAGTGTTTTTAAGGAAAGCAGCCTTCTCAGACTGCCCTCTGCTTTAGAAGTGTTTACTAATACTGTAGAACATGAAATGTATAAGATGTTCGTAGCATATGTTCAACATTAAAATCCTGTAGCAGCAAAACTGATTTATTCCCACCCTCCTAGCTATTAAATCTTACTCCTCTGCTGTGAAACAGTGAACTGTTTGGTTTTACCTAGAATTATTTTACCTATCTTGCTTAGAGAGTAACTCCACAAAAATTGGATGGGCGCAACGGGAGGGAAAATAAGCTCTAGCAGATGAGCCTACCAGAGGGGACTGGGAAGGACAGAAGCCTTTTAAATGAACTTTGATGTTTGCAGTTGCGTATTGTAATTTCTGACTCAAAAGAATTATATTGCAACTTCTTTACATTTATGGTTTGTGGCATGCAGAATTTTTGTGAACTTTAAACTTACATTAATCTGTGTAAGTGGCAACAGAGCCCCATAGATCCCTGAAATATGCAGAAACTTAGGCAATAACTTGTGAAAAATGTTTTGATTGGTATTGTGCACTCAATATTTCTCGTATTTGCTTTAGATTCCTTTTCCCCCCCGTTTTTTACCATTAGCTGATGGGGAATAACAGCATCTTTTTTTTCTTTTTCCACCAAAACATTTTTCTTCTTGAAGATCAAGGTTATATGTCTGAAATTTCTTTTTTGTTCTTTTCTTGGGGTAGAGGATATTTGACAAGAAAAAAACTTCCATACTTATACACTGTTTGGGCATTTTCTTTTTAAATCTTATCCAGTGTGATCTTTCTTATCATGGTACTTTTCTGCAAAAAAGCTTGCACTAGAAATGGAAAGCTCTTTAGTATAATATTTCCAATCGAGCTGGTGCGTTTCAAAGATTGTCAGAGAAAGTTCTGTGCTTTCTAGGCTGGAGAATCTACCTTTGTCTTCCTATTACTACACAGATTTGCAGAGACTTTAGCACTTGAGCCCTGTCTTACATGGGATGTTTGCAGCTGCAGCACAGGTGGGTTCAATGCGCTGTCCTTAGTTTTCACTTCTTCCCTCATTGCAGCTCCCATGTGAAGTTATTTATGGTCTTGGATAGGAAATGAAATAGTGCCCTTAATAAAGTGTTATATATAGTTGGTATTGTATTGAAAAGAAATATAATTTATTTAAAACAACAGGAGAGTTGTTTGATTTGGTGTATTTTTGTGAAAAGAGAGACTTTGGCGTTGGTTTTGCAAACAGCCTTGACCTCTAACCTTGAATTAATGTCTGCCTTAATTCATTCTAATTTTGTGTCTTCCATCTTTTTTCCATCTTTTTTTGTCTCTTGTTTCAATATTTTTTTATTTTATGAAAATTACGTGTGTGTGGAAAAAGNAAAAAAAAAAATTACTCTTTAAGTATGTGTGTGTAGAAAAAAAGTGTGTTTGCATGCAAAGATGTTGACAGCTGTTGTATACCTACACAAGCTATAAGTTCTTTCTATAGCGTCCAAGTAGATCTGCATAGTAATTTTGCTGTTAGTACTTCAGTTTATGCGAAGACACATATTTACCCAAATTAAAGGTTATCTTTGGAGTTTCCATTATGTAGCTAGGCAAAAAGTATCCATTAATTGTGTATTTACCAAGTGGAATTATGTCATCTTTTTCAGTTTATAAAAGCTGTCTAAAAGTGAGTAGGCAATTAATCTCTGTCAGTTAAAAATGAAGTTTAGCATACTAGTTTGATACAGATGTTGCAAGTTAGGCAAGATGAACCGCATCTTTAATTTCTGATTTGATATTCACTCGAGAATATGAGTGTGACTCTCCTCTAGGCCAGGAAACATCCAGCTACTTTTGAAAGAGCTCTTAGCATCTGGTTATCCCAAATGGGAATTCAGCAGGTTTGGAATCCGTGTGGAGTGATTTTAAAAATCTGTCCCTAAGCACCTACCATTTCTTATTTGACTGCCTGGTTCTTTTGACGACGTCTGTTCCTCTTGGAGGTACTTTCTCTTATGTGCTCTGTGTAGTCTTTTGAAGCTTCTGTGGTCACCTGGAGCAGGAATGCAGGGGATGGGATATCAGTGTACAGCTTCCTTGGATCTGTTTCAGTTGAATTTTTCTGAAGACTTTACATCATCTCCTCCCATCCTTTGTGAACACGGCAAATAGGATTTCCGCTAGAAGCGTTTTATAGATTCTGTGGTCTGCATTTAATGCTCAAATTCCTCATGTTGGAATGTCTAAAATACCAGAGACAAAATTATTTGGTCAGTATGACAGACCCGACCTCCCTCAGCCGTCTGACCTTCACAAATATGTGTGGGGCAGCTCCAAATCTGCACTGCCTGGAATAAGCTACAGATGAAGTACCGGATTCATCCTCTTCTGGTGAGGGCAGTTCAATATCATACACGCATTCTGCTGAGGCAAAGCGTTTGCAAATAGTGTCTCAATCTGGTCATATCTTTTGTGTTCGGCTAAATTTTTAGTGTAATATGAATATGCCTTGAGGTTTTCATTTTTTCAGCTTGCATATGCATGATTGCATACATCACCTGTTAACATAGACGGTATTTTTTAGCAAGCACGTAAATGTACGCATCAGGATCATTGTCAGCATCGTAGGTCAGAGGGGTTTTTGTGTAACTGCATGAGAGGGGGAAAATAGCTTGATTTACTAAAAAACCCAGAAAACCCAAACCAAACTCTACTACAAAAATACAGATAATGAAAGTGAATGAAAAGGGAAAGATTATTTCTAAGGGGAAAAGACAGACTGTATATATATATATTTTTTTTTAATCAACTAGGTTTTATAGCTGCTTTTGCCTTTTTTTTGGTTGTTGTTGTTAATTAGTTCAATTGTATATTAAATGAGATTAAAAACATAAGGATTTTATTTTTATTTTGAGATGCAATGTCAGGTTCCTTTAAAAAAAAATTGAAGAAAAATAAGTCATCTGTATTAAATGTTTCTAAAGAGAGAAATATTGTTTTGCTTACAATGTAAGCAAGAAAGAATAGGGATTTGAAATAAAACCTAAAAGAAATATGATTTCCCTCAAAATGTTTAGAGGAATTTACTTAATTGCAACCAGAAGTTTGACCTGGAAGTGTAATGTTTTGACCTTTTGGCTGTCTGGCTTCCTAAATGTGTTGTTTTGCTCTCTTTAAACTGTGAGAAAATCTGTTTTCCACACCTTTAACCCTTGCATTCCCTAAAAGTCTCAATATAAAAGTCCCCAAACTATCACCAGCAGCCCAAGAAAAAGAAAATTGTCATTACGTTTTAAGGAAAAAAATCATTATAGATATGTGTTGAATATTGATGTCCTTTGTATTTCCGTTATAACTGGAAGTAATTGTGTGTGTAATTTCATGGTTAAATATGAATAGAAATTCCTTTTAAATGTTCCATGTTACCATATTACACAAAATTCCTTTGTGTTCTTTTGTTCTTAAGTTTCATTATCATATGACAAAGATAGAAAATAGAGCTTTTTAAATTGCAAACATTTTTGTGGGTTTATTTATATTTGGAAAATTTTCTGACGGCTTTACAGAAATCTATCCAGATAGAGATGGAAGGCCAATTCCTGGGAAAAGTTGTGTGCACTTGATTGGAAAGAGTAGGAAAAGTGTCCAGTGCAATGTTGAATATGCATTGTGGGCATAGTAACAGGGCTTGATGTATTCCATTTATTCAGAGAGAAACATTCTGCCTTTGAAATATTCGCTATACAAATCCATGGGGAACAAAGTTCTTTAAATGACGAAGTTTGCTTTAGAGAAGATCAAAGGTGGCAGTCTTGTATTTGTTTACAGAGTATCTTTCCCTTATTGTTTTCATTAAGATATTTAGTTTTATATTTTGTGGGAATGCAGGTAAGTTAGAGGATATGCACAATGCCTGTCTGTCCTTTTCTGTTGTCTTCCCATGGCACCAGATAGGCTCATGGTTTTTGGTCTTTTGTATATTTGTATTAAAACCCTTAAATTTGCTATTTAATATTGAGAAAGAAGATGTTCTGTGTACCTTTCCCCCCCTCCCCACTTAGCATCTGTTACATTGATGCCAGAAAGTGCCAGATACTGAGCTGAGTAATTCAGGTGCGTTATTGAGTAAGCTAAAATGAGCAGTTTGTTACGCACCGGTTTGCATTGAGTCTCCAGCTCTTTGCACCGCAACCAGCACCTGCTTCACTGCCAAAGCTGAGTGGCACTGGGCAGATGATCACACTTACGGGTTGTTCTTGGTCTTTTTGATGGTATCCCATTTGCATCAGAGTTTGTGAGAGCAGAAAGAGATTGAGACTTATTTGGAAGTAGAGCCTTTCAGCAGCTGACTTAATTACCGTCTATTTGCCAGCATTTGAAAAGAGAAAATACACTAGGCTGCGTTGTGGTGACTTTCCACCTATTTGCTAAGCTCCAGAGTTTCCTTTTGTTCTGAGTTATTATAAAGCCAACAAGAGTGTGTTGTGTGAAAAGACAAAAACCCGCAAACCTCTGGCACAACTTACTTTATTCAGACAGCGGCATGAAACGCGTGCTGGTTCAAGTCCACACGTGTCTATTAGAACTCACTCTCTTTTGAAGTGTCCTCTAGATGACAGGGTAGAAGAAAAGAGGAGTCATGACCACCAACATCTACCACTTAACCCCATTGGGCCATTTTAACAGGATTCCTCAAAAAAGAGAAACAAGAACATTTATTGCTGCCATATATCAGGATCAGCTTTGAAGAAAGGACCTTTTCACATTCATACCATCATTTTAAAGTTCTCCTGAAGGTACCTGCTAGTAGCTTTTCGTTCCTTCTCATTGTCTCCCATCATGTCTTCAGTTGCAGACTGTCAGACTGTTTTTCACCAAACCCTTAAGTTTTGTAGCCATGTGGTGCAGTATATTCCTGATATTTTTAGTGACCCTTGCCTAGAGACATGGTTATTGGTAGAAGATGAAAGTCTTGTCAGCTGTGGGAGCTATAGGGTTAAACTCCTTTCCTCTCAGGGAAGAAGTTTTGCAGAAGTTATTTCCTATTACCAGGAAAAAAAAATACAGCCTGGAGATCTGTGAAGGGTCTGATTGACTTTATTTGAAAATCTTTCAACATTGTAGTATTGGCACCTGCAGTCATGTTGTTCTAATGAACAATAAGAGGAACCCGTCATGTCAAGTTCTGAAAGGCTCATTTCCACACTTTGGTTAGATTTTTGTGCTAGAAGAGACTTTGCTTTGTAGAGATTCCTGACATTTAAAATACAAAATCCTCCCATTCAAGTATTTCACAGCATCAAAAAAAATTGTGAAGCTCATGGATATTCTCAAGGAAAAAAACACAGAGGCTGAAAGGACATATTTTTTTGGGAAGAGGCATGTGCTTTAAAGGCGACTGGATTCCCTAGTGCCTTGGAAGTCAAACTTGTCACCATTGCAGTGTCTGTGTTCCGTTTTAGCCAGAATCTGAGGAATTCAGTGGTGTAAGTGAGTGACGTTGCTCAGTTTGGATACAGCTGTGTCTGGCCAGCTTGGGAGAGATGTTCAGCTTGATGTGCAAATGGAAAAGTAAAAAGCTGCTTTGAAGAGACTTCAGATTCTCCTCTGCTGCTGACTTGTCAGAGTTTGTTTTCCAGCTCTCTCTGGCTTTTGGCTGGTAGCAACTGATGGCTTCCTCAGCCTTTCTCTCAGTTGTCGGGCTTCTTCCAGTGGTTTAAGAAGTCCAGGTATGTGGTTTCCTCTGGAATCCAGTTTATATGTTTCAGAGAGTGAGGATTCATAAATAGCTTGCATGTTCATGTTCATGTGTTAAAGCCCATCGCATGCAATTAATAATATGGACATTGAGTATGAGATCAACAAAAGGATGAAATAAAATCTTGTTTCCTATTAGTAAACTGTCGTCTGTGGTAATGGTACATTGACCATCAAATAAATTGCTTTACGTTTATCTGCTTGAATGCCTTAGCAGGTGCTGCTAGCTATGGTTGCTTATACATTATGGATGGCTGTTGAGAGACTGTATCTTAAGAGCTGTTTTCCAGGACTGGATCCGCCTGTCCCTCTCCATCCCAAGTCTTAGTGAGGGGACGATGCTCTTTTTCCTTCAGAGGTGCTGTGTTCTCAGGACCTGCATCAGGTGCATTTCTCATCTTCCAGCCAGATGGTCTCATATGTGCTTTTCCTCTCAGTTCTTTCTTCTAGAATACCCATGATAAGCAGGCTAGGAAATGCCTTATCTTGGATCCAGTTTGGACAGTATAGTTCTGATTTTGGAGTGAATTCTGCACTTCTGCTAGGGGAGAGCCCTACAGCCTTGCTTTTGTATTATATAGAATGGCTCAGTCCAATTTCACTGTTATTTCTCATATTCTGAAGGTTTTAGACAATGTGCCATGTCCAGCTATCAGAGTTCTGAGAGCAGAGAGGATTCTGCTGGGCATATTTCATCCTGTCTTGATCAGATTCTTTTAAAAGTTAATGATTTTTTTCCTATCAGAGACTCTGTTCCCTGACAGGAACAAAATCTTATCCCCACATCCTTGATGGGACAGATCTCTCACCTATTTGTGAAGGCAACTGGCCTGTGTTCAGAAGATTTAGCAGATAGAAGAACAGCACTAATACTAATGAAATTGTGGAGGAAGGAGAAAAAAAATCAATAATCTGTTTTTGTCTCTACTGGTCAACTTGCAGGTGTTGTCCCTGGTCTATTCTAGACTTTACCTTAAATTTACATACCAAAATTTGATTTTGAATCTCTTCTAAATTAGAAATGGTGACCTGCTGTGGAGCAAATGCTGTGAACAGGTACATTTGTTGGGGGGAAGGAAAGCTGCACGTTTAACAGTAGGTTTAGAATAAAAGGTTCCTTTCTTTGCTTTGTTTTGTTTACAAACAATCAGAAATTTGGTTTTGGTGCTGAATAATTTTAAGTGAAGACATGATGGCTAAAAAGCAGTGTAATAATATGTCTGTAGAGTACTTTGAAGATGAAAAGCTCCATATACTGTAAACATTGTTACTAGTATAGCTTGATCTATGTGAAACAATTAGTGGAGATTTTTAAATATACAATATAGTATTTCAGAAAGTGTAATGCACTTATGCATTTACTTTCCCATTGTAGCATAAGATATTAATCCTCTTATTTTTGTAATATCTATGTGTTGCAACGATTTACTTTGTTGTTACTTTCCAAACATAGAGACAGTCCTAATCCAGAACAACCTGTCAGGAATGTGAAACATCTGGGCATATATATATATATATTTTTTTTTAAAGATGTTTTAAAACTACTGTGTGATGAGAAACAGGTACGTGTGGCATATGGAAGTGCTGGGGGGCACTTGGCCTTCTTGGCTTGCACTGTGGCTTTGGAGGAGAATTGACTGAATGTATTCGCAGAGCAGGTGCCGGATCGCGCGGGGCAGCGAACACCTGCCAGGCTGCTCCCGATAACTCGGCAGCTCGGAGGCGTTTTCCCAGGCTCCGGCGGAGCGGTGCGGAACAGCCGTGGGAGAGACGGCTTCTCGCTGTTCCGCACGGTGCCGCGGCCTCTGCTTGGCAGCCGTCTGGAACCGCCGGTCCCCTTGGCTCCGACTGCTTCCAAAAATGAGCAGTGCTGGATGGCTTCACAGTAAAGAGTCAGTGGCTGAAGCTTCTTCTCGGTGGCGTGGGACTATGAAATATAACAAGCAGGGAAAAATACCATTGCCTTAAAAGGCGGCATGCACCGGTGTGAGTTCAGCTGCGACTGAACTGTGGCTTTTCTAGAACCGCTTTTATTCTACCACATTTTGAGTTTCAGGTTTTTGTTTGTTTTTCTTCTTCTTTTTTTTGTCTTTGGAACTTGGATCTGATGATTTAGGTACACAGTTTTGAAATAAGAAAAACGCAACTCAAAATCACCACCAACAATTTTATTTCTGCTTCTGTGTTGGTAATCTACAAACGGAGCTTTGTCTACCTTGCATGATGAAGAGGAAATGGAAGACTGAGCCAAGTGGCTTTGCCGAGCCTAAGATCAGTGAAATTTCTCTCTATGTTACTGGCTGCCAAACAGTGTTTGCAGCTGAAGGTTAAAACTTCTATGCTGTGCTTAAAAGGAGTTAGCGCTGGATCATTTGGTACATATCACTTGGTCTGTCCTTCCAGACATCACGAACAGCAGCTTTTGGTCCTTGCTGAGTGTACACTGACCATGTTCCCTGGAGCATAATCCACAGCGTGCCCAAAGCCAACATTAGCATATGCTGATGTATAAACAGCGGTGATGGTGGACAAGTCTGGAATTGAGAACAGACTTAGACTCATACTGAGTAACTGCCTAGAAAGATTAAAAAGCTGCAAGGGGCATGAAGTTGTCAGATAAGAGGGTTTTCTTGTGGGGCTTATTTTTAAGTATTTTAAGTTCTCAAGAAAAAGATATTTGGAATAGCCCAGACAGATGGAGGTGGAAAGACTCTAAATATTTACTGTCTATTTGAAGATTTGTTTGTAAAGTTGTACTTTTATCAATGGTACTTTTTCAGCGTTACAGAGGTCACACTAATTATCACACTAATAATTTATTTATATACAGGGCAAATTCCTTGATTTGGCTAACACTACTAACAGTGCTGAAGAATTGTGGATGCCAAACTGGAAATAGCTAAAAGTAATTTTCTTTAATTGTGCTCGTAAATATACACTTAATAAAGCTGGTGGATTCCATCCAAATTTTTCCCTAGCGCTCATCATTTTTAAGGGATGGTTCAACTTGTCGCATCTTGACTCGATCTCTAAAGGGAAGTCAAATTTTAGGTATCTTCCCAAGGGGAAGGAAAAAAGATGGCTGATAAATTTCAAAGGGATTGATTACGATCAATAACTGTAGTTCTTAAGAAGAGGTGATGCTGAACAGCACTTGCTGGTGAACTCCAGGAGATCATGTACAAGTAGGAGAGTTGTGGACTCTGCAGGAGAGGACGTGCATTTGGGGGCTTATTCTTAGAAATAAGTCATGCCTTGGCACTTGCTCAGTAGAGATTGAAACTGGAACAAACTTTTCCTTCTTTCTTAATTAAAGCTTTCCTTACTTCTTTCTAAATGGTTAGATTAGAAGAACAGCAGTAGCGCTTAATTTTCTAACTTTTCTGTGGTAATTGCACCTAAGGTATCTGACTTGTCTTGGAAGCAGCAGTAATTGAAGTCTTGCAAAACCCATCAGAGTGAGGGGAATTACCCTCTTTTGCATGTTGGTTTTAGTGAGGTGTACAGAGAAACGATGGAGGAGGAGTCACTGATGCGAACTGCTCTCCATTCAGTGGGAGCTGGGTTGCTAAATACCTTTATGAATCAAGTCCTAACTGATGTACTCAGGTCATTTGGGAATTCGAGTAGAACAAAAGGAAAAGCTGACTTCCTTAGCTGTGGCTCTTTGCCGTCATATAATCTTTTCTGTACTTTTCTTACGCTCCTGGTGCACAAGGATTTCTGTCCTTCTCAAGAATAGAACCTGAAGAAGCCTCTGTGTGTGTTACAGGTTGAGGAGTTTAAACGTTTGCATTTCTCACTTGATTCAGTTGAATTTCAGACAATACCTTCCATGTTTATTTGGTGGTTGTTTGGTTTTCGTTTGGTTGGTTTGGTTTTTTTAAATAGCGTTTTTTTTTCCTATCAGCTTTGAGTAGGTCACCGCTCTTTAGAAGGCAGTTAAGTAAATGGCCATCTGTAGTTTTCTTGTAGAATATGTGTGAAAACATTGTAATGAGTAGGACTGCAGCCTATTGAACTACTGACTATTAGTACTGACACCAGGCTATTAAGCAGATGATGTCTCTGATCAATTAATTGATTTTAATTTATTTCTGTGGTTGGTACTAGAACTTGGTGTCTAGTGATTTGCTTAGATTTTTCCCCTTTCAGATACTAATTTTTTGAGATTTCAGTATGAGCAGCTTCTTTTAAAAAAATATTCCTTTAAAGTTATGTTTTCTCTGTATTCCTGAGCTGCTGCTTTCTCTCAATCCTGTCTTTGCAGATGTGCAACACCTGGAGACCAGAATGCCCAAGATACACTTACGCTTATTATTATCCCTTTGTTTTATGTTGCAGCCAACGGTTTTCACATTACTGCCTACTTTATGAAGAGATGGATTAATCTCCGTTGTGCTGTAGGGAAGCATTATCGTGGTAAGAAATCAGTTTCGTATATTGTTACTTACAGTTTTGCATTTCTGGAAGAAAAAAAAATAAACAAAACAAACCCATAAACTAATACTTTTTTAGATTTTGCTCTGCTTAATCAGAATTCCTTTCAGAGCTTGGTTTTGATTTTTTTCAAGAGGATGCTTGATTTAAAAAAAAAAAAAAAAAAAAAGATGTTTCTTAACGTATGATGGATTTTTTAAACTTAGATTTGTATATGGCTTGCCCCAGGGTAATCAGCTAAGCTACACCAAATTCTGTAACTATGATGAGACTCAGCATTTTACTGAGTCTCTGCAGGGTGAATCAACTTGAGGTTGCAGTATGAATCACTTCATTATTGCTCGAGTGTCTTATGACATCAACTGTACAGTACAAGTGTATGCAGGAAAAGGCTTTCATTCTCTTCAGCGCTATAAAACCTTTACATAGGTGATGTCATTGGACCAGGTCTTTTTTCTTTCATGTTTTCTCAAGCCAAGGAGCTCTGTAAGGAAGTGATATCAATCCTGTCCTGCCAACAGCAATAAAGATGATCACTGCCCTTTGTGTTGAGTTTTCGGTATTAAAAAAAAAAAGCAAAATAAATCAATTAGGTAGCCTGAAAAATATTGAATACTTGAATGGATATTTTTAAAGAGTTTTTTATTTTTATAGGAATTCATTATATTCTTAAATACTTAAATATCTCTTCAGATTCCAACTAGTTCTAGTTGTTCGTATTTGTTGAAGAGATTGGAGTGCTAATTTTACGTATTTCATCAAACTTGTTCTCTCAGCCTCCTGGAAGAATAGTTAGAGTAGAACAGCAGAGTTGTCTGCATTTTTATTTCAACGTTGGTTTCTGTGTATTAAATTATAACTTTTTAAAGCATCCATGAATACTTGAAGATACTTTCATTTGGTTAGCCAGCAAGTGAGATTGTTATGAAATGTAACAATAAAAATGTCTAACTGGAATGAACTTGCCCTACTAGGGCTGCCGAAAAGAGAGGCTCTGATGCTGCAGTCAAAACTTTGCTTCCACATGAAGTTCCTGACGAGAAAGGAACTTCATTTTGCTGAGTTTTGCTCCCAGTAAATAGTAAAATAAGCACATATCCTAAAAGAATAAATAATTTGGCACCAATGTTTGATTTCTGTAAGATACACCTATTATGTCACACAAAAAAAGCAGATGTTGAGCCTAATAGAAGAAGAATTTTTCATACTTTAACTAGTGATGCTCGATATCTGAAGTAAACTTACCTACAAGGCTGTTATTAGAACCCCACACAACATATTCAGTCCTTGCAACAGTTGTCCAGCTTTTCTTTTGTAGCCCGTATGGAAGGTGTCTATAGACTGCTCGCAGTTGGAAAGCTGTTGTACTAGACCTTGGAGGGTGGCTTTGCAGATCCTGAGGATACAAGCAGTGAAATAATACCCTGGACGTCAGACATAGCATGAATACCTCCTTGGACACAGTTTTGCTAACAGAGTTGGTATTTCTGCAAGCATTAAGAAAGGCTCGTATTCGTTATCAAGTTCTAGTAGCTTAGCAAGCTGTTGTGCAAATA
The DNA here is from genome assembly GCA_013399365.1 of Pampusana beccarii. Lineage (NCBI taxonomy): Eukaryota > Metazoa > Chordata > Aves > Columbiformes > Columbidae > Pampusana > Pampusana beccarii. The sequence continues at coordinate 3,659,022 of VWYH01002416.1, read as the reverse complement.
CAGATGCATCTGAGGTCTCTGTGTATGCTTTGTCAACCAATAGCAAATGCAAGGTAATATGTTCCCATCTTTCATGGTAATGACACCAGAAAAGTCACAGCTCAGAGGGATTTGTCACATCCTACCAGAGATCTGCTGGTGGTGAAGGAGCAGTACCTGGTAGAGAGGCAGTCACCCATATGGGTGACCTCATTGTCAATGGCAAGTTGTGTCAAATATCCCTATACTCAACCTCATGGTTGTTTTCTGCATGCCTTGTCTCCTTGTCCCTGAAAATAGGGTGTTACGGCTTGGTTTTGAAGTGTAACATACTTTAAAAATTAGAAATGGTTTTTATAAAACTGAACCAGAACAAAAACCACCACCAACAAAAAAAATCTGAGCTGAAAAGATGAAGATAGTAATCTGGAAATAATCTTATATGTAAAGTAACAAAATATCTAGTTAAACTCATTTAATGGCATTGCTAGGTACGGAATAAAGCTTTGCCTGGTCTAGTCTAATCTGAGAACCCTTCAATTTTAATGCTTTGTAAATAGAAACTTTGTTGTGTTCATAACAAAGCATGTGATGTTGAGTAAAATACGTAATCCAGTAGTAGTTAACATATTTGTTTAATGACTTCAAAACCTGCCGTAGTCAGAAACATGAAACATGTAGCCTTATGCTGAGTTTTTATTCCAAGTCCTGACTGAATATGATGTGCTGTTTTACAAACATAATTTACAGCTTTTGTGATGAAAAGGCTCATCACCAGAATAACACAAAAGAAATCATCATTAAGTGGTTTGTCTGTTGGTTCTGTCTGGTATATTTGTGCAGGGGTGCAGGTGGACTAATTTGCAGCCATGACTGTCCTCTTGGGAACTAAACTTACTCTGACATATTGATTTTTTGGAATGGTTTAAAAAAGCAAAACGAAAGGAGAGGTGGGATATTGAAGATAGGTAAGAAACTAGTAGAGCGTATGAAGTGGGTTAGTGTGCGATTTAAAAAATAAATTTTCTTTACCAAAATAACATCTATATGTCATCATCTGTAGTTTTGAACATGCATATAAGTTTTTGTAACCTTTTTTTCTATTTTTTTTCGTAGACCTACGTGTGTTTCCAGAGAAATTTATAGTTTGTGTCAGTAAACTTGAATCTAACCCAAGCACTTGGACATGTGAAGATGGTGTATTGGTATGTAGAAAACTGCTCTACTAATATAAATTTTCTGGTTTATTTTATAGTGGTAAGATGAATGTTTATATTTAGATGTAGTTATTCACACATTTGTGATTGTCATCTTGGAAACAGAAAGTCGCCTTAACAATTGGGCCAAAGTACTCAAAAGGAGATTCTGAAGTGACTCTGAAACAGACGAAAATGGTAATTTTTAGAAACTTGGCATTTTCTGAGCCATATAAGGCTCAGAGAAAAAGACCATGTATTTAGAAAGCTAAGTATGATTTTAGCAGCTTGATTTAAGAATGTGGGTTTTTTTCCTTTATATGTTTTGTCCTTGTAAAATTTCACTTTCCAAATTATACTGGGGTAGTTTTTAATGTCTGTGGGTTTCTTCTATGTTTTCTTGTTCTGCAAAACAACTCAAATGGATCACTGCTGGCTCAGCTGGGAAAAAAAAAAAAATCCCCAGACATTTATGGAGAAAAAGGCACTGGTGTGTAGTTAAATACCATAAACAATTCTACTTAAATATTTCATCCTGGAGGCTTTATCCAGGGTCAAAGGCTTATGAATTTTATGCTGCAGTTAACTGCTGATTGTCTCTGGAGTGCTCACATTGACCAGGCTGTTTCTGCTCACAGTAAGAGGCAGAGTTACGCACCAAGATCTATGTATATTTTAGTAGTTTATCTTAAATGTATTGAAGTATATTTCACCCTTGAAAGAAAAAAAAAAATCTCCTACTCACTCAACTTAGTACATTTTTAATATCAAGCAGGGTGTTTTTATTTATTATAGTAAATATAGATTTTATTCTCTTCATTCTTAGCTTGGTAAGTATCCTTAAATATCAAAGGATCAGGCAAATGTTTTTCTCTCAGAAAAAAATCAAACTGCTTTAGAAGTACTTGACTATTTTGAAAATTATTACTTTCACAGTATTGTCTTGAAAACTACTTATGTGCTTTAAGTAGAAAATCCCATCTCTGCATTTTGACTGAGCAATAATTATAATTTTTCTTGTTTAAATATCCCTCCTGAGATACCCAGTTCTCCTCTTTGGTATTTTTAATCTTTCCATGAAATAAAAGATGAGAAGTCTTCTTTAGTTACTTTCACATGATTCTGTCTGGTAAGGAGAAGGCAAATGAAAAATATAATGATAGAGACTTCAGCTTGACTTTCTCAAAATTCGATCTGATCTGTGGAATCTCCTGGTTATTTAAAAAGCGACTTTAAACGTTTTTATGTTCAAAAATAAATAAATCTTTTAGTGGGATCATACCCTATTCCATAATAAAGTCTTGGGAGTTTGCTTTAGTTACAGGTGCAATAGTACGTGTGCATAGAACTGCCTGGAAGGGTCAGTGTAGTATGTTGGTAGGAGAGAATAAGATAAAGTTATCCCTAAACCATCTTTCCTGATTTGGAAAACTAACAAGATGTGAACAGCCCCTCAGTAAATGTATTGGAGTATCTTTTGAATTCTTGCCACTTGAAGTGTCCACTCCAGACTGTTTTGTTGATCCAGAATTTCTACAGCATGTTAATACCAAATTTGTCGTATATACCAGTTCAGTACTTTGCTAAATGGGAGGAGTGTTTGCCACTGAGAGACTATTTCAAATTTTGGGCACTCCAGAAGTAAAAACTAAAGATCTGCACATTGTATGTGTGTTTTTCTCTTTACAATTTAGCGGTGAGTTTGCTTGAACTCTAAACTAGGCTATAAAAGACCACCCAGAAGACCTTTCCGTTGATATACTCCAGTGAATTCTGTCATGGGCTAAAAATGAGGCATATGTTTTGTTTTCCCCTGTATGTTGTTTGGGTTTGGATAATTTCGTAATGTTGCATGCAAGTTCTTTTAAATGTTTAATCAGCTCACACCCTTGGTTTTGAGGGCTTATCTGTGTTTTATAAAAGTGGTTGACTATACATTAATAGAGAATTTGTCACTTTTCTGTGTTGCTTAATGTCTTTGCAACTGACTTAGTCAAGACTTAACAATTTAAAAAAAAAATTTTTTTTTTTTTTTTTGGTAACTGCTTGTGTGCTGTTTCACAGTGTGGGTCCAGCTTTCATTCCTGAGCTCTGTCAAGATAAGCCAGGCTCAATGACCTCCTTCCCAATTACTTGGAACCAGTTTTATGTCAGCCTGACATAGACACATTTCTTTTACTCATTGCAACTCTCTTTTTTTATCCATCTATCTTCAACACTTTATTCTTTGCCTTTTCACTGCCTTTTAGGCTATTCTCTCTATCTCTGTGATAGGCTGTGCTTAAACCAAGACTTTCAAGGGATGTAGCCAGATAAGAAATGAAATTCTTATGTCCTGCATATTAGGATAGGTTGCTCTTGAGTTATTCACAAGCAAAAACCTTAACGTCAGTTGCTGAGAGAAGTGATTTGAAGCCTTCTGGGATGGATCTTGTAAGACTGAAGAACAGGTGGATTAGGCAGTCTGTCAAATTAGCTCAAAAAATTGGAGAGCGCTTCTAAGGAGTAGAGTTGAAATAAAATAGAAGAAAATCGATTGATAATGTGATTTTCTGTGTTCTAAAATCTATTTAGGAATGGGTGTTCCTGTGGTCACATGGAAAAATCAGTCTGCAGGCAGTAATAATAATACTTTTGGAAGAAAGGGAATCTTTATTAAAGAAACAATACAGCAAGTTATTGAAAATACATAAGCAAATTGGAAGTCTCAAGGAAAATATGGAAGAATAGTCTGGTGAGGTTTAAACATAAAACCATTGTTTCCTGTTTTGCCAAACTATGTTTGTAATCTTGAATAGTTTTATCTTGAAAAAAAAGACAGTTTTGGGAACACGGCAAGAGAGGAAACCCAAGGAAATCTCTAAGAGCTCTGGCGAGATTAGTCATCTTTGTCAATGACGACATTTTCTTGATGATTATTATGTAGAGAGCTAAAATGGAAAATTGGAAACGGGTTATCTGAAGAAATTATCTGGAGAAACAGTGGCAATGGAAATGGGTGGAAGGCTTATATAGGAGGCTTGTGAGCATTTGAAAATGTGCTAACAATGGAGTATTCATTGATAATCACATCAGCTTTATACTAGAATCTATGAGAGGAAGCAGTTGTAGGGAAAGCATGAAGTTAAGCTAATGATGATATTAAAGTGGAAATCTGAAATCACAATTCATATGAAATCATTACTCTTAAAAAAACAGCCAAACAAAAAAAAGTGTAGGTACACAAGGAGAAGAAAAATGCTGAAGATATACCCACTACTTATTAAAATCCCAACAGAGAAATAAAACCAAGCTATTGCATCATCTTCATACAGGTCTGATTTTATGAATTGTGTTCTTGTAACACGCTTCAGGTACGTTAGACAGTTCTCTTTCTTAAAACTTGTATTATGAGAGTATAGGTGACATGATTTACTTGGCTCTTGATTTTGCTGGGAAGAGACTTCTGGTTCTTTCCAGAGAACATGTACATTTAGCTGTAATTAACAGGGGACTTAGCGTTTAGAGTACGTGCTGCTGAACAGTGTGCCTGTTGGAAGGTAGAATGAAAACTTTTGTCTAGGTAGGAGCAATTTGTAAAGATTAGTAGAAGACTTGGTGTGGAATTAAGTTATCTTAAATAATTGAAAGACTTTTATTGCCAAGTGATATCAGATTGAGTAGGGGAAGAAGGAAACGCTGTGAAATACAATTGCACGATTCATAGTGTATAAATGCTAATCTTGGCATGGAACTGTGTATGTATATGTGTATATATATTTGAAATATCGCAGTTAAACAGCTGTAATAGTGGACTACTACTGAATAGGTCAGTCCATAACCCCTATAGTTCTAGCTACATATTCCTTTCCAGTTACAATGAACCAAGTGATTCTTCAGTCGAGAATGAATTAGTTCAGTGACTTGATCCAGCAGAACTCAATTTCTGTGTGAAGTTTTTCTGTTTTTTATTGGAGGATTAATTTTCCAGCATGTCAGTTCATTCAACCAACTCATCCTGTACCCACACAGTTGCCAGTTGTGACACAAAAAATGCCGCAGGAGCACGCAGCCAGGGTTTGGAAGAAGAGAGCAGGACCAACCCTTCTGGTAGCAGCTGATAGTTACCCTGGTGTAGAAGTAAGGTCCAAAACACACATTAATGTTACATTTGTTATACTACTTGTCTTTTTGATGGGTTTTTATTTCATTATCCTTTTAAAAAATTTCATTCAATGTAGTTTTCATGTATTTTCAGATAATACGCTAAATTCTTTTCAGTTATTGTAGGAAACATAGCTAGAGGAAAACAATGTTAAGCTGTCGTTTGGTAGCTGTGTGAACAAGGTTCACTACTTTTTTCAAAAAGGTAGAGGGAGGGAGACAGCATGCTGATGAACTCTATCCAAATACCACTTAATGGAGCCGGTAAAGAATTGTGTTTCTCTTTGAGTTTTCACTTTTGACACTTCAAACTTCTGTCACTTTTTTCTAATTATCCTTCATGTTCTGCTCAAGCTGATGCAAGGCGGATGATACTGAAACATGCAGTCCCTCCGGCCTTCCTTTCCCTTCTCTCAGCCCTCGGTATCTGTCTGTACTGGCATGCGTGGGGAGCTGAGTTAATTCATTGATCCCTCTGAAAACAAGGGATTTTTTTGTTTTGAGGGTTTTGTTGTTGTTGTTTGCATGGTTAGCTTTCAGCTGCATCGCTTCAATCAGACTCTCGCTGCACGAACACTGGTGTTGGTACAGAGACTTGGCAGGACCATGTGCTAAGGGTGAGATTCCCTTTCAGTGGCAGGATAGCTTTAAATTAGACTGCTCTCTCTGAGAAACTACATCACAAAGTAATGATCCTACCGTCTTTGACTCGGTCATAAAGAAGAATGTTTCAACAGTTTTACAATATTCCCTTTTGTCCCAGCTGTCTGCCCCTTCTCCTTGGAGATCCCCACTCCTAGAGCAGTTGGCCAGAAGGGCTGTGAGCCTGCAGCTCATCTTGCTGCACACCACAGTCCTGTGGGTTCATGCAAACCAAACTGCCCTGGTTTTTAAGCTGGGGCTTTGAATTGGAGCAGCCGGGGCATGTGTTTGTATGCTGCCTCCTGCCAACTCCGCAGTGCGGGTAGGAACCTCCTGCAAAAGGGGAGGGGACGATACCTGAGAGAGGTAACGCTGTGAATTGCCTCAGCGAGATTTGCCTGAACTTGTCGTAGTTTCTTCTTATAGCTTACAAGCTGACTGATTTATTTTCTATGTGGCAAAAGTCTAATAGCTGTCTGCTATCTGTTTGTTATATAGCTGTCTGTTTGTTATACGAATGATGCAGAGAAGTGGACGAATGATGAAATGAAATATGACACAATTATTTCAATTAGTCAAGACTGGAGAAGGCTGTGGAGAATTTCAGAGAAACCTCAGAGACATTGATAGAGGGGCATTAGGACTAGAAATGAAAATAATCTCTTGATAAATGCACAGTATTTTTACTAAAAAGAGCAATTATAGTGTTTATGCGTACCGCTGAGTGAATTAACTGTGCGATCTCTGGAAAAAGGCCAAGATATTGCAACAAGGAACTGATTTGAAAATCTTTACTCCATAGCATTACTTATCTGAAAAGCAGAGAGACTATTATATATGGAGTGAAATAAAAAGTGACACTTAAATTGTCTTCATGCTAATAAGTAAGTTGAATAAATCTTCAATAAAAGATTATGTACCTCTCATTACACAAAATCCAGATGAAGGACAGCAGAAATACAAAAGGTCCTGTAACTGCAGTATAAATGATTAAGCACATAAAATGATTTCTGTATGAAGCAATCTTCAAAAAGTAGGGACAAATTGAGTAATCTTTTACTGATTTTGGTAGTTGCTTGTTATACGAGTGCTCCAGTTGATTTAAATGTAACACTTAGCAGCATTCACAAGATCTCATTTGTCAAAGCCTTGTGGTTATTTAAGATATTATCATCTGTCATCATCCTTTCACCTCCCTCATTTTCCTCTCCCCTCTCACTCTCTTGCTGTCACAGCTTATGCTGCTGGTTAAGGCAGATCTGAGCTAACATTCTGGATTTTGCGCTGAATGATGTTCTCTCTGCAGGCTTGGAGAGGCCTGGCACCTCCAGCAAAGGGGCAGGGGGGAAGGCTGGCAGTGATAATATTAAAAGCTACATTGAGCTAAAGGTTTTATTTAGCTGCTCTGCATCTGTGAGATTTTGAAGAGTCTAGGACTTAAAAAGATTTAAATTACTTCAGTTTTTCATAATAATTCTGTATATTCCTGTTGGGCAAAGAATATTGGATGGATTTTTTTTTTTTAATTGTTTTAAAGAACAATCTGTTCCTCAGCCGTCAGCAGGAATCTCTTACGACTAATAGGAATTTCATAACTTGACTGAACAGTAAGCTGAAATATATGATGGCAAAGTTCACAGAAGGATTTTTGAACAAATTGTAATTATTTGAAATTATACGGATCCCCAGTGTAAGTTCGGAAATCTTGAGGGCCTTGGGGTGGTTGGTGATGGTGGTGTTTGCATTGCAGCCAAGCTAAAACACTAAGTTGTTGAACAGAGTAATTATCTCCTGGGCTGTGCAGTTCTACCTGGTTTACATATTTTGCTTCTCTATAACCAGCAAAATCAAAAGTATTGGTTATTCTTTCCAAGATCTCCTACAGTTGTTAAACACTATTGCAATGGTATAAAGAGAACAGTTTGTTTGTTGATTTGGTTTTTGTTTGTCTGTTTGACATTGATGTATTCTTTTCGAGATATTTTTTTCCTGTAAGTATTGAAGTTCTAAGTATAAGAATCATGTTGTTGTACACATCATGGACTATAAATAGTATTCTGTTGTGTCTTATAGCCCATGCTATATCTGGAAAGATAAATACAAAGTTCAGTATTACTGGTAGGTGTTTAGACAGCTGTACTGGTTGTCTCTGATATCCATTTAGATTTGCAAGACAGATAGAGGATGCTCATGTCAGACTGTTAAAAGCTGTAGTACAGGATACTCACGTGACGACTGAGTAGCAAATTCCTTCCCTCATGGTTTGTAAGTGGCAGAAAGGGGTTGAGTTCCACATAAAATTGCTATCTTTTTATTTTATAAAAAAGTCTTTAAGGTATAAAACATGCATATCTTGCATGTCCTCTTTTGTAACTACTGGAGGCAGGAACCTTAAAATTGATGGGAAAAGCTAGCTAAAGATACGTGCTTTTAATACATTGATTTTCTTTAAAAAAAAAAAAATCAGCATTAATATACTTTACATTTTTCTTCAGTGTCATTGAGAGAAGGTATTTTGATTGAAAAGCTATTGTTTTTTCCTCCATTTCTTATCAGTGGCCACTTCCTCTGAAGATAGAATCTGAGTCTTGTAGCATCAGTATATAAAATCAGAATGATTAATAGCTCAATTACTTTACATTAATTTTAATGCTTTTGCCTTCAAGCGAAAACACACAGCATGTGTCACGTGCTTCTCAGTATGTAAATAAATCGTGTGTTTCAGGAGCACCTTCTGTGGCTTTAGAGAGTGTTCTGTATGTTCTTTTTATCTGTGTTACACTTGTGTATCAATTTTTATAAAGGCCTCCCTGCAAATTCAGTTTTTCTATGAGGTATCATGTTTTATTTTGTGCCATTTACAGCTTATTAGGAATTTTTCTATTACCTAGCAAGTGTTCAAATGCAATAAAATAGTCTGGGATTTCTGCTATATATAAAATCTTATTAAAATCCAGACAAAAAGACTTCAAAAGCGAGAAGACATTTTCCTCACATAAGTCATATATTTTAAGCTAATCTGATGATGCTTTGGGGACCTTTGGAGTGTGTGGAGTTGCCAGGACTTACCTGTCATGTGAGAAACCCAGGTTCACTTTTTTGAGAAAGTGGAATTTGTATCACAGGGGCCTGTAACAGGCTCAGCGCAGTCTAGGACTAAATAGTAAAGTTCCTGGGGACTCTTGACAAGCAATAACTTAAGATCCATGGTGTCAAATCAAAATGAATTTTGGTAGTAAGTAATGAAGACTCTGCTGATCCAGGAATTAGATTTTACTTTCTGTACTCAGCCACAGGGAAGATGCAGTTTTCTCTGGTCCTTACTCAAATTCCAATCGTGTCTAAAGAGTGTATTTTTAAAACCATCAGCATTCCTTGAAAATACGCATCTCAAATGGGAAATCAGTAGTCCTATGTGTAACATGGAATGATCCTCATTCTTTTTTTTACTGCAACTTACATACGGAGCAGGACATTCCATTTTAAAATGTAGAACAATATTCCACAAGTCAAACCGAGGAACTGTATTTCGAGTTGAGAACAATATCCATTTCTTGGAAAAATTCTATGAATGCTTTACAGTGGGGTTACAGTTCTAAAGTAAAATTTCTAGGGCAGATGCGTCACTGCATTAAAAACACTGACAACTTTCCATCGTGACATTGCGGGAAGGTTTTCCATCTTGTGGGGTTGGGGAGGGCAGAAAACATGACCCAAAGCTCCCTCCTGTTGATTTTCTATCAGTTAGATGACAGGATCTGGTTCATCCTTCCCTGGCAAACATCCTCATGTGCTTTCGGAGCCCTTTTCTGTTTGTCTGATTGGAAAGTGTCCTGGATGACCTCTCTCAGCTGCCAGTCATCTCTTAGAACACTTCTGAGATGTAAAGGGTATCTTAGATGGTTGAGTTTGTGATACTGCTTAGAGTGGCATTAAGAGAAATCATGCAATTGCAAGCTCACATAAAGCTCCCCTAAAGTAAGTGCTTCCGGCTGATTCCTTTTACTAATTTTAATTTTATTAACTTTTTTGTGTCTGGGATAATACTTTATTTCATTGCTTCATCTACATTATTATAGTCCCCTCCCATATGCCACTCTTGATACTAAATTTGATTTATTGGACTCATCGATGTTTTCTATTAAGTATTTTTTGATGAGCAAGTTGAGCCACATTGATAAATGCAATTCAGAAACAATGTGTGCTTTTTATTGTGGGGTGGGTTTTTTTGTTAACCAGACATGAAATGTAATTATCCCTTAGTGTTACTTCATTGGTGCATAAACATGTGCAACTGTTATCCTGAGAAGAGACAACTAGAAAGTATGAAACCAAATGAGAAGTGGGAAGGGGGGGCTCTGGTGTTCGCTTTGGAAATTTTTCTTTCAACTCGGCATCCCAAAGCCTGGATTGAAGGGGAAAAAAAAATAAAGGTTTTAATGAGTGTTATTGTCAGGCTGAAAAGGCCAAACCTTTCACTCTTCTTTAGGATAATGAGTTGTAAGGATTCTTCACAAGTGCACATCCACCTTTTCCAGGTGTTTAACGCTGGAGAGAGCTGCAGATGCCAGTCACCACTTCTATATTTTTTGAGCATTCCTTTTTCATTTTGAGTGAGATAGCAAGTTGAGTAATGTAGTAAAAAAAAAGAATTTTGAATTTGATAAGCCCTAAAGCAACTATGTTTTGTGCCTAACAGTCATGTTTCTATGTAGGTCTTAGTAAGAGGTTTGGTGTTTGTGTTTTTTTCCCCCAGACATCTCTTTGAATAAGTACTAGGGATCTTAAAGTGAGGTTTTGAGAGGCCACTATTGCGAGCAGGTAGGGTAGTAAGACTTTGTCAGCTTCATTTCTGCAGAGTTTTAGTGACAAAAAGAGCTGAGCTTACCCTAGGATTTTAAGAGCACATATTTCTAATAGAACTTGGCAGTTCAAGGGCTAAAGAAGCATTTTAATCTTTTGTGCCCACCCAGTCTCTATACAAATGTAAATATGTCTGTCTTTAACAATTTGCCAAGAAATGTGGTTTTAATTTGTTAGCAGCAATCCCACTCCCTGCAGCTCTTTCGGAGTCAAGTCACAAGTCTGGCGGTGCTTTGACGTTTTTCTCTGTCATGGTGTCATTGTTTATATGATGTCTGCTTCTGCTGTCCTCCTTTTTATGCCTGGAATATTTTTCTTTAATTATTTCGCTGCCTAAAAGGAATTTGGGATTACTAGACAGGATGAGAGCCGATTAGCTTTTTTTCTTTCTTTAACAAGTCCTGAAGTTCCCATAGGAAATAAATAGTATTCCCAAAACAGACAGTGTTTTTTATTTTTTTTTAATTAACTAAAATTATTAAGTCTAATAAAGAAAATAAAGGAAGTATCACCAATAATGGCTGAGTGTCTTGGTAGTATATGGAGTGCCCATTGTTGTTATTTATGACTCTCTTTGCCTTCTATTGTGGACTTATTCCAGCCTTAGGGAGTTTACATCACTCCTAATAGCAAAAGGCTCTCTGGTTCCCACAGAGTCTTTCAAAGACTGACTCATATGCCTTATGTTAATTGTTCAGCTCTCAAAATACAGCACTTACAGGGTGTGGTTCCAAGGGGAAAATCTACTGTACTTAGAGGGCATGTTCAGAAGTGTTTCACATATAAATCATTTTGATTTTTTGAACACCTTAACCCTTTTCTGTCACTAGGTGATAAGTTATTAGAAAACAAAATAAAAAGTTGACGATGGCTTGGTGAGGGAACATGTGAGCCCTTAGACTCTGGACCATTAACTCCAGTCTGACTCAACTCACAAGTGACACGGCTTGGGCATCTTTGCCTCTCTCTGAGGTCTGTTCTTTACACCATGGTGTGATAATACGCTCCAGGCAACGCTTGTGCCCCATCCTTAACCAGATGCAAGTCAGAACTGAGCTTTATTGCTTATCAGCAGCACTGAGTTTGGCTGGACAGGAACTGTCCCGAGTCCTCCTGGATTTTGTACAAAGTGCTATTTTCCACCCATTTTTTACTTCATCTACACGAATTGCCTTAGTGGACTGGTGATCCTGCCCCTGTGTGCCATGTCCATGTCCTCAGCTGAGGGCTGAACATTTCGGAGAATTAGCTTTACCATAAAGCAGAATGAGGGATAGTTGAAACGCTTCTGCTCGCGTGTCTGTTCTCTGGCCATGTAAGAGTGCGCTCTGGCTGCTTTGATGCAGAACGATTGTGCAAGATCCTTCAGTCTGAGTGTTACTGGAAATCAGAAGAGTTTCTACAGACTTTACAGTTCAGAGTCTTTGTCCTCTCTTGAAAATAGCAAAGCTCTTGACTATCTTAATAATATTCCCTTCTTTAATAGTTTACAAAATATGAAAACGTATTTAGTCAAGTGAGGGGAGTCCATACCTCTAACAAGAATAGAAGCAGCAATTAATCCCTCAGATTAAACTAGTTAGGCTTGATTTCCAAGGTTGAAATCACATTGCGTGTATGTCCCGTGTGTTTTCTGCCCGCTGTGTTGCAGCCTGAGTGGACAGAACCTCCTGCATCTCTCAATACACACAAAAATGTTTGCGTAACTTGCCTCTGGAAGGAAGGCTCAAAACAGCTGTAAGGGTTTTTTTTAAACTGTTGAAATGGCTTTATTTCTTTGCCTGACTTTCTGCTTACAAAACAGGAACTTCTCACTGGCTTATTCTTTGAGAAAGAGCTGTGAGGTTTACCCCCCCCCCCACTTTAAAGTAGAAATAAAAATAAAAAGGGGGAGGGCTTAATTCCCTATAAGCGATGGGTTCCTCAGGGGTGTTCCAGGCAGCGGTTGTGTACACGCTTTGGCCTCCGCAGTTTTTCCTCTACTTTCTTCAGTTCTTTCGTACCGCCTGCCTCCAGTCTGCTAACTTCGTAGTGCAGAGCAAGAAATGGTCAAAGTAAGCACCTCCTATGTTCGAGCCCCGATCAGGAGTTGCATCATGCAGGAGTGATTTAAGAAATTCTGTCAAAGAAAAGGAGATGCACAAAGCCTCTTCTCTTCTGGACTTTGCCACATGTTTTTCTCCCCTCCCCATAGCCTCCCAGATAATACTTTTTTGAAGTAGTTGATAGTGAAGTCAGCAAATGGCCCTTCTCTCGTTGAGATTGTTTCATTGCGAGAGGAAATGCTCACAGCTTGAAGAAAAGGAGCGTTTTCCTTCCCTCCCTCTTGCCCCAATCTCACATTATAGAAAACCACGGTGCTGCTGTTAGCTGAGACCAGAAAGAATTCCCCTGTTGTCCCGTAGTAGCCAACCACTACGAGCTGCGAGTGTTTGAATGGTCGTATTAAAAGTTTTAACCCTTGCTGCCTTAACTGAGCAAATAACGCTCTGTATGTTTTTTGGTAAGCATGGAAAATTATGGGAATTCTTCTGAGAATAATTGTATAGACCACTGCGCCAGTCAGTCTCTTCAGAAAAAAAAACAACTGACAAACATGCTCCTGTCTGCAAGAGGGATTCCTGGCATTTGTCACAGTTTGAGCCACAAAGATGTCAAATATTTGCCAACAGTTTCCTCAGACGGTTTGGAAAGCTACATCCTTTACATTACAGTCTTGTTTGTTTGTGGTATATTTTAGCATATGAAATATGTTCGTTGGGAGTCTGAAAGGGGAGGGAACTGACTAGACTCCCAAATATTAAAAAGATTAAAAATGATTTTGTTTCTTTTAGGCAGCTCAGATTAAAATAATAAAGAACATCTGTAAGTCTTAGTCTTAGAAATGGAGTTTTATGTTGAATAATCATAGCTTGATGTGTCATGTTTTAAACCTGTATTTTCTTTTGGAACAGAAAGAAGAACTTTCCAATGGGACATCTGAATATTTTACTGAATCTGCTGAGAACAAGAAGCTTAAGATTAGTCTGAATGAACAGATAAAGCAAGACATCTTGAAAGAAATGTATGTCACTATTCTGTCTAAGGTGTTACATTTATAATCTGGTAAAATTTAGGTTAAGAGAACCTAGCCTATGTAATAAAATTTCAAATAATATAAACTTCTTCACAAAAGATTATTTTAAATTGCTAAGAGACTGCTACTCTAGCGTGGATAAGCACATAAAATGATCATTGTTGTTTTGCACAGCGTGAAAAAAGCTATTACAACCCATGTAGAGATCTCACATAGCACTAGGCAGAATCAAAACAGGGTGGTTTTGCCTTGAATGAAGCTCTGAGCCAAAATAAATATCTGACATTTGAATCTGGTGAAAAACACTTTGCAAACATATTTTCTTTGTTCATTTGGAGAGTCTGCAGTGTATCATGGTGTTAGTCTGGATCTTTGGTCACAATTCAAGGGCATCCCCGCTGTAGTGGATGGGGAGGGCTGGTTGGTGAGCTGAACATTTTCCTGGTGTTGTGCTGTACCACGAGGCCATTCTCAGTTGCTCGAGCTGCCAGCAGCCCCAAATCAACTGCAGAATTGGGGATTAGCTGTGAACCCTGGCAACTCTTTACCCCTGTTGTCTCATCTGCGGTGTCTTTAGAAATGAGGTTAGATTTGGAGGGATGCCAGCTGTACCTATTTTGGAAGAGCCCTCTTTCTGAGGAGCTCGACATCTGCATCAGCAGAGCAGCAGTCTAAGCGTGGCAGAATCCACGGTAATATCTTTAGACTCAAAATCTTCCATAGGCAGCTTCAGAGCTTGTGCATAAGCCCATGTGAAATCCAGGTTTGTAGGTGACACGCTGCTGAGGAGCATTTATGCACTGATGCTCCATCAGGTCCCTTGTGATCCCATTTTCCTCTATAATTCCTTTTAGAATATCATTTATTTGCATTACCTAAGTCCTTCCCAGATGAATGGACTTGATACTAGATGAGTAGTGGTTAACTTTAAAGTAATGCTTTGAAATGTCCTGGGAAAAATTCCAGAGGAACATTCTAAAATAGAGATTAGAAACTCTCACACAGAGAGAGGCGCACACTGCCCCTCCCCGCCTGCCCCCCTCTATTCTTGAGATATACATTATGCATGTAAATATATGGGAATGGTTTGTAATCATTTAGGCACTTATGAAATACTATTTTATCTAGCCGGTTTGGGAAGGAATTCAATATACTTATGCAGTGTTGACCTTTCACATCTGTAATGAATCCAGTTCTGCCTCTTGGAATAGAATGTGAACTCCTTCATGGCTGAGTCATTAATTAATAGGGTTCCCCTAGTGCAGTGGAAAATCGGATGGATAACGCTTGATATTATCCACACTAAACAAACATTACTGCTTGTCAAGATGATACACAGGGGTTTATTTTCCACATTCAGAAAAGAGTTGCCCGAGTGGTGTTTCAGAGTTTGCAAGAAGGGCAGATTGATGCAGTGAAGATTCTTTTTTAATTTAAAAAAAACAAAATTCATTTTTCTTGCAGTGTGAAAAGGATGGAAACAAAGCAAAGTACCACGAGCAAGCCTCAAACCAGCAAGGGCTCTACGAATGTGTATCTTGGCTCAGCGGACTTGCAAACAGGGACCGGCCGGAGCGATTGTCGGACTGCTCTCCGTCCTCAGTCTGAAGTGAAACGTCGGAGCGCAGGACGGCCAAAGGGCTGCATCAATAGAGCTGAAAGCAACTTGGAGCTTCTTGTTTCGGAGCTGGCAGATGATGTTAATCAGAAACAGCCAGCTGATGCTAGCAGCCAGCAAAAACCTCACTCTGCGGAGCGGTTCAAGTTGAGGCTTCTAAGCGAGAACCCTCCTTATAGCTGTGAGTCAGCACTGCTGGGTCCAAAACAGAGTGAACGAGCGACCCAAACACGGGCTCAACAAAAGAGCTGTGGTTCTGAAGAAAAGATAGAGCATTTTAAAAAAGTATCCTCCGAAGGGGCTCCTTTAATTCCTATCAATCCAGAAATGAGTAAGCGTGATGATGGTTGTTTAGGTTCATTCCTGGAGGAGAAGACTCCGCTTAATTCCAGGTGGTTTTCTAAAGATGTGACAAAGATTCTATCTGATGAGGAGTCACTAACTTTGGGAAAAAATCTCTCCCAGCCTCTTTCTGTGAGGAACAACATAGTACAGACACACAAAATTGAGCCAAACGTAACCACTGAAGAATTGCCTGTGATGCCATCATCTTGTTTAGAACCACAGCCTGTGTCTTCGGAGCAGCTTACCCAAAAAAGAAAAAAAGAAGCTGAAAATGGTCTCAGGAAGTTAAAACTGCGAAGGCTTAAGAAGTCATAAAGTCTGAAATATTGCCTCAGTGGCATGAGTGGCCAGCCACATTTGTGTTTGGAAAGCATATGCAAAAAGTAGGAAGCAATTCAAAGTAATAAAAAATAATAAAAAGAAACAGTCAAAATTAGATAATGCTTTTAAAGACAATTTAGTTAATTAAGTATTTTAGTCATTTGGAACCGTAATGAAGATAAATTCTGAAGTCTTTAGGAATTAGAAATATTCTACAAACCAGTGTTTTATTTATAGAAAGAAAAATCTCTTATAATATCCACTAAGCAAAAATTTACATCTGCGTATATTTTAGTACTATTAAAAAGTCATATCAGCTAATGACAGCAAAAGTCAGTTTTGTGACCTATTAGCTGCAGTTATTCAGTGTTTTGCTTGTTTCTGAACACATAGTATGTTTTAGTGAAAATTAATCCTTCGTCTCTCTGTGTTGGGAAGTTCATGGTTTCTTCATATGATCTTTACAACAGTAAGGCGAACTGAGATTATTTCAAATAAATATTTCACTGATAATTTAAGATACTTTGCTGATAATTTAAGACACGCTTTTTCAGTGGGATCTCGAAAGAACTATAGTTTTTGCTTGCTCAGGTTTGATCTGAACACTGATTTCTAACCCGAGTTGTGATCATGCATTCAATCTTTGGAAAAATGAAGATTCATTTAATGTGTTCAGTCACCTGGATGTACAAGCATTACGATTGGGAAAAGTCCATACATAGCCATGCATACATGTCTTCGTGCATTCTTATTTCAAAATCAGCCCCTGTTTGTGTGCAAAGACTTTTTCGGGGTGCTAGCGATACCCAGGTTATTTCTTATTTTAAGACAGAGGTGATTTTCAGTTGCACAGTGGTTTTTAATGCTACTTTTGTAACTTGTACTCTAATGCGCTAAGGAAATGTAACTTTTTATTTTATGCTTATCTTTTAAAAAAATGTTTAAAATAAAATTAAAAGCAATTTTCTTTTATCCTCTCAAAATCGGTGTGACCACAGACATTTTATGCTAAACAATTCTGAAAAAATTTTAATATAGCTTCTCATGAGAATTAGTGGCTCAGCAGTTGACAGCAAGACACCGTCAACTGAAGAGCATCTTTCTGCTAGAAATAATTTCCGCTTTTGCGATAAGTAGAAAAGATTCTGCGTGCCTGCTAAAATACGTTTTCTCTTTTTTTCTCTCAGCCTGTTTGCGTGATGTTTCTCACAGCGCTTTGCAGGGAGGTTGCTAATGCTTACCAGTCTTTGGCTCTGCAAAAAGGTCTTTCCTAGGAAGGAGCAAAACCGAGGCTGCAAATGAACCTGGGTCTGGATTGAGGATAGTGCAAGGTATGTTTACTGGTGTCTTCTCTCTGGGCCAGGAAGGGAGTAAAAAGCACTTTTTAAATGGACTTAAAAGAGGTATAAGGATATTTAAGTAAGTATTTATCACAAAAATAAGAGTAATTAAAATAGAATAACAGTTTATATTGGAGTTTTAGCGTATATTTTCCAGATAGCTTCTTTAAGTGCTTGCAGTGAATAACCGATAAAAAGTGGTACAAGCACGTATTCCAGACTGCAGTTATAACTTTTCATTATTTCTCATTCGCTTTTGCTTAGATCTTTGTGAATTTCCCATTCTGTTCCTGGTTGTACCAGATACCTACAGCAGGTTTGGAGGATTACGCAGTGACAGACACATGCTGAGTTTACAAAATCAGTTCTTTTCATTTCATTCCTGTGCAGAAAAAGACCTTGTGTATGGTTTTCTAAACTGGGAAACACACGGGTTGTATCTGTGAAAATCGAGGATGTTCTTGAGCAGGTGCCCCCCAAACTCTCACTGCTGACACTTTGGGGTTCTGAAGCTTCTCTTCTCCTTGCCTCTCTCCAAATCCACTGAAGTATTAGAAACCAGAGAGCAACCACATATATTTTGTATCATTGCATACTGTTATTATATATAGTTCAACCTTATAATTACAATTAAGTTTTAATCGGAACTGAATAACATACCTGCATGCAGCCTTACAAATAAATGTTGTACCTCCAGAGGGAACTTGGGTAGATTCAATCCTTGTCCTTCTAGCCAAGAACACTTTGATTTTTCCTTTAGGATGTTTTGTGATGTTATTTACAATGCTGGTTCTGCTGGCATGGGAATGTCCACGTTTTAAAGCAGTGATCTTGTAACAGTGAGAAATGTGGGGTTAGGTTGATTAAAGGCGTTAGGGCCTAGAGATATTCAGAATGAAGGCAAGTGGACTTTCTCAGAAGTGCGCAGCCGCATCATTCTTACTGTAATTCCAGACTTATTAGGTTCCTTGGCTCATTTGAAAGACCCTCTGCTTTCTAGCTGCCTATTTAGAGCTTAATGACTTCAAAAAGCTGTCTCTTGGATCCTCTCAGAAATGTGGTTATTCAGGGAAAAGCTTTGAATTCCTGGTCATTTCTGGATTTGCGATGGTGTCACTGCTCAAAACTCTTCATTCTTTTGGCTGCTATAAAAGTTTCCCTTTTGCAAACCTGACGTGTGAGGCTGTGACACCCAGGCCGTGTTGTTACCAGATGCCTCTGCTATCTCTGTACGTTAAGCCCAAGGTTGTCTTCTCAGCCCTTGTGATTTTCTTTATCTACAATCCACCTGCACCCAGATCACTGGGAGAGCGCTGGTCTGGAAAACGAGCTGGGGTCAAATTAGCAATGAGCCTCAGAGCAGAATTAGCACACCGTTCTGTTAAAAGTAATAAGTATTTAAGACAGCATTCTGTTCCAAAACTGCATTGAAGCACACAAACCATTTATTTGATTGGGTGGTTTTTCGGTTTGTTGTATTTGGTTGTATTTTTTTTTTTTTTAGAGCTTGTTTGCATTGCTCTGAAATATGTGTAGGTGTAAGAGTGGCTAAAGTCCACAATGCCAAGCTTACATTGAAAAATACATATATTTCTTATAGAGAAGTAACTGCTATTCCAAACTAGCCATTTTTTTTTAATGAATCATCTGGTTAATTCGCTCTGTGCTGTTTGCTGATAGTGAAACAGCCCTTTTCTCGCCAAGCACTTTCTCCTGTGCGCAGACTATCGTTTCCATTATTCTTTACATCAAAGTAGTTAAAAATATTTGTTTAGTGAACTTTTGTGTTTAAACACACATCAAAAGCTAGACCGGCCTTGTACAAATTCGTTTATAAAGAGGAAGCCGGCTGATGTAAAATCTCCCTTGCCCAGCGTTGATCAGCAGGAAGGTTTTAACTACTGCAAGAGTTATTTTGAGTAATTAACTTTGTGCTGGTTCTGATATTCCCCGTCAGGTGGTGGGGTTCTGCATAGCAGGGGCTGGAGCGTGCGTTAGCACCTTATTTCCATTGCATAGCCGCGTTTCTTTGTTGTGCTTGACTTGAATAATTTCAAGAGTGTCTATTTCTAACAGAAAAGGAAAATTTTAAGAATGAAACCTTTCCTTGCTACTAAGAGTTTTGTCCAGGTGAGGTGTTAAAGAGCCTTTATTTTGTCAACATGTATTTCCTTCCCTCTCGCCGCTCTTCATGTGGGTCACGTTGGCTGAGTTTTAATTGACATTTTTATATCATCTTCTCATTGGCTTTTGAGTGGGAAATGGATTATTTTTAAGGAAAAAGACGGAGGAAATAATTTGTTGTTCGCAATTGAAGTAAGAAAGATGTGAAATGTCATTAGACTATCCCAGATTGCATGTTACGAGTAGTTATCCCTTTGCCTATATCAGTATCTAATAAAAGGTTTAATGCAGTATTAAAAGGCTCTAATGCAGGCTTGAGCAAACAGAGTTAATTGTATCAGAACCTTGTAGCCAGCAGTGGGAAGTGTGGGTTGGCCTCAGAAATTAGCTTTAATAAAAGGCACTCCTCACTTCTTTGCTTTCTACTTTTTTCTTCTCTAATAAGCATTAACTAGCACCCAAAACCCGGTGTGAACGCGAAGGTGTGGGGTGGGGAACAGCACCCGGAGCCTTTCATCAGCCGGATATCAAAGCCTTGGGCAGCGCAGCCCGGGAGGGCCATGAATATGCTGATTTGGATGGGGCAGCGCTGAGGGTGAGCAATTCCTTCAAGGTAAAGCAAGCTGGTGAGGGAACCTACTGCAAATTCTTTCATCTAATCCTTCAAGGGTTTGTGAACACAGTTCTTCCATCCTGCTTACTATCCTATTTATACTTAATTTAATTGATTTTATTTTATTTCTAGTTAAAACGGAACCGGCTAGTGCATGACCTTGTCGTTTCCATAGTCGCAATAAGGTGACGTTTTTACACGGGGACTTTTTGTTTGTTTCGTGTTGGCTTGTGCTGAGAAATCATAAAAGAGTTGTGGGAATGATGTAGTGTCACCAAGGGGTTTCAGCTGTAACTTGTCCAGGGAATTAACGTCCCCTGTCCTACCTCCTTTACTGTCCTTTTCAATTGTTCCAGAGCCAGGAATTGGTTCCTGTGAGAACCTTTTTTGATTGAGAATTCTGTGATTTGCTCCCGTTCTGTCAAAGTTGGATCCTTTAGTATAACTGAGACATAGTGCCTCAGTAATAGGAACTGGAAATCTAGCTCCATAGCTGCTTTATTTGCTGCCAGATTAATTGTTGCCTTGATTTCTGCATCAGATCTCTAAAGAAAAGTGTCTTGAGCTGTAACTCCAGAGATGGGCATGCCCCTTTTTAATATTAATATGATCTCATAGCACTCGAATGAATAGAGATTTATTTCTCCACCCTGTAGAGCAACTGGTTGAAACAATTTGCACATCAGAGGGAAGCTGTGGGTTGGAGCTGACACCGCATCGCTCCAGCGCTGCTGAACCTCCAGCTGGTGCCCAACGGGCCCTGCAGAACCTTCACCGCTTTCCTCCTCCCCACAAACTGGAATTCATCATTGCACAGCTATTTTACTGGGTTTTCCCCTTTTTTGGGAACCTTTAAAAGCAAACTGGGAAACAGTAATCATGGTGGCCACTGGTGTCAATACCGAAAGAAAAGGAAGTTGAAAAATTCTTAAATAGACTTAAATATTCTTGGCTCTGTTTAGCTGGGGAGGGGGAGCTTATGCAATCACTTCCATCTTCTGGGGAGGAAAAGGCTGAATCGGGCACTTCCCTTGTCAGAACTTCTGATTTTTGCGTATTTGGATAAAAACATTGAAGCCTCTGCCCTGTGACTTGTTTAAAACAGCTTCATCAGTGAAATTGCTTGACAATCCCAGTCCCATGTTTATGTTTGGGTCCTAAACTGGCTGATGTTGGTCGCTCGCTCGGCTTCAGCCATCCAAGCGCTACCTGGCTGCCATTGCTCCTATTAGCGATGCAGAAATAGCTGTTCCCAAGGCCCTTTCCCCCCGTGATGTGAGTATCTTGGCGTGCCGGCTGATGGAACGTGCGCCGTCAGCGCCTTTTCGCTCCCTTCCTCTCCGTCAGACGGGCCCTCTCCGCACGGAGCTGCCGCGGCTTTGATGTGGCTTTGTCAGCTCGAGCTCAACCAAGCCCAGATCGGGCAGGTTCAATGAGCTGCAGGCACAGCAAAGCTGAGGCAGCGAAGGGATGGGATTTATATAATTTTTAAAGCTTCGATGTTTGAATGGCAGCTCAGGAAACACACTTTTTTCAGTTCTTAGATGAGTAAGCATCCCAAGAAACTTCTCCTGACTAAACACAACGTATCTTCCCAGAGTTGTAAACTGTGACCTGGCAAAGTATAATCATTTCCACAAAAATAAACGTGCCTCACTATTCTAATGGGAAAGCCTTAAACTTCATGTTTCTGTTTATTTTCATGACAGTGGAAAACACATTCCAGCCCCCAGCTTGCTGGTGTTTCTGGGCTTTGCAAGATTTTTTTTTATATATATATTCACCGGTATTAAGTTTTGAAGGAACCACTGAGATACGAGGATATTATTTTAAAATGTCATTATAGCAATTTCACAGAATTCTCTTCCCTCCCCCTGTATGACTTGCATGGCTCTAATTTATAACACAATGAGGTAGCGATGAAATGTTAAATGGGAAGAACAGGTTGTATATGGAGAAACTCTGCGGTAACGAAATCTCTGCGTAGTCAATACAATACAGGCTGGAAATAAAGAAATGAATACTGCACTTAGGGCTTTGATGAGTTCTGAAGCTTGAGGTACCCAGGTTTTGCTCTCCATGGAATCTTCAGAGAGCTGAACAGCTTTGTCAATACATGAAGTCTGTAATTAGGATTTGCCTTACCTGTCAAATACATGTTCCCAGGACTAGGAAAAGCTCTGTGTGGTATGTGTTGGGTTTTTTTTTGTTCCTTTATTTTCTTTTGTGTAAAAGAAGGCAGACTCAGATTTGTTCCTACAGATTCAGGTGTGAATGTTTCTGTCATTTAGAAGAGGTAGTTGGCTTCTGCACCATTGGATTTGAGACCTGGGTGAGCAGTAAATGGCAGGAAGATGGTTCATTTAACATTAGAAGTACAGACAAGCATCACTTTGTACTTCTGAGGGAGGTGCAAGATTCTGTTATCTTTAAGTGGCATTTTTAGACACAATGACTTTGCTTTATTGCACATTGTAGAAGTCAGGGAACAAAGGGAAATAAATACTCATGGGATGCGTTTGATGAGGAATTACTGGTCAGATGGAGCTGATCTCGTTGAGTGCCCATTCAGGAGCAGGAAACTGATGATTCTCCAGTGCTTTTGTGGCACCTGATTGTGAAGGGTAAGAGCAGCCCCCAATTTCCCAGTAGTGTAGCAACAAGTTAGAAATCTCCTTTTAAAGTGAGTTTGAAATATCAAGTAACACTAAATAGATTTTACCCATTTTTTTGGTCTGTACCTTCTTTACAGCTCTCAGGAGTATGCCTTGCTATCAGATATTTTAAGTGTTCATTGTATTCATACTGCCGCAATCTTTATATAGAATATCTTAAGAGTTTCTTTTATGCTTTACAAAGCATTTTTTACCCTTTGGGAATCAGTGTAATCTATGGATCTCTTCCCGGCCAG
This sequence comes from Pampusana beccarii, assembly GCA_013399365.1. Lineage (NCBI taxonomy): Eukaryota > Metazoa > Chordata > Aves > Columbiformes > Columbidae > Pampusana > Pampusana beccarii. The sequence continues at coordinate 3,635,851 of VWYH01002416.1, read as the reverse complement.
GTCAGCAGTTTGTATCTGGTGGTGGCTCATTGGCCCACGCAACGTAAACTGGTTGCACAACTCCAGTCGCACCATCGCCCTCTCAGGGAACATTTGCCAAAAGACACCGCGAACAAGGGCCACACGGCTCCCAGCCCCCTGCCCCGTTTGATTCGGAGCCAGAGGGGAACCTGTCACCATCTAACCCAAAACTGACTTCACCGAAAGCAGCGGCAGGTCTTAGAAACAGAAACCAGCACCTGCGCTGGTTTTGCACAACTGCCTAGTCCAGGAGCGCCTTCCAGCTCAATAATCTCCACGCTCTTTTATGTTTTCATACAAAAAATTTAATAAATATTACTTTTCAAGATTTATTGCCAGGAACAACACATCAAAGATGCATTTTCATATAACACTAATATCACAATACAAGGAATCTTCATGATCTCAATGGTTAACCACCGAGATGACTATGTTTATAATAAGCCTTTTTGATCTTAAACGTCGTAATAGCACTTTGATTTCCTCACTTGTTAAGGCGGGCAGTGTAATCTATGGCAAACCTACACAGTGATCTTACGGGACATTCTACTGTTCAAGTATTCAACAACTAGCTTATTAGAATACTCCCTAAATGCAGTAGATTACAAAAAAAAAAAAAAAAAAAAAAAAAAAAAAAAAAAAAAAAAAAAAAAAAAAAAAAAAAAAAAAAAAAAAAAAAAAAAAAAAAAAGAGTCAAATCTACAAGTGGTTCAGTATTACATATTCATGGTGAGAAAAAAAAATAAATCAGAATTTACAAAAGAAGATTGCTGTGTTTCCAACTTCACACGCTAATTTGATATTTTAATTACATGCAACCACTCACATTTCATCTACATAAAGTAATAGCTCAGTTTTGTTCCCTTAAACTGCTTCTTTAGCAGGTTATCTGCCTCTCACTCGTTTTTCAAGTCTAAAGCAGCAAAAAAAATGTTCTAGTCTAATTATCTAAACTGCCTCAGTCAGTACTTACAAATAGTCTTAGAGTGATACTATGGAAGGTGTTTCAAACGTTTGACATTGTACAAAAACCAGCATCAAGGCATGAAAGCCCATCCTATTAAAAATAAACTATTTCAGAACACCTTAGTTTTGGCATATAGGCAACATGTAACGAGAAAATAAATTCAAAATAGAGAAGCCACAAGCTTACAATGCTATCAAAAACCTTCAACTCTAAACACGTACATATAAATAAAAAGGAATGATATTTTAAGGCTCTTGATTATTAAGTTAATAAATCAAATATACACAGTGATTAATAAAAAAAGAATTATTTACATATCTATACAAACTTCTATTTTTGACACATTTTCCTCTTTAAATTCTTCATTTACCAGCAACTGCTGACAAGTTCCCCCCACCCGCCCCCAACAAAAATACAATAAAAAAATAAATAATAAACTTATTTGTGATAGTTGCTGTGGTTCCGAGCTGCAAAGGCACTTTCAAATACAGAACTAGTTGTACGTCACCATAAAACCAATATACAAAAAACTCAAATTCAATAAATATAAATAAAATGTATCATTCTAAAGAAACTGTAGAAATTGGGACATCTGGCAGGAAAAAAAAAATATAACACTAAGGAGGAGTGATAAGGCTACGTGATACCTTAGGAAAGGTTTCCATGATGTATCAGCTACAGCTGAATTTACACGAGGGCACTTTTGACTAGTTTTGCATAGATGTGAAATGCAGCACTTGGTTTTCCAGCCAACCACAGCAACTATCCTTGCCAGTGTAAGCCAGCTTGTCAAAACTTAAATTAACACAGGGATTCTAAGTAAATAATAGCCTTAGACTCAAATATTACACAACAGTTTAAGAACTACAAGCTCTTGAGTGCCTTTATAATGATATTTAAAGGCCCTGCACGGCAGCACCCCACTGCTATACGATGTACTCCATTCGATTTAGGCTTTGTGCACTTTCCAAGTCTCTGTTGTCTTGTTTATTTGTCCAGTTTGGGTGTTTTGTAGGGGTGCTGTTGGGGGGCTTCTCATCTCTGTCTACCAAAGTGTAGGCTGGCTGCTTGGCGAATCGGGCCTTCTGCTGGTGTTTGTCCATGTCGTCTTCCTCCACCTCTGAATTGTGTGTCCTTATTTTGGCGATTTTAGAGTTTTTGTTTTCGTAGTCTTTAATGGGAACGGTATTTGCTCCGTGTTTCTCGATGGGGTTTTTGATCTGATTCAGCTGCTCCCTTACGTTGTTGGTAGTGTTGTCATCAGACGCCGTGTGAGTGTGGCTGCTCTGCTTTCGGCGCTTCCGAATGCACCAATAAAAAACAGTCACCAGGCAACAGATCCAGGCTACGGTGAGGACCGAGCTCAGTAACGGCACCAAGAAATCTGGAAGAGATACAAGACCAGTTACCCCTGTTGCAAACCAAGTGTTCCCATCCAAGCTTTCTACAAAAAAAAAAAAAGAAAAGCCAAATCTCCATTCTTAAGCCTTATTTTTTCATTGGGGTCCAGAATGTAATATAAGGGTAATCCTGACTTTTTAAAAATACAGGGTGTTTAAAGCAAGTTTAGGACTCAAAACATCTTCCTTACATGCACAGAGTCAAGTGATGGTTTGTCACAGCGCTCAGAGGGAGCATCAGCTGCCCTGTACCCAGTGCGGCTGGCACTGAGATGCCAGCACACCTGGTGCTGTGTGGAAAGCTAAAAACTGACACTTCTTATTTAATGTGAAAGGCTGCTGTAGTCAGGGGAAACATAGGACATTCTGGACACGAGGGAACGCTCACCTGTTTTGTTTTTCACCGGTCGCCGTTGCACTCTGACTTCCGCGACTGCAGCAATTAGCGTGTTGTTGCCATCGCGCTTACTGACAAGGTCAATAATCTTATCTGTGATGTCTTTGATCGGGTTTTCATCTTCCCCTATATCTTCTGCAGACTATGGAAGAAGTCAAACAATTAATACCACGTGCCAGATCAGATGCGTGGGTAATCCGCTATTTATAAACTTTCGCAATCACTTAAGCCTCTCGGTACTTTTAATACTTAAACAAAACAGAAACAAACAAAACCCCCAGCTGTAGGCAGAAACTAATAACGCAGAATTTTTGTCCCCATCTTTAAAAAGAAAACTAAAAAGCCCCCAAAAAGCAGCGCTCAAGACTCTTAACAGAAAAATGCTTTACCACCCCTATTAAAGTTGCCACCAGATGGTAACTTTCAGGTATGCACATGTAACAAGGATTTCTTCCCTGTTCTTAAAGGGAATTGGGATGGAAACTAAACCACAAGAAATGCTGACAAAGCCAAGAATTACGATTTTTATGAAATCCACATGTTGCACACATATCCAAGCAATTAACTATGAAGACATTTAAAAATATTCCAGGAATACTTACAATGGCAACATGTATTTCATTATTTGCCAACTGCGAAGGCTCACAGGTAATATAGATGGAATATTCAACAGAAACATTCTTCAGAATATTCAGATTCCTCAATTCACTGCAAATGTGCTCTGTGGTGAGTCCCTGGAGGATATAAAAAAGGCATTTAGGTTTTTTTAATATGTACGCACGCAAACACACGGGTATAAGAAATTATTTATTGCCCTGAAGTAAGAGTTCTCAGGGAGGAGGAGGTGGAATTCCCTCCAAACCGGATTTTGTTGTTCTCTGGACACAAGAGCCGCTACTTACCGGTGCCATCATTTCTTTGTTGAAGGTAAAGGTGATGTTGGCACAGTTGTCCTGGTAGTAAGAATCAGAATTGCATTTGGTCTTGACAGGCTGTTGATTGGAAGGCCAACATTCCCCCACGGCAGCACAGGGGTGAGTGAAACAGTGGTCGTCTTTAACAGGAACACACGCGTGGCCAGCTGGGCACTCGTTGTGACCTTTGGCGTGTATGACACAAGGGCGAGGGCCACACCAAACCTAGAAAAGTATAAATACCGCTGAGTAACTGCTGCTTACGGGCCAGGAGACAGCGTAACCCAAACCACAGCACGGCTGTACCTTGGAACAGGTGACTTTTCCGTTCGAACACTGACAGGTATTACAGTCGTCATCCCACTTGGCCCCATCTGGCATTACTCGAACACTGGTAATGCAAGGCCTTCCTGTAACTGAAGAGAGATAGGACGGAATTAGAAACTTAAAATAGGAAAAAAAGTGAAGAAAAAAAACCCCAAACAAACAAAAAACACCCCCCAAAACTTTCCTGAGTTCATCTAAACTTAGTGCTAAGTTTGCCTTTTCAATACTTGCTTTAAAACAACAAGTAACATCCCCCAGAGCCCCACCCAACCACAAACCCGTTAGCGTGCGATTACACAGATCTCGCTACAAGTTCAGGGAGCAGCTGGGCCAGCTGGAGGTACCTTCTTGGCATCCTGCACCACTGCGACCCGGCGGGCAAATGCAGCGATACCCATTGATTTCATCTACACAGGTAGCTCCAAAGGCACAGGGTGAAGACTGGCATTCATTGATATCTGTGATGGGAAGGGAAAAAAAAAAAAATATTACTCTATAGTACCCTTTTATTTTGTCAGAAAAAAAAAAAGAAAAGATGAGAGATTTGCCTGCTGGAGCTTTCTGTTCATTTTCTAGTGTCTACTCAGGGATAGATTCTTATTAGCAGCACTGGTATAATCCCAGAGCAGGTTCTTTGAAGTTTCTGCTGTGTGGTACTAACAAAGATCAAAACCTGACCCCTATGGCCACTTAAGCTTTTCAAGGGCAAGGACGCATTCTTTCTCACACAAACACACTTCCTCTCCTTTGACTTGCTCCAGTTTTGTCCCCTATGAGATTCTTCAACTGATGACAACATTAAACCCCTTTCCAGTTGTATTGTTACTATGGTACTTCTATTTCCATGGCTGTTATTAAAAAGGGTTAGTGTCCTCCTACCTGTAATTATTATTAAATTACAGGGAAGTGCATACATCACCTGAGGGCTTGTCAGTGGATTATTAATTGACAAGGTTTTTGGCTGGCACACTTTCATCTCAAGCAGCAACCTGTGCCACACAAGCACGTTCTAACTGGGAAGGACTACCCTGAAGGGCATTTTGCCCACTCAGCTGAACCGAGAGGTTTCGACCCCAGCTGAGCACACTTTCGGATTTCTTTTCATTTTCAGGGCAATTTCTGCCCCCCTACATCTGCTACAGATCTAGGTATGGATACAGAAGACACAGGACATCTATCATTAACCTGATCTACCACTTAATTAAGATGATTGTCTCGCAACAAGATTAAAGTGACACACAAAAAAATAAAATATCAAGGCAGAGCGCCACAAACACTTACTGATCCTGCAGTCAGGACCTGCAAAGCCCGGAGCACATTCACAGCGGTACCAGTTGTCTCCGTCCACACAAGTGCCACTGTTATAACTATAAAGAAAAGTCATTATATACATTAAAAAACTGCTACAAAGAATCTAGAATTTTAAAACAACAAAAAAGGGTTGAAAGATAAACATATTAAACTTACCAAGGATGAGGACTGCAGTCGTTTGTGTCTGCAAAGTAAAGGCAGACGTTAGATATGCAGACATTGGCTAATGCAGCTCCACTGTCAGTAAAGAACGATCAAACTTCCCCTAATGCCCAAGTTACGCTTAGCTCAACTTTAACAAAAATACGCTGAAATTCTCTACAAAATTGATTCCAGGCTTCTACCACAAAATTTGTTAACTACACTGTGGAACACATGTACACAGGAAGAGATCCTTGTAAAGAACCTAACGGGAAAAAGAAGTGGAAGCAGACAGAGCCGATTGTAGAAAAAGAATGCAGGAGAAAACAAGACAACATCTGTCTCCACTTAGCTCCTTTGCAACTTTCTCATGCCCAGGTCAAGGCTCTATCACATAAAGTCATTAAAAACAAAGATTCAGGTGATGCTAAAGCCTACATCAAACAAGCTTCCCCTTCTGGTTTCAATCTTGACTCCAAGGGCGACAGGATGAGCTCATGTTCTCATCATGCAACACTCTGGCAGAGTTCAAGCCGAGACGACTTACTCTGAGTACACGTGGGTCCTTCCCAGCCCTCCTTGCAAACGCAAGTGAACGAATCTCCGCTGACCACACAGGTGCCACCGTTGTGACAGGGGTTTGGCAGGCAGCTGCTGTTCCTCGCTGTAACACAAGCAAGATTTGCCGCTAAGTTGTTAGCAAGCCGTCAAAACCGAACCGAGAGGAAAAACAGAGGTCGCAGATTTGCTGCTGCATCTGCTTCCCGGTGATGATGCAGGATATTTACCGATATTACAAGTGGCTCCTTCCCATCCTGCAGGACACATGCACTTGAACGTGTCCCCCTCGTCGTAACAAGTTCCTCCGTTGTTGCATGTTGCCTCGTCACATTGGCTGTCACCTGTGAACAACCCAAACCATCCTTAACACCGGTGTTTTCTTAATGCAACGCAACAAGTTTAAGCAGCCAAACAGAGCACGCCTGTTATGTTTTGGAAATGCTGAACTTACGGGAGTGGCAAGTTTTTCCTTTCCACCCATTTTTACATTCACAGAAGAAGTCGTTGACCAAGTCTCGGCAAGTTCCTCCATTGTGGCAAGGGTTTTTACTGCAGTCGTTAATATCTAGATATTTTAAGGAGAGAAAACAGGCTAAGCAGTGTTTACAGAATTGACAAACACTTAATGCTTGAAAGGTGCATGTCCCATCCCTAATTTTGGCCTGTGTTTCCATCACGGATTAAAGACTTAAGACAGCCTTTTAAAGCTTTAAGTGCTATTACAGGGATGAAGAATATTCCATCACATTCCTCCAGTTTGTTTTCATTTTGTTTGTCATCTAGTTTCAGTAAACAAGAAGAGAAAAGGCCTAATCCATGAACTATCAGTCAGAGGACAGAAGCCAAGTTCTCATGCCTTTTCCATTCCTGAGACTGACAAAATGCAAGTGTGATATGCAGACAGACCATTCCTAACATGGTGTGCACTAATGCTAAGGGTTTCTTACAGAGATTATCCAAAGGGTAGAGCAGAAAATCAAACAGTAGGAGAGCCAGGGTCTACTCCAAGTCCGGCTTCGTAACCTGCGTTTAGTTCCACACAGAAGCCTTGGACTCAGTGGAAAAGAAGAGGACACCTTGTCCTCTGCAACTTTAGGAGCAGAGTTTAGGTTCAATTAACATTGTTCTCTATTGTCTTAAAGACAGTACCAGCCATTCCTGCCTCATGTGTTCCCAAGAGCTCTCTCTGGGTGCTGAAGAATGGTTAAACTTACTTGTTTCACAGTACATTCCTTCCCATCCATCACTACAAATACATTTGTAGGAGTTGATGCCATCGATACAAGTGCCACCATTTTTACAGGGGTTGCTCTCGCAGTCATTAATATCTGCAACATTTTGGAGGAGAAGGGTGGGGGAAAAATAGAAGGAAAAAAAAGAAGTCAAACAAGAAGTACAGCTACTAGAAATCATCTTACTGCAGACTATTTGGTGCTACTTCTGTTTCTAAGACTCTTTTGAGAAGGAGGGTTATAAGCAAGATGAGAAATAGCTGAGAAACAATGCACAAAGTGATGAGCCTGTCACCCAACAATTCTTTTAAAAAAAAAAAAAAAAAGTCCTTAAGATCCACATTAAACCCGACTATTAACTACCTCAGACCTTGTATACATAAGGAATTCAAGGCCGGAAGGTTCATTACTGTGAACTTTCCCCAAGGCCTAGCAAATTCCAATCTGCCTCGCCCAAGCGGGATATGAAAACTTAAAGCAGTTCCAAGGTTCACTGTGCTGCAAGAAAGAAACTTCCAAGCAGTCTGGGAGGAAAGGATGGAATCTTTTTCCAAAAAGAGCAGGGGACAGCAAAACATATTATGTTTTTAGCTCTTACTCTCATGACAGTAGGTGCCAGTGAATCCTTTGTTGCATTCACAGGTGAATTTTCCACCTGCTTGGCTCTTGCATTTTCCGTGAGGACCACAGACATTTGAAGAAATATAACGAACCCCTTCCGGCGTGCTGTTAGAAGCGACTGCCACAGTACAGCTGTCAATTACTGCAGGAAAAGCAGAGACCTGCGTGAGGATTGCTCATTCTACCTGGTTCCTTAAGCCAAGAGCAACATTTTAATTTCTAGCAATGGATGTTTAAAAGACATACATATCATAAAAATCACTGAAGCTGGAAAAGATCTTTAAGGTCATCAAATCCAACCGTAAACCTAACAGTGCCAAATATGGTCACTGCTTTAAAATAAAAGGACCATACCAAGTGTTTGTGCATTAAATAATCACAGCATCTTATCTGAGGACTGCTGGACCACATCCATGGCCTGGAATCAATTCAGCAAAGCAGGCTGTTTGCTGCATGTGTTTTCTGTCCATGCTGACATGACGCTGTCTTTCAAATACCTGGTATTTACAAATGGTGCTCATCTTCTCAGACAGATAAAGGCATAAGGCACAGGGCAAAAATTCACCCGCTTTACACCAGGGCTACTCCACCGATCACATTATTGGAGCTGTGTTATGGCAGAAACTCTTGCCAGTCGTTCCCGTTCCCCGGGCAGGTGACACAAACCTTCACAAGGCGTTGTGCGGCAGTGATCTTTCAGGTGGGAGCAGTTCTTCCCTTCGTAATCTTCAGGGCAGTTACAGAAATAGTCCATAGCAAGGTTGAAGCACTGGGCACCGTTCTGGCAAGGATTTGGCTCACAATAATCTATGTCCAGCTGTCAGAAGAAATAAAAAGGAAGGAGGAAAAAAAAAAAAAAAAGGGGGGGAAGGTTGAGTGAAACAGAAGTTTTATCATAGCTTTCCCTCGCTATGACAGGCAGACATTGTGGAATCTGACCTTTTTATCTGCTGCCTCAATGAATTGTTCATAATGCACAGAGTTTAGTTAGACTTGCAACTATTTCAGCAGACAGCACTCTTGATTTTAAACAGACGCTGAAAGTTAATAGTAAAAATGCTTATAACAAACACTTGCAGTCTGCTTAGCGAAAAGAATCCTCAGCAGCCCGTCACGCTTTTTTGTTGGTTTCTTTCCCCCCCCAATATATATTAATCAAGCACTTTCTTGGCAGACTGACAGCGATATCAAGTACAACTTTATAGCACGGTTGAGTGGATGCAAGGCATTCAGCATACAGATCCAGAGCGCTGGCAGGAATGCTGCTGGCGGAGGGCCGGCCTTTCACCCATGCTTCTTACCTGACAGAGGTTTCCTGAGAAACCAGCGGGACACAGACATTGGAATCCATTGATTTCATCCTGGCAGTGACCCCCATTCATGCAAGGGTTACTCGCACATTCATTGATGTCTTTCTCACAGTGATCTCCTGCATAGCCAGGTGAACAGATACACCGATAACCATTAACCAAGTCCTGGGAAGAACAAGAAAGTTTAGAGTTAAGGGTTTTTTCCTCCCTCTTGATATATTCTTACTACAGAGGAAAAAAAAAAAAAGGTAAAAGAAATATATGATTTTATGCTGTCCAATACCAACATAAGAAACTAGCTTGAACTAAAACCAGGCAAGAATATTTAGGGAAAAAAATAAACACACATGCAAACACACCAGCACTGGCTTACATCCTTAATTTCCAAGTAGGATACATTAATCCACATTTGGAAGTGGAGTATCTACATTTACAGTAGGTAGTTTGCACAACCAGCCCGTTCACTGGTGACAGTGAAAATGAGTCATTTATTGCAGTTATAGTTTTTGCCCTTGCTGTTCCACACACATACCCTGACATGCCATAGCAGGACACAGCCCCTCCCCGCCAGCTCAAAGCAATGACAATTAATACCAGCTAATTGCTAACTTCCATACTATTTGTGTTTATACTCAAATGTTTTAGTTACTGTCGCAAGTTTCAGGGAAACCAAAATAAAAGAAGAATGGCCTACCCGACAGGATCCTCCATTCTGACATTGTCCACGACAGTCATTAATGTCTGTAATAAAATTAGTGTGGTTAGAAGGCCAAAATGTATTTACACTAGAAACAGAGTTCAAGTCTCTCTAAAAGTGCAGCTAGATAAAGCTTTTGTCAAGTTTCCTGCATGCCTTCCTTGAGATAAGGTTATTATAATGGGTGGGAACCTTTTGCGATTCTTCTACTAGGGGCAGTGAAACTTCACATCATTGTTTTAGTCACTTTATCAGAATATAGCTATGTTATGGACTAATGAGTTTGATAAAAGTGTGTATTTTCATTCCACATCAACTACTCCCTTTCTAAAAACATCCACCGCCGGGACTCTGCCTGATGTTTAAATCTGAGCTTAGAACTCAGTGGCATGCGTACATACACACACACAAGTGGCCTTTAGTAAACCCAAAGATATAGATACTTACTTATATCACAGTTGTGGCCAGACCAGCCAGTAATGCAGTCACAATAGTAGCTGCCAATCAGGTTCCTGCAGGAGTTGGCATTGACACAGGGTTTGCCCTCACATTCATTCGCATCTGAAAAAACAAGGTAAATGGCCAAATGCAGGGCTTGTAGGGCAGGGGAGAGAATTAAAAAAAAAAAAAAAAATTGCCTACAGCCGGTTTTCACAGCGATAATCAGTAGTTCATTCAGATCTACAGGAACTTGTAGTATACGGCATGGATTAGTGTGACTTGAACGAACAAAAGTCAATCACACATCAGTCTCTGAAGTCTCTTTCAATTTCTCTGCAATTAGGACATACAGGCTACGCTAATTATTTGATAATTACCCAGCCACTCATTAAGACCAACTTCCCCCCCACACACACACATCTCGGCCGAGTGTTTTGAAGGACGAGTGCTGCAGCCCAGCCATTGGGATTAGTGTGTTGTGTAAAGAATGCAGACAGCTCATGCTCCGTGAGATCATCCACATTTTGGAACCCAGCTGTGAACTCCTTGGTCTGGAGGAGGTGACATGGCTGAAGAGATACAGCAACTTTCTCACAGGCTAAAGGAAGAAATACGTGTGGGGGCAGGACTGGGAGGCACACACATGCACCCTCCCCACTTCGGCTCATTTATGGGACCGGCTGCTTGGCTTAGTTAACTATTTCTGTCAACTGCTAGCATGCATCAGCAAAGAGACAACAGAAGGAAGCCACGTTATGCTTTGAGACCCCTGTCCTGCAAACACTGATGCTTAAATATTCTCAGTTTGCGGAATACGTCCACAGGCTTCAGAGCCATAAACGTGTCTCATGCAAAGGGCACAGCCGCCCTTCCCTGCTGGACTATGATCCCTCTTGCATTTGCCTCCCCCCAGCACCGCAGAGCAACATCAGATGAAGAGAAAAGCAGTTCTCACCTAGCTGGCACGTTTTGCCAGTCCACTGAGGTGGGCAAATACACTTAAATCCATCAACTAGATCTTGGCAAGTTCCTCCATGACCACAGGGATTTGGAGAACAATCATCAATATCTGTAATGGCAAATAAGGAGAGGCTGAGCTCTGTTACCAAATGAGCAATGTCAGTAACTGACAAATTTGATAACTAGTTGCTGCTACTTGGATTTGCCCCGAGGAACAGGAAGACAACAGGACTTCTGCTTGGAATTTCTAGGTCTACTCTGGTTTCAGCAAAAACCTCCCTTAAAAATGATAGTAGTGTGAAAGGGTGTTCAAAGCACAGGGGAAGAACTTTACACCTGTGGCCTTTTGCAAGTGGAAGTCAGATTTTGATCCAGCAAGTCTCTCAAAACAGTATTTTAACAACTTGCCAGACAGAATGCTACTAAAATTCAGTGTTCTGCTTCTTTCATGAAGCCACTGGCCTTTCTGTCACCTTGCATTTATCAAATACCTTGGGTATGAAGGAGAAGAGGTGCACTGTGGTATAAATGGCTGCTAGGAACCAATGCTAAAGCTGGGAAAGGTTCAGTAGGCTGCCCTGTAAGTTTATCAGGGATTAGAAAGATTGATCTAAACCAGCAAAACCAGCACATTTTTAACACAATTTTAAAAGGACTTACTATCAGTGCAAGTTGGTCCAGCCCAGCCAGGCGCACACACACATTCAAATCCTGTAGACGTCTCTAAGCAGCTTCCTCCGTTGTGACAAGGATCCGAGAGGCAGGCGTGCTCCGCTGCACCGGGACAGAAAGACATCACTCCTATAGAAACTATAGCACCAGAAGCCACCCCCTGGTCCCTCCACACGCTTCTACTCTGGACACACCCTCATTACTCTTCATGTACTGCACTCCTGTGAGAACTGCAAATCAAAAGCTCCTGGCCAGCAGGAAATCATCTACCCTGCCAAACTCATCAGCACACACACTTGTACCCATCTGAATCAGAGCCAGCCAAGGTAACTGGTAGGGATCTCACTGGTGAGCAGAAGGCTGATGTTCAGACATCCCAACTGTTCATGACGAAGCATGAACAAGCAAATCTGGATCTTTGTAGCCAGCCCTGACATAATTAATATTATAAATTGACTTTTCCCTAACCTTATAAAATATATCCCAAACCAGCCATTAAAAACTGGCAAGAATTAAGTGCCAAGTGGCAGCTCAGCGGCTGCATCACACACTTACCAATTTCACAGTTCTGCCCCGAGTAGCCCTCAGGGCAGGAACATTGGTATTTATCAGGGCCAGTGTTGCTGCAGGTACCACCATTCAGACAGGGAGGGTGGGTTCCACAGTAGTTCAGATCTGCAAGAGGTGAGAAGCATTAAAGCCACAGTTGGAAAACAACAGAAACATCACCACAGGCACGCTTTGTTCTGTTATTTTATAGAATACATCCGCACACGAGTAGGACAGGACAGGGCAAAGTTAAGCACATACGCTAACAACACTGGAACGGCAGAGGAAACAACGTGAAGTAGCTGAAGGATGCAAAAACTCCCACCATATTTCAGGAGGCTCGCTCGGTCTCGCGTGCACGCTCTCCTTGCTAAGCCTGCTGGTGTTAAAATTCAAGTGTTACACTTGGCTATCCAGAAGATTAGCATACCTTTGTCACAGAGCTGACCACCCCAGTTGGTTTCACAGAGGCATTGCCATGGTTCAATGCAAGTGCCATGGACACATCCCGGGTGTGGAATGCACTTATCGCAGTACTGGCCTTGCCATCCATACTGACACCTTCGCGTAAAAGAAAAAAATAAAAAAAAAGAAAAATCAGAATAGGGAAACAACCTAAAAACCCGTTAGAATTGCTCTGTGTAGATGTGAGCGTGGAACTGCAAAGCTTAGAGAAAGACTGGGGAGGTGAGGGAGAAGGGCAGGATGATGGGAGAAGCTAGTCAAGGTTTGTTTGATAGTTTCTTGTAAACAAACATTTTAGTAGTTTTGCCAAGGTCTCTGTAGCCGGTCTCCTGACAAAAGAATAACTGTTCTGAGAGAACCAGCATGGGGCCATTCCGCACAATAATACTCTTTTGGAGCCTCATACAAATGTGGCAGAGAGGGTGGGTGTGCACTACAAATCAATCTCTGGACTTTGACAGGGTGCTTTATAAATTGAGGAGGGGGAAGAAAAAGTGAGAAATCCTCATGAATACAAGGTTCCAGGCATTTCAGCCATAGTGGGATTGCAAACAAAACCATCAACACCAGCTCTCAGCCCTCCAAGGCAGTAGCAAAGCATGAGGAGTTCTCTCCTCTATCAGAAATTAATTTTATTCTGAACTAGAAGACACACAGCAAGCAGCGACTGGGCCACAGGAAGAGATAAAAGCAAACAGCACACATCAGGGTTTTACACGTGTTCAAAGGGGATCAGTTGTTATAGCTTGTTAAGTTGTTTGTTTCAGAGTCTGATTTACACTAACCTCTTTTCAGGGAATAACTAAAACATATCCAATTTTGAGAAACTCTAATTTCATGTCTGGAGAGGAATTTCTATTATTTAAATTATGTATTGCCGCTATCAATGAACTACCTGAATTCTGTACTTAAAAGGAAGATGTTACTTTAAAGTAAAGCTTCCTTAAGGGAAAGCTCATTTTGGCTTTCATTTAGTTCTCACTAGCAAGGCAGACCAAGGATTCTTCAAATTAAAGTGGATCTATAGATAGAAACAAGGAAAACAAGTTGAAAATGAAAAGCAAGGGTTTGTTGAGGTACTGTATTTCATTAACAGATCCTGAGAGTAATTGATCAGCAGCAATTATGCACTAAGCCATCACTAAATTATGAAAACAAACCTCATCTGTATAGAAGTCAGCTAAGCTTTCTATTTATAAAACCCCCCACCATTCTTCTACTGGCAATTTCTTCTCATGGGAAAAAGCCAGAAGGATCAGGCCAACGAGTAATCACACACAGCTAGTGTTAAGTCCAACTTCCCTTCTAGTAATCTCAGGTAACAGACTGCATCCTAATTAATTTTTTTTTTTTCTTAATAGCTATTTCTATAGCAGCCTATTCCAAGTCACTGGGAAATTCTGATGAGAACAACAACAAAAAAAGCACTAGTCCAACTTATGTGTCTTTGTGTGCAAAGAACAGGAAAGAAAACTAGATCAGGCAAAGCCACCTCTCTCAAGCAGCTCTTGGAAAATCGTTCTGTATGGGGAATATAATAAGAATGTACTAAGACCAAAATTTAGGAACATACCCTTTTAATTTGTATTGCAATTCAAAGCAACTTGCCTGTGAGGTTGCACACAAGCAAAACTAGAGGACCTGACCTGCAAAAACAGGTATCCTAAATGAGAATTTTACTCCTTTCTATCAAATCAAAGGGGTGGGGTTTTTTTATTTTCTTTAAAGTGAGTGTAAAGAGAAACAAATAATTAAAAAAAACCCAAACAAAAACAAAACCACGACACAGAGAAAAACGCCATGAGCTTTGGCCAAAGATATGACTTTCTTCAAACATCAGCTTCAAAGCATAACAAACAAAATTGGATAAAGGCTATGGGCATTTAAAAAAAAAAAATAGATATCAATTCCAGAACAAGATTCATGGTAATAATTCTTGCAGCAGTTTCTCGTGAGAAATTTGAAGTTAACTTTTCTTGTATAGTGATTCATGAGTAAATATGGTTTTGTTGGCTGGCCTGTATTAAAGAAAGTGACTCTCACCAAAAGGGAAAAGGATATTTTAAGAACGTTTGCAAGTTGTCTATTGTACCAGGACCCAGAGCAGTTTCTGCTGGGATGTTATTTTTAAACCCTGTTGCATTTATAACATGCAGGCTATATGACTCATCAAAACTTAAAAGAAAATAAAATCTTGTTTCTGCGTTCACTTTAAAGATATTGGTCTAACTTGGCAAGCAGAAGTTATCTGAAAGCACCAGAAGGACAGCATTGTTTCAAGACTATGCAAATCAAGTGTGGGAAAGTTGCACCTTAAGTAAATAAGAGCACTAGTGCATGTCTGGGCAGTGAGTGGGAGGTAAGAGACTTAGAAAGAGAAAGGAAAGAAAAAAATCTGGAAACAAAGCCTGTTGTTCTGACTAGGAGACAGCAACCCCTACAAGGCATGTTTATTCTGATGACAGAAGCACAAATCACTGGTAGGTTTGACTGATATGCTCCTCTCACCATCTGGCCCCCCAATACCTCCTACTTACTTGCTGGGCGCTTTTCTTTTTTTAATTTTAAAAAAAAACCTAGATGTGGTGCTCTGAGGGTTAAGCAGCTTCTGTCAGTGCTGCTAAACACTAAAATCACCGAACACAACCTAAACCAGTCCATCCTGCAGCTTGACTTTCACTTTGCCGTGTCTCTTGTGGAGTTACTTGCTCCCTCACTTTCAAAATGTCCCTTGGGGATTTTTTTTGTTCTGTTTCTGAAGTGCAGATCATAGGGAGAGAGAGAGAGAGAATCAGCCACTGTGACCATTTAGGCTGATTTCTTATATAGTGTGTCAGACACTCCAGATTTAGTTCTTGTTTGAACTACAGCTTATCTAGAAAGAAAAGCAGTCTGATTCATGCAAAGTTTCCAGGAATAGAGAATCCACCAATGTGTTTGTTAGGCAGAAAAATTACTTGGTTCCTTCAGACTTCTGAGTTTTATTTGTGAATACCCAAGCTTCACTTCTAACCCTTCCCACACAGGATCAATACCAACATTTTGTAGCCTCAGAAGCCCGGAGTTCCCTGTCACATGCAAACATATGATAAAGGGTTACACGAAGCAACTTACAACCTGTTTGTTTGTAAAGAACGTCCGCATTTAATATCCATTAATCCTGTATTGCTAAGGGAGAAAACTCCCCTGTGATGTAAATATATGCTGTCTATTTTTGAGACATTCCAATCACTGGGTTATGCATAAACTCTGCTTTTCATTGTCTCTTTGCCAGGACAGAGTGGAGTTCAAAGCACGGGAGGAAGATTCGGCATTCATGGGAGCCTACTGACAAGATTTCATCCCAGCTATTAACCTCTCAGCACTCGGAGCCTGGCTCACAATGGTAAAGGAACCGAGAAATTTAACTAATCCCATTCTAAAGAATGCTTGACTTTTGCCTACTGATGGAAGAAACCAGAGGGTGGGAGGGAAGAAGGGGGAAACAGTGAAAGGGAGAAGAGGAGAGAAAAGCCGCACTGTACTTCAAGTAGTTGAAAAAGCCTATTAATCAGGCTGTTTAAAAAAAACACCCAAACCACACCCACAAAATATTTGCACTATTTATGCAGAAACAATTAGTTAGTGCTCATTAGGCAGCATTCACATGATTTATCCCATACTCCCTTCCCCCCCCCAGTGCCACCATTTCACAAACCAAAAGCTTCTTAAAATTATCAGTGCATTAAAAGCTTGCTCCCCCCTTATTCTGGGCAAGTCAGCATGAATAATGTGCCTTGGTCAAAAACATGACTCCAAAAACACCCTCCCGCCCCAGTCCTATTGTGTTAAGCATCACTCATTTAATTACTTGGGGGAGTTGGGGAAACAAGGAGGGAGAGGGAGCATTTACCTGCACTCTCCTGGAATTGTGCAAGAACCATGCTTGGGGCTACATCCCTGACGACAAATAGCTGTTAAAACAACAAAAAAAAAAAGAAGAGTATCAGCATGCTGCCTGCTTCCTGCATCTTCACACTCGTGGGAATGTTTTAATCTCCAACAGCATTGTAATCCTACTAAATCCAAGGTTTTAACAAGTCTCTTGTATCAACTCTACTGGAAGGAAAACCACGATAGGTGGCTCCCTGTGACAGGAAACGTATCAGCTAGTTTTGCAGAGGAGTCTACCTAATGCTGTTGGAAGAGTTGTTTCTATGCAAGAGAAACCTTCTCACCGTAGAGAGCTGCGGGTCACTTGGAGTCTACAGGCTTCCTTTCTCCATCTTTTGCAGGTGAACTGGCCCACTCTCCCTGGCTTTACATCTCATTCAAAGCAACTTTTTAACTACCCTGGATTTACTTCTGAGCCGTTATCTCTGAACAGATCAGATATTAACAGGAGCGTTTATTCAAATTGCAGGTAAACTCAGTCAGCAAGACATGCTGATAATAGTCTGTTCCTATTCAGAGTCCTGCTTTCTCCTTATGAAACTACCTAGGAAGTTGCCATTCCCTCATAAACATGTTAAACAATCTCAGGTAGAACAAACAGCCTGGGACTTTTCAAACACCAAAGCTTTACACTTGCCAGGTCAGCTCTAAAACAAGTCTCTCCTTCCTGCTTGTCTTGAAGTTCTGCACCAAAGGGGAAATCCTTTTTGAAGTCAGCAGCAGAACTCCCATTGAAGTCAATGGGCTGGGTTTTCTTCCCAAGGGCAAAGATGTGGATAATCAGAGAAAGAACACATCTGCTAAGTGCCCAGTACTTGCCAGACCTCTCCAAGATTTTAAAACAAGGCAGAAACTAGTCTTCCCCTGCTCCTAGTTCTCCGTGTAAAGAGTTAGTCGCTGCCTCATCAGTCCTTAGCCTTCTTGTCTGCACGAACTGGCCACTGAATTGCAACCTGGGTACAATGCTCTCAAATCCTACCCAAGCCCATGGATCACTTGGGATTCGAACATTTGTCACAAACCTTTGTTGCATTCTGGTCCCATCCAGCCTTCCAAGCAGGTTTTGTTGCCATTCTGGTCACAGGTGTGGTGAGTGAAGAAGTCATCTCTTGGTCGACAAAACTTGTTGCAGCCAAAGCCATAGTAATGTTCTGCACAAGTCACACGGATTTGATACTCAAAGTGGGCGACTCCTGCGTTATGTTTCAAAGTCTGCCACTGGCGGCTGGGATTGATCATGCCAGAGTGGGACGCCTTCTCAATAATGCGATCGGGATCTAGGAGTCAGAAGAGATGTCAGAGTTAAGACTTCATTTACGTATCATTACCTCCCACATCACAGCGCTCTACCTTCGCAGACCAGACTGAGGCAGCCAGTTGGTTTTCTTCATTTTCTGTTTTAGAGAGTAAGATAAGGCTGCCCTGGAGCTACAAACCATTAACTGAAACACACATGCAGCATTATCAAACTGAATAAAGCTTGAAATCAAAAGGGACTGTTAGGTTACTGCAAATCACTTATCCCTTTTGCAGCGTAAGGACATTCAGGAAGAATCCTGCAGTTGGCGATTGAAGAAAATTCAGCTGCTTTTACTTCTAGCTCCAATCGATTGGTATATAACGTGGTTTTCCAGTGTTCTCCATTAATGGTACTAGTTTTGTTTATAACTGGAATATTTACAAAACCATCATATTACAATAGCCTAATAAAGCAATGTCTACGAGCTGAACATGAGCACCACAAAACGTTTGCGGCCTTCTGGGACTCCGGTTGAACTGAAAACTAGCAACTCCGGCATTCGGATGACATCAGTGATCTCACCAGGTTTTGGCTGAGAAATACCATGGAGGTTCTTTCTTCAGATGTTAGCTGACACTGAAAATTCAAAATGACCACAACTTGAAGCAGAGAACTCAAATTACTGCCTATATTTGCCATAGATCCCCCTTTTCTCTACTGAGTATTTCAAAGTTTAGACTTCATACTTGACATTTAGTTCCAGCAAGAGCCTTCTGGCTTTTAGAGCCCTACAACTGTCTAAATTATGCCTTGAAATAATAATATTTCACATTAGCATGGAACATTGTATATATCTGTGGTATTTCACTTTGTAGTCCAGGTCTTGTGACTTAAATGATCTGACACTGCCTTACAACCTGCAGCTAGCAAGCACTTGAGTGCCGAGTGAAAGTTTATCGTAAAACAGCCAAAATATCTTTGCAGACATAGTACAAAACCAAAACTAAGTACCAGGGTACCCTGTTCTGTATATGGGAACATAATCCAGCGACAGAAAAATTTTAGGTAGAAGGGCAGTTTGCCAATGATGTGTTAGAAAACAGCATGTGAAGTACTGGCACATTCGAGTGTTAGGAATTAAAACTCACTGATGTTCAGCTTGTTCTTCCAACAATCACAAAACAAAATTTGAGGATTTGCATAAAGCTGAGTTGAAGTCTAATAAAGTTGCTACATAAAGCTTAAATAACACATGGACAGTTTTTCATCTAAAATACTTCTAGATGTACTGCTAAGGACCTTTGATTTGTAGCTTACAAAAAGAACTTCTAAACAGGCTCCTCAAGCTTCAGCTACCCATTATCAATTCACCACTAGAGCCTGCCTGCTTGTCTGCAGTTCTGAATAAAGTCAAAGCACTTGCTGCACAACCACAGAAAAGTGTTAACACACACGCATTGTAAGCATTTACCCATTCTGGGGGGTATTCCTGGCTCGAGACTGGCATTCATTAAGTGTTTACAGTGTGAAATTAAGGGCAACAACTTCTTATTCACCTTCTGGTATTTCTTGTTCTATGATATTTTCCATTTAAATCAGGTTTTATTATTCATTGGCACTAAGCCCCCAACCCCACATTGATGTGCAAGACTTTCAAATGCACGCAGGCCTTTATTAATTTACATCCCATTCACAAGTAATGTAGATGCCTAAGGACTTTTCCATACTGGTATATCCAGAGCAATATCATGTCCTGTACCGTGCAGGTGTAAGGCTCTTAGATCTCATCAACAAGATTACTGACTAATTCTAAGAGGTACTTAAGCAGATGCATATCTATTAGTCTTGAATGGGGCTAGTCAAGCGATTATAGTTCCACTCATGCGTGCTGGAGATGGCTTTGCTGCGCTTGCCAAGATTACACCCCGATCTACAGCACAGTTGGAAAGCAAATGCATTTCCCCAAATACCAAGTCTGTGCATAAAGACATCCTGTTTCTTGCAAGTAAAACAACTCTATGCTTTGCTCCTGTAAGTGGAAGAAGAAAAGGGGAATGACACTCAATTTAGTTTTGCAAACTGCCCCCCCTCCACACACACACTCTTGCTTTTCCAGTCTTTTCCTGTTCCCCGTTGGGAACATAACCACTGACAGCTATTTCAGGCCTTGGCACCAGAAAAATAGTCGCCTTGGAAAAGAGATCTTTCCTCTTGCCTCTGCTCTATCATTCTTCCCCTATCTGCCAGCTCATTAGGAAGCACGTCCTTGCTGTATGTCTACGACATCTCAACTCCAGCCACTGGCTCTTTTGAGCCCTTAACCACAGCCTGAACTCAAATGGAAACATCCTTATTAGTCCACTGGACTTTATTTTTTTGAAGGGCCTAGATGAAAACCAGCTGCGATTTCACTTTGGATCATGGCTAAAATGCCTTTCATTTGATACATGTTATAAAGCTGCCATCATGTATTTAAATTCAAGTAAGGCCTCACAGGCTCAAGATCCCTTTCCAGGAGCCATTACCCACAGTTTTCACAACGAAGTATCAGCATGTTCCTTCTCGTACAACAATTTCTCCACCCTTCCCTATTCCCACCTGTCAGTACACACTTACACAAGTGTGCTGACCCAGGGTTGAGGGAAGGCATTGCAACAACTCCTCCAATCCTAGCCCACACCAATAATGTTTGAAGTTTTGTAGTAAGCAATCCTGAAGCAGCAGACTGGTTAAGTAAATAAGAAGTAGTCATCAGCCAGACTTGAGAGAAAACGAGCTTCCCAACTCTCCTAACATCATCTGACTCAGAATTCCATGTTTTGATAGAGAGGTTAGAGGAAACATTAACCAAATAGAAATTGATGAAGTGGAAGAGAGAGAGGCTTTTTGTACATCTTTTAACTTCCACTCTGCCCTTCGCTGGCAGAGAATTTGTTGCTTTCATTCACTTTATATGGCTACACTTCAAAGCTGTTAATCCGTCTTTTTATTTGGTGGGCAACAGTATCAGAGGTTTCAGGCACAGGGAAATCAGCTATTTTGACTGCCCACCTTGGCTTATCAGTGAGCCAATTTCTGGAAATTTTAACTATGCATCACCAGGAAGCAAACAAGACAACAACAACAACGACGATGACAAAAGCCCAGACTCCTCTAAGCAGTTTGGGTGGCCAAGGTCACCACAGTTATTTTTGAAAGTCTTTGTTTCAGACAACTTCCAGCTATGGCTTGGTTTACATTGTGCTCTAGTCTCTTATGGCCGACTGGAATTCACATGCAACTGATACCAGTAATTTACAATGGCTCTTTGACATAGCTCGAGATGCGATGTCAGCCCCATTAGCTTTATGTATGAAGCGACAGTAGCAAGATGGCATCTCGACAAGAACCAGAGTAAGGAAACCATTTAAGTTGAATCTTGGCTCCAACAAAGCACGATTCTCATCAGCTTCAACAGGGCCAGAATTTAACTGCAAGCCACTCTTGGAAGTGAGACAAGAGAGAGTATGCGGTAAAGGGAACGTAGGAGGAGTGGAATGTAGAGGGGGGAAGGAAGCATCCACTCTAGGATGTCCTAACCACCATCAGAGGATGCTAGAGCTATTGAAAAGTTACACAAAGCCGACTAAACTCACTTCTTTTTTTTTTGAGACATCTCACAGAGTCCTTACAATTCAGTAGTAATTAGGGTAAAAGAAAATCCTGAACATCAAAAAGTAGTCATCACTTTATATGGTGACAATTATTTAGTTCTAATGATTTCTTTAACAAGTTCTTCAAGACTTATTCTTCAGCTCTGGAAAAGCTGACTGTAAGTAAGGCGATGCAGTACAAAGGAAAAGCTTTGTGCGGAACAGTGACTGAAGTGACCTACAGATGGATATGTGACAGCAAAGCTAGTGCAGGAATGCAAATCAGGAACATATGTAAGAACATGTCTGCACTTGGTCAAATGCACTGCTGAGAAATGAGGCAATTTTGTCTGAAGACAATTGTACTTGCAGAACATGAAAGCAAAGAAAGGGTTCATTGTGTAGCTTTGCAAATGCAGTCGTTTCATGAAAAAAGATGAGCTCTAATAATAGTAAAAGTGGCAGAGACCCAGTCTGAAAAAAAATCCCAGTTCCTACTGTAAACAAGACCTTCATTTTGAATTCAGGCATCTTGCATTTTTAATACAACTCTGCTGCTGTAGCAACCTATTTTCTGCTCCTCCATAAAACACTCCATAGTTAAGAGCCAAGAAGCCTCCCAGCCACTGCTCCATGACTGCTGGGGTAGGGCCTGGAACGACAGGTACTGCAACAGTGCTGGATGTGGCAAGTTGCAAAGCAACCTCTGGCTGTCACTGACAGGTCACATCAATCATTTGCAATGGACAACTTCTTTTCGAGAACTAAGAACTAATAGGACAGCCCGTGTATATTAAAAAAAAAAAATATTAAAAAGCAGATCTGTGCAGAAAGGTTCCCAGACTCACAGGCCTTTCCCAAGCAGTGTGCTCCACACCAATTAAAACATAGAACTGCAGCACTACACACATTTTTACAAGGCTTTTCTTTCATGAAGCATGAAGTCCATTTCACTACTGTGTGGCTGTCACCTGGAGTTCCAAAGTGGACTACAAGAAGCTGTTTAAAAATTCGTGTAAGATGGGCCCCAGCGCTGCTGTTTCCTTGTTAAAGGAAAAGGTTTGCTGCATCAACAAAAGGTGTACAAGTTCAGGTTCATACTTTCTCCTGTGGTTTTTACCACACACTGTTAAAGCCTTAGATTGAAAATAGAGCTAATTTTGCCCACCTACTTCAGTAGGAGCAGAACAGTTCCTATGCCAAGAGCCCCTATACAGCTTCCTCTAGGCAACAGGAAAAGCTTAGCAGAAAATTCCTAAAACCAACTGAAGACATTCCAGGTAAAAGATTCGCACCCTTGATTTCCAGCCAGCTTTACCAGGTGGTGTTTGCTAAATATTTTTCAGCCCCTGAATATAAATCCCTAGACATCCAACTCCCAAGGAAAAGCTGGTAGTCACTCCTGTTTCTCATGGATGGATACCTATACTGGCTCTTACAGAGGTTTTTTGCTTGATTTTGCATTTTTTTTTTAAAGCAGCATGTTCAGTTTTGAGAAGTACGTAGTTTATAGAAAAATTCCAAGTAAACAAGATTTAGGCTTCTGAATATCACTGCTAAAAAAAAAAAAAAGTCCAAACAAAAAAACCCTGAAGAAACCCCTTGACTTTTATCCTCCCCAAGGAGAAAGAGGAAATTAATGGCATCTGTTTTAGGCACCAAACTGTTGGTACCTAGGTAAGCAAGCTACTCACTCTCTAATGGTAAGGTGAGGGAGATAGGCTGCTGCAGAGCCTACAGTAGTTGCTCCGAGTCGTCTGGGGGAGACCTTTTCCCTCTCCTCATGCCCTACTCAGAGTGGTCTGGTTAGACTCTACCAAGACCTTTCAATGGCCAGGAAATCAAGGTGTCTCAACTAAGTAAACCAGAGGAATGAATACTTACTAGTAGAGTTATCATTGTAATCCCATGCCTCAACAAGCAATGTGTAGGATCTCTGCAAGAGAGAAATAAGAGTTAGTTTCAAAGCCACACATAACTATAAGAAAAAAAAGAACACCAAACAATTTTATTGAAAAAAAAAAAAAAATCCTGGCCTCTGCTTTAAAATGGAATACTTGAAAACCTAAATAGGTAATAGATTATACTTGAGACAAACATGATCTTCTTGAAACCCCATAAGCTACCTTATCCAGTCTGACTTAGAAGACCTTTCACCTTGGATAGCTCATCTTTGTCATCATTAATGCATCTTATGTACTTAACCAGGAAGTACAGCCTTTGACACTATGCTGCAGCCACAATAAGGCACGTGTGCAAGAATTGCACATGGTAGACAAAAAACATCAGGCTGGCAAAGCATCAAAAAATAATAAAAAAAAAACCCACCTGAAACCCCCACCCTCAAAAGCTGCTTCAAAAGAATTTTAGTTACGGAAAAGTAGTCTTGATGTCCCTTCCCCCAGCCATCCTGAAAGCCAGAAGTGTTGCTAAGATTACTGTGCTCTGCCTTGACAGCCCGATCTCTAGGGACTTTGCTTTTCAGCACCCCCTTTGAAAGCTTTGTCTGCACGAGGGCCATCGCAGCTCCCACCCGTATCAGGTAACGGGGGGAAGAACGGAGGGCTATGGGAAGGGGGTGGGGTGAGAGAGAAGCAGCGTTGTAAAACAAAGGCTAAAATCAGACTATTTGGAAGCACAGGGAAAGGGAAGCCGCACTATCCACCCCGTGTCACTTTTACAGACGCACTAATCTGCCAATGAGCTCGCCAGCACTCCAGTAATAATAATCTAAGCATAAACTAACACAAGTGACTCCGTGGGCTGGAAAGGTGCCAGCTATTACATCTAAGCCACCTTTATCTTCAATCCTAACTTGAGAACAAGAGCCATTAAAACATCTTCTCCTCCCCCAGCTCTGCTCCAAGATATTATCCAGGCTGTATCTTTCAAAATTGACATTTAGCCAGCCATACCCAAACTTAGAGAATGATTCAAAACCAAAACATTACCACCACCTCCCTCCCCAAAAAACCTGAGAAAAAAATATGACTTGAAAATTTAAAAGTATCATAACAACTATAAATGAGGTGATAAACATCTTTCTGCTGAGCAGAACGATAACAAATAAGAACTCTCCATGAAGGATTTCAATGCTTTGCCATCAAAGCTGTGTATTTTAATATTTATTTCTTCTTAATTTTATCTGTGCTCAGTCACAGTCTGCTCATTTATGGTCTGCACTGCTTAACACCTTTCCTGTAACAGAAACCAAACTGCAGTTCTGAGTGCAAGCTGCTACAAGGTGCAAGTGTAAGGCAGACCTCAAGTTCTTTAAAAGGAGCGAGGAGGAGGAAAGAAAAAAAAAAGAGTTAAGCAGACTGTTTTCTCACGACTGGACACAGCATGCAGCCTCTGAATGAAAACCTAGTTTGTGATGGACACCAGCTTGGAATATCGCCTAAATATGTTTCATATTCAAAGCAGACTAGGATTCCATTTCGTTCCCTGATAACTGTGGGAAAATGCTTCAAAAAGTAAGCAAAGCTGGGCAAGCCCAGACATGCGCACAAACTTCTATGTGGAATCTGCATTGGCCCAAACCATTTTTGGTTGATATTTCATGAAAGTTACATTTTATTTGTTACTATTCTAGATCAAGCCTCTCAACTTGAAAGAAACTCTGAAAATAAAATAGGACACAATGTGATCATTTAATACTGTTTAAAGCAGTTTTAAGAAGTCCTTATACAAGCCAGTGGTAAGAAAAACAAAACAAAAAACCCGCACACAGAATAGAACTCCTGAGCCATATTACACATATAGATTGCACTATCTTGGATGCTTCCTCACTGGTTTAATTACCAACATTGAGAAGCACAAGCACAACATGTTAGTGCAAGCTTGAAAAAAAATATTGTGATATAGGGAATGAATTATGGCAACTAGTACTACTTCCAATAAAGTTAAGGATGTTTTCCTTTCGGCCTTGCATAATTGTTTTGGAAGATATTTTGTCTAAACTCATAGCAACAGTTCCCGGTTGGTTCTCAGGACTGTTTACCAACACACCTAGCCCTTAAGGAAAGGAAAGGTTGAATCCTTGCTTTAACTGCTACTGTTGCTAGATACTTGCGTGACCACTTTCCAACACCACACAGTTTGTTTAAAGAGAGGAGAGGCTTCTGCTTAACTGGATGGAAACAAGATGCAGGGGGAATAGATGTACCCTAGCAATTCCCCTGTTTCTATGTGCCCTCTCTCACCTCATCTGAATATTTCAGATGAAGAATCCCTGTTTTGAAAAGGGATGATACAAAGAATGGCAGTTTAATCTCCTGGCTCTGCTCCTCTCAGCACAGGGCAAAGAAAGGACAAGACTTTGTGTTCAAGATGGGACACTTCTGAACAAAAGACACAAGACACCCACAGCCCCACAACAAGAGTAGCAAGTTGCCCTCAACAATCCAACTATCTCACACTTCTAGCCAGTTCCCCCCATCTCCCAAAGCAGCAGCTCTGTGCAAAGATTGCACTGTTGAGATTTTTTTTTTTGTTAAAGTGCATATCATCCCCACTTTATAGATCAACAATTCAGATATCTCAGGAATGACTAGTTACAGCATGGAGGTTTAACTTTTCCCATGCCCATAGGTGACCTCTGCCCATCTTTGAATAAATATATATATCCACACACAAGAATTCCACATCGTGCACCTTATTCCATCAAAGCAATGTCCTAGGCAACAAGGCAGCAGTGAACTTTCCAGAGTCACACCCAATTAGCCACTGTAAACCTGAGCTTGACCAGAAGGCAGGGATTCTGGCTTGAGAGGAAAGGCAGCTTGAAAGGAACAGCAAGGCGGCACACTGCAGAACATCCACGGCAGCCCAGAGGACTGAAAGGCAGCGTGGTCAGATAAGCACAGCTCCTATGAATTAAGCTATGAGAGGATGGAAATGGTTAAGCTCACACTCAAAAAAAAAAAAAAACCACAACAAAAACCCCACACCCAAAGCAAGCACCAATGTGCAAGAGCTATTTTCCTCAATGACAAGACACCATGATTTAGGCTGATCCATTGATAATACAACTCAAGAAAGACTGTGAAGACCCTGAAATCCATCAGAAACTGCCCCTTTTAAGGGCTTGAAAGGCCAATGCAATCTCTCTTCTGGTTATTTAAATGAAATACTAGCAGCTCCAGGTAAGCAGGTGGTGTTTAAAGCTCTCAGCTTGATTACCATCTTCCCTCCCTTCATCCAGACACCCACCCAAAAGAGGTGTTTTAGTACTCTGGCTTCTAAAGTCATTCTGCGAGTCAGTGGGACAGAGCAAGATTAAAACATCAGGTTCATTAGTGAAAGGACTACCTCCTTTTTGAAAGAGGCTGCAACTAGTCAAACTTCTTTCCCTCCTATCCTTGTGGTTAAACCATGCAAGAGCTTTGCTGAGCATGTGAAACCATGACTAGACAAATGCAGTGGGAAGTTTGCATTCTGAGCGCTGCGCCTGCTCCTCCTCTGCCAAACAAGGAGAGCAGGTTAAGCCCAGCGATGTTCTCCTCATGCTCTGCCAGCTGCACATAGCTGTGAAGACCAGTTTCAGAAGGGCCCTCGAACCTCACCTGCATCCTAGGGAAGGAGGCTAGGAGACTGGCACGCTGTCACAAGCAGGCCACAGCAAATCGCCAAGAAGTCCAGCAATCCTTCCTCCCTTCAGCTGGAAGGGGGCGAGACGGGGAAGAGGGAAACTGAGGAGTATTTCAAAGTGCCCAAGGCCAGGGAGGAGAATCCCTCTGAGCAGAGTTAAGTCTAGTCACAAAATCACTTCCTCTAAACATCAGCAGGACTCCCTCACCCTTGTTGCAACATGACAAGTCAAGATGACGCTATACAGATGCATCACAACGTCATGCCATGCTCAGCCAGTCAACTTTGACAACAGAGTATTCCTTCAAAGGACTTGAAGACAACTGATTTCTCATCCAGATGAGTTAGGGACCTATGTGGGAGAAAGAGGGAAACAACCTAACCCTCCTAACCCTTTGTCAAATGCAACATCGGCAGGAAGCTCTCCTTCGGGCCAGTAAAGCAATACCCTATAAAGCTGTTACTCTCTCAACCCTGTGTATATAAACAGAGCCCAAGCTGTAAGGATCTCACACCTCAGAGTCCATGGCCAAGAGCCAGGCAGAACCTCATGCAGGCAGCCCAGCCAAGAGCCTCATCAGAATATGCCCACATGAAAACAGAGCACATTGTTCCCTTAGTCTTCATTTTGAGTAGTTCCTTCAATGCTGTTAGTGCCGGTAAACGCTTCATTGCCACATAAAGGAGAAAACATGAAAACAAATGTAACTATATTAGCAGCTTCCAGGACAGACTTTCCCCCCCCATCCTGCCTTGGCACAAGCCAAGCCAGTAACTGAAGTCAAGACCTTCTCTGCGATGCAGCTGCCACCCTCCTGCCAAATGATGAAGGACACAAAAGTACCGCTATCCAAACTATGCATACGCTTAAGCATCCAGTAAACCGGGCTGATCTCTGATCTGGCAAGCCTGCTGGAATAATGAGTGTCCTGTGAATACATAAAGTGCTGAAGTTGCCATTGTGTGAAGTAAGTCCATGGTTTGTCTGGGAGCCGAGCAATGCTGAGTCTACTGCTGCTTCCTGTTGCTTGTCCTGTATTAGCATTATTTTTGGATAGGCCCCATTATGTTCTGTAATCCTCACTGCAGTCAGTATGGCCACACTATTGTTCTTGGTTAATATTAGCAGTCAATGCCTCTGTCTGGGTGGCCGGACTACAATGTATTCCAATCATAAAACTAGTGTGCATTAACAGAACAATGTACTGGGACAGAGCGGGGAGACTTGGGGTCCTCCCTCCTCCCCTCCTTTAAAGACTGAAAAAAAAGAGTTCAGCATATCTTTTTTTTTTTCCCTTCTTTCTTTTTAAACTAATGATTTTAAGTGATTTCAACTACCAGTGTGCATTGTACGATAACTGCATTTTAATCAGCACCTTATCTCGTTACAGAGTCATTTTCTCACGGAGTCCCACTTGTCAAAGACTAGCAGGCAGGCCAAGATGTCAATGGCTGCTTTCAACCTTCCCCAACAAGCAGATTACCTGCTCTTATCAGTCCCCCTACCTGTTTAAAGCATCCCACTGATAATTAAATGCACCAGTTACAAAAGGGTGGCAAGGTTAATAGAGAGAATACCTAGTAGGCAGCCAAGCAAAACAGTCAGGTTCACGTAGAGCAAGCCTGAACAAGAAGCCTTTCTACTTATTTACCTAACTGCATAAGAACTGGGTTGAGCTGGTAAAAGACTCTGGATGTTTGACTATTTACAAACCACTTTAACCACTTCTATCCACATTTTACTGTTTCTTCTGAATACTACAAGAATAATGAGCGTAATTTATGCTGCACAACAGTGACCACAGAACCATGAGATCCACAGACTAACAAAAACCAAACGCAACAGCTTCTAGTTTTGACATCTTTTCCCACATTGAGGCATACAGGTCACCAGGTAAAATTATTAGAACTGTGTCAATTTACATGTAAAAATTCTATTCATCAGCAGAAATGCAAAGTCAAGTTCAGTTTGAATTTTCAAAACCAATCCTGTCATTAGAATTATCTACAGAGAAATACTTTCAAAAACTATAGCTTAAGGTTTTTGCATGTACTACAGGGCATCAGACTTCAGAACTGAAGTTGGAATAAGCATCATGTATAAGAGTGCAAGCCTCTTATATGGCGCAACATCTCACTTAATTAGCTAAGGCCCAACTTTCCTAGCTTCAGAACTCATTTATTTCTATTCCTGCCTTCAGTCCACAATGAAGCATTAAGTTTCCTCCAGTTAACTAGAATTTTAAGCATAAAGCAATCTTATGCAATTCATTTTCAGACATGCAGACTTCCAGCTGCATAAACAAGCTGACAGGGCTGGATGTTTGAAGCTTGTTCCTAAACTTTCTCAGACTACAACTCCAGGCCCAATCCCACTGCCACTGAAGTTAAACTGGAGCAGGCCTTTATTATAACAAGAATTAAAATTCTGAGAGCAGGCAGGATAAGGATTTATTTTTAGACATATTATGGTAATATAGTCAAATGGATTTACCAGGAAGATGAAGTTCTGAACTGACTGGAACATAAATAACTCCTAAGAACACCTAAGAAGTTCAAAACCTCTGAATGGATGTATCACTCCTCTGCAGTCCTGGGAAAAAAACCCAGCCTTGTGGATGCTAATTATGCTTCAGATGTCACTTACTACTCTCAGCTCCATTTTGGATAGTAATCCTAGGCAAAACATTGCCCTTTGAGTGCCGAAGAGTTATTCTTAAATTATTAGTCAACAATAAATCACACAGTGTGGACTCGGTTAACATGCATTTTGTTATTATAAATATTTCTTCTGATCTGCCCATGCTCCAAGATGACTTATCAGGCATTCTTTAAGAAAAGCTTGAACAATATCTGCATTTGCTTCTACAAGTGTTCAAAAGTTACCTGGACGGAGGGAAAAACAAAATCAAAAAATAAGCTTTAGTTTTATGAATGTGACCTACTGGTTTTTATTTTAAAAAAAAGAAGCAGTTGAATGAAATGTTTTTTTCTCTCAGATTCAAAAGGCTATTAATTTAGTATCAGCTGCAGATCAGTATTTTGGAAGCCTCTGGTGTCAAGACAGGGGAAAAAAGTTCATGAAGCTTAAAAACCACTAAAGCTCTTGTATTATCTCTTTCTAGCCAGGAAAAACAATGCCTATCCAGAAAACATCTTTTTTATCTTCAGGAACCAGTAACAGTAAGATTTGTCATTAAAAAGGGAAAAAGCTGACTATTGTATTTTTTAGAGTAAGCTTAAAATAAGATGTTCAAAACACTTTTTAATTGTATTTTACACTAAAGTCATTTAGATGCTGGAGGGTTTTTTTTTTTCACCTCAGTAGTTTCCTGGTGTGTTGGTGCAATTGGCCCCAATATTAAATAATTACGAGGATCATAATTTCAGGATAAACAAGCTGTTTGAAATTGGAGCTATGCATACCAAAGGAATTGCCAAGTTTGACCTCCTTCTTACTTACAGTCTCACCACCCCGCAAAAGATCTCTCTTTACATAAAAGCAAAGTTTAGTGCTAAGCTTTGCTTAGTTAATGCACAGCTCCCTTAAAGTAGGGCACACACCACACTTCTGGTGCTGTCTGATTCTTTAAGGAAGGGAAGAGATTTGATTTATGTCTGAAAAGAGCATGTGTCTACCATGAAACAAAACCTGTTGAGACAGACTTTGACAAGCAAAACATGGAAATCCTTTTGTTCCATACTTTTCTCTATGTCTTCATAAACCAAGGTGCCTATCAAGAAAGTCACTAAAGTCTCAAAATGACTGCAAGAAGTAAGCCTACCTTTTTTTTTCTTCATCATCATTATTGTTTCAGTTTACTGAAGATTGCTAGCTACTGCAGGGGTAGCTTTCTAACACACTCTAGTTCCTTTATTCTGGCTGCTGCCCTGTTTCCTAGCAACTTACTCAAACCTCCCATCACTTAAATTAATTTATGGCCCACCATCTCCACACCCACTACTCACAGAGGTACATATCAAAACTGACAAGAGCAAACTGCATATAAGTTATTAATAAGACTCAGACTTCAAATCCACATTGCAACTACAAACCATATCTAATACATTTAAAGCACACAGTTTTAAAGCACATAATTCTCTTTTCTTCTTCTCTTGTATGACAAATAAAGACCTCTTAATGCAATATAACTATTTTTCACAAATGGCGTAAGAGGGCAGCTTGACATGAGTTGTTTTTTTTTTTTAAAGTAGTCAAGGCAACAAGACTCCTTAATGTTACTGACTCAAGCTGGAACATCCAAGAAAAGCCTCCCTCAGATAGCAGAACACAAACAACACATATTCAGAGATGAGCATGAATTTTCAAGGGCAATATGATTAACATTTCAGTCTAGCTCATATTACCTTTACTGTCATTTTCAGTTCTATTCAAAGACAACTCTCACATTCAGCCCCACTGGTAAATGCAATGCTAGTCTCAAGCTTTTAGCAAAGTCCATATTCACCCATCTAAAGATTTTTTTAAGTTCTGAAACTTCAGCATCAGATTTGACTAATTAAGTTTACTACTTTATCTGTAGAGCTTTCTAAACAGCTAAAATGATTTGTGTACACAACTTTAGTCAAAATAAGGGCTTTGCCACATTAGATATTCTTTTGTTCAAATGCCATTTGAAAGTCACAATGGCTAGCTTAAAAGCTGTGTCCTATGTAAGTTAAAACTGGGAAGCAGGCTTGATAATTGCAGGCAGACTATCATCACAATCTCAAAAAAGTACATTTGTGCATGGGAATATGCAAGAGTTTATTCCAAAAAATTCCAGTCTTAGGAACCAGAGTGTGTGAAGTTGTCAAGTTTTACACATTTCAAAGGCTGCACTGGAGTTTTGCTGTTGCTGCTATAGGATTCCAGTGCTCAATTAGATTGAGCAGGACAATAGAAGCATTTCTTTTACTAAGATGCAGGCAAGCTTAGAAAACTTCTCCCAGGGTCCCCACCCCCCCAAACCCACCCTCTATGCACAGATTTCCCTTCCCAACCCTATGAAGAGAGGGGCTCTTAGAAGGAACGTGTTTCACATAATTTTTATATACATTCACATATCTTCAGATTCAAGGCACTTAAATTACTGGGAACAGGGCAGGGGGCTCATTGAAAAACAAACAACTATATATATCCTTGATGAACCTGAGTTTTCTGAAAAAAGTCAAAATCTGCAACACAAGCACTGCAACTACTGGCAGAACTTCAAATACCTCAGATTTTTACAAAGCCCTTTATCCCTTTGATGGCATATTTGATAACAGTTTTATCTCATTTCATGTCAGGAAAAAAAAGAGAAAGAAAAGAGAAGGAAAGAAAGGAAGGACTTGTACTTCCAACAGAGAGTACTTTTGTTAACTCTGCTATTGTACTTTGTAATACTACCTCCTTAAAAACGCAGACTTGATTTCACCCTTGTGCCTCTCCAGCCCTTAGTACTCCAGAAGTCACAACTGACAGAGGAGGCAGGTAGGAGGCAGCACAGGACGTTTCAAGAACACATGGCTGCCTGCAGCACTTGGCTGCAGGACTACAAAGTGGGTGTCTACACTACAACTGGAAAAGGAATGCTTTTGGGGCGGGCTTCCCCCTCCTCAAAAAAAAAAAAAAAAAAAAAAAAAGTCCAGGCCCTCCCAGTAACCAGTCCTTATCTGACTGGCAAGGGCCAAGCTTTAGAGGGAGTGGAAAGTCTACAAATGCTTCCACCTCGCCAGCAGTGATAGTGACAGAGGATAGGAAACAAGATTCACCCCTCCCCTGCATGCACGTAAGAGCCCTCCTCCCCTCGCAAAAATGACCTTAGGCATCTAGGTTAGGATGACTGGATCTTCAAAACTGCTGAGCATCAACATATCCCAAGGCACTCGGTGGGAAATTGTCTGCTCAGCGCCTTTGGAGAAGGGGACGGGGGAAAAAACAGTTTTGTTTCCTAGGTGATCTCTAAATAAAACTTTTAGAAGCATAAATTTGGGAGTTTTCAGCTTTCATACCATAGCATTCCAGAGAGCCACCACAAACGATAAACTGTTACGTGTGTCTAAGAGCCCCCTAGAACAGTCATCCTCAGTTTTTGCCTGCCTGGGCACAAAACAATGCACCTCCTGGCACCCAACACCATGGGCAGCCTTCTGCATCCAGAAACCCTACAGCCTGCATCTGTGGGTCTGTCCTGGGTGATGGCTGTTTTGGAAAGCTGGTCCTCACTTTCTGTGCAGCAAATCAGAGCTGACCGTATCAAAGCTTCAACCCTCTCGCGCACCGCCAGAAGAAACAAGCAGCACTGAAGTCAAAGCGAGAGTTCGTTACATGACCAACAACAAAACGGGCTTCCAGAAAAGAAAGGGTCACCCGTCCTCCATCTCACCGCTCTACAAGGCTCACCAGTGTTTGCTAGAGTGGACAACAGTGGGAAAGTGCCTTGCAAAGAGCCTCACCTCCCTGAGCCATCGAGTTTTGCACACAGCTAGAGGGAAGCCAGAATCTGTGAACCACAGAGGCAAGTAGCCAGGAAAAGGTGTGCTGTGGGGAGGATTGGGTGAAATGGCCCAAAAGCTAAGGCTAGGCTTTCCTCGGTCTGTAGCTTCTAGAGTCCACAAGTACCTCAAAACCCACCAAGCCTCCCAGGGAAGCTGGCAACTAGTTCACCAAGAGCAGCAGCAGAAGCTCTCATTAACACCAAGCAGCACAGGGAGATTTCCCCTTGGGAGAAGCAGGAAGCCTTCCCAAACACGCTCCAGGGAAGGAGGCCAGCTACGACACACACTTTTCACACGGGATCCCTCTACAGCCCCTAACCCACTGCTCTTTTGGCTTAAGTCCAAGACTTCATTGGTTTGGCAAAAAAAAAAAAAAATTAAAAAAAAAAATGAACTTCTGACCTTCTAAGTCTCAAGAGACTTATTCATGCTGTAAAGTGCAGAGATACTGGGTTTGCTTCCCTGACCCATTTAGATCCCCCTCACTGCACATCTGACTTTCAAATTTAACAGGCTGTGCATTGTGAGCCCCAGGGAACAAAAACAAAAACACCACCACATTTTACTGATTTCTGTGCTGCGGATTCCCGAGGCTCTGGCCAAGACGCCTGCTCCCTCCCCAGTCCCGGTCCCTCTCCCCTTGCGCGAGACGTTGGAGCTCGGCTCGCCATGGCCATGTCAAACAGGATCATCCAACAGAAGCAGAGCCAGAGCAAGGCCACACACTCACCGGCCAGGCAAAGCTGAAAGGGATAACAATCCGGTTCTTCTCATTATTCCGGCTGTACTTTAAATTGAAGGTATTTCCTCCA
Organism: Pampusana beccarii; assembly: GCA_013399365.1. Lineage (NCBI taxonomy): Eukaryota > Metazoa > Chordata > Aves > Columbiformes > Columbidae > Pampusana > Pampusana beccarii. The sequence continues at coordinate 3,601,173 of VWYH01002416.1, read as the reverse complement.
ATGACAGGAGTGGATTTGGATCCGAAGCTGCAAGGACCACCAGCCGTGACCCGCGATTGATACTCCTTCAGGCAAACTTTAAAATAGGTATCACACTCGTCTCTGGTGCATTTTCTGTCTCCTGGGTTTCGGGTGCCATCACAGCAATTTCCATTTTGCAGTTCACCATTCACATTTTGCATGGATAAGATCTCCAACTCAAACTGTCCCGACGCTAAAGTCACCTGTTAATCCCAAGAAAGAACCGGAGGAGAAAACAAAAAACAAAAAAACAAGAAACAAGAAACAGACAGTTACCTCACTTTTTTTCCCCAAACACAATCTACAATAACTCTGCAGACAGAAGAAAGTTATCTTAACTGCTTTCAAGAAGCACACCCATGACATTAAAAAAAAAAAAGCAACCACTCCAAGCTTTTCCCTACCAGACACCCATGAGAAAGGCTCATAAATCATCCCAACCATATAATACCATTAATGCTCAAAAACAACCTTAAGTGCCGATTTCAAAAAAACACTGTATGTACGAGGAAAGCTTCCAAATCGTTAGGAAATAAAACTAAACCAAACGGAGGGTGCGTACACGAGAGCAAACCCGAAAAAACCCACAGTGTAGCTAAAGCACCCTGGAAATGCAACCCCTCTGCAGCTGAGGTGGGGAAAATAGCCTCCCTGCTCAAGGCTGCCCAGCTGAGATTCAGACCTTGCTCATTAGTCACCCCAAGAGTACTGCAATTAGCAGTTTAAAGGAAAAAAAAAAAAAGTAGTTTCGTAAAAAAGCGGTTTGCAGTAATCCCATTTTTTATTCCCACGGAATTAAGTCTTGCTGCAAGAAGACTTCTGCGTGTGCCATCTCCGCAGAAAAGTTAGCAGCTGTAACTCTACTGTCGCTGGGACAGCTTGGCAGAAGCGCCTTGCGCACCGCTCAAGGTTCGGGTTATGTTTTTTTTTTTCTAAAAAACCACCTCCCGCAATCACTGCGGGACCGGCGTTCCGCAGAAAAGCTCCAAAAATTCCTGCGAACTCCTCGGAAGCCCAACTCCGGCTGGCTGCGGCTTCCCCCTCTCCCTGCCCTCCCGCCAGCGGCTGCAGCCCCAGGTACGTACCTTCGCCCGCAGCCCCAGCAGCGCCAGGAGGAGGCCGAGGGAGCAGGCGCCGCCGCTGCTGCCCGCCGCCGCCCCGCTCTAATATACCGCGCCGGCCGCGGCGCGCACCCGCGCCGAACAACGCCGCTTTTCAAGCGCTTTCAATAGCGCCCCGGTCTTCAATGCAAAGCAGCCCAGCCTCCTTTTATTCTCCTTATTCTCTCGCCTCCCTCTTTTCTTTCCCTTTTCTTTTCTCCTTTTTTTTTTTATTATTGCGATTATTATCCCAATCCTTTTATTTCTTTCAGGTCGCCGGGCACCGCGCGGTGGAGGCGCGGCGAGCCCCCCGCCCCCCCGAGACACACACACACACGGGACACACACACACGCACATGCAGCGCACACACCAGCCGGCCGCCCGTCTGGGAACCCCGCCGCCGCTCGGCTTCATCTAGCCCACGGCGGCAGGCGGGGAGGCCGCCCGCCCGCGCATGCGCCCATCCATATGCATGAGGGGGGAAGGAGGAGGGGAATAGCAGGAGCAGGGGAAGGCAGGTACCGGCAGGAGGGGAGGAGGTAGGCGGGTGCCGAGAGGAGGGAGGGCCGGCCGCGGGCGGCACCGAGCTGCGGGCGGCGGCTGCTGCTCCGCCGGAGGGAGGTGACGAGCCGTGGCTCCGGGCCGCCCCAAGGGTCGCAGCGTGCTGCGCCGCCCCGTCCCGCCTCCCTGTCTCGGGAAGCCCCGCACCGCAGGTGCCTCCCGGGCTACCTGGAGCTGCGGCCTCGCTGAGGCGGCTCGGGCGCGGCGGGCGGGCGCGTTCCCTCGGCGAAGTCCGCGGCTGAGGCAGCGCCTCGCGGAGGGAAGCGCTTTTCCCGCCCGCTGAGGGGACGTGCGGCGTTCTCGCTGCCCGGGCGCCGTAGCCCTTTCCCCCTCGCCTCCTCAGGGCTGGTTGAAGGGAAAACGAGGCCTTTGGGGGCGGTTTTGCTGTGGAAACCTCCCTGCCCTGGGCCGGCGGCAGCCGCCCGGCTTCCCGCCTCGCGTTACCTCAGGCAGCGCGGCCGTTTCGGGGCGGGGGGCGCGCGTGCGCCTGTGGCGCGAGCCTCGAGGGACCGTTGAGGGACCGTTGAGGGACCGTTGAGGGACCGTTGAGGGACCGTTGAGGGACCGTTGAGGTGATGGTGCTCCCCAGGAGCGGGTTATCTGTTGTTCTGCCAGGGGAAAGAAGGGACGGACGGCCCGGTCTCTGAGGTGGAGGCCGCGGCTCTCCTGAGGGAAGCGGAGGTGGCAGTCGCCACCGTGGGACTCGTTCACTCCTTAACCCGAGGCCAAACCGCCACAGATCTCCCGTGGGGCAGGAGGGAAGGCGCTGGAAGCGAGGCGCATCCCTCAGCTGCAGGCCAGGCGGGATGGTCCGCGCAAGGCGGCGCTGGCTGAGTGCGGAGGCTCTGTCAGGCTCATCTGCTCCTGGCACTGGAGCTGAATATCCCGGCTGTCCAGCTTCCAAGTAAGTGCTGGAATTTGTCAGCCACATCTTTTGAGGAGCAGAGCCCAGAGGAACGTAGCCAGGTGGTTACCTGTGGGGCTTTTTGCCACGGAGCACTGAGAAGCTCAGTAGTCTGCGCAGTAGCAAAAAGTGTTCAGAGTGGCTCCCAGAGGAAGAACCACGCATCAAAGGACATTGAACAACAAAACAAACCACTTGTAAGTTTGTCACTTGTTTGGGAAGTCCTTGAGCTGCTGGTGTAGGAGTTGGGCGAATGTGCTGGGAGTTGTCACTGCATCACTGTCCCTTTCTTCCTGAGGTGCTGGAGACAGGAACCTGGCCTACATGACGTTTGGTCTGACCCAGAACAGCTATTCTTATGTTCCTATCTCCTATTCCACTCTGATCTAACACAGTACGTATGCGAATGTCTATTTTATACACCAGAGTCAGTGGCATAGAGGAAAACAAGATTTCTGACCTAATTTTATCTCCTTTGTTTTCATTTCCTATGGCAAAAGCAAAGTGCATGCTTGTTCTTGGCTGTGGTAAGGTCCATCCTGTTACGGAGCATCTAAGGCTGTGAAGCTGGCAGTACTTGTGGCCCTAATGCTAGAACCTTGCTCATGCTTTCGTCAGACTCCTGCAGATCACTTCCCATCTGTGAGTTCAAAGCTTAGATTACATGCCAGCAAGTTTGGTACGTGGTTGCCGAATCCTCCTTCCAGCCTCGTTCAACCCATAAGTTCTAACAGCGTTGGTTGCTCCTTACTTGGAGTCCTTAACTTTTCTTAGGCTGGTAAACCTTCATTGTGTTTTATCCACAAAGCACCTGCACTTTGCTGATATGAGAACCAGTGCCTCTCTTTTTTTTTTTTTTTTCGGTGGGCGTTGGTTACCTTCTGCAGCCGATTTAAATGTTACTCATTCACAAGTGCCACACATGCGCTCCTCTGGGCCTTTAAATACCCTGCTGCCTCCTGGTGCGCTCTGTACCTTTAGGGCAGGTCTGGAGTTGGCCTTTCTACAAGAGGTTACTCCACCTGTTTGACTCCAGTGCTTAAGAAATCTAGAGTTCTGGTTCCCACAGCGCTTGTGACTCAGCAACGTAGCTGCCCTTAAACAGAATTACTTGTCCAACAACCTAAAATGCTTTGCAAGCACTAATGAATTAAGCCTCCCGATGTCTTGAGACACAAAGTGCTACTGATAAGTAAACCAAGGCAGAGCGTGAGGTGTGCAGAAGTCCACTGTAAGCCCTCTCCCTCACAGATCTGAAAGAAATTTTGACCTCATCGAAGTCAGTAGCAAAATGACCTTAATTTATTAAGGCCAGAATTTCCCCCTTGAAGTCCTGTCTCCTGCTTTTCTTCACTGAACTCTCAAGGCCAGATCTTCAGCTGCTGCACTGAAAACCAGTTGAGCGTGGTGCATTATGCAGCCTGAGGATCTTTTTAAGATGTCCATTTCCCTGCATATACAGCAACGTACAAATTCCTGTGTGTGCACAGGGAGGCTGAATTGTAGTTGCTTTGAGTAGCCCAAAACTGGTGCGTGTAAAATTCCTGCCACTAAGTCCATGTCTCACAAGGGGTGGAGCCGACGTGTCTTCCTTTGAGGCCGGTGAAGAACTTTTCAACGTCTGGCACTCAGCTTTTTACGTTGCGTAGTTACTTCCTGCTAATCTTCCTATTCTGACATAATTAGATTACATCCACATTAGAAGCCGTTATAAACATCTCGTGTGCCAAGGTCCGATGTTACCGACAGTACTTCGCTTCAGGCCTGAATCAGTTCCCTAATACAAAATTAGATCCCGCTTTGTTGAAACAACTGGGAGAACGCCCAGGACTTTGGTGGGACAAGGATTGTGGCCTTTAGAGGGAGCGCCTGGTGTATGAGGGTCAGGTGTCGTGGAGTCAATTCTTTGTGTTAGGAAAGTTGTAATTTCCTTTTTAAAGCTGGGTGACTCATTGAATCATGGCTGTGAACAATCCCACAGGATTTCCTTAGATTTGTGATACCCAAAGGTAAGCTTGGAATGGCGCCCCTGGAAAAATTCTTCGTTCAGGGACCCAAGCCATCTCATTTTGAAGTCAGTGATTAAACCTCTGTTTACTACTATAATGCAGATCAAGACGGTTGTATAATCATGGGGGCCTGATCCTGAATTAGCCTTCAATAAACCAGTAGAAAGGGCTACCAGAAAAGTATCAGTTGAAATGTAGAATCTGTAGTCATAAAGTATTCATAAAGCTTGACGACTTCATTTCCCAGCAAATGAAGAGGCTGGAGGAGCCCTTTGTTTCTCTGTAGGTTTTTATAAAAGTAGTTTTGCTTCTCTAAATTAGCCACCTTTGAAATTCAATTGCTGCAGTTTTGCATATAATTCTGGCCAAATGGAGAGAAAGAGTGAAAATTTCCTCTGCTTGGATAATCCTTTATCTAGGAGTTAAGCTTCCCGATTGCACGGAGAAGAACATATCACTACAGTCAATCACGGACGAGTGAGCTATTCGATAAGGCCTTTCCTATAATACACCCACAACACTTTATTTTCCTCTTGCTGCGCTGGGACCGTCCTCCCCACTTGGGCGAGTGTCATGGAGGCAGAGATAGGAACTGTGCTGTGCTGCTTGGCTGACACACATCTCAGAGCAACACATTCCAGCAGATGAACCCATTTGCACAGTTGAGTGATCTAAACTTAGAAAGCTAATTTCTCTAATTACAAAGTGAGACTGAACTCCTGTAAAGCTTTTCATCACCTGAGTGGAATGGGAATTGCGCTTCCATAATCATTTAATGTTTAGAAACTAATTAGAAAGCGTTTTGTGGGGAGGCCACACCCTGTGTTTGACTATTTCACAAATGGATCAGGAGAGAAAACTACCTACGATGAGAAAGTTGAGCAAGCAGCAGAGGTTAGGAGAAAGAGTACAGCTTACCAAACCCTGCGCAGTGCATGCCTGCTTCCATAAAAGCTTCAATTCTTCAGAGTCTGGGAATTTCTTAAAGCTGTATCTCTAGGCAAGCTTTCCAAATGTGACAAAAGATTTTGGAGAAGAAGGTACTCTACTGACTAGAGACCCAAGTCCTGTTTGCTGCAACAAGGACTTACTTTCCTCTTTCCCTGGAGCATGTTGCTTAAGAGAATTAAAATTTCAAAGCTCTGTTGTGCATATTGTGCATGTGACTTTTGTGACTTTGAAATTCTTACCTTAGGTTTTCTGTACCTTAGTTCCCTGGAATTACAAGGAGGCACTAAATCTAAGTCAGGATGCTCTGAGAACAATAAAAATTAAAGACCGAAGGTTACTTAGAAAGTACTCTAGTGAGAACTAGTAAAGTCCCTGAAAGACTTAAAAGTTGTAGAGCCAAAGAATATCTCTATTGTAGAGCTTTTAGGTTTTATCCAGCTGTAATTAACTGAATCCATAACATTATTGCTTTCTGTCACAGTTTAAAATTGAGACCTTATTCTATTAGAGAATAGTAATGTTTCTCCTTCAGTTTTCTTTATTTATATGTGTATAAAACCTGCTTTCTGGTTGTTTCTCTGTTAACCCTTCAAGGATCAGATGCCTCTGTGTTAACTTGTGAACCCAGTTTCTTTGTCCTTCGGTTATCTTCTCCAGTGGTGCGATTCCCATACACCAGCGATCTGATCTCAAATCCCTGCTTTCTAAAAACGGGAGAGCTGAGACCACAGTTTTAGGTCTGAGTAGAGGTATGGCTTATCAAGCTGGAGTAGCTTCCAGTAGGTGCAAAGACTGTGACACTGAGCAGTGCTGGCACGTCTGTCACAGACAAGATGACACTTTCATTTGATAAGCAGGAATCTCAGCTATTCTTGTCAGTCGTAGAAAAGGCTGCACTGAAACCTGGGCTGAGCCCTGTCTCCAATAAACAACTGATGCTTTTAAGAGAGCGCCAAGTTTCTAGTAGGGGTTTCCTCACAGTTTTCTGCAATGGTGCTTTTTTTAGCCAATTTTATTGAGTAAGCACTCAGATCAAGTTTCATTTTCTTGTTATGAAAGCATCAAAATGCCTGAAGTTTTTGTGTAGATCATTTTCATTGTTAAATGCATATGGTAGTATGTGCTCAATCCCAGACGATTTTAAGGGTGCAAGACTGAAGGATAGAGGGGCATCGTTTAGCTAAGGAAATGACTAAAAAGAAGAGGGCTGCAATTAGCAAATTTAAATTTGGGTGTACTGTATATGACTTCTTGCCCTCGCCCTCCATTATTCCATGGCTGATGTAATATTCTGGACCTTGGATTTCCTTAGTGCTGCATGGGGGATATAAGTGAAGTTGCTTCATTTGACGTGAAGAAGCATTTAGAGGGGTTAGGATTACTAAAGTCCAGATTCAGCTCAAAACATAAATGTGCCTAAATCAAGGAACAATCAACTTTTAAGTTAGGGATGTGCTTAAGTGACTTGCTGGAATGATCAGTGAGTTGACCCTCAAAGTTGGGTGGGTGGGAGTGACCCTGCTGATCTGCAGGGGAAACATTTCTCCAGGGTGTTAAGGGTATATACAGTGGCACAATGACCTGGGCTTACCTAGTCCCTTGGCACTGCCTGCTCCCCAGCAGAAGGAACCTTTTTGTGCCAGATAGATATTTTTAGATAAAGCACAGATCTCAGGGGGTGCATGGCATCCTTGGTGGTACATATAAAGACAAGGTCCTAGGCAAAGTGGGAAAAAAATGGCTTTTTCTCTGTCCATCCTTTACACAGAAATTAAAAAAAAAAATCTTGACCATTCTGCATGTTACAAGAGGGCCGCTGGCATGAAGATGTTACATGTGTGTGCATTGGTGGCTTTTCTGTTGCTGACCATGCAGTGAGAGATGTATGATAGAGCTAGCAGCATTTGGAAGAGTCAGAGTCTGCTCCAATTTGGGAGTTTTGGTGTTAAAACACTGCGTTTTGAACAGGGTCCATGTTAACTTCAGCAGTTTATCACTTGAGCCTCTCCCAGTTCCAATCTGGCATTAGCTGTGAGCAAGGTGCCTTCAACTACTAGCAGGATAGTGGAAGCAAGAGCAAATGAGGAGGAATGGGCTAAGAACAGGCTAAGGGCATCATGGAGAGCTGGGGAATAAAAGGCCTTATTCTTGGATGGGGGAGTATGAGCAAGATACAGTGCCCTGTCATCCTGCCTCTCTGATTAAAGGTTTTTCTTTGCTCTTTTCATAGTACCTGGAAAGTTCTATGTTCCTGCCTCCCTGTCAGTCATTTGTCTTACAACATTTTCAAACAGACGGGAGATGATTTTCCCTTCGATTGCTACTTACTTCAGTACTGAGTCATGGACCACTCCAAGTGTGATGAAGACCATCCCCAGTTTGTGGCACTGCAGCAGCAAGACATGCTTGGTGAAGATGTGAATGAAAAAGAGCCTGGCTGTAGAACTGGACCCTTAAAACCCGTTAATTTCTTTTAAGGTAATGGCATTACCCAGTGTGTGTCCGTGTTATGTTTGAAAAGGGCCACAGACTCTTGCAGATCCACAATCTGTGCGTTGCCCTGAATTACTGGGGTTTTTATATATATATAATGATGATTTTTATTTACTGTGGCAGAGGGGAACGAATGAGGATCTGCCACAACTTGAATAGAAGCAATTCCACACCTGTCCCTTTAAATGCACATTTGTGGTTGGCTGCCTTTTATTGTCTTCCCTCTGGGGCTGCAGTGTGGGTGTGTAGAAGGATTTCCCAGCCTTGTGGGTGACCCCTCGTCTTGCTGCTCCAAGCAGTGGCTTCCCTCCCTTCCTTTCTTTCCAATATTTATTGGAAGCACGTGCTAAGGAATCCGTGAGCCTGCGATGCTAATGAGTGCACGGCACAGAGCAGAGCGGGGCACCAGATGCAAAGGGACAGGCACGTTTCCTAATGAGGGAGTCCCGAGACCCATCTGTTGAGTCTCGTGGGCCTTCAATGAAGTTAGCTGTGCGAGGTTGCCAGAGGAGGTTTTTTTTCTCTAATGCTTTTAGTTCTCAACAAGTGCAATCCTGTATAGAGCAGCATGTCATGGGGTTAGGCTTTGTTGTTACTAGCAGATAATGTGACTTTGAAAAGAATGCCCCAACCCCAGCTGAAAGGAGGATAACCCTCCTCTACCCCCTTCCTTCCCATCCTCCTTGCTCAGATCAATAACAGGTCCCTAGGCACAAAGCCTGCATTCTTTTATTCTCAAATTAGAGCAGCTGCAGCAGCAACACCACAGCTCATTGGAAACCTATTAGCTTTTGAAAGACTTAATCCAGTTTGAAAATAAGGAGTGTTTCTCAATCCTTCACGCACTCACTCCTGTAAGAGGCAATATTCTTAGCCTGCATTGAGAGTGAACTGGACTTCTTATTATAATAACCTGCGTCTCTCTCCGTGTCCCAGAGGGGCAACAAAGAAGTCAAAATGTCAGTTTCCCAGCTTCAAATGGCCTAAGAACTTGGGACTTAGTCTGCATATCACACCCTGTAACTGAGCTATGCCGCCTACCATCCTGCCTTCAATAGTGACCAATATCTTGTGATTCACTCTCCAATTTCATAGTTTTTAAGGCCAGAAGGGTCTATTGTGATAATGTATTTGACATCCTGCACAACACAGACATTAGAATTTCATCCTAGGTGGGATAAAGTCTGGGAGAAGCTGGATTTTTTGATGCTGCTCTGCTGGCAACAGTGGAAATGTGAGGGTTTTTTGTTTTTTTTTTGAGGGAGGTACTTTTTGCTGTAAGGGTAATTTGTTCTTTTTAAACACATTAAATACAGAGCTTTGCAAGTAGGAGCCTTGTGCATACTCAGTGAATGCCTTGCTTTTGATTTAGGGGAGCTGATTTTAGGTAGAAGGTGTTTGCTCACCCATCTTGGTTTCTTGGTTTGCTTTTTTATCTAACCACGGCTTTACTGTGGATCTCCCTGCAGCAACCCTGTGAGCTAGTTACTGCCATTTTAAAGGTGGGGTTCTGAAATTCAGCAATTGCTATGTGAAGGACATTTAGGCCACAAATACTTTGTGAAGACCATAGCAGTGAGGAAACAAAGTTTTCTTGAACAGAGTCCTTGATCTCATGCCCGAAGTCACACTGTAAATCTGTAGATGATCAGGGAGCTTGTTTTTATATTTTTCTTGAGTCCCAGACTCATGTGTTTGCTGGGACTTCTTTCTCTGCTCAGTCTTTTCCTGTACCATGCCAGTTCTAAACCTTTCCTCTAAGTGCTGCCAACTGTTACCGGTAATGACGGTACAGATGTTTTGCCAGTAGTAGCTGGGGTAGGACCACCAACCGACTTCCTGAAGGCCACCGAACAGCGACAGCTTTTGATTTCTACTGACCTGGACCAGATTCGGTGTGGTGACCTAGAGCTAAGGGGCTCAGTATCTCATTACTAATCCCTTGAGCTAGCCAATTCCTTCCACCAAGTCAATGTTTTCTAAAGTGTTAAAAGACTTTTCCTGCCCGCCTGCCCATTAAATCCTGCTCTTCTGTCCGTGTCCTTGGATCAGCCTAATCACTGAAGTGGATCCGTTTCAAGTCTTAGCCATACAAGCTATGGTCCTGACCATGCAGAAGGTGTCAGGCAGCGCAGCTGGGGCACCGTGTTGCAAGCAGCGGGACAGACATTGCTTTTAGGGGTCTGCTTTGGGGTAACCCTGATGTGCTGCTTTTGGAATGCATTGCCAGCTGGGACATGGGGTGTTTCCTGCTTTTTAGCTTCTTTATCTGAGATTTACAATTTATACAAGTTTTGAGAAAATTTAAATCTAGGGAAAAGAAACCAGATGTTTTGCTGGATCATCCACTGGCATTACTGTTTCGGTGACTCAAGTAGTAATTCTCTTCTGTCATATTTTAATCTTCTCACTTTCTGAGATGGGTAATCTTGCTTCACAGAACGAATGACACAGAGCGCCATCACTATGTTCTAAGGTATCCATGTTATTAGCGTCTTATATTTTAAAGATACAGAGAAATGTGTTTCAAAAGAGTGCATACAGAAAACCACTATGTTTTGCATTAGAATCTGTAATAACCTCATCCACATACACTTAACAGAAACAGTTTCCATTTTCTTAATTTTAGATTGGATACAGAACAGCTTAGAAGTTTTGATCTTTTATATATGTGTTTCCTCTTCCAGGAAAGCTTCTTCATAATTCATTTAGGATTAAAAGGGTGGGCATGTCTGTTGTTCTATGTATTTACGTTTTTTCCCCCCTCATATATATCCGTATGAAAAAGGGTTATCCTTAGTTATTCTTAGACGTTTCAGCTACTTGTCCATGATAACTGTTATCTTAATATTTACTCTGGTGAAGTGGGCATAGCTGTGTTTTTATGAGGAATGTTTTCCTTCTTGCAAAGTAGGAACTCTGTTTCCCCCACTACTTATGCAGCTCTACATGTGGCAGTGTCTGTGTGTGCACATGCACTTAAATACAAATTTCCCTCATCGATTTTTTCTTAAAACAAAAATTATTCGTAGAGATCATGCCTGCCTTTGACTGTATTTAGTACACTAGGCTGCAGATGAAAAGAACACAAATCTCGAAACTTCTGCACTTGCTCTTACAGAAGGAATTGTGTATTTGCTGAGGGATACTAACCACATTTGCCCTTACTTTCAGTCATTGGATTGGGATACTCTAATTCTAGGCCATCTCATTAAGAATATTCTCACAATAGTTAATCAGTCTCCAGAATCATAGAGGGTCGCTCCTTTCCAATCCTGGTGATGTCAGTTAATGCTCCTTTACCGTTTGAAACAAAGTTCTTCATGTGGAGCTTGATGTGAAGGCCTGTGTCTAGTAAAGACAGAAGCAAAATCTAAGAGTGTCCTTCCGCTTGCTAGAGCTTTGTTTATCTGAATTGTTTCCCAAGTTAACTCCTGTGGCCTAACCCTATAGAAGAGAAGATCTAATCTCTAATTGTCCTCTGGGACTATTCTTGCAAGGTCCTTGAAGAATATATCCTGTTTCCCAGTCAAAGAGTCATTTCAAGGATGTGTCCTGTCTTCTCTTCTCATTTGAAGATTGTTTACCTGTTATTTATGAACTGTGTTTTGTCTATGGACTATTCCTAGTGTGGTGGCATTGTGATGCTTGTTAGAGGAGGCGGAAAGAGTAAAATGTCTCAGGCTTTACATTCAACATCACACATTGTATGGAGGAGGATTTACAGTCATATGACAAATGCACCAAAGCTCAGCCAACCTTTGGAGGCAACAGTCATTCTGCCACCAGTGGAAGACAAATTTGGTCTGTAATAAAGCAATATTGAGAGATTTCATAATTACCTGTTCTGATTATATTTTAGAGCAACAGGGTATATATTGTTGGGTGTTAGATGTGGAACAAAATATTGACCATTTCAGGATGGTACTAAAATAAAAGCATTTCAAGGATCAGATGATATATGAGGGTACGTATTCAAACTCAGCTGTAGCAAACAGAATGCTCTTATTCATGCCAGCTAGGATTACAGTTTGGCAATTTTATTAGAGTATGAAGAGGTCACTTATTGTTTCAAAGGGGTTTTTCCTGAAAGGAAGGCAACCAGTGCTGAAGAGCTGAAAGCACTGAGCTGTGTTCATTTGGATTAAAAATAGGTATTTTGGGCCAGCGGAGCTTCAAAATAAGCAAATTCTCAAACCAAACAGTTTTCCTTTTGGTAGCCGAAAAGGAAACCGCACATCCAGGAGGAATGTAGATCAAAGCAAACTCTGCAAATGATGCAGAAACACATAAAATAACAAACAAGGCTGGTGGGAAGAGGGGAGCTTTTGTAAGTAGATAGGTCTGTTCATATTACACTGAAACCAAAGGCAAGATTGCTAAGGAAGATACTTGAGAGCGGCATACAAGGCTATAGCTTTTTTTCTCCTCAGAGGATTTTTGCAGCCTGTTTTTGCATGTCTATTGTATTTGCAAAGTAACATATAAGGGCCATACTCAGCAGTAGATCTCACTGGTGTCAACTTTTGCCTTTCACCACTCTATCTTATCTCTTACTTTCCTTCTCTCACTAGCTTTCCTGAGCCTCCCCTCCCTAAGTTTGTGGCAAAACATGTTTGGTTTACTGCTTGCCCGTAATGCTGTTAAAGCACATAATCAAATCAACTTCCATAATTAAACTTCCAATATTTAGGTATTCTAGAACAGAACAGTTCTGAATGTTTGTAAGTTTTAGCTGGTTAATTTGGAATGCATTTGTTTAATGTATTGTATATGAGAGAACGAATTTCCCTCAGAACTGTTGTTGATAGAAAATATAATAAGAAAGATGTTAAATGTTTTCAAACTCATTGTTTTACTTATGCTTAAGTAAATATGTTGCTGCAATAATCAATGCTTGCAAAAATTGAATTGATAGGGATTTGGCAATTGTTGCAGTGAAGTTTCCCTTCAGCTTAATGAGTTGTCCAGCACTTTCTTGAATGCATCCTTATGAAGTGGTAGACATGTAATTCCTGAACTCCTCAGGGTTTTGATTCACAGAATTCTCAATACAAGAAGGACTTTACAGAAGGCAGAATGGTCCTTTATGCAACAGCTGTGAAGAGACTGGCGTTTCTGGGACAGCTGTGTTCCTTCCTCTGGGTTCTACAGACCTCTTCTTGTCTCTTTTGTCCTTCGAGCTCCTGCCATGTGCCTCTCCAGCTCAAGAAGTTGCATACGTAGTGTGTAGCACCTATTTCACCTTTGGTAGGACACAACTCTCTTCTTGTGTGGGAAGTAATTTCTTTCATCTATGCCAAGAAGTGAGAAGGTGACACTTCTTTATGAGCCACATTTCTTTACATAGAATTGAATGTCTTTTTCCTTTTTTTTTTTTTGTTTTTTCTCCGTAGAGCAGCCCCTTTTCTCTCTGCTTCCCAGAGCAGTCTGCCATCAGGAAGGGCAGGCCCCACTGCACCCATCCTGTACAGATCATAGGATGTACGTCGCACCTTCCCATCTTCCACTTGGCTGTGCACAAAAAGATGTCTGCTCATTGTGCGAAGGGCAGTTTACTGCAGAAATGTGACTCTTCCAAAGACGCTCCCTGGAATAGCTATGGGGTAAGTGCAGAACACTGCTTTCCCACTACACTGATAGAGGCTTCTTTGCACCAGACAAAAGTTTCCTCCAGCCATTTTCAGTTTCTCTAGGACTCTGGATTTGTTTACCAGTTCTTTTATTTTTTTATTTCACATGGTGACTTTTAGCCTGGATGGAGACTAGTGAAAGTTTGAGCTCTGTATCTGGGGAAGCTCATCTCTGCGTGAGCATCAGACCAGTCAATAGGCTCCATGTATCAGATTGTTAGACAAAGGGGCAGCCTCCAGCAAAAAGGGATGTTTGTACTGTGGCCAGAGTAAGCTCCCTTAAAAATAATAGCTGAGAGTAAACACTATCAATTCACAAGTTAGATGCTTGTAAAAAACAAATGTCAGCCTGTTTTCTAACCCATTAAGAAGGGAAATAAGACTTGACAGTTCACTACGCTGTGATTCTAAGCAGGATGTTTCCCGTAGGAAGAGTGCTTATGGAACTCTGTAGGCAGGGTGAGTGCACTGCAGGCATTGATGGCAAGCGATTGGGAAGATTTGTTGCTCTACAGACGTTTGTACATGGCTTGGTTTTAGGTTGTTTCAACCTAAGACCACATCAAGTGACAGAATGCAAAGCTGTCAGACCTGAACCGGCAAAATAAAGCTGGTGTTCTGAAAAGAGTGTGTCCATACAGTGACTTCTGTTTTTCTGTTCAAATGTCATCTTTAGTTTTGTGACTTCAGGTTGCAAAAAATGTGGAGGGATTTTGTTAAAAGAAGATTATCCCCAAGCCAAAGCTAGCTTTGCTAAGGGAAACTTGCTACTAAAGGAGGATTTTTGCAAAATCTATTCCCAAGGTGATGCCTTCCAAGTACAGAAGAAATTTACATTTGTGACCTCCTTTGTTCTTGGTAAACATATGCGCAGCAGATCTGAAATTCAGTCAGCACTCTGCATCCAGGGGCTAACTGCATGATCCTGGTCACCAGAGAAGATGCTGGCCTTGCAGAGGAGGAATTTTGTTGATGAGAGAAAGGTTGAAGAGATCTTGATGAAAGGCATGGAGTAGACCAGCCCTAAAGCAGGCTGAAAAACTTCTGAGTAATTTTATACAGAGTGTTTAAAAGTCGCTAGAAAATCTCTAATTGGGTCTTGGAGTTTTTATAGTGTCCCACTGTGTTTAGCTGGCCTCAGATATATGGAAATTGTATTTGAATGGGAATTTTTTTAAGGACAGCAGATTGCTTGGTGAAGGCCTTGTACAGAGATAAAGGCTGATTCCTGTGAGACAGCTTCCAGTATGGCTGTGATGGTCGTGCTTGGCAGTGATAACTGATCAGAGATCGATTATATCAATCAGGAGACAATCCCTAGTCCATAAAACTGAGTTTAAGTAGTTGGGACGGAACAATAGCATAGAGACATAAAGTGAGTTAAAGTGTATAAGAAAGCCTGCTTAAGAATAAGCGTTTAGCCCATACCTTCCACAAAAAACAACACAGGTAGGAAATGAAATATATACTTGAATGTGGAATTGAAGACATCAATTGTCTGGGGTTTTTTTGCTGAAATACCCCATGGATTGACTACAAGGCTGGTCTTTCATTCTGATGACTCAACCAACGTTGATAAATATAGCTTGAAAACTAATCTGAAAGGACCTGTGGGGTTTTTGTTTTACACATTTTTCACCAGGACACAGCTTTCTAAAAGATGATTCAATATTTGATAACTTTGGCCACAATGAAAACTGATTAGTCTATAATTCAAGGTTTTTAAAAAATAAATAAACAATTGGCCCCAAACTTCCAAAAGATCAAAATCCTATGCAGAAGATCCTTAAACATTAGAAACTCCTGCTTTCATGTAACCATTAATATAGCTATTGCTTTTATTACACTCTGGTTCCTTCACAGTATCTGTTACGCTTACGTATGTTAGCACAAAAATTATGTTCTCACTCAAAATAGTCTCTGGCATTTTGTCAGCAGAAAGCTATGATCAGAATAATGTTCATATAAGCAGCACTTTCACAATGAAACTCCTGCATTCAAGAGATTTCTAATAACTCTGAGCTTGAAAGGGACTATATCGCTATATTCTAGAGAAGTCAGTTACATAAGAATGAAAGCAATAGGGAAGCACAAACACTGTCATACCAGAGAAGATCTCCAGTGTGATAACATTTGTCAGTATTGGTCAGTACAAGAGGCAAGGGAATTAGAAAGCAATTAATTATTTGCCTAAAGGAAAAAAAAATTATATCCTGAGCCTTTAGTCAGTAGTTTGGATCAGAATCACAGGGCTTTATAACCACCTAGTTGTATCTTGTCATAAATAACACTAATTCATTTTGAAATGCAGCATTTTTTGATTTCCCAGTTGTTCTTTTGGCACAGAGTTCCACAGACTAATTATTCATATTGAGACTTTTCTTAAATCACTTTTAAATACTATCTTTCTACTTCATTGGCAGAACCTCTGTGTTTTGCTACGAGAGACGCTGAAGGGGACATGCCTCACTTTCCGTATTTTTGATCTGTTTTGTAACTCTCATCTCATTTTCAGCTAACAAGGGTAATTCTGGTGTTTTCAGCCTAGTTTTTCCAGATATTACTTTATGCTTCTAAGCACTTCACTTGCCAGTCTCTGGACCCTTGTTTTTTTCAGTTCTCTCCATCCTGTGGATTCAGTATTTCAGACAAGGAGCATACATAGCAACACTATTGTAACAGGAAAGGAATAAAATTTATACTAAATGCCTATATATTATAGACAACTGTCTAGACAAAATTTTACAACACTTATCTCATCCAAGGCTCATATTTTTTTTAGGTTTTAGACTGTCAAAGTAGGAGTATAATGAATTCTGTTGCTAAGAAAACGATGGCTTGGATAAGCCAGGTAGGCATGCTCTGCTGCTACTACTTAGTAATTACAACTGAGTGAAAATAAAGGTATTTAAATTACAGGAGAGCTTCAGAACTGAGCATGATCTTTCCTAAAAATTGATAGTGACTCATAGCCTGGTGGTATTGCAAATCTGTTGGTTCAGGGCCTGTGGTCTTCTCCAAGATTATAACATTACAATTTTAATGTTTCCTGTACAGTTAGGTATCTTTAATTCTGGAGTGTTTTAGGAAGGCTTTTAGTCTCCGTATTTCAGAGTGTCTTGCTGCTGACACTAAGCATTAGGCAGTGTGAATGGCTCATTTCAAGTGATCTTGGTCTGTGGTGAAGAGAACAGGAACAAGTCCAGCACACACAGAACAAGTGACTTTTGTTTATTGAGTCAAAGCTGTAAAACCATAAAGGGAGCAAAAGCTGAAATCGAGGGAAAGAGAAATAATGGAGTGGGAAGGGAAAAGGAAAATCAACATTTGAGGGTTCTTCTGTATGAAACAGAGATCTGGGTTCCGGCAGTGGGGGAAAGCCATGAGTCATTCTTCCAAAGCTTTGCTTGACGCAAGAACCCCTTTGCTTTAGTTTGGATTTGAAGTTCCTGGAGGTGAAGAGATTGTCAGCAAGAATTTGCCAACACCTTTCCCCCCTCTCAGCTTTCAGCCTGACTCATCAAAACCGAAAAGGAGCCTTACATGATGATAAATATACTCGTAGACCGGTAGCTGAAGTCCTCCTTCATGAGATGCAGGAAAAACTTTCTTAAATTTTATTCTTTAAAAAAAAATGCTTTCCATGTTCCTGGTGGAGTCTCCCCTCTCACTGAAAGCTACGGCTTTCTTGAAAAATCTTTGGTCTTTCAGAGCATTTTAAAAGAGATACTCTTAGGAAATGCTATTGCTTTGGGGCATCTGGCTTGTAATCAATCCTTGCAGAGCCTAACTCTGCTGTCGTGACAGCGACCCAGAGCATGCCGAGTGTGGTCCTGGGGAGCCATGTGCCTTATATGTCCGTTGCGACTTGCAGGAGGTCAAGGAGGGGGAAGCCAAAGGATTTGTGCAAATGGTGGAGCCAAGCGGAAGGTCAGGGATGGCATTTTGTGGCCATGGGAAAGAGACAGCTCTTTCTCCTGGGTCGGGATGAGTCTCCGTCAGTGCCGAGTCTCAAAGGATCATGGGGCTTCCATGGCTGGCACCCAGTGTTCTTAATTTTGTGGTGAATAAGAGTCCTGAAAGCACATAATTTAATCCGCCTGAAGATAATTGTTGAAATAAATCATTCTCTTGTTTAAAGAATAAATCTTCAGCAAGTTTTAAGAGAGCCTACAGCACTGCTGATTTTAATCATTACATAGGCAAGTGTCTATACTGCTTAGTGTTTCCAAACCAGCAGCGCTGCTATTAAAAAGTGAGGCCTGGATTTAGAAGCTGTCACAATTCAAACAAACCTTTTTGAGGGGAGGATTCCTAAATTCACAGCTGAAAGAGGGGAGACCTGGTGAGCAGAGACCCCACAGTCCTTTCCAGGTTTAACTAACCAATAAGCCACACTGCCATTTGGTGCCTCAGTTTCCCTGTCTGAACGCTGGGTTCTGTGGTCAATGCTCTGTAGTGCATTGCCATTCTGGAGGAGAGAAATACTTCAGCAGACATGGGTATTTGGGTTATTTTTTTTTTGGTGTTGATGGGCTGTTGCTGGAATATGGGTTGCGTATGACAGGAAATGTGCTGTGGTGTGTCAGACTGTACCACAGAGAGCAATTCCAGGCAATGGTGGGTGATTTTTAACAGGCTGCCCTGTGGTCATCCAGTGGGCTCCCCTGGGCTCTGCTGGGGAGTTTCTTGTTCAATAGCATGTTCCTGCTTCGGTGGAAATTTTTCAGGGTTTGGCTTGTCCACAAGGGATTTTTTTTGGAGTGTGAAAAGGATCAGTTTGGGTGAGGTGCATTCTAGCAAAGGAGAAATTACACTGGTCAGCTGAGGTCTGGAGAACCCTGCTTCACTAAACCTCCCTGTCCTTCATTTGGGAGCTGCACTGTGACGGAGGCGGTTTACCACAGAGGCAGGATGGGGACCTGAACGACTCGCTAAGGTGTTTTGTGACCAGCCATGGGTGAGGTGGGGTTTGGCTAGACTAGAGCGTCTTTTGAGACTTGATCATTCGGTTAGCACTTGGCAATTCAGTCTTGGTACCCTGGCTGGTTAGTGAAAAGGTGATGGTCAGTATGTTTCTGATCCTTAAGTTAAGTTAAATAGCAGAGATATTGGGCCCTTTGTACAGAAACTATGAATCCATGATGGATTACTGGCAGGTGTCTGCTAGTTACGCATTTTCTTCCTGGCCACTGATTGAACACCCAGAGAAAGCTGGTGATCTTGCTACTGTCCAGTCTTTGTGTTCGTTTCTCCCTTTTTTTGGAGAGTACCTGGAGATCTTGTTTCTGGAGCTTTCTTGGGGGAATGGGCACTGCTCCAGTCTTTTCCACTGCAGACAATCCCATTTCTCCCTGTCCTCCAAACTGGGAAACACTTACTCCTCTACTGAAGCTGATCATAGTGTTGAAAAAATGAATTCATACAGCTTTTGGCACAGCACCATTTGAATAATTCTAAGTGGCTGGGAACTAATTCACTGTGCCATTTAAGCTACTTTGAAGAAGAGATCTAGCTACGTTTTATTTTGGTTGTATTTTGTATGAAATGTGTGGAGTTATTTGAACCAGATACGTTAACTTCGTGCTAGGCTGATGTACACCAGTTAAAAAATTATCCCCTGGCATATGGAATCAAGAGCTGAGGGTTTTCTCAGATGCAGATGCCACCCAGCTCCCTTGATTCTAAATGTTGCAGCCCCCTGTTATGTTACTAATAGATACGAAAACACTGGGTCCCAGTTCTATTTCCATCAAGTCATCCATTTTAAAGGTCTTAGAACTTGGTTTTGTCTGAAGCAAAATATTTGTCACATTACTAGAAGGGACCTTACTGTGGAGTAAATCAGGAGTAACCTTAAGGATTTAAAACATTGTGAAATATATGCATGTGTGGGATATGTTTAGCTCCAAAAGAGGTGTGGGTGTAAACAGCATGTCGTGAACCATTCTATTGTGTCTGAGTTACAATAATATACATAAATCATAGAAGTATCTTGTGTCATAGACACAAGCCTTCATAGAGAGTCATTCTTCCAAGTTTTCATTTGCAGAAAGTCTTGGGAGCTGTTGTCTTTGGTCAAAGTTGAAAAAAAAAAAAAAAAAATCTACTTACAGTGTTTGTAAATCAGCCTTGAAAGAATAAATCATAAAAGAAACAGCACCAGAGTAGAAGTGTGACGTTTGCAGCTATCTTTAGAGGGAGGTCTGTTCTACAATACATTTCAGGTGACGGAACACAAATATGATGCACAGTGCCAAATGGAAAGAAAGAATAGACCCTCTGCTGCTGGGAATAATAGAAGACTATAGTAATGTGATTATGGTAATAGTCAACAAGTCATAGTCTTGTGCTTTTGTTCACTGTAATTAACTTCTTGGAATGGCACAGTCGCTTTCTCTGTGCTCATCAGATGGCCCTGCTTTTGTGTCCGCAGTCTGTTATTTCTCCTGCAGGGACTGCAAGCCTCCGAGTGCATTACTAAATGAATTCGTTGCTGGAACAAAGATTCGGTAGTAGAATAGAGATTGATATCTTTTGTTGTCAGACATTCAATACCATATAGCAATCCAATTACTTAAGCTGTTTCTATCAGTCTTATTACAGCTCACTATTGAGGCATGCTTTAAAGCTGGATAATTCTGTCTTGCAAGAATGTAGTGGAACAGATTAGAGCTTTAATGAGAAGGCTTTCTGTGGGCTAGGGCACTTCCATTGTATGTGTTGGGATTGAGGAATCATACCTAGGCACAGGCCCGGAGTCATTGTTGCAAAGACTGATCAAAGGGAAGCCTGAAATCTGTACATTTGCTTGAAGAAATGTTCTGGGTTATAAAAAAAAATAAAATAAAATAAAAACTGGCAAGATTTCTGCCTGTTATTGCCTATCTGATGAGAATCTGTGGTACAGTGGGAAAAGGAAATTGCTTATTGGAATTCGGATTGTGGAATGGATATCTCATTTTGTGTTTGAACTGTTCCTCCACTGTGCTATAGGTCAAATTCTGTGCTTAGCTGTAGCATTTTAGGAATGCTGGCAGTGTAAGTTCAACACGAGACTTATTCTACATACAGCTACCCAGGGTGGATGTTTGGAGAAGAGGGTTTCTAGTACACTAACATAAAGCAGGAAAGAAGCCTTCAATAATTGCATGTAGAGGAGGAAAGGTTAGTCTAGCAAGTCAGTCTTCCCAGGTCTGCATCATTGCTCATTCTCTCTGTAGCACAAAGCAGGTATAGACTGAGTCCCAAGACAGCAGAAAGCTGGAATCAGTAAGGCTCAAAACTGAGGCTGAAGTGTAGAAGTGGAAAATAGTTATTTCTTTGGGAAGGGAAAAAAACCCAACAACAATATAAATATAAACAAATATATTTACTTTGCAAATATTTGTGGGGGGAGTTTGTATATGTAAAGCACACCTAAGTTTATTGTGGCAAACACAAGCAGTGGAGACTTGGGCGATGCTAGACCAATTTTGTATGTCTCACAAGACAATTTGACTGCTTCTTGAATGTATGATTTCTGATGGATTTTTAAAACATGATAAAAGTCTCCAGCTTTCTTCTAGGCCTCAGCAGAAATATCTGTGCTTCAAGTCAGTGCTGTGAACAGAAGCACCTAGGAATTGCTAAGGTTGAAGTAAATTGGAAACAGAGATTACAGAGCTTTTGTATGGAATGCATACACCTTGGTGTCATTCATGAAAAGAAGTATATATAAACTTGCCTGAAATTCCACCTCTAGATTGTTATCCTTAAATAACTGAGGGTATGTTTTATTTTTTGGAATGATAAATGTGACAAAGCAAGCACTCACTTGGTGTGAGTGGCAAAGCTATGTAATTTGTGCAGGGCAACACTGATTTCCAGCAATTTGAGGATATGACCTGTTTTTACTAGATGCAAAGATGTGTATGATTTATAATTTCATTACAATAAGCCTGATTTTCCATTTCTTATGGTTGTTTTACGCTATCAACAGCTAAATGTTTCCTCATCAGGGACAAAGTTACAAAATATTACAATGCACACATATTGTCTGACTGTAATATTTTCAAAGTATTATTTAGAAGAACAGCAATTATAAAGACATTTTCCAAAGGAAATTGCGCTAGAGTTAGGAGAAGGGTGCGAAGTTTGAAGAACAGCTGAACGTTTATCTATGCATATAGATTTGTTTTCAGGTAGTGTTTGTATTCCTGTGTATAGACCACAAATATTGCTTTTCTCCAGCACTAAAAGTATGACCCATTTCTGGGCAGAAGCTAAACTTTATTTTGTAGCCTCAGTTGCCTGATGTGGATTGAAGTTAATGTTTCATGAGGCAAAGGACAGCACCTGTTCATTCCAGGAACAGTTACTGCTAAGATACTTGTTTTGGGTCAGAGTTAAGGTGGTTTTGTGGTGAGTTACAGTTTCTTTCTCACTCAAGAGTGTACAGAACAATTAAAGATTTAGGATGACCTGACCTTTGTTCTATTCGTTGTTGACTTGTAGTGAGTGCTGTCTACAGTAACTGCTTTCTTGTAATTTATTTGCTCTAATGAGGGGTTTGGACTTGGACTCTTCCAAGGGGAGCTTTTTATGTGCATTTTCGTTTATTTTGTCTAAATACATTGAAACCTCCAGGCCGGATACTCCGCTGGTGTAAAGCAGCTTAGTTCCATTGACGTCAGTGGAGCAGCGCCAGCGGCAGATCTGACCCACTTCTTTAATCTGATCACTTGTCCATCCCATTTATTTCAGATTACATCAGAGTGAGCAGAGCCTTACCTCATTCACCATGAACTTGATATAGGTACAACCTTGCAAGTTTTGGCAGGGGACTATCATGGCTGAGAAACATGAAGAAGCGAGAGTATCATCCAGTCCTTGGAACCAAGGTGTCTGACAGACCCACCTTTACTTAATATGAGACTGTGTGGCATATGGAATTCCAACTTGCTCGTAATAAATTATGTTAAAGATAGTTTCCTACAGAACATTAACCTAATACAGCCTTTTATGTGATCTGAATATCTTATTAGTCATGTTCATTCAGTGTTCAGGATGCTCTGTGCCACTACAGCAAGCTGAATCTTTACAAACCTCAGCATCCCATCTGTCAAGGCTCCGCTGGTACCCACCGTAGAAACTTCCAAGGGAACTCAGGTTCAGATTTGCAGTCACGCCTTGAGTCTGGCATCTCTAACTGGTTTCTTCAGTTTCTCCCATTTATGACTGTGATTTGCCCTTGGGTCTGTTCTCTGTTGTCGTCCTCTCAGATCAGTATGGGGTGGTTACACTGAGCATTATCGCACGCTGCTCTCCCAATGAATTTCTGTATCCGACCTCTTCAATTGCTTGAGTAAGCACGTTTGAAGGTTTCGCCTTTTTTTATTTTTTTATTGGGGGAGAATGGAGGTGCCAATGCACAGCTGAAGAACTCTCTTTTTTTCCCTTAATCTGAACTGATGATTGAGCTGACTCTTGGCTTTTCTGCTTATTCTCAAGCAATCATTTTATTCAAATATTCTAGTAGCTTCCAGGGACACTTACCCAGGAGTGTGAATTATCACGTGCGTGGGCTTTCTGAGTTCTGTGTGCTCAGAGAAGTTGCTTGCCCCTGGAAGTTTACATCAAATTCTTCATTCGTTTCTCTCCCATAACCCCGCAGTGACTGTGCACTCTTTAGGAAGACCCAGGAACATGTTTTTAACCACAGCAGATACTTTCTCTTGGTACTGCTACACAATATATCTCTCTAGTTTATCTATGTCAATGCTTAGTTTACATGTCCTTAGTGAAGAGTTTTGCTTTTTTGTTGTTTGTTTCCTATGGTCGTCACTAATATTGATAAGGTAGTGCAAATATTGCTTTCTTTGCAAACTGTCTTGCGTGCTTGTGTCCAACTGGAATGAAATATTCCATTTTCTCAGCAGTCAGATGATTCTCTGCAGCATTATCTAATGTCCTACAACCTTCTCTGAGCTAGTTGTGCAGTGACCATTGACTTTGTACTGGAACTTTGCCAGTACCTCCCTTCAAGAGTTTGCAAATGCCAAAATGATGTGAGCCATTGCAGTTCTAGTATCTTCTTCCAAATACCAGATGTTGTCTTGGCTTCTCTTATTCACAGACTGTGTCTTGTTTTTGCAGACAGTGATATTTTTTGCCACAGGTCTCTTTTTTTCTGTATGTTGTCTCTCATATCTGTCAGAACTGCCCCCTAAGTTTCAGTTCGGGTAAAGTGGCTTCCTTTTCTTGGCAAGTTCTAGTTGGGTTATTCCTAAACCTTTCAACAATATTTCTCTCTCTCTCCCCCTGCCCCTACACTATAATATCAGCTTGACCCTCATACCAGTTTGTGTTTTCAGCTATCAATTAGTAACAGAATATTTCCATCTTTTTTCTCTGCTGTTTCAGTGTGGTACTCCTGCACATTTAATAGTCTGCCTCCTCTACCTGGATTAACTAAACCAGATAAATCATCTATGGCTTGAGAATCAGCCATTACCTGAAAGGAGACCGTGTTCCCGTTGGCTAGGAAAGAAAGTTACTGCTTAAACATCCCTTATCTCTATGCTTTGACAGGGTTTTAAAATTCTGTTTCTTCCACGCATATTGTGTTTCTTTGTTCACTTTATTCCTATTACTTTACAATTCTCAGAAGTTACTGCAAATAAAGGGAGTAACCAACGGCCTCCTTCAGTCCTAATTACAACATCACTTAATGCCAGCGCCTGATTTGTTAATGAGAGTCTGACTGACAGATGTCGGAGCCTACTGAAGGTACAGTTCCCATGAGTCTTAAATGTGCCATTTAGGCGCTTAAACTCTGGGGTGCGCATACTCCTTATGGTGAATGGCCACTGGGCTCCT
The DNA here is from genome assembly GCA_013399365.1 of Pampusana beccarii. Classification (NCBI taxonomy): domain Eukaryota; kingdom Metazoa; phylum Chordata; class Aves; order Columbiformes; family Columbidae; genus Pampusana; species Pampusana beccarii. Next base: position 3,576,640 of record VWYH01002416.1, on the reverse strand, counting down.
TTTTGCTTTTTTCCTTAGAAACTAGGGTAGGTGACCCCTGCCTAAACCTGAATAACCCAGAGTAGTATCTCAAGTCTTCTGCCCTTCTATATCGTTATTCTTTTAATTGCAGAAGAAACATAAAGCCCCATTCATCTCCCTTACGTCTCCCTCCAACAAGGTTTTCCCTTCCCTGCATTGATCAGTGCAGTCTCCACTGTGTCCAAAGAAGCCAGGCTGGAGGGCACGTTCACTCTTGGAAATAGTCCCATTGCAAGTGTAGAAGGGGAAATCCATTTTAACAAGATGTACTAGTGAAGTTCAGTGAGAGCACAGAAAGCAAGACGAAAAATCACAGTTGTGAAGGGTCAGGTTCAAGGTGGTGTGTTCTTACAGAAGCCTGTACAATTGTTTGTGGAGTATATGCTTAGGAGCTTTGCTGGATGAGGGCCTTACTAAATTTGAGTAAATTAAATTGTCCAAGCAAGCACAAAAATAAATTAATTTTTACAATATGCTTGAGAGAAAAGCAGGCGGGCAACTTTTCTCTTACTTTTAAGAAAAAAAAAGAAGAGGCATTAAAAATTAAGCAAGTAATTCGGCTCTTGGGAACAAGTAGCAAAGCAGACCCAAAATTCAGGAGATTTTTGTTCTGGGCTTTGTCTACTCCACTGACGTTTTACCTTTAAAATGTTTTTCATAGGATGTTATGCTTATTTTATTCATTTTCGTGATTACTTTCATAAACAGAAAGCAGTAAAATCACAGTGAAGTTAGTCCGAAGTTGGGACAATATTGAGTTTGAGATGTACAGCAGAAATTCAGTGAAGATGCAAATATATCTGCATCTTGTCAAAAATTACTCTTTCATTTACCAAGGAAACATAACTAAATTAATGGATTTTAGATGAGAGGGAAGCTCAAGACTATCTAATATGACCATATGTATTTTACATGCCATGGAATTCCACACAGTTATCTCTGCAAAACTATTTCCTGCCAGATAGTGGAGCAGATCGCACCTCTGCTATCTTTAACTATTAATTCTTCGGTTTCAAAGCAACAGCACTCTCCAAAGATGTGGTCTGACTTGGCTCTTGTAGGTTTACTGTATAAACACCTGATGATTCCGAAGTCCGTGAAACCTGAAATGAGTGATATATGTGTGTACTCCTTTTGCAATCCCACAATCCGAGAGATTGCTCAAGACAGGAATGAAAGGAGGCAAAGGAAAATCAATGTTTAACTTCGAAATATTTGTCAGTTAACAAGTCACAAGGAAGTTAGTACCTTTAACACCTAAGATAATCAAAGTAGGAATTTAATTGATACTTAATTTATAGTTTTTTTATTTTTGGAGGGGGAGGGAGGTATTTATAAAACAAGTGGGCCCATGCAAAAAAATCCTTCTCGAAAGTCCTTTTGAGCTTTGTTACCATTGCAATCCATAAGTCCAGGAATATTCCCTAAATGTCTTTGAACACATTTATTTTATAGAAGGCTGACAACCCACACTCTGGCATCACTTAAACACACACTGAAATCCATCCTCTTTGTGGAGAACATGTAATTGTGTGCATAAACACCTTTTTCTGAATAGGTGTGCTTTCCTGAACTGGAGATATAGCTACTGTGCTTCAGAGAGTTCTATTTTCTGGCATTTTGCTGCTTTTCTTCTCCTTTCAAAACCGCGTCTGCTTTAACATCCTGTTGAGTTTAAATGTATATTCGTTTACATTCTCACAAGCTCTTAGTTTTCAAGACCTGGAATTTCTTACACAAGAAAATCTGCTGGGAATCTCTAGGAGTTCTGTGTATGATAAATAGGATATCTACTCACCCCTTAGTTCTGTATCTCAGGTCTTTGTCATACTGAAAAAGTGTGAAGTTTTTAATCCCTTCAAGGGAGGAGTCTCTCTGGTATTTTGCTATTGATCACTCTGTAAAGCGTTGATCTCTGTCTAAGAGGCACATCGATCTGTCTTGTCTAGAAAAGCTGAAAGGACTTTATGCATTGAATTTTCACAGTAGCGCTATAGAATAACACATCTTGGCAAGTGAAGCCAGCCTGTTAATATATGGATTTTCTGCCTTGAGTGATTTTCTAAAATCAATAACTCATTAAAAGGAAAAAAGCCCAATTCTCACAATTCATATCCATGCAAATAACAGACTGGCTTCAGCAACAGTGCCCAACTGGGTTGTAAGACTGGGTCTGGAGGATTGTGTGTTGTTTGTTCAGATGCCCTGATTGCAGTTTGGTCCTTCTTGAAAAACACTATTTTAATGACATTATCCATTCATTAATTCTTAAAAGTAATGCTCTGTTGGCAGAATGGTTAAGCAGTTACTAAAAATAAGGTCTGCTGGTGAATCCTTTAAAAATATGACTACATCCCCAGCAAAGAATTCAAGCATAAACGTTTTTCAAAATCACAATCTCTAGAAATCCTTTCTGCGTACTGTAATTCCTCAAAAAAAGGGTCATGTAACTTGGAAGGGGAGGACGCTTTCCATCCCAAGTGTGTAAAGCGTTCATTTATTGACTCAATTGATCTGACTTTTAAAAGACTCCCTGACTTGGCATCAGTATTCTGTTTATCTCGCATGCAATTTATCTGTCCTTCTTCCCTGTGTGTACTTAATAGCTGTTAACTTAAGAGGACAGGCCTTGCTGGATCCATAAGTATTGTACTTCAAGGTACATTTAGATTAAAGCTTTCTTTTTCTTCTGCTCACTTCTCAAGTTGCTGCACTACCTGCTCCATTTGACTTTCTTAATGGCTTGGAAACCGTGTCAGATGTTTTTCAGAGCATTCCTTCTTTTTTTTCAGGGTGATTTTTCTTGCACCCAGACATATTAATTTAATATTTTTTTTCAAGCACAGCGACAGAATTTCGAATGCTCCACGGGATGCTGAAGTCAGCCACTTTCACAAAGCTTTTCCATATGATGCATGTCAGCGGCACAGCTTCAAGGAGCGTCTTTTCATTTTGCTTTCCACTTAGCATGAGTTTAACAGGTGCCTCAGAATGGCTCTGAATATGGCAGTATCACTGTATGTGATCTGGGAATAAAGAAGGAAAGCAGGAGAAGGGGGTAGGAGAGGTAACCGTGGAAGATGAACTGGTTCCAAAGGACACCCTCCAGCAAAGGGTGGCAAAAGAATAAAATTAAGTAGATTGAACTTTACCGTGAGAAAGAGCAAACCTTGCATGTCAGCAGGGACTCGTGGTTTAATAAATTACTGGAAGGTTAGAAGAATGGGACGTGCCCTCTCTAGAAGAGTCTCTGAAAGGTCTGAGGGAATCCTGAGCCCAGTAATAAATTTCTTGATCTCAAATGAAAAATGCAGGCAGTAGTATGACCAAGCATTCTTGTGTACTGGATTCCTAGCCCTTTGAGTCCAATGGAAGAACTGACAGAGCAGAAATAGTCCAGCCAAGGGATTAAAATCAGAAACTATCCCGTTCGTTTTGTGAAAAAACATAAGAAGCTCTTCCAGGAGCAGCAGAAACTCAGTTTCCTATGGAACCATATCCTCTGTCTCTTACGTACCTTCTAGAGACCTTCATGAGACCCCCAAATCCTTCCCAGAACCACTAATGACCAGGAGGGCACAAAGCACCTGCTGCTACATTTGCTATGTAGCTACGCAAGTGCCGATTTGCAGGTTAGAAATAAGCTGATTTGTATTGATTTGGCAAGTAGCCATTGGTCCCACACCTTTAAGAAGATTTTCCTCAGCTGGGGGCACTAATTTATGTCTCTGTCCTCTGTGCAATGAGAAGATCTATAGGTAAATAATTATCTCCAAGTCTTTTGCTTCTCCCCTGACAACTTGCATCGAAATATGCCAGTGGGTTTGCCAGTTATTAGGGGGAGACATGAACAGACAGACAGCATAGCTGCATAAGCCTCGTTTCCTTAGGAAATCAAGTGGAATTGTTTCTATAGTTTATATATAACACAGTATGGTTTGTTTATGTCATATTACATTGAAGATTGTTGTTGTAATTATGTGTTCCATTGTTGTGCTTCGTCTGAAGTTTCTAAAAATACTGGTTTGGACCTTTGTGATTTGTTTTCACGCATCTCAGAGGAACCTAGAACTGGAAGGGGCGGCCTGGGTCATTGTGTCCGAGCTCCTGCCGAGGTATATGAACTGTAAAAGTTGAAAAAGTACTGTATAATAAGCTTCTGGTTGGTAGAGTGAGAAAGTTAATGAGACAAATGAAACTTTCTGTGTGGCCTTTACAAATCTGGAAGTTGCAGCATGGGGTAGTCCCCTTGCAAATCTTGGGCCGTTAGCTTATCTTCTGCAGTAACTACAAAGGATGAATGTCAGAGGATGAATTTTTCACTTTACAGCACAAGAGTATGATGTATTCACATTTTCTTCAGAAAATCCTGAAGGAAAGATTGCCAGATTTTTTCCTGTGTAAAAGGAGTTTTAAAATGTTAAACAGGTTTACACGGAGGAAATTATTTGGTCCAGGGAGAGGAGAGACATCCCTTTGCTGTTTTAAATGTGCTCAAATGGCAATAAGGCATGTTCAACATTCTGTAGGGTGTTCCTAAACAGAACAAGAACCCAGAAGTCCCTTCATGGAATAAGACAATAGGTAAAAGAAAGACAGCAGTTTCTTATATACAGGGCACATGGGAACAATAATATCAGATTATTTCTGAAGCTGTATTATAATGCTAGAAAGAGAACATGATGATATTAAATTAAAAGCCATAAATGCCTGTGTTTCAGAATTTGTGCTGTTTGCCGTAAGACTTCAGCTGTGCACTGATTGTCAGTATTAAATGCGCTTCTTTAGTATATTTAGATACCTGCAGATTGTTAAGGACACTTCTAGAATATTTATATTCCAGAATATCTAGATTATTTCAAATCTATCTTGGTGATGAAATGCCCTCTATATAGAGTTATAAAAGTTGCAGCTGTTCAGAAAAAGGTACAGCCCGATAGGAGTAGAAGGTCAATAGTTTATTTGACAGTTTCTAGAAAATAAATAGAAAACAAACCAACACTTTGAAAATCTCAGTTTTGTGATATTTAAACTGTGTTCAACAATAGAAAGATCTTTTTGAATTATTTTGAGTAATTTCCCATTGGTTTGCTTTGGCTGTGGTGCAATTCTACACCCCTTTGGCCTTATATCAGAGTGATCCAGCAAGACAGGGAGTATTTTAGGCTCAGCTGGCAAAATGCTTGAGGTTGTGAGTAGTTTTACGCATTCGAACAGACTCTTTGACTCTGCTTGCACTGTTTGTATCCTAGAATACAAAGTATATGCTTAAATACTTCATTGGGTTGTCCTGTGCTCCATACCTGAGCTCTGAGCACAGGTAGGAGTGATGGTGATAAACTGGGCTCCATCAGCTTTGTGCTGTGTTCACATACACTTGTGGGCAGTCCGTGAAATCGTAACAAGAAAGATGGAAGTTGCAGCTTTATTTCAGAAAAGCCCATTTGCTATAAAAAATTACATGCTTTAGTAGAATTAGGCAGTTTTAAGAAGTCATTCAGGGTCTGAATCATTAAACTTTGGACCTTTAAAGGTATTTAACTGTTAAACTCCTACTGAATGCAAACCTATTTCTGGAATGTTGTAGGTACTTTTGTTGTAAGGTGTTCGGAATGAGCCAAGTCTTTTAAACACTATGTTAATGCTTTCAGTATGTTAATTTTTAACAAAGAGGGTTTTCTTCAGGAAAAGCACATTTTCTGCTCAACAGAATTTGATAGTGTTTTCCATTAAAACTTTGAAAACTGCTAAATTTGACATTACTGCTCATTTTGCTCAGTCCGGTTCAGCCTTTAGAAAAAGGTCTTCTAACTGGAGGGGGAAACAGGTTATTAAAAATCTCTCTACTGCTTTCCAGGTTGCCCTTCATCGCTCTCTGCTGCGATGGCTTCAAGCAGGTGTGACTTCTCTATATGACTCCTTGGCTTTCATGCTGCTCATTGGGAAACCAGTGTGCCAGCTGGTTTTGGGCTTTGTGGTCTGCCCTAAGCCTCACCAAAACCCATTTCTAAGCCAAGCTTATCCTTTACTCATCTAATCTTACATCTAATCCTATATTGCAAATATTATACCATGGTCAGCATTCAGTGACTGGTGATCCCAGCCTGTCCCTGCTCCTCTTTGTCCAGCCGCCAGTAGCTCAGTCACTTTCCTCAAACACCTCCACAGTACCAGGGCTTTGCCATTGTAGCTGAGCAGGCATGTTGAGATTTTTCCCCCTTTTTCATTTGTGTGAGTACTTCATCTTCCACACTTCTGCTAGATCAAGCTCCATGTTGTCTTTCTATAAAATATGGCCCAGTCCTGCTTGCTTCGTTCACCTCACGGTTGAATTCAGTTGACATGGGTGGAACTAGTAAAAAGACAGAAGCCAGTTGGCCAAATCCTATTTTCAGTTGCTGTTACATAAACTACACTGACTTTGCTGAAGTTAAGAGAGAAAACCCGGAATGAGTAGATTATATTGACTTCTGTGATAAGTGCAAAAACAATTAAAAATTGTTTTTATTATTAGATATCACAATGCCATATAAATGCACTTAGATTATGCAGCTTTTGAAGAAGCTGAGTCCCAGAAATAAGCCTGTGGTCCCACAGCATGTCAGAGCCACAGTTGAAAATTACTTCCCAGGCAGGTGCTTTTACCTACTGGATTCTATCAGTTTTTGAGGGAAACACTTGCATAAAGAAGGAACTAAAAAAGTAGTTGTGTATTTAAATCATACTCAGGGAAAGGTGGGGAATTCCTGTTGAAGTTTTGTCATCTGCATTTAAAAGACACTTTAAAGTGATTATAAATAGCAAAAGAGCATCACCTTAAGTTTTATCCTTACGTAAGCACAAGAATTGACAGCCCTATCCCCCAAATGGTGTTTAATATAAGTAACACATTGAGGGGAAAAAAAAAGTGTATTTGCTTGAAATTCATTACTGTATTTACAGTACTGCTTTCCCATGCTTATTTTAGGGTCATTTGGGAAAAAGCTTTAACTCCAAAAAAATGAATGCATTGCTATTCTGGGAGTTAGACTGGCACTTAATAAATATATTTCTGATAATAAAAATCAGTGTCATTTTCCTTGCAGGGACTTATTCGGAAGAAAGTTAATAAAAACTTCATGGAAAAACTAGCATCACGGCTATTTTTTGTTTGAAATTCCTGCAGGAAAGTTACCCGAATGCAAAAAGTATCAAGAAATGGAGAAACATTCTATGATCATTGAAACCCAAAGGTAAGATTCTCTTAGTAAAGATATTATTAAGCAACGTAGCTCTGATGAACCTTTTAAATATCTTTTAAGAACAAAGACTTAACTGGCCCTGCTGATGGGAAAGTCATAATGTGGCTTTTTTCCTGATCACTTTCTATTCTTTGTCTGTGTGACAGATGTCAATGAAGTTGAAAAGTGTCCGTTTCCCAGCGGGATGCTGGCTGTTCACCAAAATGCCTGGGCAGTTTATAGAGGCCCTAATATCTCCTGGTGGTGACTGAAGGATTTGTAGAGAAAGCATCCTGCAGGGTAGAGGCCTGCTGCCTTTGAATAGAGGGCAGCCAGCAGCTCTCCGGGCCTCAGCAAGAGATGCCACTGTACCGTCAGGAAACTTTGATTTATTATCTGAGAAATTCAGCATCCATCTGCACAGAGAGGTCACAGAAGCAACTTTCCTAATGTGAATCTGAGACCCCCATTATTTCCCACTTATTGCTACAAGCATGAAAAATTGTTCCAACTGAGAAAGTTGGGCTTTCAGGGCTTGTTGCCATGGCTGAATTTATAGGAATATTTAGGAGCAATGCTTAGTGGGTTTTTTTGAGCCCATAAACTCCAACAATTTTCACAGGTTTTTGCTAATTAATGCCACCACTGTGGAAATGGGAGCAGTTCTACAAACAAGCTGCGACAAATGGGATTTTTATTGCCAGTGGAAAAGCCTAGGGAGTAATTAGCAGGTCCGCAGAGATATCTTGATTACAGACATCTGCATTGGTAATGTCCAGACGCAAAGATCGCGGAGGGAATGTTTAGGGATTTTCACCTTAGGGCACATTTATGTTGTCAGCTACACCCTTCAAACTGCAGTCGGACAAATGTGGGAAAATATTTTGTGAAATGTTAGACCGATGAACCTGATGTTGACTAATCCGGACTGGGGAAACTGGCTTTGCTTTCTGAAGCACTGTCCAGCAGCCAAGACTTGCAGATGTAATATTTTGGTATCTCATTAAACTGATTTCACAGAGATATTTCTCAGTGCTGCATTGGAGTTGCTGTGTGTTGCCTACAATGCTTTTGCAGTTATTGCTGCTTTGTTGAAGAGGATGAAGAGGAAACAAGAAGACTGATTATTAAATAACCACATGACTCCTTGAAAATGAAGCACTGAAACAAGAATTCATGTCAACACACAATTTATCGGTGCAAGTTGAAGAATAACTTGATTTGGGATTTTCCTGCTCTTGCCAAAGTGATTCACAATATAAATCATGGATCTACTTATAGAAGCAGTCAAGGTTTTGTCTGTTTTAAACAGCATGCTTTTAAACTGGCTAATAAAATACCAATTTCAGGCCTCTGAATCCAAATTTTAAGCTAAAGGTTTTTTAAAAAACACAATTATATTCATTTATAGAACATCACAGTGCACTTGCCCCGGTTCTAGGCTGGTTCCTGTTGTACTAAATGCCATGGAAATCCCAACAAAATTCATTCCCTTCCTGAAGAACTTATCGTGTAAAGATTTGGTTGCTTTTACCAGTTGTGTCTGGATATAGTAAATTTTTAATGTCTTTGATTTTAAAAGATCCGTGACACAATATAGATCTGTCTTGCTTAGGATCTCTCTTTGACAGGATCTTCACTCCTGCAAGCCTTGCAGCAGAAAATGCCTTTAAATTTGGATTTAAACCCATCCTTCTCCATGAAAACCATTAAGCAAATGATTAATTGTAAGATACATTTCAGTCCCAGTGGCATCATTTATACTACTCACTGGTCAGGCAGTCACTTACAACCAAGTTAAGTACTGACCAGACCTAATTCTGAGTCCAGGCTGCCTTTCAAGATGTTATGAGAAGCAAGACTAATTCCTCTGGCTTTTAAGCTGCCACACTTAGTACATATATAAAGCTGCACCCAGTAACACCCACATACGAGGCAGGGGGTTATCACCAGCATCCTGGTGTCCTCAGTCAGCAGGATATGTCATGTGCTATGTCAAATCAGCTGGCACTTGGAAAATGGGGATTGGAACTACTAATTGTGCCCACAAATAAACATTTCTTTTCCCATACCTTTCTTCAGAGTAGAAAATTGAATCGGATATTTCCAAAGATCTCTCTCAGCTTTTCTGGTCTCTCTATGATGAGAGGTGGGGGTGAAAGGAATGAAGGGTTTAGGAAAGAAGGAGAATTCAGAATTGCTGAGGACACTTTTCTCAAGTAACTGGAACCTGTATGACAAGTACGTACATATTTGTAGGCACTGAGTACCATGCTTTGCTACTGTCTGACCCAGAATATTTTACAGAGATACGAAGGAACCTCTGAATGAGGTTTTTAATAACCTTATTCTGACTCCTTATGAAGTCTTTCCAGAAGTCCTCAGAGATGTCTATAATCACGTATATCTTATTGTCACTGCCTTGGACAGATGGGAAAGTCCCCAGAGAATTGTTTACTGGTCAGGATGTACCTTGCAATATTGCTGGTTTTGTGGGATGTGCACTTTTTGAGAGGCTACAGGTGAAAGGACGCCAAAGCTTGCAGTGTCCTGCAAACAGGACTTTCATTTATCACTGGGTAGTCTTTCAAACTGTAGGCTGTTTACAAGTATAATCCAGATGACTTTGAGCTCAAACTTGGTGCATTTTTCAGCTTTATTTAAGGAAGTGGTTTACAGCAGCTAAAGGTATGAGTGTGTGGCATGTACATCTGCTGTTCAGAAATATGATATGAATTCCTGTAAATAAGGTATTTAAATATAAATGTGTTTGACTGTTTTCTAATGAGCCTTGTTCACAGGCCCTGCAGGGTTAATTAGGTTCCTAGATCTTATCTTCAGTCTATTACACTAAAGGCAAAAACCTCTGCAGGAACTGAATCCACTCAGAAAGAGCAAATAAACTAGCTCTAAATGATCACAAACTGACCAAGCTTTTCTGCTTCAGCTCCCTGTATGCCTTCGGGCAATTGCGATTTAAAAGCACTGAGATTACAGGACCATAAAAATACACATTTACATTAACATGTGGTCACATGCAAAATTTAAGATTTAGAGAAAGCCACAAAGGGAATGTTTAACATAAGTAGCCAGGCACAAGCTGAATTAATGACACAGCAGCCCCAGCAGAAACACAAGAAAAACATGTAAACTTTCATTTATTATTAGTTGCTGTAGCCCACACTCCAGAGCACAAGGACGTGTAGTTGTTAAAGTCTGTTCTTTTCCACTAGATCTTCTAGCTGCCCTATGAATGGGAGCTGGGCAAGTGCTGAAGTGTAGTGAGAGTCCTTATTTTGAATTTTGTTTCTTTGCTGGATGACTAAATCACTAACAATATTAAAAGGACTGCCAGAACCCTCTCGTGACTGCACGGGGAGGTTTTTGCAGGACTCTCCAAACTGTGTTGGACACCCTGGCCACATCGCAAGGGCTGGCAGAAGCTGCAGACGGGGCTTTCAGGATGTGCATCACCTCCTTCTAGCACTGACGTGGAGGATTTGCATCCCTGCAGGCCTTTTGCACATCTGCCACAGGCGATCCCTTCCCTTAAAAGTAATGTAACGCAGACAACGCTCCTGATGGAAAGCTTCAGGAGTAGATGCTGTCTTTTTTCATGTGTGGGTACAGCACCCAGCGTATTGACTTTCACTCCTGACGCATCAGCTTCTTGATGCAAGTGCAGCACAAGAAAATGCTAGATGTGAAAAGAAACAAATTTTCTTTTAATTTATTTTTCTTGCCTTGACTGCATTGAATATGTATTTTTTTCACAGAAGAGTCCTCTCAGGGGATAAGCACTAGAATGGTTCATTTTAAGCAAATCTGAGTTCTGCTTGTGTAATTATGGATCTGCTCATGTGCACAAAAAGAGAGTAGAGGAGCTCTCAGGGGAAAAGTAATGAAGTCTGTTTGTCTTGCAAAAGCTATGTTGTATTATAGTACAGCAAATGATAGAACAGGAATTTCTCATGCAGGACATTCTGCAGTAATTAATTTCAACTGACAGATGAGTTTCAGAAACCAGTTGTCCAGTTGCAATTTTTTTTCCCCACAGAAGAATGTTTGTTTAGTTCCTTTGCATGTTGCAAACTCCTCACCACCTAAGGCAGGGTCTGATCCTCAGCTGGTCGAACTCGGCGTGGTAATGGAGATCAATAGTGGTGCTGCTTTCTGTCAGCCCTGTGTTCGCAATGCTAATTGTTTAACCTTGCGAAGTGGAATGTATTGTATTATTTATGTCACAGTGGTAGGGAGCTCAAGCTATGGAGAGGGATCCTACCATGTTAGGCACTGCATAAGCAAAGGGAAAAAAGGACATTCCCTTATGCATGTGCTTATTTTTTTTGCACCTAATTAGACTAATAGAAGCCTATGAGACTACTGATGTGCTGAAAATGAAATTAGGCATATGCAGAAATCCTTACAGGACAGGGGAATAAAGACATGGATTGTAAGACTGAGAAAAGAAGAAAAATCAGAAGGTCAAGTTATTTTATCTCTCACTGGAGTTTTCTCCTAGGATTTGTTATGATTTACTGTCATTACATATTATGTAAACAGTCACTGTTTCCATGAAGTGGGAGGTCCTGTTAATCTTCTGAGTGGCTATTCAGCATTGTTTGTGAGTTTAACTAGCAGTGGACATCCTTACTGTGATGGAATGATCAGGAATCTGTATGCCCCATAGCCTCGGGTTAGGGCTCTGACCCTATTAAATGTGTAGGTGGGGTCTCCCTATTAAGTCAGACAGTAAAGCCAAGGGAAGTCTGAAATGATTTCCCTGCTTCCTGCTGTTGTTTCCTCTGTAGTGGATGCTCTTGACTCATCCAGATACGGAACTGCCCGGCCCCAGGGCCCATGAAAATATTCTGGAAGGATACTTTCTTCTTGAGCTTTAGGAACTGACTGAATGGCAGGTGTTTAAAAAAAATAGTAAATAGAGAATGAAACCTTTTTTTTTTTCCCTGCTTCTTTCTAAATCCTTTACAAAACAGTGTCTCTACTTCATTCCCTTTCAGCAGAACTTGTATTACTTTGTCATACAGGCTGTGCACACTTTCTCCAAGAGCAAAGGCAAACCGATTCCAGTTTTCAGAGCCTACATTCTGCTTGAAAGGAAAATAAGTATATGGAGCAATTCCAATGTCCCCAAACTGTCCTGCCAGCATATATGGTACTGAATACTCTGTGAGATGTTGTTTCCTTTCCAGCTGGATGCAGATTTTCTATGATAGTATTGAACCACTTTACCATAATACGATCCTCCCCTCAGTTTACTGAGGGCTATGTGACTAAAAATCATCTGACGTTTCTGGTGCAATCTGAGACACCTGGCAGTGATATCTTTTGGGGATGTTGCAAGGGCAGTAGAGTTTGTCAAAGCAAAAGAATTTTCGTTTTTAAATGGGAAGTTGAAAATAACCAACATGTTGCATAATCCCTATCTGCTACATAAAGGTGACATTTACAAGGACATATTTCCATAGTTTACTCAGTTTTGCAAGTCTCCATCAGCTTGGAAAAGCTTAACTGAAACCAAATGCTATAGCGTATATAAAATTACTGATTTTGAGACAAAGAGTCCTACCTATATTTTCCTCTTGTTGCAAAGCCCTGCCTTTTCAGGTTTGTTCCCTCACCTATGCCCATAGTCTCACTAACATCTCTGGGAGACTTCCTAGGATGTCTGAGTATTTTATTAATTCCTTGTTCTAGGAGCAACTCCTTCAATGCTGCCATTCCAGTGGAGATTCCAGCAGCGTCTCCTTCCATCCAAGTCGCTACACTGGAGCAGATCCTCTGGCCGTGTTTCCTGTCGTTAGGAGTTGCCCCGGCTCGATGTCTGCGAGGAGATGGTAAGAAATCCAATCCACACCAGTCCTGTGCTCACACACTTAGCTGCCAAACATGCACATTTCACTGGTTTCTTGAAAACACTTTCCTGTTGTGGAAATGCGATACGCCTGACTAGGTAGGTCAACAGCTGTGTGATTGTCCATCTGCTGGTCTACCAGATTAAATATTAGCCCTTATGTCTCCTTTAAAGCAATGAATTTTCTCCAAATATGGTTCTCAAAGAACCTTCCTTCTTTTGCACCAGGTATACTGGCAGACACATGCTACCGATGGGCAGGATGGCAATTTTAATCATACAACTGGCAAAATGTAGAACCTGTTACGTGGGCTGATTTTTGAATGTAATTGCTCTTCACCGGTAAATGAAACGAAGTGCACAATTACAGCAATCTGACTACATACACAGTGTTAGTAAGGGAATCCTGTGTGCATCTGCAGCGTCTTATGGCTTTTGTTGCTACTTCTGCTCTACACTGACAATATGCATTTGTTTATAGATATTGCTAGAATTTTTTGTTTCTATGGATGGGTAAGTTTGAACTGAAAGTGGTTTTTTTCCAGCGAACATAGAAATATTTGAAATAGATTTAAGAAGCAGACAGGATCATTCCTATTTTGTTTCTTTAGTGTTTCATTTTCCTCATGCAAGTTATTCGTAACTCCCACTGAAGCCAATAAATTCCTAGTCCTTCATGGCAGGAAAGGCACTGAAGTCAATGGGAATTATTTGTGTCCTGCAGCGGGGGAATAAGCCTCCTGGGAAACTGTGAATCTCCTGTTTGCCATAACAATCCATTACTGTGCTGTCAGTAGTAACTCATTCCGGGACTTGTAGGAATCCCTGTTATTATTTAAGTGTACCTATGCTTTAATTCTCACTCCTTTCTAATATAAAAGTGATTGATGCGAGTTATGAAATGATGTTAATATCTAGATTTCTGCTGACGCTTGGTTTATGGCTTATCCTTCATTGCCTGTGTTATAGCACTTGTTGCCTTCAGATTCAGTGTTATGTCCAGGCCTGCTGCAGATCTTCTCTTCTCAGAATTTCACCCATTGCTCGTGAGAATTTCAACTTCTGGATAAATAAATATTTTGGGTCAGGTCTTAAAAACACAGAAGTCCTTATTCACATGTTATTTTTGGAACATGCCCATGTCTTAGTGGAACTCTCATACCACAATAGCTGATGGAAGAAATAGAGAAATGTAACTTCATGTCTTGGCTTTGAGGGTCAGAGGGGAGGGGAGGAGATGGGAGAAGGAGTAGACAGATCCAGCGACTGAACTTTCCCTGCAGAGGAATAAAAAGGGTTTAGTAGTGACAGTAAGTAGAACAAGCACTGTGTCGAATACATGTGTCTTCCAAAGAGAGCTAAAAATCATATCAGGCTAAAACAAACTGACATAGCAGCTCAGGGGGGGCTGCAACAAGCTGAGCTCCCCCCATCCTGTCCCTCTTGGCCTGTTGTTCTGGGAACAGACATCCCTTCTCCCCCAGCTGTCTTGTACTTTTTATCCATGGTTGCTTCACAGGCTTCTCTGTTCCCTGGTTGTGAGTGTAACTTCATTGTTATTCTTCTAATTATCAGTCTCTTCCTGTATTGCCTCTGTAAAAAAAAGAAAGAAAGAAAAAAAAAGACTGGCCTTTGCTGACTTTTGGGCCTTTATTGAATGATCCCCACTGCCCAGATATTTAACTCTTTCCAATTTCCAGCAGCATACAAGCAGAAGAGGTTTCTAGAGCAGAATACTTCCTGTCTTCAGACTAATAAATTAGGTCGTACTTTACAGACAGGAACAGTTTGAAGCCATCTTTAAATGTCAGAACTGGAAATAGATCTGGAAAAAGAAATGGAGCACAGAAAACTTTTGGAATAAATTGCTTAGCTTTTCATGCCATCAAGAGAGATAAGGTTTTATTGAATGTATTCATTTTAACAGGTGGTTTTGACAGTGCCAAAGATCTTTACTATGCTCATGTTAGTGAACTATATCTCATACTACAACATTCTTCATTTTCTTCCTGACCCCTTAAAATGAGAGGGTAAAGACTGATTGATCAGACACCCACAACAGGCTTCTGGGATTTGGAAAAAAAAACCATGAATGGGAAAAATCACATGGGATTAGTGGGCAAGCAGAGGGTGTTTGTATAGAACTGTGGTCACTGTGGGCTCACGTTTGGCACTATCACCCTGGAAATGGGTGTCTCCATGAAGTCCCAGTGGAGAGAGCAACACAGGTTTGTAATCACAGATGGAACAGGCTGTTCAAGGTAGAGGCCTTTCTGGCTAATTAGCAGAGCTTCACAGAATTTTAATGAAGGCAAGTAGAAAGATTTGAATAAGAGGAACCTTGGAAAACCTTTTATTTGACTATGCAGGTAATTAAGGAAACATTACCAGTTGTTTTTCTTGCAAACTGAAAGTATTCGTAAAACAGAGCCAGGTTTAAGTCACATTATAAGCTCACGGTTTATAAAGAGATCCTGCACTTATAAAACACCCTGCAATGGCTTTAATCATGTGATTTATACACCATTAATTCTTTAAAAAATGCCAAATGGGAATCAGGCATATGATCAGCCTTTATGTGACATAAACAGCTATAAGTTGATTGACTTCCTGTTGAAGAGGATTCATTGGAATTCTTTGACTCTCTTATCCTCCAAACAGCAAGGACCCATGTGATTAAATGCTACATTTTGTAGGACAATGAGATTCTTTTGCTTATGTTTTGTGCAATTATTATTATTTTGCTTCAGGCAGCCTTTCAAATGCTTGCAGTATGGGATTGCAGCAGTTTGAAATTTGCAAGTGCCCTAGTGATTTGACACTTGTTGCTTCCACTGTGTTATCTTCTGTGAAACACTAACTTGTTCGTGAGGAGACGGTAGAATATTGATCAGAGCACAGAATCATTAACGCAAAGTAGTTTTCCACATCCTGCCACACAGCTGCTCATGCAGTTGATGTTCAACTTTGGCAGTGTAGCATTCGGGATGTGGAAGTCTGTTTTAATCAAATATTACAAAACAAGGGCCAAATCCCCAGCTTCTGCAAATGCCCTGGCATTTGCTAATTTCCGTTCAGCCACATTGATTTTTCACTCTCTGAAGAACCTTGTCCCTGAAGCTTATAAATGGAGATAAATAGGTGGTCTTACTGCAGAGCTTTCCAGTGATCAGTTGGAAACCTGAGGTCCCTTGGCTCCATCTGGGTAATAAAGTGCAGATGCTGGATGCCTCTCTACCTGATGAGCTGTCAATGTGCTGGATAGATGAGCTGTCAGGAAACTAAAGTGGTTTCAGGTTGAAAGGTTCCTTGATTTTTTTTTTCTTTTATTTAAAAAAAAAAAGTAAAAACGATTCTGGGGAATGTCTTGATTTCACCAAATCAGCATTTTTTCCAACCGGCATTGGTTCTGAGGGAAGTCAGAAGCCCTGCGCGTTCAGCTGGATTTTAGAACGTTGCTACTGCACTGCTTTTGAGTTAGGAGAGTTTTGGGGCTCTGCGGCTGGAGGTCGCTTGGTCGCATTGCCCAGACAGCGTGGTTCAGTGGTGAGTCATGAGGCAGCAAGGAAATAGGGGGAGAGTTCAGTGGGTAGGGGAAAGGCCTCGAAGATGGAAAAGCTAGTGCTAGCAGGGACTCATTTCAGGATCCCTGAAACACTTGGCACTGCAGGGTTTTAATGTATATGGTTACGATGTGGGTGTGCATGAAGTCGTTGGTTTAAGTACAGAATGCTAATAAAACAGACAATTGATATGTTTTTTGGAGTTTCCATTAAGGGACTGATAGTGGAAAATGTGGCACAGATTAGTTATCACGCTAGAGATACTGATTTCAAATGCTTTGCTCTACTTTGATTCCTATCTGCTGCTGTCTTGATCACAGTTAGGAAGCATTCATGTGAAGAACCCGAAGTAGATGGAACTGGATCCTGCTTCTCTAGAACCTAATGGGAGTGATGCTGTTTATTTCATTAAGAGTTAGACTGGGCCTTCAGGAATAGAGAGTTTAATTACTACTAAAATGGAATGGATCCAGCCCACAGATTCTTTCCTCAGCTTTGAAAATCTCTTCGGTAAAGGCAAAGATGTTTTAAACCAGAACAAAGCATCCACAAAAAGCTTAAAAAGTTCCATCCCTAAATCTCTCCTTCAAGCTTGGAGGTGGCCCTCGCAGATACATTTAATAGCTCGCAGCCAGGACATGGTAAGTCTCACAGCCATGCTCTTGGGCCAGTTGACAGCAGGAGAGAGTTCCCGTGTGAATGTTGAGTGCTCCAGCTCGCTCTGTCGAGCCAATCCATTTCTTCAAAGACTAGACAGTGCTGAACTTAGTAACATGAAAAATGTGACTTTTAAAAATTCTATTTTAAGTCCACAGCTGGATTTTCAGTCAATTAGGATGTTTCTTTTCTCGCGCTTTCTGGTTAAAATATTACCTTAAGTCAACCAACTTATGTTCTAGTCCACTTTTAAAATACGGAAAGTCAAGCTTGCAGTTTTATGAATTTTCAAGAACAGAACTTTTATTTCTGATTTTTTTTTTACATAATTCCTGCAAATGGGTAGTGATCAGGACGTGAGGTTTTTCTTCTGCTGATTCCTGCTAGAATGGAATACTCAGACAAAGTATCAAAGTCAGTGAGATACTGCAAGTCCTCTGATAACTGTGAATTGCAGATCAGGTTGTACCTCCATCTAAAATAATCCTGATTTAGGAAGAAAGGTATTAGCATTATGAGAGAGCTCAAAAAAAATCCCAACCTTCTAGGGTCAAAATTAGCCTCTAGAAGTGTATTTTGGTTTTCTATTACAGGGCACATTGTGTTAGTCTGGTTTTCCCAGGGTTTCAGTCGAACTGTTTGCCAGCAGGCAATTTGAGTTAGACTGCATCTCAAATCAGTGCATTTCCTTATAAAGCACTGGGTAAAACTTTGTATCTTCTGCTACAAACTAAAGTATCCTAACACAATATTTTAACAACATTTCCTTTTCCTCAGGATAAAAATTAAGGGCGAAAGAAGGAAGATGTCTAAGTAGTGCTGGGTCCCTATTCTAGTGAGATTGTCAACGTTTTTTCATTCATTAATCAGAGATTGTTGTCTGCATTGAGACTTTGGTGTGACAGATCACTGTATTTTGATAATTTGTTTACACATCCTGTCTGGGACAGTTCTTTTCCTGAGAGCTGAGTGGCAGGTGGAAGGGTGCATGGCCTTGGACTTGGACTATTTGGGGTCTGGTCTACAGAGATATGATATACATTTTATTGCAGGATTAAAGAAAGTGAACTGTATTCTGCAGCACTCTGAAATGAAAGTCTGGGGTATTAAGACTGCTAGGTAACATTGCTTAGTTTCATCTTTCTCTGTACATGCCTAGAGATCACACAGCAACATGCTTTACCAGAAGCATAAATGCTACTAGATATGTGTTTCTATATCCAGTTGCTCCCATTTTAGTTTCATGTACCACGGTTAAGAAAGCAGCGAAGGAAGACAGGAATGAAGGGAAAAAAATAAGAACGTGAGAAAGGGTGATGGGGGAGAGGAGGAGAGGTAGAGAAACCAACCTGATTTGTGTTAATTTAAGCACCAGAATATTTGCTTTCTAGTAATGTTAGTTGTCCCAGACACATGCACCATCTTTTTAAAGAGAAATGTCTTTGAAGATAAGTCCAGCTCAGAGGTTTGTGTGTGTGTAATGGGAGCATTCTAAATGACTTTTAACGCAAGGTTAATAGCTACCTATACTTTGTCATTTCCTCAGCTATGCAGTGAATGGATTAGAAAGTATGAAGAGATTATGATCCCAAATAATTGATGGAGATAGATAGAAAGGGTGAGTATGGATCTTATATCCTATAACATCACTGTAAACAGGGCACACTGCAGTAGCAAGCAGCAAGAAGAGCTGAGTACATAACATCTCCTGTTATGTTTCAAAGAAACAATACCAACATCTACCACATTTTCCACAATTTGGAAGCCTGAGGAGATTTGCTGTAGCTGTTAGCACAAGTCCAGAAAAGAAAGACTTGCAGGGTGTGTTTCCACTCCGGGCTATTCTGTAATGCCAGTTAGGGTCTCAGTTTCTGGCCACAGGAGCAATAACCATTGACTGACACTAGACATCTCTGAGCATCGTGTATCCACTCGGGCTGCTGGCCTCTCTCAGTCTGTTCTGTGCCCAGCCCTTGTTTGAATGGCGGGGCCGAGGGAAACAGCCGTGTAGCTGCATGTTAGATGAGAACAAATAAACACGCCACATTAATTGGCATTAATAGCAAAGGAAAGGTTGTCTCTAAGCCCCTGAGTGGCTCCCTCCTTCCACCTGTAAATCAAAACATGGGTGCCCAAGCCTTATTGTTTTGGTGCAGAGAGGTAACGTACTTATTGCAAGACCGCGGAGTCACAAAAGGACGTTCATCCTTTTTAAGCATAGCCATTGGAATACCATACAACACGGACCTTTCTACCATTCTTTCTCTGAAGTTTTGGTGCTGTCTCTTTTCTGTATTGATAAGATAGATCACAAATGCAGAAAAATTAATAATGGTGCTCAAAGTGTTGACATATTTAACACTTTGTTCTGGCTAAACACAAGCATGGGAAGAGAGAGAACTTAATATTGAAAAACAGTGAAATTCTTAAGGAAAAAATGGCAATAATGGGCCTTATTGGCCCAGCCTGCCTCTCCTGGGGCTGTTCCTGTGCATGGCCCAGGGCTCCAGTTCAGCCCAGTTGGGGCCGTCACTCCCTGCCCCAGTGACACCGTAGGATGCTCCAGCACTGCCACAGCCCTGCCCTGGCCATGGGCCCCGCTACGCTAGGCCTGACCTGCAGTCTAACATCCTGGCTTGGCCTTAGCTCTTCATGAACCTGGCTGGTGGTCCAGGCTCTGGGCTGCCCCTGGACTCTCACCCTAGACCTGCCCTGCTCACCTGGCTGGCCTGCCCCCAGGCTGTGTCATCGTGTGTCCCTTAGGGAGGAGCTGACCCTTGCTCCACCCCGCCATGGCACTTTCCTTCCCTTGTTCTCAGGGCTTGGCTGAATTATTCTTTGCCAGTCTGCGGAGTGCAGGTCCCATGTTTCAAAACATTTAAGCAGTTCGGAGCCTCCTTTCTGGGTAAGAGACATTGCTCCTCTCGCTGGAGGTGGTGCGATGTCTTCATAATTTGTGTATGCAATTCATGCCAGGTATGTAACCTCCTCCTCTGTGAGTCAACTTCCAGGAAAACAGGGCATCAGGAATTCCAGGTGGCATATGGTTACAATTCAAGGGAAGGTATATTTGTTACCTCCTCAGCGTATTTATCAGAAAACTTCTCAGAAAACGTTTCTGCTGTTCCAGCTTTGTTAATTTTGCCTGATTATTAAACCATCAGTGTTTGTAATACTGTGGGTTGCCAAACAGTGAACAAGTTTTTGGCGTGGTCTCGCGTCGTTTTTTTGCTTTACACTGGCAAGTATTTAATTGTTTGGGAATTAGTCCAACGTACACTGCCCTTCCCATTATTGATTGCTAGAGCAGCCAACATGTTTTGTAACAGTCTGTTTTAAAGACCGACAACTGCATTTGAAGTGTATAGTCTGTATTTTGTCAGCTGCAGCAGGGAAACATCTTTGGAACTGGATCACATAATGCACAGACCTGATAGATGGACTCAATTAAATCAACAATAATATAGCAATTGGCACACTCAGTGCAGCTACTCTGATCCCGCTCTAAAATTTTTCCAAATCCTTTTTATTCTCCAAGCCTCTGATCAAAACTTCAGGCCTTTTATAACCCTAATTTAAACATCACTTCAGAGGTTAACACATTTGAACTCCCAAAGCAATGCTTTTAACTTCTATCCTGTGGTCAATAAGAAGCTAACTCTATCTATAAACAGTGTCAGATGGTGTCTCACACGTTGCACTTAAGAAACCTTACTCCTGATAGTTCCTTGACCTTGGTAGCCTTGCAGACTGGCCAGCTTAAATGACACTGAACAGGGTACCAGCAGAGAGATCACACGCTTGATACTGTAAAGCTGACAGCAAACTGACAGCGCTCAGGGTGTGAGGAAGGAGGCAGGAGAGCATCTGAGGGAAGGGAACAATGAAGTCTGTCCCAAGGCAGCAAGTTCATTATGGGATATTTTTATGGCCATCTCCCTGTATTTTTTCTGTTGACCATATATTAGCTACACAGACATATTCTAGAGAATGTTCCTGGTAGTGTTGTAAATCACAGTAATGTTAGGAATTACTTGGACTAGAAGCAGCAACACCCTAATTGGCAAACAAAGGCTGGATCTTCAGCTGGTATAAATACAGGAAGATTTTGTGACATCTGTGGGTGTTAAGTTAGTTTGTACTAGCTGAGGATCTGGTCCAAAGAAGCACAAAGAGGAATTAAGCATTCAGTTCCTATTACAAATCCTCTAAAAGAAAAGCGACTACAGGCATGATAAAGTTGAAATTGTATGAGAGGACTCAGGTTTGTTATTTCAAGGCGCTTGGTTACCAAACAAAGCTGTTCACAAAGTAGTGTGAAAGGTACCAGTGTCCAAGGCTGAAGAGAGAAGGTTCTTCATCTTGGTTGCTTTGAAGAGGATGGCTGCACAAAATTTGGGGCAAGGCAGAGTAAAGCCCTTCTCATTCTTCACAGACCACTGTCATAGAAAGTGCTGGGTGTAATCCGTCCACATCCAGCTTTTATCCCTAGATCTCATGCCAGATTTGTCCTGGGTGATTTGTGTCAGTTGCAAATATCATATGCTGTACAGCTGAGGTGCTCCTACTGTAGATACAGCCCTATTAGCAAAGCTCTGTTATATATCCTTTTGTCAAAAGCTGAACTAGAACACGGGTGCTTCTGCTGCTATAAATAAGGCTGTGGAGGCAGCTTCTGAAACCCAGCTGTGTTCCTCAGGATCATTTCTCTTCATGCACCTGATGGATCTAGCTATGTTGACACAAGTCTGTAGTACACATGCAGCCTACATTCTATTCCTAGGCTCTTGAGCACACAAAGTATTTATTACACATGCCTCTGATCCGCAACAGCATACTTTTTACTGTTATATATTGTGGGAACAACTTGAACACGCAGTACCTAAAAGTTTACATATGCTGAGCTGGTGGGAAGGATGGGAGTGGGGGGAGAGACGTTTCTGCCATGCTGACATGTTTCAAAGGCTCCCATTTCTTAGTGTTCACAACTGCAAATCTTTTAATCACCGAGTTGTTATAGTTCCAGTTTGCAGAGAGTGATGCTCTGAAAATGATTGATACTGTTTTCTCTTTTCCTTTGCTTGGACTGTGTGAGGCCTGTGAGCTCTTCGGATTTAATTCATTAAAGTATTCAGGGGGACTGCATGACAGAAAAACAGGATTTTGTTTCCGAGCTATAAGATACTTTTGAATGGCGCAGAATGTCTGTCTATTTGTGGGTGAAGGGAACGAATGTGGAGAATCAGACACCCAAGTTTCAGAAATGACTGAAGTGAGGTTAGCTGGTTAAAGACAGTTACCTTTTGAATCAAGGGCTCGTGATGGCAACTGTTGGACAAGCTTAAAGTGACAAGCAGGAGAAGAGTGTGGTCATTATCACTTTTTTTCAGCTATAAAATTTGAAGATGCTTATTCAAGATTATGAAGATTTTAGGTATTTTCCCCTCCTACTTGCTACTTCATATTTATTATGCTTGGGGTTACAATGGTTGCCATAACTTGGGCTATTCCTTCTTTTAATCCAGTAGCCCAGCAATTCTCTCTATAGTTGATGCTGTCAGAGGCAGGTAAACTGTTTATACAGCTGATTCCTGTTTAGTGGGTATAAAGTTACTGTTATTTATTTTGTGGGAAAACAGTGGAGTTTTTGTTTAACTCCAAGTTTATTTTCTTAGGGAGCAGCTGAAAAGCTTAAATAATAGTAAATCTCTGGTTTTGTTTTTTTTCCAGCTGTTTTACCTTTGGAAAATCTAATTTCCAGATCTCTTTAGAGATGTTTGCTTGTGGGAAATTTTGAAAGATGTAACATTTGACTTTGCTGATGCATGTGTCCCCAAAGTTTTGACAAAATCTTTCTCAAATATCTTCAATTTATTCCCCAAATAGAGAAATGGCAATATTTTCATCACCTGATTAATTTTTTCCATGTAACTCATGACCAAATGACAGGTTCATTGATCAATTCTTTTGTCTATAAACATAGTTTAAACATCACTTTTAAATGGAAAAGATAGACCAAACAATCTGATAAGGATTCCTGATTGTGTACACTGCATGTCTCCTTGTAATTGCATAGCTCTGGACTCGCTGGTTGCGGTACCTTTATTATTAATAACAAAAATAGACTCTCCATTCTGTGTTTCTGTAATTTCTCTGCTGGGTTGAATTCAACGTGCAATTTTGTAGGGCTTTGGCTGTAACCTGTACCTAGATCACCTGTGTCTCCACCTCCAAATTCACTCCTTTTTGCTGGAAGGACACATGGAGCGTAGAAGTGCATCGCGTTCCTTGTCATCTGGGCATGTTCTGTAGTGCACAAATAAAAGGCGTATCACAACACAACGATCTCTCAGAAGCTGAGAGGGCTGTTGTGCAAGCTGCTTTCTGATCAAATGAAAAATATCTGCCTCTAAACAGTGGCAAACAAAGCAAAGAATGGAGAAAAGTGTGACCATCTCCGATTTATTCTTAAAATGGAAGGGTGAAGAGAACCATAACTCCGTCTGCCCATTGATACAAAGCAGTCTAATGTCAGTGTTTGAAATTAAACCCTGGTCAGGCCAATCGCTTAATTACAAGACCCTTTTGAGTGTATTTTTCTCAATCCTTCTGTTTTGAAGTGGCCTAGTTGAGGGCTGAAAGCGGCATAGCAGGAACTAGTGAGATGCAGAACTTTGAGAAGGATTTTTGTCTTTTCCTAGTACTTTCTTTCTTTTGAGGTGAGCTCATGAGTTTTGAGGTCGTGTCTAATGAGCTGAGAGCTCTATTTTACCTTACCCTTGTGATGAAGTTTAGAGTCTGACCGAGGATACCTGACTTCAGTGAGGTGTGTTCAGAGGGGATGACTGAAGTCAAGGCACAGCAGCTGGATAAGAACGGCAGAGACAGCCTGACTTTGCCAGGAGGGGAGGAAGCTTTCAACCATCCGGGATAAGTGTCAAATGTTTTTCTCACCAGGGAACTCAAAATAAACACTGTGACAGTTCTTGTCCCGTGTTACCTTGCTGCTTGAGAAAATGTAAAGTACCAGCCATAAGCCGGCCTGGAATTCCCCACTTGATGCTTTAAGCATTACCCTGATGAGTGGAGGAGAGATTTGATTGTCTCTATCTTTTGAAAGGTGATAGAAATACTCCAGAAAAGCATGCGCCAATTACATGCATTAATGTCTCCAGGAAAAAAGCAATTCTCAGCTGAGGATATTGTGCAGACAACATTTCCCATCAAAGCCCAGAGCATAAAATAGGATAGCAGGGTCTGACGTGAACGAGTGATAACTAAAGGGAGAGAGATACCTGTGGTGTCTTGTGAACTTCCCAGGGCCTGGCTCTGAGAGGCAAAAGCTGTTTCACGGATGAAGCTGGTGCCTCTGAATCCCTGACCTCAACAGATTTTGCCTTTGTTACATAAGAGTGAGAGTGCTGCCTCTAAAATAAGAAAAGGGAAGTTATGGTGATCACTTCTGACAGCTACATCCAGGAGTTACACAGGGACATTTGACCTCTAGTTGTTTTGAGCAGCCAGGACTATGTTTTACATACTGGCCCTTTGGAGAGTACCCAAAATTTGCATTTAGTTGTGAAAACCGGCGTTTATACACCTGTGAAAAGAGTATAATTGTATTCTGTATTGATATCTAAAGTGACTAGTACTTCTTATTTTATCTGGCCTTTTATAAAATGGTAAGAATGAGCACAAATCCATACAGAAGGTGTGGCTATCCTACCTCCTTTTCTCTAGAGTCTTTGAGAGTTGCACTGGAGATTAATTAACCACAAGGTAAAGTCCTGGGATGTGGCCCTTTTCTGGCATAATTCAACATAGATGTGAATGTCCATCAGTTCAGCATCTGATCCCTTCTGCCGGGAGAAGAAGGGTTTTATGTCCCCTAAGGGTTTGTAACCCTTCAAAATTCTGGCAAAAGCCAATAAATTGCAGTTAGGGCAAGAAACTTGTTGAAAACTCTGAACTGTAGAAGCAGCCACAAGTGTGGGCAGCTTTAGAAGTAAACTCTTCCCTTTTTTCACGTAACGTCTCTTGGTCAGCACTGGAAGAAAGCAGCTTGTTCTGAGATGTTTTGCGGTCATCCTGTGTTATGTTCCAGAGGGATGAGCGTTGAGTCCAGGATATTGTCATGGCCTGTTGGGACAGGCTTGCTGTTTCTGGTGTTTACCTCTGTTTTTCCCCACAGAGGATTTCTGGAGGAGCGTGATGGCTTTAAGACACATTCAACCAGCCTGTTCTACCTATTAGATCCCTTAGCAAAGCTCCAGTTGCGGGCAGTGCTTCATCCTCCCTTTGAAATGTGGAGATTGGGTCAGTGTGAAGAGATTCAGCGGGCAGTGAAACACAAACACATCTGCCCTTGGCTTGCGTGACTTGACGAAGCTGAATTGCCTTCGGTGAAGCTGCGTGGGTTTATAGCAGCTGAAGAACAGGCCCAATAGGACATGAAGAGCTTCCTAGTGCCGATGAAGCAATTCGCCACCCACTTCTATTATTAGCAGTTGAAGGCTTTTTGAATCAGGAAGAATGGCAAAATTGACTTCCTTTTTGTTGGGCTCTGAAGTAAAAATGGGCTGTTGTCATGAGCAATGTTGAAAAATACCTCCTGAATTTGAGAAAATATACAGCTGTTGACTTGTATTAATTATTTACTAGCATATTAAGCAGCTATTACTGATGAGAGAGTTATGTGGAATGTTAATATGTGTTGGGCTGAGATATTAATTTAGGGAAATAACAACTTATTTCTGAATATTACATTAAAGCTTTGGAGTGCCCTGCACTACAATATGACATGAACTGGGACCAAGAGACTGAGAATCTGAATTCAATTTGTGACTCTGTCACTGACACCCTTTGTGACCTCAGGGAACTTGTATAAGCTCTGTGTGCCCTGTTTCCCCTTTGTTAAAGGAGAAGAAAAGAAAAACTTTCTGTTTCTTGTGTTTGCCTGCTCAGAGTCGAGGCCACTCGTTCTTTCTGTACTGCACCGAAAAGAATGAGGCCCAGGTCTCTGTGTGAGGGGCCCAGACTTTACCATGGAAGTCATTTTAAAAAGGACAAATTCTGTCATATCTGGAATGTTGGATCCCAAAGCAAAATTAGAACAAGGCAACTCTGGGCTTGTATACACAATGCTGTTCTTTTAATTACTACTTCAATCATTCATTATTTTTAAAACCAAATACAGTGATGTTTACAAAATAAATAACTACATATTTTCTTGTCACCAGCAAAGTGCTAAAAGGAGAAGAAAGGAAATCACGCAGAGCCCTTCTCCAGTGGGAGATCCCTTTGTGAGGGAGCTGCAGAATTAGGTCCAGCATTTCCCAAGTACTGATCAGTTTAAAGCACAAATGCTTTTGAGTTCTCATGATTGCAGGGCCCGAGTGCTGCTTTGCTCTGAAAGCACAAGGGTGCAGTTCTTCTGCACTTGCACCAAGTGCTGGATGTTCTTTCTCGTGACTGCCTCGCTCTGTGCCTTCCTGCCAGGCTTGGGAGTCCCAGCTCCACGCCCCTCGAAGCCGCATCGCCTGTGATCCAGCAAATTGTACATTCCCTTGGGGCCTGGGTGTTTAAGAAACACGTCTTCTTTCCCTTCAGAGATGCAAAATAGCTGAATAGGGCAACCTAAGACAGTATATCATGAGATTCCCTTGGATTCACAATCGGCCGTCTGCCCTGGATACAGATGGCAGGGGATGGGAATAAATCCCTGAGGGTAGAGACCCATATGCCCGTGTATGTTTGCCAGTCGTACAGAGGGTCACCCGCTGCAGCACATCTTTAAAAACTTATCATTAAGCCCGTCTCCTTTGTGAACTTTCTCATTATCATTTCATTGTGCCGCACAGTTCTGGGCTGGCGCAATGAATATTGACTTCATGCTTGCTTTTCTAATTGAATTACAGGGGAGCAGGCTGAGCCACTGAAGTTTCCTGCCCGCAGTCCTGCTTCCCTGGCAGCCAGCTGAATAGAGGCTAAAAGAAAAGCTGTTTGCTTGGGCATTATGGATAACAGAGACCTGTCACAAAGCTGCTACAATGATTTATTAAAAGACACAAGAAAATGAGAGTCTTGCTCGCTTTCAGCACCAGCTGCTTGCTTTCTTGCTTGCTTTGTTTCTTTCTCTCTCTCTCTTTCTCTCCCTTTCTCTCTCCCTTTCTCTCTCTCTCTTTCTCTCTCTCTTTCTCCTTCCTTCCTTCCTTCCTTCCTTCCTTCCTTCCTTCCTTCCTTCCTTCCTTCCTTCCTTCCTTCCTTCCTTCCTTCCCTTTTCCTTCTTCTCCCTCCTCTTCTCCCTTTCTCTCTCTCCCTCTCTCCCCTTCCTGCTCTTGCCTTGCCTTACTAAAAATAGAAAGAAAAAGTCAGAGAAAAACACGTAATTTGAGCAAATGCTTCAATCAAAAGGCATCATTCTCCAATCCTTGAAAAACATTCCTTGCTTAAGACAGATGTGTTTGTCATTATGGTCAATTCATAACAAAGAATAACAAAAATGTCACTGTAACAACTCCCACGAACAATATCCCATAAATGTCTATATAGTGCTAGCAAATCTTATTTAGGAGAGCATACTGGAAAAGAAACCTGGACTCCATAGTTTACCTTTCCTTCAATTGAATCGTCACACTCTTACTGATGTAGAAAGGAGTGAATTAAAGTCAGGTCTCAGTGGCTTTGCAAACACCACGTTATATTATGCAGTTAGCTGACAATTCTATTTACAGTGGTGCTGCACAACAGGAGGGCTCTAAAAGTCGCTGATGGAGCTGCTTTTACCAAAAAGGCTCAGAGCTCAGCTCATGGGCCTTGATCAATATGGGGATCACGCTCTTGTCTTGGGTCATTCCCACAACACTTTGAGTTGCCCTTTCCCATTTTATATAGTTTGCACTTGCTCTTCCCCCTGCCCCCCAAACTTTAAAATGGTTTGATTCTGTTTAAATAATATCAGTAAGCATATTCTATTGAGTTAGTAAAGTAAAATGTTTAGCTCAAGGCTGTTAGACTAGAGCAGCAGTTGTTTTTGTTTTTCATTAAAATCCGTGTTGGTTTATATTCCTCATGGTGTATTAAAGGTGACATTTCTGAAGTTTGGGTGGGGAGAGTCAAGAAATTCATACCCAGCTCTGCTTATGGCTAGGCCAGGTCAAAAAGTTTCCCTCCAGGCTGTTGCCTAATGAAAAGTTGGGCTTTCCCGTGAGAATTTGGGAAGGAGGCCTTTCTTCCCTCAATAACCACTTCCTTGGATACATTTTCACTCCTTCTACCAGCCTCAGTCTGACTTGGTTATTTCTTATAGTGTGCATGGCAGAAGGTTCATTATATAGCGCTCGTCTTGGGTTTCTCTCAGAGACACATGTCAGAAATACCTGCAGTGAAGCCAGTGAAACTGTTTACAGGCAGAACTTACAGTAAGGACCACTTAGCAACTGTTTATTTGAGTGTGTGGATTTGAAAATCGTAGGAAAATTGTGCAGCACATCTTGAGGAAAGATAAATTGGTTCTTACGTGTATTATAGTCTTATCATTGCTAATAAATCTGTTTTAAGTTTGATACACTGTTAATTTAAAAAAAAAAAGAAAGGATACTGCTCAGCTCTTTTCAGATGACTTCTTCAGAACTGACTTTTCATAGAGCTTTAATTTTATTCATTCCCATTACGAGATTTTTACCTAGATGTGCACTTTATTTGGTGATGTCATTATTATTATTGTATTTCCCAATTCCCCGTTTATCTTGTTGTGCTGTATTATTTACTTTCTCAGGTTTTATGGCCTTTCACTTTTCACAATTTTTTAAAATCATCCTTTTTCCAGTTCTAGTTAGCCTCAGCATGGAAGGTTGCAATAAGTTAGTACAGAAAAATCTCACTTTTCAGTAGCTGACATTTTCCTTAACACTGATTTAACCCTTCTCGTTGATTGATCAGGAATTAATCTCTGTTTGGAATAAGTTTATTGGTGACTGCTCTTTGGTAGCCACTAAGCTGTTTGCAAATAAAAGGGAGGTTTTTTTAATGACCTCACTGAAGAAAAGGCAACAGGTGGATTTATTCTCAGGTTTATATGACTTGGAAGGGTAAACATGAAGCTTCAGCCAACACTTTGTGTTTTAAAGAACACTTCCTTGGGCTTATGTGTGTTTGTTTGGTAGGCACACTCCAGGTTGAAATGGAATGGCTATTGACTGAAGTTGAAGGACTTTGTTACTTAATAAATGACTTTCTGGCATTCGAATGATTAATATTTATTGGGCAATAGTAGACGGTTAAGTTAATTCTCTTGTCTAGTTCCTGATTTTTGCAGCTATCTGCTGTGTAGCCATCAGTAAATCAATTCCTCTTTCTCAATCTTCTGCTATTCGTTTCCCTGCCTTGTCTAGTTTGGTTTGAAGTCCTATGGGGTACTGTCCGTTAAGCACTTGTCAGTCAAATACTTGTGTTGTGAGGTCCTGGTTTCACTTGGCAGCACTAAAATATGAACAGTTCATGTCATTGTAGTAGTAGTCTGTTTTCTGCAATGAACAGAGGTATTTTACATTTTGTACTATGTTGTAACAACAAATAGCAGTGTGAATAGTTGTGTTACTGGGCACAGACACATGCACAACACCACCCAGGTCTTTGGGCTGTAGTGAGATGCAGACTTATGTAGCCTCCCCTACAGAAAAACAGGCATATTCAGAGATTTTATTTGCCAAGGGGTACCAGTTAACAACCTTAGGCAGGTAAAAGGAGTAATTTCTTCACCTCAGTCAGTGCTGGAACTGGTGCCTCGACTGGTACTGGGATTGGTACCTCAGTTGGTACTGGAATTGGTACTGTTCCCACAGGAGCATCGCTGTTCTGCTGGTTACAGACTCTGGGAAAACTCCTTTTAACTTTACTGGGACCAGGATTTTCTCCACCTGTTTTGGAATTTCTATAAAGAAAGGCTGTTTGCCATGTAGGCATCTGGGAGCAAAATGTATTAGCACCTAAGATTTAAAACCCCTGGCATGAGAACCCTAAGCAATTAATGCACTGAAAAATGGTATTACAATTTCTCTCAGTAGAGAAAGAATTTAAGTAAACAATAACAATCTTTCACCATGTTTATCTTAGCTATGTCATAGATTGAATAATTGAATATAGCTTTTTTCGTGGCTAACTTTTTGGCCTGAGTAACAATCGAGCCTTTGAAGCAACACAAATGATTCTGACCTTTTGCTTAGACTTGGGGTCACTGTAGAAAGGAAGTTTTATAAGCCACCTACACACTATTTCCGACTGGAATCAGGGAGAGAATCTTACTGGATTACAGGCATTTCAAACCCACGAACCAGTTTAACTTCACAATTCATTGCATGAAGCTCGAGACAGGAACTGCTTTGTGTGGCATTCTCATATCAAGACGGGTGCCCATAAATCAAGATGAATGTCTTTCTGAATGACTTGCTACAGTTCAGCCGCAAGATCTGGGCTTGAGACAGCGACCACTAAGTGAAGTGCTTTGGCTTGTGTTATTCAGAAGGTCAGATCTGAAGATCACGGTGCTTCCTCGAAAGTCTGTGAATCTTTACATTGTGTAGTATTCTGTGTAAGGGAAGTGTGCAAGAAACAGAAGATTCTTAACTGCTAGTAAATTATTTTCAGTGATGCAGATCACTGTGACATCCCGAAATTTGGTGCATTTTCTGAAGGGAACAGAAGGAAAAAAAATCCTTTGACTTTGAAAAGCACAATGCTTTGACCACTTCTTCTTTATGTTGTCAGGGATCCTGTGTTAGAGTGAGTCCCCTGCAAGGCGACCAAATTGCCCACCATGCACAAGTATGATGAATAACTTTCCCGTCTTTGCTTATAGTACCCCATACAGTCCCAGCATCCTGCAACATGTGATGCATTTGGTTTTTATTTGATTTTCACAAGCTATTATTGCCATTCAGCAAAATTAATGCTTGAGACCAAGGGATACTTTGTCAAGTCAAGATTCCAGCTGCCTTGGTATGAGTCTGCTGTGCTCATTTTCTGGCAGCAATTGTGAGTAACACCTTGGAGAAACCACTCCGGTGAACACAACAGGGAACCAGGCTGGCGGGTGCTGGTCCGAGCTCTGTTACTGGCCTGCTGGCTGATCTTAGACATTTAACCTCATTTATTAGTTACTTCCTTTTCCTTCCTTCCTTTTGCCCTGTTTGCCCACACAGTCCTGTCCCTGAAGCAGACCTCTTTTTGGTAGATTTGTGCTCTACTTAGCCAAAGAGTCCTTCTCTATGTTGCAGGTTTAGAATAGCTCCAAAGACAATCCTCAAGATGTGCCCGAACCAGTGGCCTACAGAGCCTGCATGACCCTGTGTGCAGGCACACGCTGCAAGGGTAGGCGTGTGGCCCCATGGCCTGGAGCTGGTGAAAGAGGGAGATGGGAGATGGAAGAGGGAGATGGGAGATGGAAGAGGGAGATGGGAGATGGAGAACCTTCTGCTTATTGCTGCACCAAAGGGCTCTGTGCTACCGCAAATGGAAACCAACTCTTCCTGGTTATCATGGTTTTTGTCTCTGGTTGTAGTCAAGCTGGTGTGGCACTTCCGAAGTTGTTTGCTGCCTCTTCCTAAAATACAGTAGCA
The DNA here is from genome assembly GCA_013399365.1 of Pampusana beccarii. NCBI lineage: Eukaryota > Metazoa > Chordata > Aves > Columbiformes > Columbidae > Pampusana > Pampusana beccarii. Next base: position 3,544,689 of record VWYH01002416.1, on the reverse strand, counting down.
GGTAAATTGTTGTGTTGCTTCCAGGAAAAGAAGGCCCAACTTTGTCAGACCTCTGGCATGCAGAACTCCCTGGTTTGTTAGGCTGACATCATCCTGTGAGAAACATCTTAAGAGGCTCTGAATCACCAAAGCAACCTCTCAGATTTTAAAAATTAAAATTATATACAGTGCCCTCTGAATACAGTATATGACTGTTTATCAATCCATTTGATTAAACATGTCTTTCTTAATTTAACAAGCTTTGCTCAGCAGAGTAGTGATGAATGCATACAATTTCACACTCCCGACAGGCATGTTTAAAAAGAAGGAAGGGAGAGAAGGAAAAAAAAAATGCAACACAGCTCCCTACATGGTAATTCAACTTAATTTTTTAACAAGACTGTTTTGGTTTCAGAGTGATTCCATGACCTACAGCAATGATCAAAGTAATGCCGTAGCAGTGAGTCTCCTATAGCTGGAGTACTACCGCGTGTACTACAGCAGGCTCGGCAATGTTTAAACAAAATGTAGCAACCAGGTGCTTCCTTTTCCTGTATCAGTGCTGCTGGACTGACTGGATGCTCAGTCCTTTAGCACAGCAGCCCACAGCTTCATCAGGACCATGAGAGGTGCAGAGAAAGGGTGACAGAACAGAAAGATAAGGTTTTTAGGTGTTGGAAAGATTGCCTAAATTTCCCAGTTTGGGCCATGAGTTAAAAATTTGTAGCTGTCCTGGGTGGTCCCATATTGTTCAGATATTTTTTGGTCTAAAGGACTTGGGGTTAATACTCAATAGGAATGATGTCTTATAATCAGAAGAGCTATTCCATTTCACACTAAAGGGCAGAGCTGCTCTGCACACTTTGCATCTGTTAGATTTAGGCAACGAGCTGGAGGACGACCCGTGGCATCACTAGTTGGTACATTCTGTAAGCAATCCCCACAATGGGGCTTATGTGATATGCTCAGTAAAATCTGCCATAATTTCTCAGGGGAGAGTTTCAAGACACAAAGACTGGAGAATTTTAGAGAAGCTGGTACGTTTCTCAGTACACACAAAAACTAGTTCGATACTGGCATAGAATTGCTCCGTGCTTAGACCATTTATTAAAGTCTAGACGCAACATAAAAGCATGTAAATTGGTTCCAGTTGTCTCTAGTAAAAACTTCAGCTTGAGCTGGGAATTGATTGGTGAATCTCTTAGCGTAATTAAAATTGACTGTTAAAGTTTCTCCCACTTAATTGGTAACACTTTCTTTGGAAGTCAGTGAGGTAAGATTCTTGCTGGATCATTTAAAGCAGTTCTGTGTATATGATCAGAACTCAAATGTAGTTTTATGGTGAGGTTTACAGTTATGTTCCACCCTGGTGGTCTTTCATCCTGTATCTTTCCTATTTAAGATTTATGCTGTCATTCACCACAGCCTAATTGTGTTTTGATAAAAATGAAACGATTGCTGACGCATTTCAGACTGAAAGCCGGTGATATTTTCAAGCTTTCAGTAAGCTGATCTGAAATACTGTGCTGCTCAAAGCCCCTGTCTCCCTGCAAGTCTTCATTTTTAATTCCAGCATTTGTTAGTGGGTTTTCTGTGGATTCTGAAAGGCACCTTTAACTGCTCTCTGAGTGCCCTGCCAGCAGTGTGTTATTCAGTGTGCCTAATAGCTGTCCCTTGCAAACTTTTTCTTTCTTTAGTAGGAGAAATGTGTGCAGTGTAGCCTTCTGGTTTAGATTTTTTAAAGTTACATAGGTTCAAAACTACACAGGTTGCTACATTTTGTGATACAGCCAGTTCAAAAAAGCCCATCTTATCCTTTGAGTAGCAGACAGCTAGGGTTGGAGTGGCTTTTAGCTCCTTAAGGATATCCTTCCACAGGCTTGGTACAGACCCAGTTCTGAAGGTTGGTGTTATTCGGGATTGTACTACCGGACATACTTAGCTCTCTTTAAACATAAGCCGTCTTGCCCTGACTAGCCATGGACTTAATCACAGCATTAACTGCTCTCCTGAATCAGAGACTAGAGATACACTTAATTCTCCCCACAGCCACAGTATTTTTAGTGTGTCAGGGCCGTGCTTATCATTAGTAAAATGTAAATGTGTCAGGGGATCATATCGCATCCGCTCTTATGAGCACGACAGAAGTATTAACACCAACTAGACTTAAGGTGCAGAGCTTTCCTAACAGCGATTTGTGCCATGTGGGAAAGGCAGGAAGACACTTGGGTTACTTGGCTGGAGGGTGATGCACTTACACAGTTGGAAATTGTTTCGGAGGCACTGTTAGGTACTTGTCAACAGTTGGTGATGCATGAAGAATCTGTCAGGGTGTGATAGAGTTTGTTGAACCTTATTAGCTAGCCATCACAACCATGAAAACTGAGGCCAGTTAAACTTTTCCATGCCTCAGTATCCCTGATAATGCATGCACATGTATATAAATATGTACCTTAGATACTTTCTGTGCCACCTTCATGGGCTGAGCAGTGTTTGGTGACTAGGAGATCAATCTGGGTGCGGTGTTTGAAAGGAAGCACAATGTCGCCTGGACTGCTGCCAGGGTGGCCAGAGGATAAGCCCTGAAAGTTTAAGAGGTGTTCAAGAAAACATGTGGGTCTGATTCCAAACCATTGAAGTCACGAGGGATATTTTGTTAGTATCAGTGGGTTGCAGACAGGCAGTGTGGGTCGGTCAGGCTGGTTGAGTCAGTGTCCTTCATTTCAGCTGGTGCTAACAAAGCGTTTCGGAGTGATGTAAAGTGTAGTTTAGTGTTAAATGAGTGCTTAAGTACTCTTTCAAGTCATTCTGCCACCCTGAACCAAAGGCCTCTAGGAACAGAATCCCACAGCTGCGCAAATTAGATCTGGACTTGAGAAATTATTTTTATTATGTTAAAGTTAAGCTGCCTAAATAGATCTTGCTATACCAGCTACATACTGCAGTGCTTGTATTTCATAACAGTTATGTGCATTATACCATACGGTATTCCTTTCAAAGCCACAAAGCCAAATCCTAGCCTCGGCTTCAAGCCACCAAACTACAAACAAGTCATGACTCAGAAAAAATATATAAGTATTATATTTTGAGGTGTATGTGCCATTTATACAGACACAGTTGTCTTTCATTACTTTAAAACTTAAAAAAAACAACTTTCTTTTATAAGTTACAATACCATCTTTATACCTCTCAGTTAAAGTAATGGTAAGAAAGAGAACCCAGATATTACCATGGACAGAATCTGTGAAACGTATTGAGACTGATTTCTGAATGAGATTTTTTTCTTCTCTTGTGCCATTGCAAGGTCATTCCCAGGGGCTGCCTCAGGGCTGTCTCTCCTTTTCTGTGTAGATGTTTATATATATTCATTTATAGAATCATAGTTGGATTGGAAGGCACCTTTAAAGATCATCTAGTCCAACCCATATACACACACAGACACTCAAAGACATGCTTACAGGCTGATATATTTACAGCACTGAGCTTTTAAATTGTACTCAGAATGAAGAATTATTTCAGCTTTGCAGAGAAAGGAGCACAAAGTTTGTGTGACAATATATAGGCTCTGCCATCCTTGACAATGACCCCTTAGTTCCTCAGTGTATGAGTGAAATCTTTGTGGCTTTAAAATCTATCCCTAGTATATGAAAAGATGAGTTCTTCTTGATTTGGCCATTTTCTCCGCTCTAGACAGAGGATCAGTAGGAGAGAGTAGTGATGAGCATGCCCAAAGAGATCGCTTTGAGCATATTTGATTTTCTTTTCATGTATGCAACACGATTCAATTCCTTTTAAGCAGTAAGGTCATTTAAGTGTGCCATGCCAGAGGTTTGCCGTTTTCCCCGCATTCAGTTTCTTAAATCTTATTGTCAGCCATGTTCCCTTTGACTAGCAGAGCAGCTGCTTGGGGTCTGCTTGTGTGGTTATAATCCCATTAAAAACCCTTCCATTATGTTGCTAATATATTTATAAAGAAACTAGTCACCTGGGATTAACGGTTGATTCTTCTCCCTGGACATAATGTACTGAAACAGAATAATTGCCGATCTCCCGGCTTGTTAGATACAACCAGTTGCATTTGTCGTGGTGCCAAATTGGCTGAAATAGATTAGCAATTAATGCAGAACATGCTTTCCTGTGTTTGTAAAGTACTTGTAATCATCACTGACAATCATATTCCCATCAGCTCTTTCCTGATAGCGCTGAGATGGCAGATATGCTGGGGCTTTGGGAGCTTATAGTCTTTCATGGGAAATATGAAAGGCATTAAAACAACATCCTGACAGAGCAGGTGAGGAATCTGACAAAAAAAAGAGCCCTTAAAAGCCTTTTCAGAAGATATTAGCCTGTAGGTTTTTCTCAGCCATTTCCAAGCATGCAAAGCTAAGGAAGACAAAGCAACTGTTGGGGGGGATTTGCAAAATCTCTGTGTACGTCTGTGCTGTGATTTATAGATGTGACTGCAACAACAGGGACACTTCTAAGGTCATAGGATCATACAATATCTCAACTTGGAAGGGACCCACAAGGATCATCAAGTCAAATTCCCTGCTCCTCACAGGACTACCTAAAACTAAACCATATGGCTAAGAGTGTTGTCCAGATGCTCCTTGAACTCTCACAGGCTTGTGCCATGACCACCTCTCCGGGGAGCTTGTCCAGGTCCCTTTGGGCTGGTCAGAGTGGGCTACTGGTCACAACAAAGCAGAGGCCATGCAGATTCAGCCAAGGCTGCAGACCCCACCTGGGATGGCTCTGTGCTCAGGAATTTCTCCTGTGCTGAGGTTTGCGCTGCTACTGCCTTTCCGTGGCTGTCAGTACTCCATCGGGCTGCTCCCCAAAGAGTTGTGGCGATTCTGCTCTCTGTGCAGCCTGACTTTACAGGCTTCCTCACTTTCAACATCTTCTGAGCACTCTGCCTCTCTGTGAGAGGAATCTCTGAGCTGCTGCAAAGAGCTTTTTTTCTGGGACTTTAGTGAAGCGCAGTTATCACCCCAAACAGTCCCTTTCTTTATCCAGCATGGCCACCTTCGGAGCAAGAGGCTTCTCACAGCTCCAGCCATCTGGAAAGACTTTCCTTTATCTCTCCATCAGCTCCCCACCTCAGCTGAAATCCTATCTCTTTTTCATTGCCTCTGTTTCATAAGTTAATTCTGCTCCTGTTCTCGCTTCTCTCGGTATTTATAGCATTTGTGTTGTAAAGCATTTTTAAATCCAGGATTGGGGGATTTTGTTTTGTTTGAAGTAACTTTGTAGGTTGAGCTCAACTTGCATTGGGCTGTCTTGGGACCAGGAGGCAGAATAACCTTCTGCAGAAGGCAGTGGGTTAGCAGTTAACAGATCTGGGTGTCATATCCCACTTGGAGATGGTCCTTAACCCTGGGCAGGTCACAGAATTGCTGTGTGCTTCACATGTCCGTATATAAGAGAAGTAATACAGTGGTATTACCTGCTAAAACTTTACCTACATTAAATATGTAGCTTTTCCACTTGTTGGGGCAGATTCTGTGATATGTGTGTTTTACTAGTGCCTAGCACAGAGGTATGAGCTTCTGACCTAACTAATCCTGGGTTTTGGCTGTCTAGTCCTCTGAAGGCAAGAAGGACCAGGGAGTAGCGAGCTCTGCTCTGGGAAGCAGAGCAGCCCAGCCTAAGGAACAATCCGTCTGAGATGAAATATCTCAGCAGAATACGGTGCTTGCAAAAGCAACTACATACGCCCGAGTATCTGAGCTGTGGAGACCCCAGAACAGGCCTGTCACATGGAAGTCCAGCCCTCTTGAATCTCTGTTTTTGATTCCTGCCATCCGTGCTTTTCTCCATGCACATTCCTATATTGTTCTTATAACTGGGCTGTGTCCTCTGAAATGCAGTGACAGAGCCAGCAAGTCTACAGGAGCAGAACATCACTTAAAGACCTCTATTGTATTTAAAGCCCTGTTGTGATGTGGAAATTTGTGATAGGAAAGTACAATTTTGGAGGACTAAACTAAAAGCATTGTCTGAAACTGGAGTAATGAATTGTGGGGGTATGATGCACGCAAAAGAACAAAGCATTCTGCAAAATGCAGTCATTCCAAAGTGCAGTCTAGCTCCTTTTAACCAAAATGTCTAATGTATGGCTTGCCAGTGGCTTCAGTCTCTCTTTTCATTTCCTCTTAGGGAAAGCGGTTCCTTGGAACTGCTCTGGTCTCTTCTCACTGTGATGTTGGCAGCGAAACCCATGGAGCCAGCTTCAGGAACCTCCTGCCAAAGGTGTTAGGAAAGAGCTGTTTGTGTCAGCGAGCTGGGGTGACTCCCAGGTCCCCAAGTACAGGACAGTGTTTAGGGCTTCAGTTATCACCAGCTGTCAGAAGGTCCCCAGGAGTCAGGGACACAATTCTGAGTAGATTTGAGGCAGTTCTCAATTCCACTGGGAGGTCAAACCACTCTTGCTGGCCACTAGGACTTTAGGTCACAAAAAACTGTCTTTTACCCAAGCCAAACGCTCCTCAGCCATGGGCTGAGTGCAGTTTGGTGGAAGCAGAGGATCCAGCCCAAAGGTCTGTTCGAATGTTTCCATTTCATGTGGCTTGGTATTGTAACGTTCTCCCGTGGTTCTAGCAAGTTGTGTAAAATTGTGAAGCCAAAGCAGCATTCTTCCTTTAAAGTTTCAAAATTAAGAAAAATGGTTGTGGCATTGGAAACTTGGGAGAGATGTGCTGTGGTTATCTACTGGTCCAAGAATAAAATTCCTATGGCTTTGTACAAAAGCACGGAGTAGTCGTCGGTTAAAAAAGAAAATTCAAAAATGAATTCAAGTCAGGACACCTTTTTAGTGGCAGCTGGACAATGTTTAGAGGATCTGAGAGACCTTCTCATGTGCCTCTCTGCGATTCCAGTAAGTGCAAGAAGCACAAGTCAGAATTTTTGCCGAGGGAACTGGACAGACGAGAGGAGCAGCATGCATATAGCTCCCATAGCCTGCAGCTGCCTGCGAAAGGAAATACACCTTTGACATGGGAAGAGTTGGTTTGCAGCTGTCCAGACTAGATTGTCAACCACACGGTATCTTTCGGTCCAGGGCAAATAAAATGATTACCTTAGCAGCCAGGATATGTTGCAACATCCTTGAGGGCACCTTTAATGCCTCAGGTTGGGCTGGTTGTGACCTCAGTGGTGGGACATATCCTAGAAGTGGTTGTGTTTTGAGCAGGAAAGATTCAGTGGCTTCTGGTTGCTTTACCCAGAAGGAAGGGGCCAAACTCTTGTCTTTGTGGGATAAAGGAGGTTACACATTAGCTGCACATGAACAGCGCGATCCATTTATATAGGGGCAATCCAGGCTCTCTATGGGATTGATAAATGACTCTCAGAATGAGTAAAAGTAGTTGGAAAAGCTTTTAAGTTTTGTTTAAATTTAACCATCAAAAGTCAAAACATTAGAGGGTGTTTAGAGAAGTGCCTGAAACTTGGAGACCCTGAGAAGAACCAGAAAGGGAATCAAAGAGCCTGGCAAAAAAAAAAAAAGAGGGAGAGATTGAGGTTAAACAAATCCATCTGAATAAAACTAATCAGCTGAGATCCTGCTCCATTGAGATCAACTGGATGAGTATTGGAGCCTCAAGATGTTACTGGGAGGGAGCCAAAAAATAGAAAATCTGTATGTTTTGGATTGGCTGGAGACGTCTACTCCAGGCTAGATTAGGTGCTATCAGTGGAGCCTGCTCTATGGGAAGAGGGTAAGTGGTGGTGCCGGGGCGCTGTGTGTAGAGGGAGAAATTACAAACCAGCTACATATGGTAAAATTGAATAATGGAGTGGCCAAAGGGAAAGGAGTTCCTGGGAAGTCTGCAGTACTTATGGGAATCCAAGTAGGAGTTTGGAGTATGAATATTTATTGGAGTGCCATCAGCTGCCAGTGCTAAGAAACCTTTAGTTACATCATGACAACCTGTTTTCATTTGGTGGCTATAACTCAACCTGCTGTGTGGCTCCTTTGACTTCCCTGGTTCTCAGGTCGCACATGGTGACTGGTTAACTTCTTCAGTGCCAGCTGCTTGGCTTGGGTCTTGCAGATCAGTGGTGATTTGGGTGAAAACCAGATTTTGGCTGCTACGGAGCCGTTGCTGAGCCAGAGTTTCTCCTTCCTCTTAGCTCCCGCTAGGAGATTTCCAGTGGTGCCAAAGAAAATAGTGATAATGCTAAGAAACGAAGACTGTTTGGCTCTTCGGATATTTATTACACTCATTTTCTTTTTGTATAAAATGATATAAAATGAAAGCCAATTTGTTTTGTTTAGCCTCTGTTTATAATTATTGGTGTGATTACTTCCATTATCACTGCTAACATTGACCAGTGGAACCTCTGGACAGGGGATTGCTCCTTGCACGTAAGGTCCTGAGCTCGATTTCCTTGATTCCAAGATCAAACCCTCAGGCTGAGCGCTACGGAATCCCTGCAGAGATTTGGATGTGCTTCATTTTACATGCTGGGCCCAGCTGTTGAGCCTGGCGATGGCAAGGAGCCTTGTTTCTCCCCTGCATGGGATTTTCAGGCTGCCAGACTCTGCACGAGGGAAAAGCAGATGTGACCGTCCGGTTTCTCCTCTTCCTCGCGCAGCGCAGGGAGTGACTGGTGCTGCAGCTCCACCCTCCATTGCACGCCAGCGCAGTGACGGCGAAGTTGTCTGCTAAGAAATCAGCACTAATCCAATAAATAGCATTCTAGAAGGGACTTGTTCCTTTCCACAGTTTTCTGTTTGCCTCGCGTGTGGTTTGGTGCAGCTACGTGGTGCCCCATGCGTGGGCGTGGGGTGTCTGTATTACCTGCCGTCTGTGGCCCTTCCGAACCTCAAAAGGCTACTCACGGTGTGTAATGTTAACGATGTGTGTCAGTTTTTACAGGGTCAGGAGCTAGGTCTGTTCAGGCGTGTTTCACATTGTAGGTCTCCATTGTGTTATATTCTACAAATACAATTTATCCTGGAAAACTGAAGAGCCAGTGGCGCCAAGAAAGCATCGGATAATCTGAAATGTATCTACCTTTGTGAGAAGACCATTGCAGAACGTGTAGAGGAAAGAACTCCAAAAGTAATTCCTCATTTCTCCTCTAATGGTTTTAATTAACCTGAACAGTTATGCTCTTGAATTATGCGTACTTCAGGGACCAGTGCGATGGCACTCTTCCTGCTGCGAGGAGAGCAGCAGCATGACAGTTCAGTTATTGCTGTGCATTGTTAATATGGTTGATCTTGGTCCTGCTCCAAGAGAACCACTAAGCAATCATGGAAAATGAAGGGTAACACATTTTTAGAAGGATTCTGGATAATTTTGGCTATAAAACAGGCTGCATAATCTTGGCAAAAAGTGGATGAATTCATTATCTGCAAATAGTGGAAAATATTATAAATGGCAGTAAATGAAATAAATGGGTGTTTCCACTGTAATATGCTATTCTCTGAGCCACCCAGAAAGAATACAGCTTGGTTTACTGGGTGGGTAGTTCTAGATGAAGTGAAAGATCATGTTCGTATGCTCAAATACTTGTTTGGGAGTGAGATATTTTATGCCTTTGTTGCAGAGGGAAATCCATACATTATACATGTAAGAAGCTATATTTTATGGCCACATGTGGATGTTGGAGTGAAGCTAAAGGCCTATATGTGCCGTATATCAGTTTGCATTCCTCAGCTAACCTCATTTTCCTTTGCTCTACTACACCTTAAGGGTTTGGAGAACTCAGTGACTCACTCTAATGGAAAGTCACCGAGCCTCCTTGTTAGAAAAAATGGATCTTCTGTATATTTTGGATTTGTTTATGGGCCAGCACTCTTGCTGTGAACACATGGAATGAAAGTCCTGGCAGTTTTTACTAGAAAAAAATGTTGCCCACTAATGAACAGGATTTGGCTGGATGCTCTTCATTCCCACTTCTTTGGCCTTGGGATATATCCTCCTTTTTGAGATTCACTTCGTAACAAAGTTTCTAAGCCCATCTGTATCCCTGAGCATCTAAATAGCCCCAACAGCATTTGTAGGCCTAAGGTTACTCACATCTGAAAGTGTTTTGCTGGCAGAGAAGCTAATGTTTGTCTCTTTTAGGCAAAACAGGCTTTAGTGCTTGCTGTAGTTGTAAAGAGAGAGGACTCGGAGGGAGGCTGCAGTCGTGGCAGTGAAAGCTCTGGGCGATGTGCAGGGAAGGCAATTTTGGGTCCCATATTTTGTAATTCGCTTCAGTAGGGTGGAGGTTTAACTGCTCGTGTCAGGGTGCCCCTGGGTAACTCCGATGGTTTGAGTGGGAGCCAGCACCAAGGCTGAACTGGATGGCTGTGCCATATTTTTGTTATTAGCACCCTGAGCCTTTATCAAACAGACCTGTTGGTTTTGTCCTTTTGCCTTCCAGTCAGGCGCAAAGACAAGGTGTCAGATTTTGTTGATTGGAGGGTTGGTTTTTTTATTGCGTTTGTAGGTTATTATTTTTGCTTCTTAATCCATCAGATGTTTACTGCTCTTGATGATACTTCTGCTACAGTGCTTCCTTCTAGATTGCTTAAATAAGAGTTACCTCTGTACTGTCTGTATTATATACCTGCTAAGAAAGGCATTTCCTCATACACTTTGATAAGATCATGGACATTACCACGGTAGCTTAGCCACCCCTTTTCCCAGTAGCAAATACTATTACAATTTACTGTTTTGCAAAGAAAAAATGCATACAAACCCAAACAACTGTCTGCACCCATGTTCACATCTGGCTCTTTATAGACATGCTAATACTTTTATATGTGCATATTTATATATATATGTTTGTGCACATGTATATTTGAATACGTATATCTAATTGATTTTAATTAGGTAAGCTTAAGAAGCTCTTTCTGGCTTCAGAGAGATATTACTAACTCTACTGGTATTTTTACTTTAAGGATAGTTTAAATGTATGGCCACTGCTTGTATACATTTATGTGCTATGCTATGCATGGACAGATCTCTGTTCTCATGCCATGTCTACTTTTGCAACCATGCTTCTGCATTCATAAACAGCTGCACTCATAATCCTGCGAAAACAAATAATTGCGACTAAAGAGGTGAGCACTTATAGCTGGCCTTTTCAAAGGAGTCTAAGGGAGTTAAGTACCCAAATCTCATTGAATTTGGTTACCTAATTCCTGCGGCTTCTTTGAAAATTCCAGGCTTAATTAACTATTTATCTTAATTAACTAGTTCAATCAACTATCTGCGAACCAAAGAGAGTACTAGAGACATAACATGCTAAACTTAGTCAGTTTTGGTTGCACAGTCACTACCTGAAAACTTTTTTGTCTGAAACTTTAATGACTTTATTATTGGCAACCATTATCATGTAGTTTCAGCGAAGCAAACTGCAGGCATTGCCATCCACCCTAATTTTCAGTGCGGCTCTCAGGGTCTTGGAGTTGACTAATTTATGTGTTTAGACTTGCTAACAAGGATGGACGGTAACTTCACAGGCTTCCTTTAGGCATCATCTCCACGTTTAGATGCTCCTGGGAATTCCTCACTGACACTACAGAAGGGATGGCTCCTGTGCAGGTTCCCACGGTGGGCAAACACGTAGCCGTATCAGTGCCACCTTGCAGCCTGTGCTTTGGTGGCACCTTAATCCATGGAGAGACGTCTGTGTTTGAAGAGGTTGCTTTTCATGGAAAAAAACAAACAGCAAACAAAGGAAAAACCACGGCATGAAAGCTTCTGAGTCTTTACATTACCCTGTCCAATACTTATTTCTATTCCATAATAGCTTTGCCTTCTTGCATCTTTTTTTTTTTTTTTTTTAAATCCATGTTTCAGAAATCTTTGATGTGGGTTTTTTTTTTATTTTCTTCTTTGAAAGCTTATTCTGCTAAGTATGGAAAGCCGCAGTTTTAACAGTTCCCCTGCTTGTTCAGAAATAGTATCATTCATATTTGGCATCAGAAAGAAGACTATACTGAAGCCCAAATTTACTCCTATTAAATTAAAACTAATTGAAAAAAGGCAAAGGCATTCATTAACTAGTTAAACAAATGGTATTAAATTTATTTTTTTATTTAAAAGAAGAAAGAAAACAACTTCAACTAAAGAAACATAAGTGGAAGAGTAGCTATTAAAATGTGATGGAAGAAGTACACGTTGTTGAAAACTGAAGAAGAAACCACAAACATATATAACAATAAAAGAAATGTACCTTCTTGGCTGTTTCTCTGTTACTGTGTCAGATGTTTCTGATTTGAATAAGAACTTTCCTTCATGTCCCTGAGCTTCTCCTTCCAGTTGACTTTACATTGAAGTCATAAACCTGTTGTCATGGCAACAACCGTGACATCACAGATGTAGCATTAACTTCACCACAGGGCAAAATAAATGAAAGTGATGGCCTGCGAGGAGAGAGCAGCTTTGTTTGAACCAAAAGCCAAGCTTATCCATATCTTGGCCTAGCGCCCAGCACCCCGAGAGCCTTCAGTGGGACCTCAGCCCTGCGTTGTGGGCGCAGAACAAACACCGCCTTGTCACAAAACCCCTCTCTTGAAACTGATGGTCTCTCTAGACAGCACACAACACAGAAGAAAGGAAGCATTATCAGCTGTGTTTTAAGATTGGAAAACTGAGGAAGAAAGAGAGAGTAAGCAACTTTACCCCAGGTCACAGAGCAGATTTGAGGCAGAGCCCAGAACTGTGCTCTGATAACTCAGCAGGAGCTGCTGGAGATGCCGAAATGCAGGAGTCAGAGCCTGTTTTTACATATCAGTTCCTGGAAGTCTTTCCCAAGCTCTCTTCAAAACTGAGAAAATATGCAAAAGGCAGTAGAGCTTGGGACAAGTTGAAACATTGCTGCAAGCCTTTTAAAAAGTTCAAAATGTCTTTACCCTCTAGGAAAGTTTGGTTTAGGAAGGTATATATCTCCAGAACCACATGTAGGGTGAAGTCTTTCATGGCAACGTTCCCATATTCTTCCACGGGCCCAGGATTCCATCTGTGGCTTTTAAAGCGCAACAGCCAACACCTTGAGTTGCATTCAGATGTAAAGAAGGAACAGATCTTTTATAGAGCGTAAACATAAGAGCTGTTATGGCCAACCTGGCAGACTAAGTGGTCTCAGCAATTCCTGAGTTTTGCTTGCGTTATGGTAAGAGGTAAGAGCTTCATCTGAATCTTTGGTTGCTGTTGCCATCAAGGGGTGGTATTGACTGCTTGGCTTATGGTCCGTGCCTTTGTGACCAGGAGATTGATTACAGCAATGAGCCCTTTAAGATCACCCACAAATTATAGCTGGCAGAGTTGGTGGCCTGTTTTGGAGAACAGCTACAAGAAGTAGATTACTCTGGAGTGGTAGAGGCTCCATTTGCTCCATCCTTTCAGGGGGAAATCACCATTTGGATATTGGCCCACCAGCCTGGCTACCTGCTGGCTTGTAGTTAGCCGAGGTATCAGCTCAGATTCTCCGCTGAAGTCAGCATAATGGCAGTGACTGCCACGCGAGAAGGTATTTTTGCCCACTGTCTTACCCCCACAGACACGCAAAGCCTCCAGCTTTATGGGAATTAGGTGGAAGGGTGCCATACCACACCCATGGATTTGGACTTCTGTTGACTTTGATGAGAGCTGTGTGGCTCAATCCCACGCATCTCTCAAACTGGAGGAGTGAAATCCATTTCACTTTTGGCTGTTAGTCTGTGGTTGAGAAAAAAAAAAAATCCCGTGTGTTTTAAATTGTTTTAACTGATAAGTCTGGCCAGCAATTGAGAGTAAACCAGAGTATCAGTGCACACCCACAACCTAGCTTGATATATGTCTACATTTTAAAGTGACATAAATGAGTCATGAGAGCAGAGTTTTAATTAAAAGGATTTGAAGTGTCAGAATTTTCTTTAATCTTTTAGAAAAAAGTCCCCTCCACTACACTTCTGTGGGGCAATAAACGACTGTGATTTGTATAATGGAATTTGAAGGAGAGTTTAACTTTTGCAGTGTAATTTTGTACTTTGAATGCTGAGGTTTTATTAAGATACACAAAATGTAAAGCTGGTATTTTTATGCCAGTAATTGTTTTATCTTCTTAAGTTATCAATCTTTGTGACCCATTATATTAGAAGAGGCTTGTGTAACACATGACAGAAAAATAAGGGCACGTCAAAAACACAATCGGAGTATCACAGTACTTCAGGCCAAACCACATGTTCTTTAATCAAGGAAAAGTCTTTATGAAGGTGTGTACAGCAATGAATTGGTGAAAGCTGAAGAGTCATGTTAATTCTTGATTTAGTAAAATGGTTGGAATAAAATCCCATTATTTAAAGTCTAGATTCTCAGTGGAGCCACCTTGTCAAATTATAGTAGTCTGATTTGCCATGGTGTCAAAGGGTGAAACATACAAATAACAAAGCCAAATAAATACAATAAAAACATTATGTTGTTAGGCAATCTGTGAAACAAAGAAACTGTTTAAAAACTAGTTTACTCACTAGTTTACATGTGCAAAACTGAGTTTCGATTGAGTGGTATCCACAATTCATTTATATTTGGTTTATGACAATATTTAGAGCCCAGGGTTTACCAGGGAAAATATTTTTCAAGAGCAAATGTTAAACTGAAAAATTTGGACAGAAATCCAACCAATACGCCTATGTGATTTTAATATTCTACATTTAGAGTTTTCATCTTAAATACAGGTTGCTTATTTACATGGACATAAAGCATCTCTATAATTAGAACTGATCATGACAAAATTAGAGAGCGAATACTGAGCTTCCAGACTTCAGGCAAGACTTGACTATAAAGACAGGGATGAGTCCTCTGTGGGAATTAAATTGCTGCTTGTTGCAGCATCTGAGACCTTATCAGTTCCTCAGGAAGATCAGATGCTGATCGCTGTCAGAGACAGCACGTGATGCCAAGCAAATCGGGTCAAACCCTACAGGGCAGCCGAACTGTTCTTGAATTATTCAGTCTGGAAACAAACACTATTCCAGGTCATTTTGGTCATTATCAGGTGGTGAACATTGGAGGTGAAGTATTGTAAAGAAGTGTTTGTCAGAGAAACTTAGAACTTTCAAAATCCTCATGAGAAACATGCATTACAAATTTGAAATAAAATGTGAAAGTTTAAATGGAGAGACACTATTATGAATTTATTTGCTCACCTATAATTAAGGCTTATTTTTTCCTGCAGCAATGATTCTTTAACACGCATAATCGTTGCACTGTGTAATGCATGTTATAGGGTGTGGTGATATTCCTTGTCAGCGAGGAGAGCAGTGTTAGAACTAGCAAAGCATTGCATTTGCCCAACTCCTTGTATGACCTGCAAAACTGTGTGAAAGATCAGTACAGAGAAATACTGAACCAGTTCAAAGTGAGAATCTGGTTTGACTGTGTTGGCTTTGGGAAATTTCTCTCTTTTCTGGGAAGCTGGGCTGATCACATACCCACAGCTCTGTAGCCTTCAGACCAAACATTGTGTCTTTTAGACCCCCCAAACTATGTTAGTTTTCCTACTAAAGTTAAATCGATATGTCTCAATTTAAGGGGCTTTACCATCAGTTCCTATAGAAGCATCTGTGTGGATTGGACCTAGACGAAAACATTGCCAGTTGGACAGAGGAAAGGAGACTGCGGAAATATTTCTACTTGGTTAAGAGCAGTTCTTCCCTGCTTACTTTTCTTTCCTTGTCTTTACATAGGAACTAGAGGAGTCTCTGTATTTCATCATTATTGTGTACTATGGGAAAGGATTATCTGGGAATTGAACATCTTTGCTAAAAAGCTTTTGCGGCTTGGAGCATCTCATGGCAATATTCGTGAGAGCCGAATCACGGCGAAGGACAAAACAAAGACCTGTCAGGAGCAGGAAACTCATTTCTTGTATACTAGTGGGTGTGCCAACATGTATGATGTCCATGATGTGCACCTCAAAGGTTATAATTCTTAGAGGAAAAGCAATGTATTTATACATCACTGTGCTAAGTACCTTAACATGTAGGACTGTGCCCATTACAGCAACGGGTACTAGACAGTTAATCAGGTATAGCTTCAGGTCTCAGATATTCGTACAACCAGAAGAAAGCCATTTTTATTTTTGCTTGCCACTTTCTGAACTAGAAGCGGGTATTGCATTCCCAGCTTCTTCTTGCTGGTGCTACAGATTTATCTTGGTTCATCCTGGGGTTGTAAGGTCCCACCTAGAAACCCAGCTTGTAGCCAACGCTAGAGGGGAGCTGTAGAGCAAACCTCAAGAGCATTCTTCAGTGTTTCTTTTCCATTGCAGGCAGAGGGTCAAAGAAAAAAATACACAGGAACCCAAAAGAACCTGTTAAAGGCTGGTTTGGGGTACTAAAAATTACCTGACGGCTCAAAGGCAGCAATTTTCAAAATAAAGGTGCTGAGAAGAAATCATGGGGTAAAGAAAAGGATCTCTAAGCCAAGCACCAAGATGATCTGGCAGAAGACACTTGCAGGGAACAGAGAGGAAAGGCTTAACAGAAAAGCATTTAAAGGGCCGTACTGCAAATCTTGGATTTCAGGAAGAAACTTTAGGTCCTGTGCATAAGCCTGGCTAATTTAACTGGTTTGCTAAATAACAGAGCTAAACAGAGTGACTAAAATTCCTCTCAGGCTTATAGATCGGCGCATCTTTTTTAAAAAGTACTATGGGCTTGTCTTGTTTTATAAGCAAAAGGGCAGTGGTTATCACTAGTTTGGAAATTCTCAATACAAAATAAAAGTATCTGCATATGGTTTTGTTCATCAATATGGCTATTCTATTTTAAATTTACTCTATTCTATTTTAAATCTACTCTCTGCCTTTTGTCTGTAATAGCTTTTCTGTGTAGAAGGTCTCTAAAAGGGTGTGAGTCCAAAATAAAACAAAACAAAACAAAGCCCAGAAGATTTATTTCCTAGTTTGATGCTGTAAAGAAGAAAGGAATTGGCTAAATGAAAAACTTAGAAATAAACCCCACAACACTCCAGCCTTATCCCCCAAATAGCAACATAAACAGGGAAGTGCACAGGAGGACTGATGGGTTGTCATCTTGTATCACATTCTTGTGACAAATGCGCAGTTCAGTGATGGACAATATGAGTTGCTCCTGAAACAATTATCTGTGCAGGCAGTGGGAAATACCTCTCCTTGGAAGTCAGAGTGCCAATTTGGTCTTCCCATGAAGAGGAAGGCTTTGATCCCAGTTCTCAGAGCTGAGATGGAGAGGATCAGGTGATGGCTCACTCTGTTGACACAGATCCTTGGTCATGTCATTTAAGGGCTGCCCGTAACCTGATTTACATGAATGCAAATCAGGAATTGCTTCCAATGAAACACAGGAAGCAAGTGTTGTATAAACAGTCAGCCTGCTTTTTTTCTATCTGTTAAGTGGGGGGTATTCATGATTCTTTTCTTCAATGGGTTCTTGATTGCTTGTGCAGAGGGAAATGCTATGGTGATAATCTTCAAAACAAAGCCTACAGTCATTTCCACCTTTTTTTTTTTTTTTCTGTTATCGTGCTAATAAACTTATTTCATTACTTTATGTAATGAGAAGTTCCCCTGGTTGTTTTATCCGTAATTAATCACAGTGTTTCTGGCTTGAAAAGCACTTCCTTTGTATGTTTAGCTGTTCGTTATTGCCCTTTAGTTAGTTCCATACAATGTTTTAAATTCTGGGTAAGTCAATGATTTTTTTGTTTAGCAAAAGGTATGCTTAGACCAACGCCCTAAACTCCACAGAGACACCATCCCAAATTAATTCTCCAGGTTGCAGCTGCACGATCTTGCTAAAGAAGTGAGTAATATTTTGACATTTAATATTAAATGAGTTATCTTTGAAAAATGCTTCCCTGCCCCTGCTGTACCTCAGGCAAATGGAAACATGCTTAACGTGCATAATGAAGCCTTGGTAATGGAAAAAATGGGGATTTGAGATGACCTATCAGCATCTAGAATCTGCAGGACATAAAAACTGATGGTAAAATGATGCTGAGGTTAAGGCATAAACTAATCAAATTGATTGCATTTAATTGGAGCCCTCTTAACAATACAGCTGTGATTTTCCCTAATCGTCTGCAATTCTATAACAAGATTTTTGGCAAGTGTTTGATTTTTCAGTGTTGAAAATGAGTTTGCGAGATTTTCAGTAGCACCGAGCACACTAGGTTTTCCCTCAGCTGACTTCAGGGAGAATTCTGCAATCTTCAATTCCTTTTTATCCAAAGAACACTTGCTCTTCATGGAATTATCCTTTATTATTTTGGCCAACAAATTGTACCAGTATTTCCAAAAAATTCTTTTTAATTGTAAAAAGCAAGCAATCTGTTGATGTTGCTTGAGGAGTTTTTCAGGAATTCTGAATGTTGAGCAACAAGCTGTGAGATTATGTTAGGAAGAATTTCAACTTCATTTCTTACCTGTCAAGTTTAAGTATGCACCTGGCTTAAAAGGCAGAGGTTAAGAAAAAAGTAGAGGTCTGAAGTAAGCGTATAACAATTTTTCTGAAATATACAGCATCATCACTCCTTGAGGACATTTTGCATAATTTGCTAATTGTGAGCAATTCAGTTTTCTCAAACCTTTGCCAATGAAGCCTTTATACCATCACATGCCATCATTCGTCTGCAGCTATATCTACTGTTATCTGCAAACATCAATGCGATGTTTCCGGTAAAGAACACTATTGCATATGCATATGCATGACTCAGAAACCTGTGGTCTTTATGTTATTAGCAACTCTCTCAACAGAAGAACTGACTCATCTTCTGAAAAAATGTCCATATCAGAATATCTGAAATTGTTACAGGGATTCTAAAGCAGTTAAAGGCCCAGTTCTGGAAGAGGTTGAGTGTTGAACAGGCTTCAACAGCCTGAGCAGGTCTAATTCCTCTTGTTTTTCTGAGCAGTTGTGATTGTTGACTACCAAACCACTTCAGGCCGTTAGGGAGTTCAACTCTTCTTCTTCACTACTCTGTACTAGATAATTTTCCTTCAAGTTAATTGATTGCAAATCAATTTGAGGTAATTTAGACAGTTGTAATGACTGCTCCCCAGATGCTTGTTCAAAGCTGCAAATATTTACTGTTTACCCTAATTGCCTAGTGGGCAAGCAGCTAGTTTAAATAGAAAAAGCACCATATAGGCAAATCTTACAATTGCACGGTTTTCCAAGCAAACGGTGTTTTCAGCTGCCAGGAAAAACAGAGTGTAAAAAACTATAGATCATGGAAAGGGAAGCTGGTTAGTCTGCTCCATTTTTAAAGTAATTAGTTAATTATGAAAAAAATGAAATTAAAATTGAAATGAGAATGAAGAATGAAAAAAAAAGTTTCTCAGGTTCTCAATATTAAGAGAAAATCGCCTTGCTAAGACATACACTTTTATCCAGACTATTTGAAGTAAAGCAAAGGTCCTGTGTCTGTTGTGTAAAATGTATGTCTGTAATGTAAGTCTAAACAAGGAAGAAAGGTTGACTGCATGAAAAATCAACAAATTGTGGCCCTTCTGGATTATCTTAATCAGGAAACAAGAGAATTACCTAGTATAGTGAGGAAACTGCTTGCCTGTCAGGCCTTGAACTGTTCATTTTTAATAACAACAAAAAAACCAGAAATGTGCTGGAGGGAGCAGACCCTTGGTCTTCATGGAGAATAACCCAGAGCACTTCGCTGCCCGTGTTCTGGCCCACTGGTGTGCACGTAACACTGACTGGGAGAACTGGAGTCTCGCCATGAGCAGAGGAGAAAACGTGGCAGAGGGCAGAGGACTCGCATCGCTGCTGCCTCAAACTTTGAGAGCCATTTGGGAATTTCAGATGAATACTGGAGAGTGGAAATATTCTGGCAGACCCACTGAGGACATTAAAACCCAACCAGGTCACTCAGAGTCTCAATTTAAACCGTAATTGGTGGTGAATGTGAACATGCGCCCATCTGGAGTCCACAGCTACTGAATCCTGCTCGAGTACCACTTCTTTGGTGATCCCTGTGAGAAACGAATGAGCTAACAGAAACCAAGTGGATGCTAGATAAGACTGGCAGGCGGAATGTGTATTCTTTTGTTACGCAGCGCCCAATATACTTCTGATCCTATCGCAAAAGAACTAGCACAGCATGACTCTAGGTTACTCCAGTCGAAACCAAACCAAAATGTTATTTTGCTTCAGCACTGGTCAATATGTAAATAATTTCCATTTTCTTTTCTGATTATATTTTCGTGGTCAAGGATTAAGCGAGATTTAAGGATTTGATTTTCTGATAACTAGAGTGTTTTTTCTGTTTGAGGACGAGTTTATTACAGAATCCCTTTTTACTTATTATGATGGAAGATGGAGTTAGTAGGACAGCAACAGTCTGCAGAAAAAGAAATATGCTTTTACCTGCAGAAGCTACTGCCTAACGGGAAAGGAGTTCTTAGCAGGCCTAAGGGTAGGACAGTGCATCATTCAGAAGCCAAGAGAGCATTAGACTCCCTAAATCACGTACCCGTGAAGCAATGCAATACCACTGGGAAATGCATCTTGAAACAAGAATCTGGGCTGATTCAATAGATAAAACCGAAACATTCCATCAATTCTAAACAGAAAGATGCAGTATATAGGTCTGTAACAGATTTCTTTCAGCCAGTTTTTCATTTTGATTTGGTTTAAAAACTCCTGTAGAAATGCTAGGATTCCTACAGGCAGAAATAAATACAGTGGGTCTTGGATCTGGCCTGTAGGTTCAAGCTTAGTAATAATTTTAATTGTAATAATCTGATACCAAACTTTGGATCCACTAGAAAAATGCATAGACTGTTTTTTTGGTGAAAATAGCCTAAGTGACCTCAGGGCCTGCTGTGTCATTATCACGGCCAGTTAAAATTGTGCATTGCATTAAACTTCATCCCACTGCAGCAGCACAGTCCAGGGGTCATTTTCAATAAACTCCAGTGTTTTTGTAGTTGAAACACAGAAACAATGTGTTTCCTTCCCAGCCTTACTGGCAAGTTCTGCCCCCTCCGTCTCAATAATATTGTGCTAATTGTAGCCCACTGCTGACTTTTTAATGGCTTCGCTTCCCGATTGTGTCTTGCATCAACAGGGTCTGCAGACACTGTGCTGACTGAAGGCTCAGTCCCTTATTCATGTGAGTAATCTGCATTCATACAAGCAGTCACATTGACGTAAATCACAGAATCCGGTGACGCTGAGGCGATGTTTGTGTTCCAGGGAAAGTTGTCTTGTGGCATGGTCGAGACATGTTATGGTATGTATAACACTAAGTCAAGAAAATTCTGTGAGGAATGGCGGTGTTTCCAACTCACCTTTTCAATGATGAATTCCTTCCTCTTGTCTTCACTAAGCCTCTGATGCAATGTTATTTTTGGGTGAGTAATTCAAAATAATACTAGCTCAGAAGTACAAGCTTTTCATTCACCAATTGCTTCATACATTACCGGTAGAGCTAAGCACAGTTATCCCTCGTTTACTATCAGGCAAGGAGTGACATATATCTGGAAGGAGGACTCAAGTGTTGTTGTATAAAAGCTTGTGTAGAAACTTCTTTGTTAAGATAGATTTCACCTAAAATTATTGCAGAGAATTCTGAAATTGCAAACGTGAGTGGTTATGAAGAAATATTTCTTGGACATTTTAATTTTCTTTTCCTAATGAAAACCCTCATGAGTTTTGCACTCCTGAAGATTCATGAACAAAACTTTGAAGTATATCAATTTAGATTTTTGCATTCTGAGAGCAATTTTTTTTCCTGATTTTTAGCACATCATTTTGAGAAGTGTGGAGGATTTTTTAAGCATTTTGATGTTAAATGGGTTGCGGTTTTTTTTCAGTCCAATAAAATAACAAAGAGAGAAAATTCTCCACTTATAAGTGTATCTTCGTTTAATAAATGGGCATCAATTTACTTTTATCACGTCAACATAGAAAAAATACGCTTGTGTGTGCTGTCAGAACATGTCTACTGTGTGCGATTCTCTCACTGCATGCACAGAAGACCCACAGCTATCGGAAAACTGCTTTCCTTACTGCTTTTCTGAAGTGGCTGAGAAGACAGTGTCATGCTCGATTCTGTGTGTGATGCTTCTGTGACTGATTTCCTTTCTGAGCAGATTTCCATAGAAAAAAAAATCCATGCATATGGTGCCCATGTAGTCGTGCAAAGAAAAGATGTTAAAGATTATGTGAAGGAGTAGAATCCTGCATAGCTTCTCCTCAGCAAAGCTGCCTGCTCCATTCCTGTAAAATTAGGGTGGATTTACGTCCGTTTGCTACATCGTTCAGGGTGGAACCAAAGTCTCTCTTTAGCTCTTGAAATCATAAGGTTGCTGCTTTCGTATCGTCACTTTCTGGGGATGTGACATCTTGTAGTCATTCTGTGTCACAAGAAATATTTTTTGTAGAGGTGGAGGATTCGATGCTTTTCTTCTTTGTGTTTTGCTAACCGAACCAAACTACTAGAAAATAGTTTGATGGAGCAGGAACTGAAGCAGACATTTTCTATGTCTTTCAAGAAAATGTGAACCTCCCAAATTACATCCATATTTTGGCAGGAAATGGAATATATATTTTGGATTAGAGTATGACTTTGCCCTGCTCTTTCTTTTTGTTTTAAGGATATTTTGAAACAAAAGGTAGTGTTTTGAAATGAAAATACATTGAAATTTCATTACTTCATTTTTTTCATTAGTATGGCTAGATGAAATATTTTGGCATTTCTAGACTGGATTTTGTAATTTTGAAAATATTTCCCTCTACTGAATCTGATAAATATTCTGGGGAAAAAAACTGTGGATGGTTATTTCTTCTATTCATCTGTATTCAAAATCATTCAGTTCAAATTTTAAACCTTTTCAAATTATTGTGAGTTACTGATATATGATAACTGAGTAGTAGATGAATACTCATAATCCTTTGAAAGAACAAGAATGTGTGCCTATTGACATATTGTTTTTTAATGCAGGAGTTAAGATCCTAAAAAAATAAGTAATAGGAAATGTAAATGGAAAATATAATGGAAATTTAAAAGTGCTTGAGAAAAGAGATTTTCAGTTAAAGCCTGTCTAGCTTTCAGAAGGAAATTTTTTGCAAATGTAGTCATTTGAGCTAGCTTTAATTTCAGATATGAAGAGCAGTGAGGGGTAGAGGCCCAAGCTGGATGTTTGCTTGCCTACAGCTCTGGGTGACTTTATTCCAGTGTCACTGAGAGCTGCTTGTGCAGCTGACCAGCTCCTTTTAGCTCTTGTAGTGGCCTTTCAGTACCTAAAAGGGGCCTGTAAGAAAGATGAGGAGAGACTGTTTAGCAGGGCCTGTTGTGATAGGACAAGAGGTGATGGTTTCAAACTGAAGGAAAGGAGATTCAGGCCAGACATGAGGAAGAAATTTTTTCTGCTCAGGGTGGTGAAACCCTGGCCCAGGTTGGGCAGAGAGGTGGTGGATGCCCCATCCCTGGAGACATCCCAGGCCAGGCTGGACGGGGCTCTGAGCAACCTGAGCTGGTGAAGATGTCCCTGCTCATGGCAGGGGTGGCACTGGATGGGCTTTGAAGGTCCCTTCCAACCCAAACTGTTCTGTGATTCTATGAAAATGCCTGGGGAAAGGATGCCTTTGAGCTTTGGCTGTCACTTGTCTTGCGCAGCATACCCATGGTCGAAGGAAATCTTGTTTTTTGTACTGCTGAGCAAAAATCAGAGAAATGTAGTCATGAGAAATATCAGTGCACACACTGCTGAGCAGTGTAATATGTGAGACTTGGGCTTTATTTTTAACTTTCTGCCTCTCATGTGTTGTATGAACTTCAGCCCACCTGCACTCTTTTTCTCCAAGTTTGATCGAGAATTACTTGCATCTGCCTCATCTGCGGATGCCTCCTCTTTTGGACCGTGACACCTCTTGGGAGTTTCCAGGAGCTACTGTCGTTTCAATAATAATCAAAACCGTCATTATTACTCTTTTGTCATAATTCAGCCCTTCATATTTCAGAAACCCTTTGTAGGTTTCTAATGGTAACTTAGGGCTCTGACCAAATACCAAGAGGGAACAGTCAGATCAATGTAATTGAATCTTCAGGATCCATTTCAAAGAAGTCTGGACAATACCAATAGTATTTTATGGTTTACAGGCTCTGGTTGAAATCCGTAGTTTTCCTTTGGCCTCCACATTTATACTGACACATCAGATGAATGGAACTTGGCCTGTCTTGTTTTGAAGGATTTGGTTCTATGTCCTAGCCCAGGACTGGCAGAATTTCAGGAAGTCATTAATTATGCTCTTCTGCATTTTACGTGTGTTTCAGGTGCTTGTGTAGGCCTGAGAACTGGTCATCGCCACGTCTTTGATGCATTTTCTCTCTTAATTCTTCCGTGGGGTAAATCTCTGCTGGTAATTTCCATTCTGCAAAAGCTGAGGGGTAAAGAGGTGGCAGGAGATTGCGGCGGAGCTGGATTTTGCACCCAGTCTTTGGTAGCTCTGTATTCAGTAGTCCTTCCTCAGACACAGCACCCATTTTTGTTATTAACAGTGCTGAGGGAACTTGGGCTGAGGCAGGACTCGAGGAACTGGCACCGTAACGCTAAATCCTGCCTGAGCAAACTAAGAAATGTCATTGTGGGAAAAAAATGTTACGAAAGCAATTACTCTTCCTGCTTGTTAAGTGGTTGTGTGTGGGCAGCTGGGGCGGGCGGGAGGGCTGGGTGTGAGAGGAGGCTGCCAGAAGAGTCCTGCACGGCCAATGGCAGCAGCGAGGGGAAAAGCAGGTGCAGCCCTAAAGGCTGAGAGATGTGACGCTGGCACACCTGACAGGGAGGCAACCTGGAGAGGAGCGAGAGAGAGGAGTTAAGATCGAGCAGCATTGGCAGGTATTCACCCCGAGGGCCAAGCACGCAGCAAAGGAGATGGCACAGACATGTTTCTTTCTCTCTTTCTCTTATCTCTCTGCCCCCGACCTTTCTCTTCCCCACCCCTTACGCTTACTGCGCATTAGAGGATGTAAACAAATCTATTTAGGCTGGAAAATACATCTTTCTTTTTTTTTTTTTTTTTTTTCATCCTGAAATTTGGTTAGGTTAGGTTCTTTTTTCTTATGGTAACAAGGAAGACAAAGCCATGTTCAGGAACATTTGCCACGCTTTAAAATATTTATTTTTAATTTTTTTTTTTTTTTTTGGAAATCTCCTCCAAACTACTACAAGCCATGATCTCCTCAAGGGACTTTCATTAACACCCTTTTACCTTTACTGTACCACTTTATAGTATCATCTCCCCATAATTTTCGGAATAATTTAGGGCCCTGATCCAAAGCCAGTGGGAAGAGTCATATCAGCTTCAGTGAATTAGGTCCTTAGAGTCCTTTGCGCAGCTGCCAACTCACTAAAAAGGGTGTAATATGCAGGCTAATAAGCTACTTAAAAAACATAATGTGAGCATAATTCTCCACTTCATCACATTGGTTTTACATGCCCCTAAAGCCAATGGAGTTACACTGGTGGAAAACCAGGGCCACAGGATGGAGGTTCACCCCCTACGTTAGCCTTTTAAAACTGGTTTCAAAGATGAGAGGCAGTTAGTCTGTATCGTATACTGGTGCTGGGCCTGATCCAAAGCTCTCTGCACTCAACTGGAGTTGTTCCATCAGGCCCTAGGGATATATATGTCTCTGTGTGCAGATGTATATATGCCTCTGTGTCAATCTATCTGTGTAATTTATCTATTTTTACCATGCTCATCGCTGGAATGACTAAGAGCCTGGGTGACTGAGGTTAAGCAATATCTGAAGTCCCCAAAGCCTTGATCTAATATATACTTGCTGATCCTGTAATATAAAAATAAATGTAGGTTAGCGTATGATGTGTGGGACATACAGAGTCAAGCATGCAGAACACACAGAAAGAGCAGGGCTGTTTCCCATCCAGTTGGACAGGTTGTGCCATTGGCAGGACAGCGCAAGCAGCTGCCAAAAGGCATCACCCAGTTTTTAATTCTCAGACTCTGTTTTTATATGCTGCTGATGGATATCGGATGAATTGCTCACTGTAAATCAATAGTACTTCATCTTCAGATTAATGAGGAACTAGAACTGTTTCTAATAAATGTTTAAATGCTTAGCATTTTTAGGAAACCAAGCCTTTTATGAGGAATCTTTTTTTTTTTTTTTTTTCCTGCCAGGCAAGAATAGTATAAAAACATTTGGGATAACTGTGAATTATTGAAAACTAAAAGAGTAAGTGGATGGGCATGTATTCTAGCTCTTTGCGTTATAATTTCAGCTGCACTGAAGGATGTTGTGCAGACAACAGAATCATAACAGTCTGTACGTAAGATGCAGTATCTGTTTTGGTTAAAATGAATGCCCTTCAGAAGAGCAATCTTACTATTAAGTAATAGTGCTGTGCCATAGCTGTGGTGTTATCACTCTGCTTCAGATTGTGTCCTCCTGAAAAAGATCTGGGGAAACTGCAAGGGCGAGAAAAGTTGTCAGAGTGTGACTGTTGGTAGTTTCTGAACCTGAAGTTTTGCTTATATATCTATTAAAAAAAAGTATCTTTTTTTTTTTCTATTTTTGTATTTGGGAATTCTTTCTGTGAAGTAATGAAAGATGAAAGTGAGCGATGGATGTAAAATGAATGGGGCAAAACCAACTGATTTTTATAAAGAACAAATGTTTTACCCCCCAGAGGATCTACGTGAAGTAAAATTGTATGTTGAAAGTAGCAAAGCAGTACAGTGGTCAGTAAACTGCAAACCTTTGCTGTTCATCAAACAAAGAAAAGCAATGAAATGTTCTTAGAATTTCCTCTTTACTGTGTGAGGAATGAAAATAGCCTAAAATAATGTGGTAGGCGAACTGTATACACCAGGCAATAAACTAAACTTCCTGTCTCTAACAAAAGGCTCCTCTTTATAAAGTGCCAGCACTTTTAACTGCAAAACACTGGTATCCAATTCTCCTTTAGCTCTTTAGGAATGTCTTCTGAGAAGTTTGTAGTTCGGCATTTAAATTTTTGGATATTTTTTTCTGTTAGAAACATAAGCTGCTGATAGATGAAGAGCATAAGCTGCACTGTTTGGAGCCCTGAATTCCAAACATTTTGGAGAACAAACCACTGTCAACCTTTGATCCATCTTGCAGACCCCCTGCACAGCTGCATAGAAATTAATTTATATATTTTAATCTTTCATGAGTTTTATGGGCTGATTACAGACCTACTCAAGCACTAGCATTTCATAGTACAAGCTACATCACCTTGAAGGTTCTTTTCCCCCTTTCTTATCACAAAAATAATTCATATCTTTCTATCAATCTCGCAAACAATTGTGTTTAGCTACTAATGGATTCTAGTGTCTCCTACTGGAAAAAACCAACATATGTCATCCATCTGTTGCTTATCAGCTGACAAAGCTACATCCTTTACCTCAATGACAGACTGATGTTTTATTCTGAAGAAAATTAGAATTTATTCTCATTTAGGGTCATAGATTGGTGTGCTCGTGGTTGTACATGTAATTTCCCCTGAAACGTTTATTCTATTTTCCTGAAATAGTATGGGAAACAGATATATAGTGCTGAAAACTGAAGTCTGTTCAAGTAATGATCAAAGAGTTTAGTCCATCATCTCACAGTGATGGTTTTGGAGGTGCTGACACCTGTGTTCTGCAGGCAGCACCCAATCTACCAATTTTTGTCACCACAGCAACAGAGGTGACAGCACTGCTAGATATGCAGAATCCAAGGGACAATAGGTTTGCACACAGGCCTGGCTTGGACACACATGAACTTCTCCATGCGTGGAGTTTTGGTTGCCCATCTCCCAGAGATGCACCGAGCTGAATTAAACCCCAAATTGGCAAACCAAGAGTTGTGGGGAGCCACTGAGGAGGGGCAGGAGGGCTCAGTCAGTGGAGAGTGGCAACACCTGGAGTGGCCAACAGTTTAAACAGGCACAGCTGCAGAGGAGGGGGCTCTGCTCTCCTGGAAAGGTGTCTTTGGAGCTGCTCCTCCGAGAGAAGAGTTGGATTGTCTTTTAGGAACAAGGCCTATTCTAGGTTAGTGCTCTTCATCTTGATATTTTATTAAAGAACTATGTTGTTTTAAGATGCATCTCTGTGGGGCTACAGTTTCTATAGCTGGTATACATGGAAAACATTTTGTAGTTTCTCAGACCTATGGGGGAGAGAAATGGAAAGCATCTATGTGTTGTGTCCAGATTTGCTGAGGATTAATTATTTTCGTGGACTTTTTTAGGGTAGATTAGGGCATACTTGGAGCAGTGGGCTATGGGTGGGCTGAGATCAACTTGGTCTAACTACAAGGAGTTGGTCTTTTGTACCTTCTCCAAAGCCTGGGTTGCTCCCAGTACTGGTACTGGGTTTGAGCTGACCTTCTCAGATTGGATGTTAGGAAAAAATTATTCTTCATGGAAAGGGTTTTTGGGTATTGGAACAGGCTGCCCAGGGAAGTGGCCGAGTCACCATCCCCGAAGGGGTTTAAAAGGCATTTAGACGTGGTTCTTAGGGCTGTGGTTTAGTGCTAGAGTTAGGTTATGGTTGGACTCGATGATCCTGAGGGTCTCTTCCAACTGAAATGATGTTATTCTATTCTGGAGTGAGGGACTACTCATGTCCCTGGCTTCTTAGTGGGATCTGTGCCCTCCTGAGAGGACCTGGTGAGCAGCTCTCCAAAGACTTTATACAGGCTGGTGAGGTCAAAGTATTGCTACGTGGTTGTGCTAATGTAGGGTACAAGATGACTCCAGGTAACTAACCTTAATAAGAATGCATAATAATAAGCAAAGTGGGCATTTTGCTCACTTTAAAGGAGATACTGGGGTCCTGTTGCAAAAGGGTGCAACAGGTGCTTTATGAGTGCTTAATTCCTATGTGCTCTAGGAAAGAAACCATGCTAAGAAAAGATTGCTGTCCTGCTGTGTTTAACTTGCTCATCTTCACTTCCTTTTAGCTATTTTCACTTTGTGTTATTCCTCTGTAGCTGTCATGAGGAGGGAAAATTCCCTGCTGTTCCCTCATCTGTGTCTGAGAAAGACTTAGAGGTGTTTGAACAAGGGATGATTATCGCTTTGAGGGTGCGGGGAATACTCAGAAATGTGATTTCCTTCTTGTGTTAGGGACTAAGCATGAGGGTTAGAACCCAGTGGGAGCTACCGTCCCTTCCAGAGGTAAGAACATACCAATGTGTTATTTCTGTAAGAGGCAGAAGATCCCATTGAGTTTGGAGCTGGTGGGAGTGTTCTGAACCACTAATTCCTCTGTGCTGTCCAAAATAGTGATGTCTCCTTGCACCCCTGTGTCCCAGGCCTCTGGCGCTGCCCTCAGTGATGCACGGCTGTGAAGGGGGGTGCCGCAGGCTCTTTCCTGCCTTGTGAGTTTGGGTGCTCTGTTTGGGTGCTGTGTCCATCCTTGGAGTACGTGCTCCACATACCGAGTGGCTGAGGGTGCTTGTAGTGGGGAAAAGGCACTGAGGAGGCAGCATCTCCTGCCCTTGGCTTTGCTGGGAGTGGAACAGTTGTTTGTTTCCTTGTATTTGCGAAGTCCAGCACTTTGAAATTGTGCAGACAGCGTATGCAGCTGCACACTAAAGAGGGAACACTTCACTTCCCTATGCAACCGTGTTTTTCAGACACTATTTAAGGGACCTAATTTTGACCTCCCATACACCCATGTTAGTTGACGCTGGTGAGAGTTAGTCTTTACTTACACACACGAGACCAGGTTGAGTTGCAATCTGGTTTAACAGCAAAAAAAAAAAAGACTATCCAGCAGCATTCCTGCTCGACTGAGATCTTCACAAAGATTCATGTGTTTGGCTCAGCGTGCTTTGACGTTAATCTGCTGTTGGAATATCTATGGGAAAGAACAGCCAAGCGACTGAAGAATATAAGAAATCTTAGTTTGTCTGGCACAGCCTAGCCTGCCACCATAAAAGATGAAAACACAAGAGAGGAGGTAGGAGGAGTCCACTCAGCTGTTTCAGTTTTCAACATGCAGTCTGGGCTGGCTTCCTTTTGGTTATCAGGGAAAGTGCAGGAAAGTAAACCAGCGTTGCTGCTCGGTGCAATAGAGCCTTTAAAACAAGCTGGGTCAACCAATCAACCCATGGGTCAGTTGCGAGGGGAGTTAATGTGTGTATTAATGATGAAAAGGTAGCGTTAATATATTTTTGTATTTAAATGTGGCTCTAAGTTTGTTGTGCACAACAGGACAAATATAACTAAGGTGGGGCTGAGCACAAGAGCTGGATTCCAGCCCGTTTTAGGAAGCCAAAATAAACACTTAAACAAATACAGCGTTTCACTTGGACTTTTGTGCTAATTATCTACAGTTTCTGATGCTGGCTTCTAAAAGGGTGGGAGGAAGACAGTGGAATATCCAGAAAGAAAAGGGTGGGGGGAAGACAGGGAAATATCCAGAAAGCATACTGATGGGAATACTGTGGGCTTTATCCTGATCTGGCTGTGTAATTCATGTCTGACTCTTTAGAAGTTCAGGATGCGGGTTGCCTGGCCTTTCTCACCCGGCTATATTAGGCTAGACTTGAATTATTAAAAAGTGGAATACCAGAAGTCGCTGGGTGGATGCTGAAGTGAGGATCTGGTTGTCGGGCTTCTCTCTGCTGGTTGTTCTGCTCCGTGATTTAGAGCAAATCTCTGTGCCTGTTTCCGACTTGCTCTTTGTCCCAAAACTGCCAGCTCTGTACTATTTGTTTGCCTTGTGGTACTGTGGGCATAGTCTATTCAAAATTCACTCCACATCTGTTTTATCCCTCCCTCTCTGTTCCTTAGCTTATCTTTTTCCAACTCTACATGTTCTGCTTTTACTTTTGTATAATGAGCTCTCTCTGTGTGTCCAGCCTTGGCGTTCTTGTTTGCTTAGGCTGTAAACTCCTCGGAGCAGGTTGTTTTGCCCACTGCTGTTGCTTTATCCCTCGTAATAAACATTATTGCTAGTAATAAGAGATGATTGTTACCTCAAATAGCTTGTTTGGTTTTGTTTTTTTGTTTTGTTTTTTAGGGGGAGAGGAAAAAAAAATACCCAACAAACCAAACAAAAAACCCCACCAACCTATAGTGTAATCCCATATAGCAGATGACAGCACTTAAAGATTTAGGATTTGCATCTTTCAAGCTTTTATAATGCCTCATGCAGCAGGGCCCTGGTTGTCTTTGGAGTCTCAAGGTGCTACTGTTATATTACTAATAAAGTGCTTATAAACCAAAAATGTTTAAAACCACTTTGTGTTCTTGATATGTTGTCTTAAAAAAACCCCAAAATGTTTCTGCTTGTTTTTGTGGCATTAAAAGCTCACTGATGTGCGTTAAGCTCTGTAGAGACACTTTAATTACTGTACATCTGACTGGCTGTCACATTAGGAGTTAAAGATCTCTATTTCAAGGAAAGAAGCATTTTTATGTTTCTAATATAAATGAGTATGCTTCAGCCTTTTTACCAAATTCAAACTGCATGGAAGGGTATTTTATAATAGACTAAGAAGGCAATATAAAATTAAGTAAAGCTGGGTCTGGTGCCTAAAAATATTTGGCAGAATTCCCTAGAAAGCCACATTTAAACATTTTTAATATATATTACAAGGCAGACAAGAATAATTATCTTCTCTTGAAGTTCTCCAAGTGAGAGAAGTGTATTGTAATGCCCTTTGAAAGAAAATAATGAGAGTTGCCAAATGATTATGTTGTGGAATTCTTCCCCCCCATCTCATTGTACCCAAGAGAAGAAGAATATGGTACAAATGAAGCTGCTGCCCTTCCATTCCTTTTTAAAAGGCAGAAGTTAACACCTTTAAGAAGATGTACCTGTCAATGTACAGGGTAGTCCTTGCAAAAAAACAAACAAAAAGGATTAAGGCAAGTATTTCTCAATGACTAAAGCATAGTGCTGTTGAAGATGAGGCAACTCTTTCTTACAGTTTTATGTTGTGAGTTCTTGGGAAAATTCAAGTAACATTAGTCAGATTTTTTTTTTTCCTCCTCCCTTCTGCATGCAGTATTCCAAACCAGGGATATAAAAGCCTTTCTGGTTTGCCTCTTTAGCTACTATTAAAATGAACAGCAAAGTCTTAGCAGTAAGAACTGAGACGAAATAGGATTAGGTGAACCTGTGGCAAGCATTGGTATTTTAAAGGGACCTTGGTAAATGCCCAGCTCCCTCAAAAATTAAGTTGTCCTGGTGAAAATCCCTTTAGAGCTAGGTGAAAGGACGGACATATTTTTAGATGAGAGAGGTTTCTTAAAACATGAAGATCCTTTTAGAGTCAGTAGAAAGACTCTCTTAGTGCCAGGTATCGTGGATGTTTATTTTTTTTTGCAGTCTCTTTGTGCCTCTTAATAGAAAGTTCCAGGGAAGGGCAGCTGTGCCAGCATCTTCCTATAGAAATTCTCTTGCCCATCGTAGTCTGGTGATGAGGAGAGTACAGGGAGCCAGAGTAAATGAACCAAACGGTGATTCTTGGAAACTGAGTTAGATGCAAACTTCACAATTAATTTCAGCACATTGGGGGTCAAATATGTGGTGTATGAGGAAAACCTGAGTCCTGATACTGAATTCCTAGAGGGAAAGAGAGACATGGGCTCATGTAATGAACTTGGGGACAGAGGGGCTGAGAGAGAAGCCAAATTCTCTGCTGTCATAGGCTGGAATTGCTGTTATTTGGATTAGGAAAGTTCCTTCTGATTTACACCAGCCAAGAAAGGTCCTGTGGGGTCTTGAGAGATATGTGATCCTGCAAGTGAAAAAAGAAAACAAGGAATACATGGAAGGACAGTGAGAGAGGGTTTGGCAGCAGGATTTAAAGTCGGAAACGGGGTGGGAGGCAAAGCTGTTCTGGGAGTGCTGGGGCTGAGCAATCCCACCCTGGGAAATCTGTCTGACTGAGGGGCTGCAAGCTGCTTGCTTAATTATTTATTATTTCAGACCAGAGGATGTGAAATTAGACTCCCTTATTTCCAGGAGGAGGTGGGAAAGCTGAAGGAGAATTGTGTTTATTTGATTTAGTGGAACCTCTCATATGAAATATATGTGCACATGGCTTTTGAGCATCTATTTCAGTGAAGACCATTCAATTAATCAGGTGC
Organism: Pampusana beccarii; assembly: GCA_013399365.1. Taxonomy (NCBI): domain Eukaryota; kingdom Metazoa; phylum Chordata; class Aves; order Columbiformes; family Columbidae; genus Pampusana; species Pampusana beccarii. The sequence continues at coordinate 3,511,635 of VWYH01002416.1, read as the reverse complement.
TCAGGAGAGATTTAGATCTCTTGGGAAATGCTGGCGTACTGTCTTCCAAATGAGTGTCCTTATGCCTGGTCTGTTGCACAGAGATAGGGTACTTTGGAAACATCTGCAAAATGAACTTTTAGAAATGCTCTAATTCAATCTGGATGGGCCCAGTAAAACTGTGGTTTCATTTTATGGGCGACAAATTGATCCTTGAAATACTTCTCCGCTGCAGTCGAACGTGGTGCTGTGAGTGTGCAGCTCTCTCCCCTTCTAGCAGTGATGCTGGTGTTCCTGAAGCAGCATGGAGCTCAGCACAGCCTCATCACCATATATTTATCCTCCTTCTCGGGAAGGCTTTGCTGTTGACATCAAGCTCAGTTTTGCGTGTTCGGCATGTGCCGCACTTGTACCCCTGAGCATGTAGAGCCGTATCTTCTATTAAAGTTTTGTCTGGGAAGTTGACTAAGGCTTGACATCCTTGGTTATATCAGAGGACTAACTGTCCTTATGCAAATCATGTGTTTGTGTTGGATGTGGTGTTAGAGGTTCTGCAACTGTGTGTTGTTAATTGCTATTACGAACTTGTCTCCACAAGCTTTTAGTGGATTGATTCCTGTAGGCTGCTGGTACTAGGGAGGGTGAGAGATGATGCACTGTGGTTGAGAGGGAAGGCTTGGTGGTGATGACAACTCCATTCTTCTCTCTTCTTTTCTTCTCCTGCTCTGTTGATAGAGCACAGCGTATTGGAAGAGATTTTAAGACGCTTTGCAGTTCATAAATGTTAGTTATACCTCAGAGAGGCTGAAATGGAGTGCAGGAGAGTCCAGTCCTTTAGGCAGTTGGGTCCTGCAGGGAAAAGGAGGTGGTAGTTTCACCCTCTTCCTGGAAGGTAAAGCAGTTGGGTGCTTTCACCTGTGCTAAATCCACCACGTGTAACTCATATCTCCCCACTCGCAACTTTTATTGGTTTCAGACAGAGATTCTGCAGCCAACTGAGAGTGCAGGAGCTTGGCCGCTGTAGCGGTGCCACTACCTTGGCTATTGGACATTTTTCAAGTCCTTTTTTTTTTTAATATGACATATCAGAGTTTGAAAAACAGGATGTCTTGGAACATAAGCTAGATGAAAACAACCTACAATGAAAATGAAAAAAAGGATCATTTTACTGCTGATTGAAGATTAGGACAGGACTAGATGAAGCCTCTGAAGCACTGAGCATTTTATTTATTGGGGTTGGTTATTCCCCTGTGAAACCAGTAACAGTCTGTGTTCTCTGCACATAAGTGATATCTTTGTATTTGACGTAATGGGTTGAAGAAAATAATGAGATGAATTGTTTTGGCTTTCTTGTTTGCATTAACTTTACAAGTGATTTATTTTGCAAGCCACTATGCTAGGTGTTTGGAGTTTCCATGGCCAAGAAATTCTGCAGAACAAAGCTACCTAATGAAGTGTTGCTCTGAATCTGGAGATGAGCTTCCTAAATAAACAGGTTAATGCAGCTCAGCAAAGGTGGTTTTGTTGTTTTCCCTCCATTTGCATGCATATGAGTTTTATCAGCCATGGTCAGAAAGAAGTGCTGCTTTGCAATCTATGCTACTTGTTCCGTTTCTGTGAAGTAAAAACACCTTTTCCTAGGGACTCCTTGCACAAGACTGTTGTTGCGTGGTATCCACTGACAACAAAACCTTTTTATTTTGTCGTCGCGTATATATACATCTCTCAGTTTATTTGGTTGTCAATCTAGAAGATGGTAGGATTATACTGGACTTCAAAGAGCTAAATGTCATTGTCCTTTGAAAATGAATTATTATTTGATTTTTTCAGGCTGGAAAATCAGTGGTCCAGACAGTACAGAAGAAGTAGGTCAGTTTGCTGTTTGTTTGCAGATCATCTTCTACCTGGAAGATTTGGCTCACAGTCTGAATACCTGTGACTACAGAGAATCAGTCATGGTTACAAATCAGGTAACAAGAGCCTCCTTCCAGATTTGCATTTGTTTGTAGTATTTTATGTAGAACATAAGGCAAGTTTTTGGCTGTGACCTTTTAGGTAAGTTGGGCTCTCAAGCTGTTTTAGGAACATATCTCCAACAGCCATCATGGTGATTTTGTGCGCTTAAAGGCAAACAAAAAACCCCCTCACATGTGTAACCAGTAATTAGAAATGGAAGCACAATTAGCTATACAGGAAAGGGATTTCCATGCCAGGGTTTATATCCTTCCAAATCAATAGTTTAACTCTTGCCAAATGTGTTTCAGTAAAAATATTGATTCAGAAGTGCTGAAACTTTTTATTTGGATGAAGTATTAATAATTTTGCTTTGCGTAGTGCAACTAACAGGCAAAGCCAAAGTTTGCTTTGACTTATTGGCAAAGTATCTTGAAATAAGAAGTCAAGAGGATGCTACTGAAATAAGGCATTTGGACTTTTTGATATTAATAATTGTCAAAACAGATACCTCCCACCTCAAAAAGCAAAGTGCTTTTTTCTGGAGAAAATATCTTGCTGAGATATTTGATGAGCATTAATAGCAAATGCTCAGTCTTAGCCTGGTGTACTGTCAGGTTCTTGCCAACTTGGCTTTAATACCAGTTGTAAAAATGAGCTATGGTGGTGTTGTCCAGCCCTGGGAACTGAATGCTGCTCAAACTTTTAGGGCTGAGGAGCTCATGTCTATTGGGAAGAAGTAGTGATGGAAGACAGGCAGTGTATCACCGGCTGACTTCTTCCTTCACTGTCATCTGAACAGTGTGCAGTCTTGCTGATAAGACCTGGAATAAGGTGCCTGTATCAGGAGAGGGACAGATATCCAAATAAAGATGTTGAGAATAAATGATATTTAGGGAGGAGCATGAGAGAGATCAACTCTACCAGTGAACAAACACAAGATAAATGCTTTTTCAGTCTCAGTGCAGTTAGTGTTACATGTGAGCCCTGTCAGTGGGTGCTTTCTGCACTTGTATGTAACATGTTGGTATCTGCACTGGGCTAAATAGATATCTGATCAGCAATATGTGTATATACATCAAACTGGGTACATGGGTATGGACTCTATATAGAGCCCTCCAGACACCCGGGCATGTAGGTGTTTGTGTGCTGGGCCCCTGGGTCCAAGGAAAACCGGTGTCCTTGGGAGCAAATGGAGGAGGAAGAGGGTGACGCACACCTGGCTGGAAAGGTGCAGTAAGTGCTCTTCAGCCTTCCTGCTGCGATTTGTTCCCCAAGGTTCCTGCTGATACGGAGTGTGAGCAAATTGCACTCACAGGAGAAAATTAAGCCCACTCAGCGTGCTTGTGTGTGCACAGCACTTTTAAACAGAAAAGCTTGAGAACTGTTTTCTTTTGACTTTGTTCCGGGTAAGTTTAATGTAGTCCTCTGTAAAGAAAACAAAAGTGTGGTAACCCAAATCTCCAGGAGACTCTGCTCTATTAGATAATTTGAAAATCTTTAATGATCACACACATAGATCTGAGAGATCTCAGGCACACAGCTGTAGTTTCAGAGGCCTGGCTGCATTTGCCATCTGTCTCTAAGCAAGTAGATTTTGGCTGGGTGTTCTGCTTCATATAGCTGAGTGTTACTCATTTTGCTCCTTGTCACCTCTAGACTGGGCTTTCCAAGAAGATTAATGGAACTTGAGAGAAAAAAATCCTTTCCCCTTCTGAAGAAAGCAGTAAAATGTCATGACAATTTTATTAATTCAGGTCAAGTTGGTGGTATTCCAATATTTGCTGGGTTTTTTTCTGGGCTGAAACTCCCATTCATCTAAAAATGCAGACGTACACTTCTGTTCAGTCATGCTAATGTTGCTTGTGTAGTCTGTTTCAACCCTAAACCTATGCAAAATTCTTGCTGGTGAAAAGGTAGAAAGAAAAGCTGTACTGGTATTCTGCTGGCTAATATGACATTCATGAAATCCCATTCAACTGTCAGGAAAAAAACTGATTGATCACTGTGACTCTGCTTAGTTTTCTCTGTGCTGGTGGGTTAAAGGGCTGTGTATTGATTTGGGCAATGGAAGAAACTTTTGGTTTTCATTATAGCCTGTAAACATCTTGTGCTGAAAGCCCCAGGAGTCCTATCACGTCCTACCACATATATGTACTTTACCAGGCAAGTTCTGAAATAGAGCTTTTTATGCTGTGTTTACAGTATTCAATGCAATCAGGGATGGGTGGGCAAAAGGATGCCAAACCAGCCCTTCTCCTGGGCCAAAGTGTGTGGATGGAGTTTGAAGCTGATTTTTTTTTTTAAATTGTGTTTATTTGTTCCTTACTATGACACCAACAGAAAGGCAGAATTTCTCAGTCTTGCTTTTTGTCAACATCAGTGGGTTTCAATCAGGCCCTAAATATTAATATGGGACTAACTGTTAATCAGGGGCTAATTCCGTGACAAACTGCTGGCTGGGAAAATGATGAGGTGGTTAAAGTGTACATTTATTTGTGTGTGGGTTGTTTTGTTTTTCAGATTTTGGGTCAATTATATATGGAAAAGGTGTATCTGGGGGGATCTTGTACTTGTCACCAGGTTTTGAACCAGCTGACACCTCTATAATACTTAATATTTGTTCCTCCTTCAAAAGTGGAGGTGATAATCTGTCTTCTGTAAGCGGTTCACTATTTTAAAGGCTAATTTATCTGTAAGTTGGAAGAAAAACTTAAAAATGTTAGTAAAGCAAAAATTCAAGCAATCGGACATTTGATCTAGATAAAATGAAAACTTAATTTGTTTTCAAACTGCTGACTTGACACACTTGTATTTTTCAGTGATGCTTCTGTTTTTGAAGAAGTAAGTACAAAAATGGAAATTAATATTTGTTTAAGAAACATGTCTATTTGCAAGCTATTTTTTTCGGAGGGAGAACATTTCTGCGAACAGAACTCTGCTGTTCTCAGAAGACAACCTTTGTGATGAAAACAACTTCCACAGCAGTCCAGACAACACTGTGTGCTGTGATTTGGTTCCTACAATTTTCATTTACACGGTGTACATGTTGCCATGCTGCTCTTCCCACAGGAATTTTTTGATAGTTTATTTTTTGCTTTTAAGTCTTTGCTCATGGTGGTTATTTTTTATTGTTCTGTTGATGTGAGCGTTTTAATTCTCAAGTTGCTTTGGCTTTGTTAGTGATTAATTTGGTGCAGCAGGAGTGTATCAGTAGATCAAAGCTGAGCCCCTTGAGTCTCTGCTGTGTGTGCAGCAGTGCTGGGTGGGGGGATATACTTCGGACTGAATATGTCCCTGTGGTCCAAAACTTTTGAGAAAGGTGCCTAGGCTTGTGTGCCACACTAAACCACCCTAAGGCGAGCCTGGATGTGATCAGTGGAGACAATTGGTGGATTTGTTTCAAAATTGTGCTGTTGGTCTAAACACAAATGCTAAAACGGCTGCGATGTTTGGTTCTTACAAATGCAGTCCATGGTGTGTAGACTAAAGCGTAGCAGTGGATATATAATGTCCTGTATATTCTGGAATCCAGACTATAGCTAACTAATAATGTTGTTGATTTTACTGGTCTGTGTGTATCAAATATTTCCTATAAAAATTAAAAGGAAATGCATCTTTGTTTGTTGGAGATCGGGAATTCTGTCAGTCAAGCGGGCTGTCGATGGCACTGTAGATGTCACCTAAAGGTCAGTGAGATGTCTCTGATTCGACACGTTGTGCCATGTTTCCAGTTAGCTGGGAGACGAGACAATCTTTCCTTGTGCATTTTAAAATCTTGTAGTAATTCCTAAAAGCCACAATTGCTGGGGTTTCATTGTGCAAGACGAGGTGTCTTCCCCACTCAGGGAACTTACACAGCTGACGCTCGGGCCTGTTTGTGCCAGTAGGGAGTGATTCCCCAGCAGAGCTCTGCTGTGTGTGGCTGGGGACATCCTGTGCTTGGGCTCTTCTGCTGTCAACCAGGGTCAAGCTTCTTTCTCATTTGAAGAGGTTTTAAAAAATGTAGGTTGGCATTACTTCAGTGACTCCTCCCCCTCCCATCCTGCCTGTTCTTGCGGCTGATTTTTTTTTTTTTTTAATATTTTCCAACCTATTTAAAAACAATGCTTAGGCAACAACTGAACCTCTAGCTACATGAGCTATTATGGGCTTTAAAAGCTTTCAGAATTGTATTACAAACTTTCTGTCCGAGTAGTGAGAGGGTTCAAACTCAAGCATGGTGACTGTCCGCAGGTCGGTGTTGGATGAAGACAGGTGTCATCACACTCCTTGCCTCAAGGCATTTGTAATTTGAAACTAGTGAAGGAGAACTGGGGTGGCTTGCACAAAAGGAATGCAGGAGTCATCAGCTCAGTTAGGCTTAGGTGCTGCTTCTTCTGGCTCTTAGGCCAACATGAAGACAGTGAAGCTATGTTGTTCTAATTCCTGTAAAATTGGCAGAATTGGCTTTTTAAGGTGCTTTTTTAGGCTACCTCCTTTTTTCCCACTTCTTCAGGAGTTGTTGATAATGTTGATCTGTGATTTTTCTCTGTGGTCCTTACTGAGGATTCTCTTGCCAGTTTTGTCTCATTCTTTGAGCCTAGGGAGCAGGATATGAGTGCTCACTTGTACACTCTTCCTTTTTCTGCTGGATTGATTCAAGAGCTGCAAATAGAGTTCTCTGCTTCTGCACCTGGGAAGACGTGGGCTCCTCTTGGTAACCGCCACACGCAATAGCATTGGCCTGTATAAACTCTCACGCATCTCTGAGGTGGAGACCTTGTATGTGGAGAGGAGGGGAAGGAGGTGGAGTGAGAAATGTGGATTCATGTTCTCACTCCGCATCAGTCTTCCTGGGTGGCCTTGAACATATCACTTGCATCTTTCCCTTCTTTCCTGCCCCTCCTTCCCTTCCTTGTGCTTTACTCTCCCACCTGAAAAATGATGATGGTAAAACTTCCTCTTGCCCTTCCTCTGCCCTTCCGTTCAGGCACTCAGCTCTCCACAGCCGATGTTCTCTGCACCGTGCCACAGCACTGAAATCAAGGAGGTTGATCTCAGTTGTGAACTTAAGGATTAACATAATGTGTGTAACATAAGCGTTCAGAATCCAGCATTCACTGTAGCTTTCTAGGGTGGGATTTTCAAAGTTCCTGAAGATCATATCCACTTATCAGATTGATCACTTGCATACCCTAGGAAATTCAAGTTTTAAATCCATATTCAGGTCTGTGAATTAGTGGCTTGACTTCAGAAGTGCCCAACAGCCAGCAGTTTGCTGTGAATACAGTAGATGCGAATTTGGGGTGCTCATTATTTTTGCAGTTGTCACAGATTCGGAGACGGACTTGGGAGCCTTGCTGTAGGTGCGTGAGGTTGCAGGGTGGTGGTGGCTTTGTGTGGGTGGTGGTGATTTTTTATTTTCTTTTTCCCCACTTAATCACTTCTTCAGTTCAAAATGTAACTTGTTCACAAGGACAAAGTACATGTACTAAGTGACTTGATTCATCAGTAGGTTCCAGACTGCCAGATGCATTTGGTGGTCTTGGGTATTGTCCAACAGAAAAAGTCACAGAGACCTGGCAGTGCGTGTATATATTTTCACACATAGATATTTTGGCGTTTTAGCGAGCTGTCTGTGTTCACTCAGTGGAAATGTGGACTGAGTTGTTGTGGGATCGAGGGGGTGGTCCCACAGGTCAGAGCTCGGGTGAGTGGTAGGGCAGGGTGGAGAAGTTTGGATTGCAGCTGCCTACACAAAACTTGACCTCGGATTAACCAGACGGCTTCAGTTTCCATTGCTGCTGTCCCAAAGCCTCCATGAGCAAAAATAACCAAAGCAGAATAAAAGAAAATAGATTTTTTGGAATTTGTACAAAACAGGGAAGAAAAACTTAAAGTGAAGAATTATCTTTTTCTTTTGACTGGTACCTGCTGACAGCTGAAAGCAAATGTTGGGTATTCTGAGGGTAGTACCACAAGAGTTTACATGTACGTCAGTGCTAAACAGGTTAGACAAGATCATGTACCGATGTTAATCAACACGTCTCTGTTGAAGCCATGCCAGTTTATACCAGTTAAGGATGTAATCCCTGAATGTAATAATTTACTGCGTTCTTCCCTTTAAACTTTAAACTCTTCTTCTTTATCTTCTTCCTCTGGAGGCAGATCTGTTTTTTATTAGATAATGGGTTCATAGGAATGGGGTGGTTTTGTTAAATAGTAAAAATTCAACGTTTACCTTAACTAAAAGTCTTGGCTTCATTTAGTCCTGATTGAAAGTGACAGTGAGGAATATCCGCTGTTCTTGCCAAATCCTGATACGGTAGGGCAGCAGAGTGTTTCGTGAGTGGTGGTGAGTCTCCCTTCTCAGAAATGGTATTACTGAGTTTCCATAATCAAGGACAGACTTTCGGAAAGGCTCAAATATGTCTTGTTTTTCAGAAACTGCTGAGTACTGAAGGCTAATCTTCCTTTGAAAAAAAATTTATGTTCAGTTTCATGCTGGAAGTGTATGAATGCCAGGCACTCTTAAAAGCCAGTCTTTCAGTGTCATTTGAAATATGTTTCCACATAGGCAAATTCCATATATTCATAGGCAGGGGTTTTTTTAAACAGTACTGTTAATTGGAGGATGGTAATAATGTGATTAGTCTTGAAGAAAAGAGGAATTATACTAAAACCTTACTCATTTCTTGCAATGAACTTAGTTGAACTCTTTAAATATTTTGAAGATGAGAAGAAAGCAGCTCTGTTTTATGCTTTCGTATATCTGCGCACTCTGTTTTGTTAAAAATAGTGTAAAAACTGTTTTGTCAAAGAATTTAGCTTTATCACCTTATCAGAAGGAAGATATATCATGCATCTTACTAGACAATCCAAACACCATTAGATTTAAGCCCGTCAGGCTTAAATATTTTGCACGAGGATTTATGAAGCTTCCAAAATCTCCTTAGTAAGTCTGGACATTCATCCCAGACTGCCTGATTTAGCCCTGCTCACTTTGTCCATAGGGTATTCAAATAATTTGAAAAGACAGACTATGGACCTTCTCCCACAATGTATCAGACCTGACTTCTCCTCTTAGCTTTGTTCTAAGAGCCCTTCAGGTCTTGTTCGGACTTCCACACCTCCCAACAAATATTATGCTGAACTAAATTTGGCCCCCCCCCCCCTTTTTTTTTAAAAGAGGATTTATTAAAAAAAAAAAAAAAATCTAGTAAACCAAGCAATTCCTTAGGATGTCACAAATGCCTGTGTGACTCAAATAGTGCTTGGGGACTCAAGTGTCTTCAATTTTATGTAAACAGGTTTTTATTGTTGCAAAAGGTATCTGCAGATGGTGGAAACACTGAATGGTAAGAAATGTCAGATAAAGGTTGTTGGTAGCCACAATATGAAATATCATAGAATTCTAAGCTTAAGATATCTAAAGGTAACGTCTTAACTAACTAACTAAATCTCTCTTTTCAAATCAGTCCCCCCCCCGGTTAATATTCAGTATGTGAAGAGTGCACAGGGGGAAATACTAAATTACAAAGTTTTAAAGGTAAAGCTCTGAATTTGGTTTCTATGAATGCCTTTTTGCATTGCTGTGGCTGCAAGTTCTTCCAAAGGTTCCAAGTTATCTTCAGCAGTCATCAAGCAGAGTAAGAGCAGAGTGAGCGCACTGGTGAAACGTATCTGGGGTGAGAGTTTCCCATTCCTGCAAAGGAAGGATTAAGGGAGCTTTGAGGTACCATCTTCCTCTTGCTGGGTAGCTCTGGGTAAGATTTTGGTGTGACTAGAGGAACAGGCTGTGGTTGTGTCCTTTTGTTCTTCTCCTTCCACAATTCCAGGGACTGTCAGTCCATGAATATGTTATTAAAACACAGAACTGCAGCTCTTCTGGTGCTCGGTCCCGTAGTTATCCAGAAAAGGATGACTCAGTGGTGCTGGATTGTCAGAGTTAGGTTTTAGAGCAGGCTTTGAATGAATGTCTGTGACTCTCACCAAATTGCTGAAATACAGGTCTAGAAACAGGTTTTCAAAACCAGTTTGCACCCAGTTGTGACTCACTTGAAGCCCATACTAAAGCTCCCTTATACTCCTTTCGGCCAATGCTGAATACTTTTAGATATGCAGTATTTTCTAATTCTGTTTCAGTCTTTATTTTTTGTCATTTATGTTTGCATTGAATTGTATAACTACAACTTGGGGTTAATCCTCCTGTCTTAATTATTTGTAAGTGGAAGAATTGATTTCTGCTCCCTTATCTTATGAATCTGTCTCCATTTGTGATGATGCACAACCATCCGTTTAGGGGATGAAAGGGCAAGGGTGATGTCAATTTACTTTTCCAGAGATGGCAGATGATTTATTAAAGTTCTTCTGCCTGGTATATTCCTGCTTTCTAGATAGCTGTATTAGTGTGCAAAGATGCCTTTTTGACTTCAGTTGTTGAGCAACAACGGGGAAATAAACAGTTTGTTTCAGTTAATATGTAGAAAAGTATTAGGTTTTAGAGTACAAAAGTTAACCAGTTTCTTAATATAGAAGATTAATGTATTTTTGAAAAGTGTGATGTTGAACTGCTAAGTTTGTTTGTGTCGACTGAGGCAAAGCCAGAAAAATCCTGGGTGGAAAATGCATGATCTGAATAAATTACTCATCCCTATGTCTTAGTGTGGTGACATAACCTTACAGAGCGTCTTAGAACAAAGCAAATAATTTTGCTGTGTTCTCCCTCGATGCTCTGTGGCTCAGTAACATCTTCCTTCCCATGACTTGTTCCATTATCTTCAGTGTGGCAAGTGTAGCATGAATTTACTCATTTCAACATGAGCAAAATGATTAAATCTGCTCCAATAAATTGTTTCAGTATGTCAGAAGAAAGATCTTCCTCCTCCTATCTTCTTCCCCACCCTCTCTCTCCTTGCCCACACATTTTTGATGCAGTTTCTGTAACAGCCCAGGCTCTGCAGAGCATCCTAAAGCCCACCTGGTGCCAGCTGTTTGGATTTATCTTAGGTGTACATTCATATTGCCAAGTGTGCACTGAGACTTCTTGCTGCATTCAAGTTTATGGCACTTTTTTTCTTCCCTGCATGGAACAGAAATGAGGTCTGAACATGGAACTTTTTGGGTGAAGGCCCAGGGCCACGAACCATCCAAGTTAATTGAGAAATGCAGGGTTGTGGAAGTTACCACGTGTGAAATATCCATAGGGTGAGGCATTAGTTGTCTGTGTAGACCTATCTGTGACCGCTTCCTCTGGAAAGCGCTCAGCAGCACACGGTAAATATCTGACAGGATACATCAAGATTGAAATTACTTTTAAAATCTGAATTGATGGGCTGTGTGTGGACAGGAAGTGAAGGTTTTGGGACAGTCGTGTAATAAACTGTACAATTCCTGTTGAGTTTTTCTGGCTTCAGGTATATTGATCAAATTTTTGGCTTCTAATGCATAGTGCACCTACATTTTTGAAACAGATTTTTAGTGGGACTGCTGTTTCAGACAGACATGATTCCTCTGTAAAGGAAGAATTAGTATTTATTAATAGCCTTTCACTATTGTCCTTCTGTCTGTCTTTAACGTGTTCGAATATTGAATCGTGCTAAATTATGTACATCTTAAGTGATAAATTATGTAATGTTCCAATGTGGTGGGAATTAATAATTGAACTGCCTTAACTTGCCTTTTTATTTTTTTTGCCATAAACCCCATTAAATCTGTTATGTAGATGGCTTTGTCAAACAGTATTCATAAGAAAGGAGGATGGGAGCAGGGGGAAAAAAAGCCCAAGCCCCAATCCAAACAGAACCTGGCTCCCTTTGGACAGATGGTGGGGGCTGAACCTTCAGGAATTGGTTACTGACCTAATTGAAATCACATTTGTGTATTGTTCTCCGGCGATGCTCGGGCTGGCAGGGCCGGGGAGAAGAGTCCCAGCGCAAAAATGCGCCACTGCAAAAATCTCCAGAAGGCTCGGAAGGATTCCAGCACCTCCCGGGCTGTTGCTGCTGCTGCCCTGGGGTCAGGTGTGGGCAGCTCGTGGCAGCTGCAGGGCTTTGCCTCCCTTTTCTCGGTGGAAATGAGCACGGGGAACAGATTCCCCTCCGATAGTGTCGCTGAAGCCTGGGAAAACACGCTGCCTCTGAGCGGTTAGTTTACAACATACTAAATTAGAGGCAGGTCTTGTAGTCACAATACCCATTAAATTAAATAAATCACGACTGTAAGTTTGTGCAGTGTTTCGGGCTGTCCTTTTTCACTAGTTGAATTATGAAGAGAGGGTGATGGTGGGTGGGATAAAGAACGGTTTTGATTCCTAAGGCGGACTGTGGAGGTGGTGCTCTAATATGTTCTCTGGATTGCACATCTGGGTGCGATATGGAAATTTGGTTTAATCTTACATGCTGGCAAAATTCCCAACAGCATAAAAGGAGCAAGTGCAAGCATCCATGCCTGTCTGTGGCTTGGATGTCAAAAGAACAGTTTTACAGACAAAATTGAGGAATTTATTTATTTTTTTAATTATTTTTTCCTCTTAGTTAATGCTGTTGACCTGTGGTACCTGTGAGTTTTTGCCTTAACATAAAGAGTGCCCTTTCAAAAATGTAAACATTGAATGTGTTATTTCATCATGATTCTGGTGGACATTTGAAGCCAGAGATGAGATTCTGGTCGTTGTTGCAGGCCTGGGCATCCCGGAGAGTTCAGTAGCTTGGGTTTGCTTCTTTCTTCTCCAGAATGACAGGAAAAATTATTCTGTAAGTCCATGAAGTTTAGACTTTGCACTTAAAACAACATTCTTTCTCTAGCTGTCCTTTGATCATTAATCATCAGGAATGGGGCTATCTTACATTACTGCCAAAAAAGTGAGCTTAGGTTTGTAAAACATTAGAGGTGCTGTCTCTAACCTCAAAATTCATTGCATTGTCCAGTCCTTTGCAGTGCGAGTGGTATGAACGAGTCAAGAGCAGAGGAAGTAAATTGTCCTGTTATCTCAGGGCTGAAGGTTGATGTGACTGACTCTTATTTTTCATACAAAACTGACGTGTTTTGCGTAAAATCTTTCTGTTCTCTTGCATTTTCAAAATTGATCAATGACAAGAACGCTTATTTCATATAGATGATATAATACATTTCAGTGTATTTGTGCATGTGTGTATCTTCTGCTTATAGTTGTGGAGTCCTTGGTGATGACTGGCATTGTTGTAACAAGAATAATAACATTACTAAGAGTGCAGATTCAGCCATAGAACAAATTTTTCAAAATCTCTTTTCTCTTTATTTTAATTCCTTTTGCTCTTTATCCTTTTCTATTTAGTTACGACATGGAGACAGAATAAAAACCATATGGATCTTTCAAAGATCAGAAGTTTGATTTTTCCACTTCTGTGAAAAACTTCTGGATGTCAAGGCTTTCCATGCGCTTGCTGGTATGAACAGCTGTACGTATATACATATTAATACAGCTGTGATAGCAATGTGGAAATTCTCTCTGCATTAGAACAATATAGTTATTTCAGCATGATTTGCATATAAAAAGCAGGAATACAAAAGAGGAAGCAGGCATCTAAGTTCTAAATTTAATTAAAACATCCTAGGGACACACAGAATTGTTATCCATTGTCTTTCCAATCAGTCATCTATATGTGTGAATATGCAGGTTGGGAATAAAACTTTCTTTTTTGCATATATACCCATTAAATATATAGATGGAAACGAAGACTAGGGATGGAGAACAAAGTTGGAGGTTATCAATTAATGAATGTGTATCTTTCAGGAGTCGTTTAAACATCAGACCACTTGAGTAATGTACATATATTCACTTCTCTCTCTCCATCCCTTGCAGGACAGACCCCTTGATGACTTTTTGACACTTTTCTATTGTAGTCTTCACATACATAATCTTTTGAACCCATCTGTAGTGGGATGATGCATTAGTCTTGAGGTAGAACTATGCCACCTATTTCTTAAATGTGCCAGAAGATGCTGAAAAGCTCACAGTTTCTTAGGCTGTTCTATTCTTAAAAAATGGCAAGAAAAAACCTCCACACAAAACTGTGTGCTGTGGCAAGCTCACAGCTTCAGAGTGGGAGCCCTTGAACTCATTTATTCTCCAACTACATTCTTGCAGCGTGCTTTGTGTCCTTCAGTCTTGCTTTGGGTCAAATAGTTCTTGGTGACTTTTGTGGTTTCAGCCAATTCCATGCAGTGCTTATGGAGCTTTTGACTGTTCTGCATCGTTCCACAGATGTTGAAGTTTGTGTTGTTTGGTTTTTTTAAGGTCTTCACTGTAGGCAAGTCCCTGCTCTTCTCAGAGTCCACCAGCTTCTCTTTGTGCTCTTTGCTTCATTTTTAACAATGTTAGCTCGACCCATCCTGCCCTCTAGAAACTTGAAGCATAGTATATTCAGTTACGTTTTCAGGAGAGATGCGATCTTTCCTTTGTCCTGGAGGACCCCACCTCAGCACAACCCATGAAGGCATGAGAAGTAAGCATATTTTGACTCCCTACACTCAATGTGTAGCATTGAGACAACAAACTGGAGACAAATTAAGCATTTTCCCCATCTGTTTCGTAATCTGAAAACCTTTCAGGCAGCAGATGAGACTTTGCATTTGGATGGTGATGTGGAAGGAAGGCGGTGAATTGGCCTGTTGCATATGAAAGCATGAATAGGTGCAAGGATGCGAGAATAAGGGGCTGGAGTTGCGGGCTTCTAGTACTAAAGGGTGTTTGAAAAAGATGGACCAAATTTGAAATCACGACTGCTTTGAAATTGTGTCTAGCTTTTTGAAACACCCCGTACTTTGTTCAGGAAACGTTGCAAGAGGGCTCCCGGGCTGGGAAAGCTGCGGAATTTGCTCACTGCGAGAGCTGTGGAAAGGTGGCTGATGATATAAGCCATGGCACGCTCAGCAGGAGGTATAAAGTGGGAGGTTAAATGAGTGTGTGCAAAACTGGCCGTAGGCTCTAGCTAGAAATGAGGGAACCGAGCGCTCTCCTGAACTTCCTGACAGCTCATCAAAAGCCAGAGAGATGAGGTGGAGATATCTCGGGAGATTGCTGGCTGAGCTGACACACGCACTTATTTTGTAGGTATTATGAAAAATATGAAGCTTAGCTTACTGTGCTAGTTGTTGAAGCCACAGGAGCAGGAAGGTTTACTGTGCATTGACTGGATGTGCTCCTGGAGCGGCGCCTTCCACAGCAGATGCTGGGTGCCATCGAGCATCTGCCGCCATGGGGCGTTTCTGAACGTGACCTGCTGCTCTGTTAACGCTCGGCTGGAGACTTGGATGCTGTTTGTTCTCTCTGTCATGCAGAAAAGTGTGCTCAAAGTTCTGGAGGTGAGACAGTTCCCATGGCCTATGGGAGATGGTGATGAGTTTGGTTATGGATGGAAAATGTCACTTGAGAAGTTCTCATGGAGGACCCATTGGCTTATTGGTGCTGTCACCTGGTTTATTATTAGTCTTTGGATTTTCAGTATTATTTTCTAGCTACATACACATATTTAGAAAGAATAATGACCTCCTCAGCTCTGTATTACTGTTAACTACAGTAATATTTTATCTGGGAAACTACTCTTCTTAAAAATTATGCATTTCTATGACTCAAATCTTGGCAGGAACTGCTTAATACATAGGAAGCTGCCTTAGCATTTGCTATCAGAATTACTTAGTCAAATTCCAGCTTTTGTGCCTCTTTCCTTTCACGACAACAGCAAGTCAGTAAATGTCTATCCCTCCATTTCCACTCTCCATGAAGTGGAGGTTGTCTTGTTCCGGTTATCTTTTTTGAAGAATAATCCATACTGAGGATCTTCCAAGATGGCTTCTCCTCAAAAGAAATGCAACTGCCACGGGGATGTAGGTGTGTGTTCTTAGTGCCGCTTGCTCTTATTACACAAAGTACACCAGTCATATATTAGGGCCTTTGAATAGAGTCCTTGCTTCTGCAAAACTGGCAGATCTCTGTTACCTACTGAGCAAGAACTCTCTGTAAATATTGTAAATGGAGAAACCTTTGCTGCTTGCAACAGCCTTCTCATTGGAAGTGTCTTCAAAATAATGACAGCGCAGATTTCTTAAAGACTAAATGTGACTCACTCTCACAGCTCACGAGTCTGTTTATAACAGCTCCATCCAGTGGCTTCTGCTGTAATGGGAATGCAGGGCTTGGCGCATGGGTTCAAGCCTTTCAGGGCTGAAAAATGCTACTTTAAGATGCATGATTTGACAATTATCGCTTTGCAGAAGAAAGCATAATTCATTTAAAAGTGAAATACGTAGCGTTTAGATTTTGCAGTCAGATGTGAAGAATTACTGTACTTTTTTTTTATTCCCGATATCAAATGGCTTCCACCTCTTGGTATGCAATGAGAGACCAGCCTTCCTCAGTGCCTGGTACATAAGTTACACTTGTAATGAAGGTGAGGAAAGTGCGTGTATGAGATGGATTTTTTGAAAGAGCAAAGTAGCCCATGTGAGCTCACTCATGCAGAAAAGGCTTTCTCTGCACTTCAGGAGAGAATGTTGGAATTGTTCAAGTTTCCGATGTTGCGTTTTTCTTGAAAAATGCCAATTTCTTTGTAGAAACTCTTGATACTGAAAATGTGAGCTTTAATTTCAAACCTTATTTTTTCCCCTTCACTTTTAAACAAATTATTATAACCAGGTTGATTTTTTTTTAATCTTTTTTATGGGAGTGGTGCAAGTAGATTTTTTTTTCAGATTGCTAAAGAAATGAGATTTCAATTGTTTCCCATTCAGTATGGGGAAGAAGCTTTCAAAATCTCCAAAATTCTCATGGGTTGGGGAAAAAAAAAAGGTTTCCCACACAACTCTAGTCAATGGGAGTGTTACCGTAAACTTCACTGTGCCTTGGATCGAGCCCTGAGAGTGTATCAGAGATTTTGTCAGCCTCATTGATTGCACAAACCAGCCTTGTTATGAGGAAACATTCCTGGGCCAGACAACATTCTGATATTTGTCTGTAGCTTTCACATTTAGGAAAGATTATTGTCTCCGGAGGGTCATTGTTAATGATTTAAATCTGAGGTAGATCGTTTTTTCTGGCAGCGTGTGTGTAACCTAATCCATATATTGTTGAAAATAATTGGAATGAGCATTGAGTTGCTATATGGATGTGGTCAGTCAGTATTGACGGCAGTGAGACTTGCTGAGTAGGTGGTATAAATTATAAGAGGACCTGGAAAACCAAAGCAAAAGACCAAACAACAACAACAACCACCCCAAACACAGGGTGATGTGGAAGTAGAAATGCTCTCCACTGGGATTATTTTGGAAGCAAGTAGTCTGAGCTTTAGAAAATTTGCTTTTGTTAATTACATGTTGGATGGTATCACACTGACCAAGTGCATGTAAAATTGGTGTTTGTTCCCTCTGCAGAGGGTTTGCTGGTGACTTGAGGCGCATCCCCTGAGCGAGGGATGGTGTGTAAACTGTGCCACCCAAGGAGAGCCCCGGGAGGCAGCGTGACTCACACACATGCTGCTGACACTAAAATCCCTCCCTGCTTTCCCTTGGCTTTTAAGGCTGTAAAATAGAAAGATATTGCTGTTTTGTTTTTTTTTTTTTTTACCATGGTGGAGTGCCTGCAGGGACACAGCTGTATGATTAGCAATTGTGAGAAGGGGAAGGATGCTTGGAGCGCTGGCTCCTCATCTTCAGGATGGGGATGTGTGGGCAACTCCAGTTTGAATTGTAGCCTAATATCAGAGTAACCTATGGAAACAAGTTATTCCTTGAGCCTAGCTTGATAAAACATTTCAACACACTTCACAATTACTTTGAACGTCAATTGGTTTTAAATATGTGCTTAAAAATAAGTATGCTTATGCTTCAACAGAGAAAAATGTTGCTCTGAGACTGTATTTCCCTATATACTTGTATGCTCCAAGTTACAGTTCAGCACATTACATCTCGCTTCTCTGAATTACTACCCTGTCCTGTGGTAAAAGGGCCTTTTGCTGACTTCACTTTTGGACACCTCACTACTTCTTGCTAATTAGGAAAATATTTTAGATGGTTTTTATTAGGACTTGGCACTATCTGTTAGCATTATTTCTGTATACTAATGATATGCTTAGTTTAAAAACAAAAAAGGCCCCGGGTGTGTGAAATATTGTAGGTAGTACCCTACGTAAAAATAGAAATCAACAGTGGTGTTTTCCCCAGAGGTGCAGGATCCAGTTTGATGTACATCTAACATGTTGAACTGATTAGGAAGGTATTTCAATAGGAAAAGAGCCAAATTTTAGCCAACAGGTTGAATTTTATTTCAGCCCCAAGAGTTAATTGTGCAAAAGAAACTAGGCCTCCCATTTCCCATCCCTTGACATTTACATTTCTTCCTTTTCTTTCTATGGTTGCATTAATTGTCGACTGAAAGAGACATTCAATCCATAGGATAATTTCTTCACCAGGAGTAGTTTTAAGATACTGCTCTTTAAACATTCATCTTGCTGTGGGNGTTTGGATAGAGAAGTGATGGATACAATCTGAGAAAAGACGGTTTGGAGCACACACACTCAATCCTGGCACTTGCGTATGTGCAGAACGTGTGTTCGTACCTGTAGAAACTCTGCTGTGTTACTGTGCAAAGCTACATGAGCTATGTGAAGGATCTAAAAATCTTGGAAGACTTTAGAACTATTAATTTTACTGGAAAGCAAGCTTGTAGCTTTGTGCTTGACCCCAGCAAAGAGCAGCGTGTGGTGCTGCTGCTGTTCAACCAGACCGTGAAGGGAATCCTGGTTTAGAGAATCGTCTTTTTTCCCTGTGGTACATTTGTTTCTGGATAAAGTATTTGTCTCTTTCTGTATTCTGGCCCTGGAAGCAGCATGTATATATAGAATTTTTTTTTTTCCTGGAATTTCAACAATTTTCTGTCAAGATTTCATCATAACGTACCAAATGGGCACAAGTGATTGATATATGTGATCAATGTATGTTGCAAAGTCTTCAATCTGTTAATAAGACACTTGTGAGATTGAATGCTATGTATATCCCTAATTATATCTGCCTACATTATATTGCTGAGGAATTGTATCCAAATGATGCTTAGTGATCCTAAACTGGAAAACGAAAGGATATTTTCTACTCATCTATGGAGCAGCTTACGCTGTGTAACTGGTAAAACACAGGCTAGGTTTAGCATAAAAAACCTCACCCTATGCTTGCATTGGAAAAGGTAGGAAGCTCTGGCACTTATGACACTCTTGCCAGAGAAAGGAATTATTTCAAGTAAACAAATGTAGCAATTTCCCTGCCTAACATAGGTGCAGACTTAGCTAATGCATTCCACCTGCCAGAGTCAGAGGGGGAACTCCAGAGGCAAGCTTCAAGCTGCACCTAAAAGCCTTCTGGCATCCATCTATTGAACTGATAAACAGCAAAGTTATGTGCGAGACCAGGTTATTGAATTTTTTTTTTAAATTTTATTTTTTTTAATCTTTAGGGGAGTATCTTCAGAAAAGAGAAGCTGCGCTCATAGATAACAAAGCATTTCCAGTTTTCTGGTATTGCACTGGAGCTAAATGTCATCAACATTTTGATTTTCTTAACTTTTAGAGCAAGTTAAATTAAAAAATCTTGCACTTTTAAATGGAATCTTCAATTTTAAAAAAGCAATTTTTTTTTTTAAGTAACAAAATTTACCTCCTTCTTCCCTGCCCCACCACATTCCATGACATCTTGATAGTTTGAAGATGTGCTTCTTCATATGTAGGACCTTTCAGCAGCACGTGGCACGATGGACGTTATAAACCGGGCAGTAGTACCTGCTACTTGTGCGTTCGTATGTGAGACTTCCTCCTCCTCCCCTTGCAGAATCTTCCTTCTGGGGTTAGAACTCTTCAATAGTCCCATCATCAGCATTGGCTGATATTAGAGTTGCAGACCTGAGGCTGTAACAGAAGTGATAGAGCTGCCATAAGGAAGGAAGAGGAATGGAAAGAATTAAGTTTGTGTTGACTGCGTTGTGGGTATCTCTTAGCATGAGGTAGTAGTGGAGAACAATGTTTATTCATTAAGATATAATTGCTTGGAGCTAGATGTGTTTTTTGCCTTCCATGCTGGTTTTCTTTGAATGCCTTCTGTTTAGATTTTTCTTTCTCATTGCTGTAATTTGCTATGCACTGATGGGGATAAATGTCATCAAAGGTCTGAAGCTTTTGATGTTTCTAATATAAGATGCAAATGTTTAACAGATGAAAATTATTTGCTAATAAGTAAATAAGTATCAAAAGCAGAAGTACAAATAAAAAAACCTTTGTGTAATAGCTGCTAAAAATTCAAGTGACTTATTATTTAAACACTGGGCAGGCCCTTCTTTGATGTATGTAAATATTTTCAGACAGAGGCATCCTTGTATTGTTAGAGTATAACTGCTATTTTCATTTTCTTTTAAAGCTCACTTGAAACATTCTGGGCAAGTGTAGAACCGGTGAATCTTCCTAGATAGATTGGAACTGAGGGACAGAGGCAGGATGGAGCCTTTCAGGTGCTGCTGATTCCCATCCACTTTTCTGTTCAGTTTGGGAGACTGTTCCTGACTCTCAAATCTGGCAGAAACTGTTCTGTACGGACTCCTACAGATTGCTTATGTCTAATATTGAGCTTTGTGGCTCCTCACGTACGTCTGAAGTTTCTGCAGGCTGCTGTAGTAAATACTGGGCAGCTTCAAACTGCCTGCAGTCAGGTTTCAAACTGCAAGGTGACCTTGTCTCGGTTCTATCACTAGAAGACCCATCTTGCTGCTCATCCTTGCAGCTGATGCAGAGCAAGACAAAAGAGCTACTTTAGCATCTTTTATCATGACAGCCTGAACCTTTGTAGTACTACAGCTGAAATCTGGGAAAGAATGTTGGGCCAGACATGCTATATCTTGACTGTTTTTTGGCTGATTGCTGTTTAGGGGTCAAGGTGCTTTGGCCTTTGGATTTATTCACTCGCAGTTTGGAATGACAGAAGTACTAAAACCCTTAAGTGCATTTCTTGTCAAAGACCTCTTAAATCAAACACAGCTTATATGAGTTACTGAAAAGAAACAGTTTCCACTTCTCCCTTAATCTGTCTCCCATGCTCGGTAATTGATGTCTAGTTTCATGAGTCATATTAACTCGCCTCAGGTTCAATCTCTTCCAGCCTAATCCTGTACATCCTTCCGTAGTCGATGTCTGTGCTGGGAGCTGGTGAAGGTTTTGCATGAGTAAAGGCTGCCAGATGGGTTTCTGCAGCAACTTGCGGTGTTTTTATCAAGGAGGGGAAGAAACTTCAGGAAAAATTAGCATCTGTAATCTTTGGCTCTGGGGTGGCTGGAGAGAGGCACCCGGGGATTCCCAAGGAGCGAGGGTTTCTGTTGTACGGACATGCAAGAGGTGGAAGTTCTCAGGAGCTGATGTTATATCACATAGGAAGGCAGCCAAAAGCAAAATTGAGGCTAGGTATTCCAAGCTGAGATTTCAACAGGGTTTGAGACAAAAACAGGCACGACAGCCAGAACTCGCTGATCCCCACAAGTGAATGTGGACTTTCCCTATGTAGGAAGATGGAGGTGGGAATGTGTGAGTTATGCTGTTTTGATTTGTCGTTACTGCGAAGAGGCTCCCCTGAGCTATGGAAGTAGCACTCAAAATCCATTTTTCGAAAGAGTTAAAGGCCATTCTGTTCCCTGATTTCTTTTTCTCTAGTACTTTGTTATGGAAAAGGAAAAAAAAAGCAGAGGATGAAAGACATCTAATAATGAGAATCTGCAGCTTTGTTTGATGCAAAGGAAAATGTGAATATAGTGCCAATTTTCATTACAAACCAAACTTTCAACAATAACTAGTCATCATATAATGGCTGTTTTCATTATTGTTGCTGCTGAAGAAACAAAATATATTTGAAGACAAAATAACATCAAAATTTTCTGGACTACCGTCAATCACTCAAATCAACAAAAAGGAAAACAGTTGTGGCCTTTTGTTTTCCCTGGGTTTGTTGTCTCAGTGCAACACATACTAGAGAGTCTGGAAATGTATTGCCCCCCTTTTTTTCCTGCCCTTTGATTGTTTTCTTTCATAATCAGACCAATTAACATGTTGACAGAAGAAAACTGCTTGTGGATTTTTTTTTCTCTTTTTTGTGTGTGTTTTCTTCCCTTCGAGTCTGGAACAAAGTTGAGCAGATAAATAGACTTGTCTCTAATGAAAGGGGGGAAATTGCAAATGGGAATTTCACAAGATACATGTCATTACTTCCTCCCACAAGTCTTACAGGTGTGACATTAATCAGGTTGTGGGCCGTGTTCTGGGAGTCTCAGAGGGATCTGACACCATCTGTGTGGCTCCTGTGTTTCAGGGTCACTAACTGAGCATGCAGAATGAGATGACTTCCTGAGCTATCTCTGCCTTTGAACAGGCCTCTTCCACCCCACGGCGGATACCTCAAAGAGCCAACACCTGACGGGCGGCACTTTTCCGGCATCAACGCTGATGGATGTGCCCAAAGCTCAATTAGTGCTTCTTCCTCGCCTGGAACCCTGGCTGGCCCGCTTCTGTATGGGCACTGCGTTTGGAGTGGTGATTTAGTGTTGCTAGGTCCAAGGAATCCAAGCAGGATGCAAATGATCGTATCTAGAAATTTACCATATTTCCTATTTTCTTAGAGAATTTTTAAAGACTCTTATAAAGAGGCAACAAATACAAGTTTGGGGCTCGGTCCTAGAGGATGCCATACCTTAGTAAGACTTGGAAAAAGAAATAATTTTAAAAAGGTGTTGCAGTTCTCAGTTGTAAATGTATTTCTCTGTGTTACATCACCTATGGTATCGGAGCTGAGGACAAACAAAAAGATTTCCTGCCCCCCCTTCTCCCCCTTCTGCCTTGTGGAATATTAGTTATAGGGCAGATAAGTAACAAATTATTAGCATTCTCTCTCTTCCTTGTGTATCTGACTGTGTAGTCATCCTTTCCACTCAAATGTTGCAGTCTAGTTGGTGTTAAATCGAGTATGTACAAGGTAGCACAGAGGGTCTGTCTCTTGGACCATGGTTCCCATCAATTCCTACCACAGGCAGATTCTGTAGGGAGTTCTGTGCATCCAGCCCCAGACTGCACTGCGGAGAGAAAACCGTCCTATAGAGGTACTTTATCTATATTTTAATTCGAGAAAATAACTTGCTGGATTTCTTCCCTTGGGAAAATATCCCCTGCTACAGATTTAGTTCCAGTCAAGCCTTGCAGTTTCAGTATCTAACAGAGATGCAGTTTCCTTTAGGCTCACGAGTTTCACAACTTGGGAACTGTTTCTCCCCCTCCCTTCTCCCCCAAGAGATCCTGCTTGCTAGACGGGCTTTCCCAAATTCTCACAGCTCTAATCTGGATACCATTTAGTGTGACAGCCTTCTTCCCGGGTTCCCACAGCTGGTTAGTGTTTTGAATTCCAGCCTCATGAACTCATATCAGGCTACATGGGCTAATGCTCCAAGCACAACCTAGAGCAGATATCTCTGATGACAGAGTAATGGAGAAAACCGTGGTGCTTTCTGGCGGGTTTATAAATGCACAGTCATTTGTGGTGTTCTTCAGTTTCTGTGGGGAGTAACTGACTGCAATGCCTCATAGTGACATTTAAATATTAATGGAGGTGAAAATAAAATCGTGGCAGTATGTTTGATGAAAGGGCAGTAAAACAACCTGCTGCAGTGGGAAAAGTCTATCAACTTCCAAGGGCACAAATACGGCTAAAAAAAAAAAAAATCACTTAAATAATTACTGCAAACTCTTGCAAAGGAAAAGTAGGAAAAGTATGTCCTATTTTCACTCAAACTTTACCTTGAATAAACAGTGTTTTAAATAACAAAGGCCGTAGTTGTCAAACAGTGCAACGGGCGTAGCACCCCATGTTCAAGCCTGAATGGTTGGACTCGATCTTAACGATCTTTTCCAACCAAAATGCTGCTATGCTATTGAATTCAATGCCTTGGACTGGTTTTGGGAGCAGCCTGTGGTTTGGAGGTGTGCTCCTCGCCCTCTGCACCTGATGATTTGTAGGGGCCACCAGCATATGGCTGATTTGGGGAGATATTTGCAACCCCAAGCTCTACTGATACATTTCAGAAGCCTGTGCTCAGCACTGTTGTTAATTAGACTTAAGTCTCTGAAAATCTGGCACTTAAAGCATTTCCAAAGTTGTATTGTCTTTGGAAACACAAGTTCTGAGATATAACAGAGATGTAAAAGAAGAAATTGCATAGAGCTGGGTAATTCCTCATATCAACCGCAGTAGCTCTATTGATTCTAGGAGGGGTTTGACAGTCTGTACCAGAGCAGGATCTAAGCCACCTCCTCTTCACTTTGTGAATGTTCAGTGGCTTTTTTTCCTTATTTTAACAACAACAACAAAGCTCGTTTAGAATTAAAAGCAACTACACATCAAAATGAAAATGATTGGTGGCACGTGTTGAGAGCATAGAGAGGCAGTGGGTGGAAGTCAAGCGTTTTGTCTGTAATTGCGCTGTTCAGAATACTATTAGGGACCTGTTTTACTTAAAATTTATAAGGATAAAGCTATACTTGGGGCACACGAGAAACAGGATTTTACTTGGAAGCATTTTCAAAAACTCCCAAATGGTTGGTTTTTTGTTTTGATGTTGACACAACTGCATCCCATGACTTGCCCATCCTGTTCCAGTGAGTAGCAGCTGGGAATTTGAGTACTGTGTGGATGTGAGGTAGCTTTATTCCATGGAGAGGATGTAAAGAAAATAGTTTACTAGGAATCTGTAGCTGGATCTCTCCGTGTAATATACAAGCTCATTCTGAGAGGTGGTCAGATACCTCAGATGTTGTTCAGTTTGTGGTGAGCTCCTGAACCAGATCTTTGCCTGGTAGAAAGTCAGCAGAGATGAAAATATGGCCCAATAAAAGAAAACTGGGGTGGTCAAAATTTCGGAGTCCAACTGGGTATGGCGAAACCCAAGACTTATAGGAAGCATTAGATCTTTGTTCCTTAAAAAACAAACCAACCCCTATGCTTATTTTCTTTGGTTTTGTAGGAAAGCAGAAGTTTGTTCATATCATGCCCATAATCAGATGGATAATTATGAATATTTCTGCGTGTGAGAAATTTGACTTAAATATGAAAGTTGCATGCAGGATGAGAAGGGATCTGTCATCCACCAAAAGAAAAGTGCCTGGCAAGCAACCTGTTTTACAGTCCCATTTGTACGTTTGTTAGGCGGCTCAAATTTGGGTGTTTGCTATGGATTGAGGGCCGCTTTCAGAAACTCACTCCTCTGATACTTCGAAAACTTTCCTATTTCCCTTCCAAACGTGGCAGCGCTCAACCTTTTCCAAGTGACATGATCGTCCTGTTAAGATCGGGGTGTTTAACCTGGATATCCTCTAAAATGCGATACATCTCAGCGTTTATGTTGGAGAGGAGCGAGGTGACTGGTTCCACCGCTGAATTCTAACCAGGGATTATTCAGACCTTGAGGAAACATGGGAGAGCAAATGTTTACTGACCGTGTAATTAGCACGATGATTTGCTCTGTCTATTGGCCCTTAGCACCATATTTCCTGTCTGAGCAGTGGAAAGCAAAAATATTAGTTGCTGTTTCACTAGAGGAACAAGTGTCTTCCAAATGAACAAATGATCTATTACCAGTCTTGCAGACTCTTCCCATGGGAATAGGCATTTTGCTTCTTTTTTTACAGCTAATTTCTTTCGTACAGCAGGTTCCCAGACACATCAAATGCCTCACATGTTAAGCTGCTAGTTAAGATTTATAGTATCTGTTTGTGTTATCAGAGTAAATTATGCTACGGCTGGCAGTCAGACTTCTTGTAGACTTTATAAAAATGAATAAATTATTTGTTTTTTTGATATCCAATGTCTTTCTAAAGCATAAGACATATCTAAGTTGTCTCTTCTGTTCAGAAGTTTCTTGTATTGATGGGCAGCCAAGGCTCCAACAGTGAATACTGTTCCTTTGCTTACTGAAAGAATAAAATACGTGCACAGCATTGGCGGCTCTTCCATAGATAGACAAAGGCTGTTGAAGAGGTTTGGAGTGAAATTCGGTGGTTGGCCATTACTTTGCTGTTAGTAGAGCTCAGCTGAGTCATGAGAGGCAAATAGGCTTAGGAGATTGAGTGGAAGCACTTTCTATGTTATTGTTAAATTCTTTTAGCTTAGATCTTCAGTGTCATGTCTCAGAGGTGGAAAGATGTTAGTGCTTTTATACTGAACTAGGCCTCATGAGCCTTCATCCAGTACTTTTCATTTATTAGTTGTAAATATGTCACAGAGGCTTTTTTTTTTTGCAGTAGTGTAAAATGTAGAGAATGAAAGCAAAATTTGCTGTTTGAAAAGCAAAATGATTTTTATGCAAGGTCAAACAAGCTCTCCTAATGTTTCTGGGAAATTCCTTTAAACTGATTTGCCAATTTAGATTGAATTTTATGGCGTAGCTTGGGTTTGAATGAAATCATAGAATGGTTTGGGTTGGAAGGAACCTTAAGGCTCATCTAGTCCATCTTTAACCAGACCGGGTTGCTCAGAGCCCCATCCAGGGGCTTGAGCACTCCCAGGGATGGGGCATCCACAACTATTCTAGGCAGCCTATTGAGTGCCTCAGCACCCTCTGGATGGATCCCTTCCCTCTGGATGGATCCCTTTCCTCCATCGTGCCTACCAAGCCACAGCTTGGTGTCATCCCAAACTTGCTGAGGGTGACCTCAGTCCCTCTTTCCATGTCCAGACAAAGATGTTAAACAGCACCAGTCCCAATGCCAAGCCTGAATGTCATTTCCATCCGTGAAAATCAAGAATTGCTTATCGAGGTGTAAGCAAATTAGTAGTTGATGGACAGGGGGGAAATGGGGAATGGAATCCATGAGACTTTGCAGTTCCTCAGGCTCTGCAGCTTTTTTCTAGGTGTGAGATAAGCCAAAAGGAATAAACTCTTTTCAAAATAAGGGAAGCAAAGCCTGTGCTGCTTTTCCCCTCATCTGTCCTTTGTCACTCTCCACTATAAATGTTGACTTCTTTAAACTTCAGTTAGAATGCTGTTTTAAAACAAAGAAACAAACAAACAAAAAAACCCCACAAACAAACAAAAGAGAACCTCAATATTTACAACTTTTAAAGGGAGCAGGGAGGAAAGAGGATACACTTTCAATCCAGAAATATTTCATTCTACAAACTTTGATTTAAAAAAAAAAAAAAAGAATGGAAGCTAATGCACTTTTTAGCTAAAACTCTGTTTTTGTCTGTTTCGAACGAAGTGATATTTTTTGTTAATGCCTGCTGTTCAGTCAGCATCCCTGATACTGCATCTCATCCGTTCCTGCCTTGGGATGCCTCTGTTCTCTGAAGTGAGACCACGAGGTCTGTTAGACCTGATAGTGAACCTCAGGTTTGAGCTGATCTGCAATAACAAAACTGAAGTGCTGATAATTTAAATGCTCATGCACACAGCCCTGATGTTTGCTGCCTTTTCTCAGGGGAGACTTCACGTTTGATTCATTTCTAAGAGTTATATCGTTTGTGTAGTTCATGGCTATTACTCAGTCAGTTCTACATATTTGTGTAACTTTAAGTAACAAGACTTCGACAGTAGTTATATAACATATTTCAAATTGTAGGGCAATTACTAATTCATCCTAATGGCTGTTGCTATTTATTACAGGGATAATTGCCAGACTTTTTTACAAATGTTTAATCAATATTTTACAAAAGTAGATTATCTTTTTTTATATATAAATGTGTAGTTTAAAACGGGCTCACTTTCACTTTAGTGCTGAGCAGAATAGCAGGGTCTGTTTTTCATGTTCTTTAAGTTACATTTTTCTGTAGTAGAAAGAAAACTACAAAGCTCTACTACTGTATAGTGGTTTAGTTCAATTACTTTTCATCTTGGAGACCTGATACTGATTTAAGTCATATGTGAAAATGAGTCTGTCTCATTCTAGTCTTTAATAGCCATGAATCTGTAGTCCAAATTTCATTCCGTGCCTGCACTTCATCCAATTAATGAATTTCAGCACGAGAGAGAGGGCTGGAGGTTGTAGGTGAGTGTGTTGGTGGGGTTGTTTATCGTCTGCCTTACACCTGCTTGCCTTGGTCAGGATTCCCTGCCCGAGTACTTGTGACCAAGCATTAAAGCACCTCTGCAAGTTGGATATTCCAGGTAGTTGTACTGAAAGCCGGAGTGTCACCAGGGATGTGACAGCTGATGTGATGCTATTGCATTGGATGGGACATGGCAAGTTGACATCGGTTTAAAATCTGGGATCAGCAGACACGGTTAAAATTATTATGCTACAGGCTTAGATACCAAATGTCTTGTTAAATGCAAGAATAAATAAGAAATAAAAATCTACCACTAACTTATTTGACTATAATAAAATATTAGAAAGCCTAAATATTCTAGGCATGATTTTTAAAAAGAAATTATTTTATCCCTACTTCAATTATTCTATGGTTAACATAAAGGCAAAACTATTTTTTTTTTTTAAGGGATTGCATGCAATCTAATTTTTCTGCTGCTTTGACCCTTAGGGTGATAATAATTTTAATGTATTTACTTTTATTCTGTTTTCCCCATGGGTGATGTCATGTTTCAGAATACCCTTCTCAAAGTGAATATAGTCTGAGATCTTGTTTTCTTCTATTAGAAATACAGTAGGAGTTTAGTCTAGCAATGTTTACACATGGATTTACATTTTAAAAGTGACTAACTGTGTAAAAATGATCAAACTGTGTTTTAAAAGCACAACTAATTATTGAGATTGGGTAGATCGTGGTCTAAACGGGTATTTTATATTGTTGAAGCCTCATAGCGCCACAGAAATAATTCTGCAATGTAAAAAGTTAACAAAATAGAGATATGTGAGTTACACGGGATTTATGTTTGGTCAGGTTGTATTTCTTAGAATATTTGTTTACTTGTATTTTGCAGAACTCAAATTCAGATCTCGACTTTTGTATTGCTGATAATATTTTACTACTTGTTGTCATACTATAGATGGTGGCAGAATTTGTCAGTTGGGTATACTTTTTAAAATAACAATGAAAATTTCCCTGTTGCTTTGCTTGACAGAAAACAAAGAGGGCCAAAAAAAAAAATCAGTATTTTTTTTGGTTGTTGAGATCTCCCCAGAGTAATAGTTTGAAAACATAGTAGATAACAGTTGTTACAGTATTCTTCTGAGATGTGATTGGAGGATTTTAAGGAGGACAGCAACGAAAGGGCAAGAATGTTTGCCTAACTATCCAAAAGGTGCATTAGCCCTCCCATTCCGAATTTCTCTCTTTGGGATTTTTTCTGGGTGAAGTTTTCTACAGTCGAGAAGTATTTTTCCTTGGATCTGGGGAGGTACAGAGCAGATGAGAGGTCAGATTTTCAAAGCATCTCAATAAATGAAGATCCAAGAGTAAGCCCGAGTTTTCTGAAAGTGTGCAGCATAACCAAGTTTTGAAACCTGAACCAGAGGCCAAATTTCTGTGTATTGTAGCGGGACCTTCATAGAGAGCAGGCACTGTCTTCCTTGAGCAGTTATGGTGTATTTCCTAAAGCCTGACAAGTTTATAAGGCACCAAAGAGGAGCATCTTATGATGCAAAGAGTTAGGTAATCCCGTTGGTACATGTCACCCCTCCTGGAGACAATACCCTGAGAACAATGCTGTGTCTCAAGGTATGGGGACATATAACACACTTCTTGATGTGAGAGGGTAACAGTGAAAAGGGAGAAAGTAATTGAATGAAGTGTGTGTGGGGGCGGTATCAGCGAAAGGGAGAATCTTACTGTAGTTCAGGGAGAGCATCCGAGGAAAATGAGAACAAGGGCAAGATAAAGAGAGGACTTGGAACATCCCTCTGCTGTGACTGTGGTCGGTGAGTGTCTGGCAGCAGTGTTCTCCTTGCATCCTTTACTCTGTAATAATTGGTCACTGCTGCAGGAGAAATAATGACAGTGACCAGCTTAAGCAAGAAAGTGTGCAAAATGCGATCCTTTAGCAATTATCCATTTCACACCAGCTCACGCTGGGTTTACCTCATTATCAAACGAGACCCTGGGAGAGACAGCAAGGAGCAAACCCACTTGGTCGTGTCACGCATCTTCTCCAACGCATTCACGGGGATGGGATTTGTTCCCTGCAGCAACCCCTCCGCGCATCGTGTGTGTCAGGCTCTTTGCAGAGGCTGGGAACCTTTCTGCCCCCCTCCTTTTTGCTTCTCCAAAAAGTCCAAGACACCCAGCGAGCACTTGTACACATGTAGTTAGTTGGTGGTCTGCCCGCTGCCTTGCACATTGGGCTTTTTCCAGGGGGTGTGCTAGCATGTGGTTTCCATCTCAGGAGCTCTCAGAGCCTTCTCACAGTGCCACATGAGCTGCTTTAACAACTTGGGAAGAGTGCAGCTTCTTTCAGGTACTTGGGCTTTGCTTAGGTACACCCTTGGAAAGAAATGGTTACAAAAGGAGCAGAAAATATTTAGATTCTCCTTTTGAATGTTCTCTTAACTGAGTTTAACTGGCATTTTTTTTTGTGGTAGCATCTGGTCTGCAGTCTCCTGAGCTTTCTCCTGTACTGTTAGGCCTGCACTGGGGATGCTCAGACATCATTCTTTATCTGCTAACCTTCCTTTTTTTATTTGAGGTGCTGTGGTTCACTTGAGAAAGGTTTTGCCCTTTATGATAACTTGAGGAAACCGCTTACGTTCCTTTTGTCTCCCTTCCCTTCTATGTGTGCGCACACAAGAACCTACGCCTATCCCAACATGTTTAGAATATTTATTGAACGTTGATTCATTTGGAGGCATCATCTCATTCTCCTATTACGCAGCTCGATGTTTGATAAATGTTTTTACTTGAGCTTGAGTTCTGGAACCGGCCCCTGGCTGAGGATGGCGGACCCAAAGAGAAGGGCACTAATTTGCAGGACTTCTGGTTTTAGTTCTTGACTCTGCCCCAGGCTGCCTGGTCCTGTAGGTGAATCTCTCTGCTCTCATTACTCGTCTGTAAGAAATGAATAATAGTTTTTATTTTCTCCCATCTGTTGTTGTTTATGTCTGCCTTGACTTGATGCTCATTTACATGTGTAGTGCCTATCGCTGCCTGTCCATCATTGCCTGTAATCTAATTAATTACTCTGCTATCAATAGTATTTTTATGGAGAATGCTGCTTGAGATTGGGAACTGTAGCCCTGTAAAAAGTTTAGGCTTTCAGAATTAGACTTCAGATGTGCTGCCTGGATGATAGATTGTTTCGATGTTCGCCAAGATGTCTGAGCTCTTGCCATAATGATTTTTTTTCCCTTTTTTTTTTTCCCTCCTCTTCCCCCAGTCTTGCAGCTACATCATGTTGCCTCTCCCTGGTTTTATGAATGGAATGTCATGACCTGCATCTGCATAAAGGTCCTTTCATTAGATGCTCCCTCTGTTCTTAAGACATTTATGGAGGTTAATTTGGGGAAAAAATTCTTTGCAATACACGACATTTTCCTTCCATTATACTTCAGCTGTCCCAGATTTATGTGGAAAGATTACACATAACATCTTATTTATAAGAACGTATACAATCATGATTCACACACAAAAAAATATTACAATGTATTCTTTCTACGGAGGAAGAGCACTGACTAGCCAGAGCAAATGACATCATGGGACTAAACAGTTTTTACCAAACTCCTGAGTTGACATAACTAATTTGCAACACTCCTTATGCGCTTTCCAAATCAACGTTACCAGAAGGCCAGATGCACAGCTCAAATCACTGCTGACTTTGCCACTGTCTTTTGCTTTTACCTCTTTTACAGAGTTTCTGGTAACACAAACATTTGCAGCCCAAACCTAGAAAGTCTTGTGGGAAATTGAACCGACTTTTTTTTTTTCCTTATTTCTTTCAGCAGGAGTTTGCTCATCTTTTTCTTTTTTTTTTTTTTTTGTTCCCAACATGTTAACAGATGTAAATATGAATCATATTTCATTCTCAGACTCCTTATAAAAATACACTCGGAACCAAAGTTTGAGTAATAAAAAGCTTTGGATGCATCTCCAAACCACAATGAAACACCCTCTCCCCAAACGAGTCGAGGCTTGGCTTGCACACCTCTGTCTGAAAATGAGAGGAGAAGTCTTTTGAATAGCATTTTTATTTGCATGTCTCTTACTTTTACAGCACTGATAAACGGGTGTGTGTGTAGGTATGTGCTTGTGTGTGTTTAGGTGTATGGTTTCCTGTCTTCCTTATCTGCCCGTCTGTTCTTTATGACTGATCTACACTGTAGACATTTTTGTGGTTTTGGTGGCTAAAATGAACTGATATTCATTGTTTTCCGTCAGCTTCCTTCTCCCTCCTCCTCCACACACTTCAAACAAGATTCAGAACTAGGCTTTCTGAGTTTGCTTCTACACCAGAAAAATCAGAATACATTAGTGATCTGGGATTATATTTAGGGTACAGATTCTGCTGTGAGTTATTGTATCAGTCCACATGCAGGAACTGGTGCTGTGAGTTTGGTGTGAAGTTTGAGTTATTGGAAGGACTCTTGCTGCCTTTGGGTTTGCTGTAATGACCTCAAGACAAGACCCTTCATTTAAGCTCAAAATAAATTCTTTGCTTTGGTTAATGATTTCAGGGTGGATGGGCTGCATACCCTCCTAATAAACTGCGAAAGACTGGGATGCAAGTCTAGCACAGTTGCTCCTATTGTTTGGTTGTTCATCAGTCGAGCAGAACTCCTGGTGCAGTTTTGACGTGGAGCAAATAAGTCACTCAAGTGACTTCTGGGCATGTTTTGGGAATAGCACCGGCCAGGGCCTGGTCCCAGTGAGCTGTATGGGTGAGGATGCTGTCCTGGGAGGAGAAAAAATATTCAACTGATGTGAACGTGAACTGTGCTGTGTGTTCATTTGGCCTCAGGGTCAGAGAACGGGCCCAGCCCACTTTATTGGGTTGCATAGGCACAGCTATTGGTGTTTTCAATTGAAGCTTTGTACTCTGAATATTCTAGTTCTGGGCCCTACATCCCCTTTTCACATTAGCGATACACACAGCATGGACACCCACATTCAAGGGTTTAGATTTGATACTATGAGCTGGCAAGCTTCAGTCTCACCTGCTGAAAGTATCAGCTACTTTGAACAGAAAACGCTTAGAGTGGGCTTAATTAAGCATGGACTGTTTGACTTAACTGGGTTTTGATTGTAATGGGTTATTTTTTCTGGCAACAAGCCAGAGTAGCAGAGGTTGTTCATTAAGTGTAAGCATTCACTTTCGTCCTCCCTCACCAGTGCACAAGCATCTTGCTATTGTGTGTGATCCTTCGACACTGCGAGATTCTTGCTTTCTCTGTGGGCTTTGCATGGATTAAATCTGTGTCTTGTGTCCCCAGAGCTACAGGAATCCAAGTCAATAGTGGGAACAAACAGCAGTAATGGGAGGTTGGAGTGCGTAGAGGCATTTCTGAGGTGAGCAACCGGCCATTTCTCTGTAGTATTTATATAACTGAAGCCTCCAATGTTTGTTTAGAAATGAATTTTTAATTGCAATGGGATTGAATGAAAACTCTTCTAGGAAGAAAAGAGTATTGCTGTCACTTTGCTGTAAATGCTCTTGATGGATTTCTTGTATGTATATCTTAACCAAGAAAATACCCCCCCCACCCCTCCCTGCAACTCTCTCTCCCAAACCAAAAAAACCCTCTGTAATTCCCTCCCCGAACTTACACAGGAACACTGAAAAATGATTTCTGCTCCATTATGCTCTTTGCATGGCCAAGACAAAGCCATTTATGCTGTCTCTATCCTCTAGATAAGTCTTAAAGAAAAAAAGAAAAGATGGCAGTGATTCACTTCTGTGGGAAATGTTTGTTTCTTTGCTTATTTAGGGTTTTATTGTTACTTTGGAATATGTGTCTGCAAAAAGAAATTATGAGAGAGGTTTTACTCTTCCAAAAATTGTGTTCTGGATGCCAGGCCCAGATGCGAGGGGTAGCGGCGTGTTGTGTCTGCTTGTAGCAACCGGGAGTAGAGCAAATGTGTCCTGCTGCTTTTCTTTCCAGATCAAATCATAGTGTTCTGGGAATGCCTAGGATATCCCAGGCTTTGTCATAAACTGAGTCATTGAAGGATTTTTCTGCTGTAACTATAGAACATTCATATGGAAGATTTCTTGCTAGTGTTTGCTTTGTGTTTACCATGAACAAACAAGCCAGAGAGTATGTGGTCAGCACGATGGTGAGGATTGGAAGTAAAGAGAAAAGCCAAAATGGGTGTAGACACGATCAAAGCTTTACTCTAACATGTATGCTGAAAGCACTTTCCCAGTATTTATGGGAAATCTATTTAGGACCCTGTTACCAGGAAAAGTTTTCAGCTCAGACTGATGTTTAAATATGCCCTTATGTTAACTAAGATACTGGAAGTGAGGCCGTCATTGCTACTTTGCTTTTGCTTAGGTGATTTTTTTTGAATGCATTGTTGTTGCAAAACTCTTCTAGTTTTCTACCTATTGATTTATTTTTTTTTTTCCCCATGTATCACCTTACTAGTGTAGGTGAGAGTAGGAGGATTTGGCAGGGAAGAAGCGAAAGCAGTTGGAGGTTCGTTTCTGAAAGCACGAGCTGGCTGAGCTGAATGGCCTCAAAAGCTGGCATGAATTGTTTTTGCAAGGAATCAGCAATTATGTCTTTTGCTGTGAACTGGAAGAAATGGTACCTCAGCAATGTGATTCTTAGTCATCATGTTTTGCAAGACTGTTTTTATAAAGCTGCTGTAACAACTCTGTTTATATCCAAAACTAAAATCTAGTGTTACTCTTATGTTTGCCTATGAATGGCTTGATGTGAGGATGAGTTGGCTTTCTTCCTCTCAGGAAAAGTCTTCTCTCATTCTCATTTTTTTTTTCTCCCCATACTTTGTAACTTCAAAATTAATGGTCTCCATCTCTATAGAGAAGAGATGGTGTCAAAATCAGGGCTGAACATTTTCCTCTTTGTACCACCCTGCAAGCTGTGTGCAAAACTCTTTGATATACTCAAGGTTGCTACATTTCCAGAGCAGAGAGTCAGCAACTTATTTTGCAATGGGACAAAACTTCCTCTGGGACTGGTTTTCTCCAGGATGATGAGCTTCCAAAAAATGTATCTCGTCATTAATGACACAGGCATGGAGGATTGCTTGTAACTTTTTTTTTCCTCCCCTCTCAGGATCTTCAGCAGAGCAATTTAAAGTCTAGAGGCAGTATAGATTGGGAAAAATCCTGAGTGTAGTGGCCAGGCCACTGGTCTGTCCCTATTCCCCCCACTCAAGATGCTGAACAGCTTGGAAGCAGCTTTGTCCAAGCCGTAGCACAATGGTAGGAGGAATTGGCGCTCTATGCTGCTGGCATGGGGCTGTGTAGGAGGGGGTAGAGCAGAAGATATGGTGACATATGTTTCCTGTTTTCTCTTTCATCCCCTTTCTATTGCTTCACCAGCAGAATTTGTGGAGTAAGAAGTATCTAAAAAATTCTGTCTTCCATTTGTTGAATATTTTTCTTCCACTATTTAACCTGCCAGAATATCCCACCTTGGAAGTGGCAGGAATTTTCCTCTCTGCCCTCAGAAAATTTAGTCAAGTCTTTTTTTTTTTGTCAGAGATCTTATGCTGTTACAGAAGGCAATGCGCTCGTGAAATAGAGTTTGTGTATACCTTGGGGCTGAATTCAACATGGTGAGTCTTATTCTTGCTAGGACAGGAGGATATGACCTTGAGTTGTGCTGGGGAGGTTCCAGATAGATATTAGGAAAAATTTCTTCACGGAAAGGATTGCTGGGCATTGGAAAAGGCTGCCCAGGGAAGTGGTGGAGTCACCATCCCTGGAGGGGTTTAAAAGACGTGTAGATGAGGTTCTTAGGGACATGGTTTAGTGCCAGAGGTAGGTCATGGTTGGACTTGATGATCTTGAAGGTCTCTTCCAACCAAAACGATTCTATGATTCTATTCAGATTTCTGTCTGAAAAATCTTGCTCAGCTTCCAGTTGAGGCTCTCACAACTCTACAACCCACTGTATGTAAGATGGACCTCATAAGGGTTACCTTTCTTCCCAGAGTTTATCTTTGATTCTGCTTCGTTTTGCAAATACCATGGGAGAACAACTCCACGTAGTTCATCTGCTGGGATAATAGAAATATTCTATGCAGATTTCAAGAAGCTACACGGTTGGGAATGCCTCTGCCCTGAGGTGGGCTCTACATGACCTAGTGGGCCTTTCCATCCCTAATTATTGTGATTCTGTTATTTGCATGCCTTAAACCAAATAGCCTGAGGGAAGTCATGCAAAAGCCCTTGCCATTCTATGGAGTTGCTAATTAAGAGATCTGTCCTTTTGTTCCTGAAGTTGAATGACGGTCAGATATTAACGGGGAAGAGAGGAAAAAAGCATCGTGACTAGAGCTGTGTATGATTTTCTGCCAGCTTTTTCACTTAAAAATGATAATTTAGGCCAATCAAAACTTTTGTGGACTAATTTTAAATTATCTGCATTGTTCCACATACACAGAAAGTAAAATATCAAGAGACTGTTTCATTTTTAGTGCTTTCATGTCAATAATCAGCCCAGTTCTTATACATTTATGTATAAAGATATCTACAAAGCCTAGGAGAGAATAGAAGAAAAGGAGAAAATATAAGCAAATATCTGAGTTTTAATATTGTGAATACTCTAGAGTAAAGGGTTTTTATTTCTCTTATGGCAATAAATATTTCAGAGATTGTTGTCTATAGGATTGTGTAATAGGTAAGTGTAGGGGAAAGTATTGATGTTAATGCATTGGCCTTTGAGAAGAAGGATGATCACAGCGTAGTGCGGAAGTCGCATTGTACAGCAGCACCCTTTTTTGTGGCTGCGATTTTCTAGTAAATTCTATGTATATTTTTTGACTCATGCTATAAGATTCTGCACCTTGATACTTCTAGCCACTGCTTTGAGCAAAGTATTGGAACATAAACATACAAATCTTTCTCCTTTGCAGTTGTTAAAAATCTTTGTTACCGTGTGTGCAAAGTAATTGCACAAAATCTTCCTCCACCGAAGTGCGCAATAAGCACACCAACCCCTTTGTCCCGAAGAGGAATGCACAAATAATCATAAACAGAGAGTCTTTCTTTGAACCTGAGTAAGCAGTCTGAAAATACAGTAAATAATTTAGTTGAAGCCAAATATTTGTAAGGGGAGGGGGGGGGGAAAGTAGCTGGGCACTAGGAAACTATCTCAATGGCAGGCAGAACTTTTTACATTAATAGAAACTCTTCAAATAAAAAAATTATTCTCTTCCACCCTCTTCAAACCCAGGACCGTTCTCTGAGCCTATATGTCTGGCAACAGACGTTATTAATTTTCAGCATTAAATGGAACAAATGGAGACAGATATGTATTTGTCCTCAGAGGGAGGGAGCAGAATCAATGGAAGAACTGGGAGGAAAGAAGAATTTGAGAAAATGTTGAACATCCATGGATTCCATGAAACCTGTGGAGGGAAACAAAAAAATCCTGCTGTGCCATGCGAAAGTGTTCATTGTAATGTTTCCTATCTTCAGCATACAAATGTGTAGTACCCTGCATGTTGATTACACCTGCATATCTGATGTTTTGGTTTAATGGTCGAGGTATTATTATTAGTTTGATAGCATCAAAGCTGTTGAAATGCACACCTGATCTCTGAGAGATCAAAGCACCCCCAGTTTCTAGTCAGTTCCTTTTTAACCGTACTTGCAGGTGAAATTTTGAAGGCTTTCTCAAAAGAGAGAAAAAAATACTTTATTTTAGTGTGAGGCTACAGTAGGTACCATCTCTTGGTGGTGGAACTCAATGCCCTATTCAGCATCTGCTATGAACCTTTCTGAGGGGTCTCCTGGGTGCCTAGGGTTAGCACGTCTATTTTCTTTATGATAAGACCCTGAAAAAACTACTCCAGATACTGTAAGAATCTTTGTCATGTTGTCTGTCTGGTAAAATCCTCTTTTGACTTGGGCTCTACCTTTTCTTAAACCCCGTTTCACACTGTTTAACTGGTGGTTGTGTCTCCAATACCTTTTTGGCACTCTTCAGAGGTACAGAGTGTAGTGATAGAGCTTGTAGGTGTGTTGCAATCTGAGCAGCAAGATGACTTTTATTAAAATGCAGGATATTTCAAAAAGATGGACCTAATTTGAAATTACTGCCTTTTGAAGTCCATCTTTTTGAAACGCCATCCACTTGGATGTCCAAGCGATCACACTGTTCCCATTCTTAGGTTTATTCAGTGGGGGAGATGGATGAGCGGGGACAATTCTGACCCAAAAGAAATGATTGCGGGTGTCAAGATAGCCGTGAAGAAGTAATCTATACACGTGGAACGCAGCTGATCCGTGATCTGGTCCCAGGCGTGTTGCAGGCAGAGGATGTTGGGATTCAAAGATTCTGAGACCATCTCACCCGCAGACACGATGTGGCAGCTGAGGACAATGTGCTACTAAATATATCCCGGGATGCTGGTCCCATGCGAGGGATGGACAAACCCTGTGGATCTTGAGGTTTTCTGCAGCATGACTTAAAATGTTTATGAGAATGGCAAAAACCAGTTTGAGCTCAGAGACCTTCTTTTTCCTATAACTGAAACCCACGGTTGGCTTAAATGTTCCTTGCTCTTAGAAGTGATTCAGCTTCAAAACAAAATATAGTTTTCCTGAATCTGTACTGAGTTGGGGTTAGAAAGGTATCCACAAAAGGTACACTGAGAATGTGGCCACAAATATACATCCAGCTACCTATCCACAATTTTAATTTTTTACCGATTTTTGTATGCTTTTTATACTTCTATGCTCATGCTTTCTTGCCTCGCTTTCCACTCAATTCTATTTTTAATCAATTTATCTGTGGCTTAGTCTCGAGATGAAAATCCAACTTATGTAAGATGAACTTCTGAACCGTGAGATATGTAGCACAAAATTAGTGGAATAAAGAGGATTTCCCCTCACTATTTTAAAGTAATCCTTAGTTATTCTGCAGTTTCATATTTTTTTTCGTTCTGAGAAGCAGCTCTCCATCACAACTGTTCTTCTGTTGCTTTTTAGTGCAAATGTAGATATACGAGTGGTCTGTGTGTACGAAAAGGCTGAAAGTCTCCTTGTTTTTTTATTTTCCTCAGAAGACTCTTACGAGAAGCTGTATCAAAGTCCCTTGTAAACTGTAATTCCAACTTCATCTGTAGTTGTACTTTAATTTTTTAAGAGAACTTTTGTGTATTACAAAGCAAAGGTTTGCAGAATTTGTCTTAGCTGTGAATTTAGCTGTTTTACTGCTCCGTTTCTAGGAACATTTCTGGTTAGCTCTAGCTCATACTCTAGAAATACAAAAGTTGTGCCTTGTCTGCTGCTTAATGAGCTTTTGATGCTATTAA
Organism: Pampusana beccarii; assembly: GCA_013399365.1. Taxonomy (NCBI): domain Eukaryota; kingdom Metazoa; phylum Chordata; class Aves; order Columbiformes; family Columbidae; genus Pampusana; species Pampusana beccarii. The sequence goes on along the minus strand of VWYH01002416.1, from coordinate 3,472,281 downwards.
TTCGGAATTTTGGAAGGACCAGAGATTGAGAGCATTTGTCTGGAAAGCTAGAAGCGGCCTCTTTGCTTCTTATTGCTGTAAGACTTTTGTGCCATCTGTCTTGGTGCCTTGGGACAGTTGTTTTTCAGGTTCTGTGAAGCATCTGGCTACCTTTTGTATTTCTCATTTCCCATGAACTTGGCAATATTTGCGTCGCATGCTACTTGAACTTTTCAAGCCTGATTGCCGTTTTGTATTTAGACGTGAATGCCTTTGTGTTCTTTATCAGCCAACCAAATTTAGTTTATTTTTTCAAGCTCTCCTTTGTGGCAGGGGCTGGGGGATGTCTGGAAGGAGGGCAAGGGAATATTCATGTTCCACAATGTAGAAAAGAGAGGAACCCAACTGCCGGGTGCCCAATTCAGCCTCTGTACTTGAGACCACAGAGGGATATTTATCCTTTTTTTTTTTTTTTATGGATGACATTGAGATTTGTGGATAGGAGAAAAATATGAGAAAAGCACTATATAAATGCTGATTAGCATATTAGTTACTACTTATTTTTTTTAATCATCGGTGTTGTTGAGGGCGATTTTTACCCAACTTGTCTTGGTTCCTGGAAAATAACTGCAAACTTGTTCAGTTCCACGGCAAGTACATTAATCTGAATTCCAAGATTTGAAGCCCTCAGAGCCGAGATGCTGAAATTCTTGCTGAGATGTTTTGACATATTTAGCGTGTTAAATACACTTTGGGATCACAGCAGTTACCTGCCATCCACCAGTTGCTTTCTAGTGCTGGTATCTGTAATCCCAGTGATTTGCTTTCTGGTTTTCAGTTGATATTGGCTGCCAGAATTAATGGCTTGATTGCTACCTGCTGCTGCAAGAATTAATGTCTACCCTGTCCAAACTGGGATAGGTAAAATAGTACGTAAAATATTTTTACTAGTAGGTAAAGTATTTTACCTACCCATAGAAGAGTTATTTCTGGATATTGTTGTTAATTGTCCAGGTCAAGATGACTCTCCGTAATTCCCACCTGCTTTTTGCTCAAAATGTCTGTCCCCTTCTGTCTTACAAGCCCCTTTTAGGTTCTGAAGGGTGCAATAAGGTCTCCCTGGAGCCTTCTCCGGGCTGAACAACCTCAAATCTCTCAGCCTGTCCTCACAGGAGAGGTTCCAGCTCTTTGAGGGTCATTGGTGAAAATAAGTGCACTCTAACTAGGAATACCAGAAGCAGGTATTTTTACAAACATATTCTGTGTTTAGGAAGTATAACACAAGTGTGAAAACATTTTTCGAGGCCTATTTTTGTTATCTCTGAGGTGATTCTACTATGGTTTGGTCTCTCATAACTGCTAGAAACATAGGCTCTCACCTTAGCCAGTTGTTATCTGGCTGATAGTAACCTTAGCTAAAACCATGTCTTAATGCTTAAATAAACCATAGATTCTTGGTGCCTGAGACAACCACAAATTGACTTGCAAGTCTGCCAGTGTAGCAAACCTGTTTGTTTGTTTTTCTCTACCCATTCCCCACTCAACTGCTCGTATCCTCATCACTCAAACTGGTGGGAGCTTTAGATGTGGCTGTCCTCACACCAGCAAGAGAGCTCCTTGGGGACAAACGCACTCGGGCAGTCTTTGTATCTGCTCTGTTATGGGCTTGTTGGTCCCAGTCAAGATCCAGCTGCTTGGACAGGCCAGGCCAGATCCTTAAATGATACAGAGGAGCTAATCCCCAGCTCGGTTTCTTTTCTTAGATTTCCCCATGTTTTTATTTGAATATAGTGTTCTTCTAAAGCATCTTGAACTTTTGGGTAGTGGATATTTCAACTGCCAAATAGATAACACATTTCAAAACGGAATGCTTGCCAGGTTAACATGTTTCTGGCAAGTTTTTTTAATGGTCTTGTTAGCTCTTGCTGATGAGTTGAATATAACATTGTGATTAACAGGAAAGGAACACCCAGGCTCAGTATGGATGGTGCCCTTGAGATGCTTGTTACCTTGTGTGAAATTGAACTCCTGAAACTTGCAGATATTCAGATGTGTTTGTTGTAACAATCTCTGAAGAACCTTCCTTCCTGGAGAACACAGCCAAACTTCTCAACATGGTTCCTTTGATTACTGCCTAAATCTATCTGTAAAAGCATGTATTGTTCTCAGCTACCTTTGCAGATGCGGAAACTCCTGAGAAGCAGTATGTTTGCTTATTACCTGTAAATACTCCATATTATGAGATTTGAGACACAAACAAACCAACCAAATTTATTTGGTACTCTGACCTGTGGGAGCTCTGAAAGAATAATTTCTGTCACTGTATTTTATTTTAATTTTATAATGAAAATGTGTTGCTGTTGCCCACATCTTTCCCATTTCTCTGCTACTTATTAGTCACATTGCAGAAGGCAGTAATATGTTATCAAAACAGATTCTAGTGTAATGACATTTTGTCCTTTATTAGCATAGCACAGAAGTTTGCAGGGGGTATTTAGGTAAGGTCCTGTCAAGCTGATCAAGTAGTATCTGTGTGTGAATATTCACAGATGTATGAACCTAATCTTTCAGTGAGATGGAGACATTTCTGACCTTTGTCATGCTGAAAGCCCGAGAGACAGGAGCTCCACCAAAATGAGAACAACAGTCTGGACCTTTGAACAAATGCTGAAGTTTGTCCCCCAATCTGCGACCTGTATCTGCTAGAAGAGTTGTTTGATCTGATCCGGTCACCAGGGAGCCACCCTGAATACTGTCGGCTGTTCTTTCACATTCTTGGTGATAACTTCTGGTACAACACGTCCCAAAATACTTTTCGTACTTTTGGAAGCTGTGCTTTTAGGGTCTGATCCAATACTCACTGAAGTCAATAAAAGTCTCCCCATTGATTTCAGTTGACTTTGGATTAGAGCTTTATTTAGGGGCTATAAATACATCACTGGAGGGGAAAATCCCATCCCAGACTTCTTGATAGATTTCCCCCCCCCCCAATTTTTATTCTCTTTCTCACTCTCTTGTGTCTTTGTCAAATGAAATTTGTCAAGCTCTTTTGCGTTTCCTAATCTTTGCTCTTCTGACAGACTGCAGGCCGGCAGAAAGACAACTTTAAAACCATGAAGACAAAGTGCATTTTTTTCATTATGCTGCCTAAGATGTTTTCAATAAAGCAGAGAGAGATATCACGTTGCCAAATTGGTGTCGTGACGTTCCAAAGGTTTTGGCTAGTTAGCAGACTTCCAGTAAAAATACACGTTGCTCTTCAGACCTCTTGTGGGTGATCCACACCTCTCTTGGAGCCTCCTCTTATTATCTTGTGGCTTCAAATGGAAGAAAGTCTGAATTATTTTGGACCTGTACTAACAGTTCTCGGTATTATTAATAGCACACCGAGTGAGCTTATAATGTAAAATACTTTGATTGCATCTTCTGCCTTCCATATACCAAGCACTTAACAAACAAACAAAAATATTGGAGAAAACATGACTTGGTTAACCAGCTTCACATGGAGCCAAAAAGTGAATATCTAAAAGAAGACGACATTTTTGTGAAGAATAAAGAGCACATTCCTGAACTGTGGCAGACAGACTGACACCCCTTCCGAATTAACATGCAGCACACCTTGGCATTGGATTAATACTACATAGCTCATTCCTTTTTTTTCAGAGAAAGTAACATTTCTGTGTTGTTTTGCCTTCTGCCTCCCTGAGATGAGGTTTTTCGGATTCTACCTGTTCCACTTTCATATTTTTATGATTTGGAAATCAGTCACTGGAAGCTTCGCAACCAGCAAATTCTCACTTTTTGGTGCTTTTTGTCAGAGACAGTGGTAATAGACCCAAATACCTGTCAGACAGGGTTTATTTGTAGCACTTATAACACACGTGCTGTTGTGTACGTATTTAGTTATTCTGGCAAACATTATTATCAGTGTGTATAAAACCTCTGGGTTTTTATGTGACTAATCATGTGACTTTCGATACATGGTTTAAAAAGGCAAAGGTAAGGCAAAGGAATGTAATCGTTGCATTAAATAACATCACAAAACAAAAACCCGGACATTCCTATGTCTAATTCTGTGTTGGATGGATTTAAAACAGAATTTTCCACCATTATCCAGGGAAAAGAATCTGAAATGTAATAATACTTCTGGCACTACCTTTCATAAATAAGGCAACTGCATTCGGTTAGTAGGCATTTAAAATTCTGCAATAGGATACTCGCAGCACACTTCAGAGACTGCAGCTGACTTCAGAGACATCCTCGCTGGAGCCTGGGAAGCCGCCAGCATCGCTGGAAAACATTCACAAAGAGAAGTAGTATTAGTAGGATGACTTGCTAAAAAAACTGAAACAGCCAAAACAAAATACCCAGCCCAGTGCCGCTTTCCCCATACGTACCCAGAGGTTCTGCCAGGTCCTCAGCGGCCTGGAGCCTTTTCAGTGTGGCCAACTGACATTGGAGTTGAGCAACCTGAGCAAAATCTCGGCTCCTTTGTGTTGAAGGCCAGTTCTGATTTGGAGCAGCACTCATCCTAAAGCATTTGTAGCTCTTTGGTATGAATGATCAACTACAAAGTTGATGCTGAATATTTTGAGGCATCCCTTGATTCCAGGAGGGGTCTCTGCACAGGTGTGGACCAGATCTAGAGCATCTGTTTAACCGGAAGGACCTGACAGCATTGAAACTTCAAGAACTGTCAAAAATCCCTTTCTGCACAATTTTCAAGCTGTGGATTTGCATAGACCGTCCAGGGAACAGTTTGGAAAACTAAAACACTGGAGTGAGTGGCAGTCTACCCGCTATCAGGGAAACAAAGGCAAACAACATAGATTATCATAGAAAATACTCGCCAATGATGAAGATCATTGCGTAAGCTGCCTACATGAATTCGCAGGGTTCCAGGGCTTGTACAGCCCTCAAATTTAGATTCCTGAAGCCAAGAAAAGTTTGAGAAAAACCAAACAAGCAGAGCTGAATCTTATCTAAGTTTTCGATTTTGAAACTGATGTTCAAGTGCTTGTTAAAAGCCTGAGTTTGGCTGCCTTAGTGTAGCTGTTTGATGAATAAACAGAGGACTTTGAGCCCTAAGGACAGGCAGCCGCAATCACTGCTGCGCTCAGGCTGCTCATAGGGAGCACAGGAGTTCCTGGGGTCAAGAGGGCTGGATGTGAAACTTTGCTTTGACTTCATCCTGATTTTAGTGGATTTACTGCAGTGCAATCACTCTACTTGAGTGCTGGCTGAATCAGAACAAGGCTTTTTAGAAAAAAAAAATGTTGAAAAGAAATATGGTTTTGACAACTGGATGAAAAATTAAAGTGAAAACTGCATCTTCCATTTATAAAAGACTTGATATTTTTTTTTTCTCCCCACCCCCTAGATTTTTTTCTTGCATGCAGAGGAGGTAGCGTGGTTGGGGTTTTTTTTTAATTTTTAATTTTCTAGATTTTTCTATTAGAAAATCAAGGAAACTTTCTCTTAAATCTCCTTTCCACAATAAGTTATTTTAAACCACATCTTAATGGGGAAAAAACTGAAATTTGAATACTACTTAATTTGGCTTGATATTCGTCTGTTGTTCTTGTAACTTTTCTTCATATTTCTTCAGTATATAAAAAGAGAAGGGACTTATTTTGCTAAATCAAGACCAAATAGTCTACTCGGTTTTCACCCGCGAAGTTGTCCTTAAATTCGGAGCTTTAGATGCTGAAATGAGCAGCAGGTTTTGTATGAAGAAGATATGATCTGTGAGAAAGGACTGTTTGAAGCAGCCCTTTGCTCTTGCAGACTTGGCCGCTTTCTTCCCTTCACCAGCTGTTGGCAGAACTGAGTTTTTTAGAAATAGTGCTGGTGTGTTGGATGACTATGTAGAGTGGAAAATCTTCCTTTTGAAACCTGATTTTCTCTTCTTATGTAAGACTAATGAAAGCTCATTCTGTTGTAGCTAAGGCCCATGACTTCCCATGGATTATTCTGTGGCAGTCAAAGATGGATATGCACAAAACCAAAGGAATGCTAGAGATTTTGTGCTATTTTATAGTCTCTGCATTTTTATTAATTACAATATTGGGAGCTCGGGTAGATGTGTTCAACCTCGTGTACGCTTCTGGATGTTTTCTGATAACTACAGTCGAGAAAAGGGTTAATTACAGCTTTAGAGAGATAGTTTATAGATTTGTTATAAGCTTGATAATAGGTAGAATACAAAGGCACATTCACCAAAAAAGGTCTCAGTGACATCATATGCACTTGTGACATCAGCAAATCTTTGAGAGTGAATTACCGGCTTTGTCTCCATTGAAGGAGCCGGCGTTGCTCTATATAGTGCTTTGTACGAGAGGATGGTTGGAGTGGAGAATGAGGATCTATTATAATTTGGGCTCCATGAATCATCACTTTGTTGTATTTATTTCTTTCACTAGGTCTGTGGAATAGAGCGAGTCCCAGGTATTATAGCGTTTTCTTCAAGTGTGATTTTGAGGGGTCTTTATGGGACCATATAGTAAAGTTCTGTGCCTCACGTATACTTCTCAGCAACACTGGAATTCATATACAGTGTCATATGGAAGAACTGAGTTATTTACTACCTCCTAATGGATATTGTTTATAAGTATGTACAATAGATGTTAAGACAATATGTTAATTGTTTGTCAGGGGAAAGAAAATAACCCTTTAAGATAGAGTGTTCCAAGAGAAGGAGAATAACTTATGTTCCTCATCAATCACCCTGTAAACTGCTCGGCATTCAGAGAACAGCAAGTGCTTAACAGAAGAGAAATATTTCAGCACTTGGGGAAATCTGGAATCTGTTTGAAACGTGGGGAAAATGATAGCAATGCAAAGAAAATAGTGAACAGTATGTTGAATAACTAACTGCTTGCTGCGTCTTTGTGGACACCCTGAAGGGTCTCCCGTTCATTAGAATTATTTTTTCCTATAATGCTCATGTTACATATTTTTCAGACAAATTCAATGTATTGTTTTTCTAGGAAATTCTGACTCATGAGTGTGCTCTCAAATATTCAGCCTCTTTAGACAGAAACTTTTAACCACTCTCTTAAAACAATTTATCATTAAGCAGGAACCAGTAGGAAAATGTGTAGTTAGCAGAGACAAACATCACACATTTAAAGATTAATCTCTTGATTTATTTACAGATTAATCACCAGCTCCATCAAAATAATGATGTTGTTATTACCACAACTGCTACTACTAATTGATTTATAGATCACCTTGCACATGTCTCAAGGTGCTTTAGAATGTAGCCGTAAAAATGACACAAAGCCACAAAGGCATAATAAAATATAATTAGAACAAATAATAAATCCAAAAGTTGCTCAAATAGTCACATAGGAAGTAGCTGTAGTTTTAGGAATTACCTTTGATTAGTCAAGGGGCAATAGGAGCTGAATTTGCTCTTTTTATGATTCCAAGATATCTTTTTCTAATACTGACTAAGCAATATTAGAATCTTTTGAGTCTTGCTGTCATGAAGTTGGATACTTTAAAAAGGACAAAGTATCAAACCATCTCCAATTCATGTCTGTTCATTGTGCCATTGTACAGTTGGAGGCTGTGGATTTCGATGCTACTTTCCCTTAAATTAGGTAACTCGTGTCCGTTGTTGAAGGTCGCAGACGGTCTATCTATTTGTTGGGATTAGTGCGCAACATCAGCTCTTTTTAGGTTTGAAACCTCATAGTAGTTAAGTAGGAATCTGTTTTCTAAGTACTGAATCTACCTCTCCTTTCCTTTCTTATGTTTATTTCCTGTCGTGACAGGGTTAATAAAGTACTAGCACTGGAATGTATTTTTTCTCTTAATTTTCTGTTAAAATGTTGATATTTTGTTGAGAAGAACTTTCATTTTTCTTGTTTCGTCAAAACTTTATTTTTGTTTAAAGGGGAAAAAAATCAAACCCCCATATTTTACTAGTCCCGGAAGGAAAAAAAAATGCAAAATTGTTTATTTTTTTATAAGGAAGAACAACACAAAAGGATGGCAAGGTTTGCAATCTGTGTTCTTAACTGACGGGATGACTAGCAAGAGAGATAGAAGGACGAGGCAGGATCCTCAGCTTTTAGCTGCATTTCTGGTTTTTACTTGTTTTCATATTTTGAACACCTTAAGTTTTATTCTGATCCCTCCGATAGTTCTAGTTTTGGCTGCCGAATCTGAATGTTTCCGACTGAACATGACAAGAATTTGGGTTTGGGTTCATCGGTGCTGTCACAGTAGTGAACAGACAAAGCCAAACCTTAAATACTGTGAAATCTTTACCATGAATTTTCCTGGACCTGGTTCCAAAGCTGGTATGTGTGCAGACGTTCAGAAATGGAACAATAATACATGCCAGTGGTCGAAATGGAGAAAATGCAACAAAGCAAAACCAATACCTATTCTGCAATAGTTCTTGCTTAATCTGGCTCTTTCTGAGTTAACATTATTTTTTAAATGGCAACATATGTGTAACTAGATACCTCCATAGGAGCATCATTAACTTGGAACTGGCAATACACCTCAGGAATGGAATGAAGCTCTCAAGTAACTAAAGACCATTGCAAATTTCTTCCTGGTACAAAAGCAAAGAGATATATATATAAAATGTTGTTTAAAATGGAATCAAATAGTGTATGCACTCAAAATTCAAATAAAACTGGGACAGAGAGTAGTGTGATGGAATAGTTCATCGGGCACACAATTGTCTTCATAAATAAAAAAATAAGAGAAGGACAAAAGATGGAATTTGAGATATGCTTGTCAGGCAGTGTCAAGTCATGTATTTTGGGAAGGGCCATAGCAACAGTAGTGTAGGAGCCCAAATAGACTGGAAGAGTCTTTCAAAAATGCTGATGCAGCAAACCGTTAACATCTTTAAAAAAAAAAAAGAAAAGAAAAAGCCAGAATCTTTAAAAAATTGCTTTATTTCAAAGTACTGTGTAAAGGCAAAAATGTCTCTTGGATTTGCTCTGTTGCTAATGACATGTGAATTTTTAACCGTGTTTGAGAAAATTGCAGACACTGCAAAATCCGGGGAAGGTTATTATCTCATGTGCTACACTCTTCCAATCTGGTGAAAAAAAAAATCTCTGGGTAATAAAGCTTTATGATTCAACTCGAAGACATGACAGCAAAAGTTGCAAAATGCACCGGCTCTTGTACTGTTTACATCCTACCCTTTGTGATTCTGTATAACCAGGCTCAGTATATCTGTCATAAGTATCTGCTGGGGCAACACTTCCCGGAGCAAATCTGAAGCGCTTTGAAATGTATGGAAATGTTCCCGGCTGCTGCCACGAGTCTGAGATGAAGCCTGAGCCTCTGGGCTCTTTTTTGGTACGTGCCCGATTTTGCTGCCCCTATCTAAGGGCTGTACCAGATGCTCAAATGCAGCAATCAAGTAATTGCCAAGAATATTGAGAAAATCCTTCTGTTGGGAGCATTGAGGTGGTCCCTGAGGTCCTGATGTGAGCTGGTGCTCTTTTCTTGGTAGCAGGTCGGTGCTTGAAATCAGGCAAGTGGAAGTGCTAACAAGCAAGCTTGATAGCATGTTTTGGATAGTATTAGAAACTGTCTTCTCATTCTGTGAGGAGAGCGCTTCATTTTATTCATTTATTTTTCTATAGACAGCAATAAGCTTTTGTAACGGTTGAAGAAAAAAAATCCCTCTGGTAAGACAAAATGGTGTTAAACAAACAAAAATAACCCCCCCCCAAACAATCAGAAACCACACCAAACAGAAATAAAATACTGTCCAGTGGGAGATCAGCTGCTGTGATGGAGCTGTGTCATCCAAAGGCTGGGGAAGAGAATCAGATTGAACTACCAAAAAGCCATAGCTGTGAGAATACACTGTTCCTCTATGGTAAAAAGATCTCTTGGGCTCAGGAAAGGAGATAAAAATAGCTCCACTTGCTTGTCTATTAATTGAAGTGTTGTGTTTTCCTGGGATATTGTGGGGGTCATCAAGCTGGGAGAGGATAGAGGGGCTGAACTGAGCTGTGGTAGAGTGTGTACGAGTTGGCTGTGGTCAGGCAAACATCCCTCTTCAATTTTGAACTCATATTTAGAAATCGGGAAAATCGAGAAATTGTGAACTTCTTGTGTTTTACTCTTTTTTAACCTGCGTGGTTAACCCTTGTTTTGACACCTTCTTAAACTCTGTCAGCTTGTAAAAAGTAGGTTTTGGTATTGCTTTACATTTTTATTTAATATTGCAGTTTTTCTGTAGCATTTTAGATCCTACAATAATGTAGCTGCTTTATCTTGTCATTTTCCTGGTTGGTTCTATGCCCGCGTTTCTCTGATTTAATAGATAAATGGATGTTAATTGAAATATTCTGGTGTTAAACAAGTAATAGAATAAGCTAAGATCATTGAGTCTAGGCTGGTAGTTTCTAGAACAAATGCAGAAGGATGTTTTTATCTTAGTATTTTTCTATAATTTGCTTTTTTTTTTTTCCCTACCCAAAGTCTTATATCCTCATCATGCTCAAATCACTGTATTTTCTATTAGCTGTAAAGAGAAAACGCGCCCAATTTTCTCTTTGTATAGCCGTGTGTGTTTAGAACTAGAATCAGATGTTATGCTTGTACATGGTACCCTTGCAACATAATACTGTGCCCCTTTTCTGTCAAGATGTCAAATCTCTCTCTATTTTTACTTTCACCTATATGAAAATGTCATCAGGGCTAAAACTGAGCTGTTTTTCACACCCTGTGCCCTATAAAACACAGAAACCCTACACTCATTAAATTTTATGAAAGGAATTCTTCTTTCTTAGTCCACCGCAAGTAACATTGTGTGGTGTGTGTTTTGTGGTTAAAAGGCAACAGCAATTTGAGGACTAACACCCCATTCTTGCCTTACTAAATCAGGGATATTCCACTTGTTTAAAATTACAACTTTATTTTACGCTCCAAGAGTGCCTTGGAGAATACTTGACTCGAGAAACATGGAGAACCTATCTACATGTACATATGCATTTAATGATAACTAGAGCGTAATGAAGCATATGGGACGTAATGAAATTAGAAGTATGGGACGTATAGTTCATTTTTACTACATAAATAGCATGGAGGAAACCGAACAAGTTTGGATAACCAGGATTTAAGCAACATGGAAAAAAAAGCCCGATTTACTTTGGGAAGAAAGCAAAAAAGGTATCATTGCAGTGCTACAAGGCTGTTTATTGGAATGCAGCTATTTCAGCATTTTGTGATGTGGAGTTGCAGGGAAGCTTGGACAGTTATGGCTTGCATATTTCAGAATAAGCTATTTTTATTATAATTTAAAAATGCCCAGTGATGTGAATATTATATCCATTTTAGGAGAAAACATAGAAAAAATAACCCTTATTATTAATATTTCACTTATTCTGCCGCTACGTTTGAAACAAAGCAAATACAACAGCTTAATCTGTGTAGGCGTTCTGGAATCGTGACAGAAGTAAGCTCGATCCAGTGGACTTTTTTCAATCACAGAAAAAGTGGTATTATCCTGGACCTCAAATTATATAGGATGTTACCTACAGCGTTTTCTCAAAGGAAGCAGCAGCTGTGTCAGTGTGACAGTCTGGACTCTGTGCTGTGACTCACGGAAAACGTCTCTAACTTTGCTATTACTGGTATTATCAAGTCTGGATTTACTTTAATCTTGAAATCCTGGAGTTTGGAGAATCTCAACTTGTAGTTCCAACTTAAAACAAAAATGCTGCTTTTCAGGGAAAATTGCAAGATACAATGTAGATGAATCTAAAAGATGCAGAACTTGAGAGGGGAAGAAGAATCCAGGGTACTTTTGTCCTACAATTCTATAATAGTAGGACTTGTGTAGTATCGATTCATGCTGTTCAAGTACTTAATTTCAACAATTCCAGTTAAACTCTGTCTTTTGTTAGAAAAATGTAAATGGCATCCTAGCATTAAAGACCTAGACCACCACTCTCTGAGGAGTTAATGCTCACTGAAGCGTAGGAATTTAAAAATTAGATATTAGTCTAAAGCAGTGAGAAGTGAGTGCGTTGCCTGTTGCATTTGGCTGCGAATCTGTTAATTTAAGAAAAATATTTCTAGGACTGAAAAATGTTACTATTAATACTAGATTCTTTAAAATTAACTCGGTGATGAGGGCATTTTTAAGAGCCATCAGAATTTATTGTATATAGAGCCTGTTTGTTATTTTGGAACACTTTAAATTGCATGTTACTGACCTGGGGGACTCTATTGGGCGCCACTGTAATGTTTTACGTTACCTCATCAAACTCTTTTTATATAGTTAAAACGTTATTTGCTCACAGCTAAATACCAGAAGCTTGCTGACCTGGCAACTGGAAAATATTACCTCTAACTAATATAACAGAAAGAAATCATTGGCTTCCCTGTGCATCACTGGTGAGAGCCTTAATGCTTAGGGTAGGACAAGGCCAAGGATCACTGAGATTTGTTTGGGCACATCCTCAGCGGCTGTATCTTGATGTTCTGTCTGCTAAAGGTCTGTCCCAAATATGTCATCCCCCTGCGGATACACAACCATCTGTGTGCATGGAATTGTGTGTGAAACCCATCAGCAGAGCATGGTTATTGCTGCCAGGCTGGACTGTGACACTTGGCTCTATGAAGATAAGAGGTAGATGACAGAAAAATATGCAGCGGTACATAATATCTGCTGTCCTCATGCATGGAGATGCATCATAAGACCAGGCTGCACATTTTGAATATACATGTACTACTTCGGAGAGCTTCTGAGCTTTGGTTTTTTTCACGGGTTGGAATGGATGTAGGAGGCTTTCCTTAAAAGCAAATATCTGTGTCTCAGTTTTTAAAAATCACTCTGTGTGAAAGCAGAAACATGAGCTGTTAACACAGAAAAATAAGGTGCCTACATTTTCACTTCTCTAGTGTGGATTTGGTTCTTTAGGCTGATAAAAATGCTGCAGTTAATGCAGAAGATGGAAGCCCCATCTCAATATAGGTGGGAGGAGGATTGGTGACAGGATACTATCGAATTAGAAATTAATTCCCTGCCGTGGTACAGCAGACAAAGCTTGTGTTACCTTTCATGGTTTTGTAGTCTATCAGAGCCTAACGAGAGATTAATTGGAAGTCCTTCCTACTGACTTCAGTGATCTTTGGATCACTGCAACTTTACATAATGCAAATTTATGCAGTGTGAGCAAGACTGATTTTAAAAACTCTGTTCCATTGTAATGTTTAGTCATTGGATTTTATGTCATTCGGTGAGTTATTTAGGCAAAATGCCCGACTATCTGATAACAGCTATTTCTGTAGACCTGGAACTCTGTGAATCAATGAGAATAAAAGAACAACAAGGTTTAGTTTCTTGCAGTAAAGTTAGTCTAAAGCAAATGAGGGCACTTGTGCTTTATAGCCGAGTGATTCTATCTTGAACTCAGCTTTCAGATATTTATTTTAAAAACTTCTGCTGCTTAAATGATTTTCAATCTGTGCTGGTGCATTGTTGCTTTATCTCCGTAGTTTATACAGCTGTCAGGTACCTGTGGAGGGTCCCTTATAAATCAATTCCCCAGTAGTAACGTGCGATTGGCCTGAAGGGAGGCTCAGGTCACTTAATCCGAGAGGTGCAAAGAGGCATCTTATACATTGTTTGGTTTTATTTATTTTTGTAGGACTTGAGGCTACTTGAAGCTTTTGTGAAGCAGAAAGGGAGTTTTAGCCTGAAGGAAATACCATGAACTATCGTTTAGCATTTTCTCAAAACATACCTTTCTTTATTTTGAAGTTCTCCCCTTTTCCTCTGGTCATGTGTCTCTGCCAACTGCTCTAGTCGGGCCTGGGAAAAGGATCTGAACGATGACTTGGTCCAGCTCAGTAAACCACTGTGTCTGAAGAAGCAGATGCAGAAAATACAGCAGGAATGTCACTTTCTAAATATCTGGGGAAAAGCAGATTTGAACTCTTTACTTTCTAAATCATTTATTTAGGGTGTGTGTATCTATATATGTACACACGCAGAAGTAAAAGGAATTGAAAGGAGAAGAGGCAGAAAGAATAACTTGAAAACTGAAGGCATTACTTCGTGGCATTTACTTTTCTTTTTATGATTTTTTTTTTTGTTTCCCCCCAGTATTTGTTTGAGACCTGTAGGTCAGATGCAGCATTTGGTTTTGTGGTGCTCTGTGTGTTACCGTTTTTCAGACAGACAAACAGAGGGGCAAGAAGATACAGACCTGTGAATTAGGGCCTGGTTTTCCTTCTGACTCTTAGTACTTCTTAGATGAACTTCATCCCATCCTTTCCAGCTCGCTCAGTCAGCGGGTTTTTAAAATGAAGAATGAAGGCACGGGTTTAAAGAATGCGACCAGACCTCTCTGTAATTTCTGGTTAGACTTGTCAAATGCGTTGTCATTCTGTACTTGAGCAAATGGTGTTTGTGTGTTGCAAACAATGTGGATGTACTTCAGAGCCTGATTCAAAGCTCAGTGAGGTAGTAGGAATCTTCCCATGGAGTTCTCTGGGATTTGGACCAGACCTCTGAGTCATATATAAAAATTATTTCAAAGGGAGAATGTATAATGTAAGCACAAATCATTTCACATTCATGTGTCACAAGAACCTTAATGTGCAGTGAGCTTGAATATCTATTGTTCAAACATCTCAATGTTTTCCTTTGTTTCTATGGGTGTTGTTTATGCTTTGGAGACCGTATGTGTGGATGAAGCATCATCAGCGAAATGCGTGCCTTTGAGGAACTGAATCCCATCAGAAGACCACAACTTGTGTTAATTTGGCTGCATAAATGTCTCCCTGATACATTAAAAAGGGTGTGAAAATACAAAACCGAATGTAATAAACACAGATGAACATAACTTGACATACAAATACTAGAATCCATTCCCACACTTTGTTTAGAGGATTTTATTGTCATTGCAGATTTCTTTTAGGAATATGATGAATATAGGTTCCAAATTCCACGTTATAAATCAATTCACATCCACCGGCAGAGGAATTCTCTGCTTTGTGACAGGAGGGAGTTTAGCCTGTGATGTTAAAGTGCAGTTGCCCTTTTACCATAATCTGTCAAATCGGGCCAGTTCTTATTTGTGATGTTAATACCTGAGAAAACTAGGCCGGCCAATGCTAGGTAATAGTAAGAAGATAAATCAATGAGGTTTTCCATCTTTATGCATATTGCAAGCACACACTACTCACTGTCCACCTTAGTGACCTTTGTTCTTTGAGTAATGCTATAGATGGAGGTTATGACATACATTTAAATACACAGCCAGATTTTAATAGGCATTAAATAACATGTGGTATTAGTTCTGTAATTTTTATGGTATGAATTGATCTAGCAAAATATCGGAACTGGGCTTTGAGTATGCGAAGTCAATGAAGCTGCACACATCCTTGTATTTGAGGGCACATGTGTTTTGGTAAATTAGAAACATAATTGGAGACAAGTAGGCAGATCTTGAGTATGAAGGAACTTTTCTCTGACTAGTGTTGCAGAACTTCCAGTATGTTTTTCCCTTTTTTTTCTTGAGATGCTCCTGTACTTACTGTGCTATTGGAATAGGGTTTGGGTTTAGCAAGCTCTCGGGCAAAAAGGAGAGTGAGCACAGGAGGAGATCTGCCTCTCCTCCCCATGGATACAGAATGACGATATTTTCAAATAACAGCTGCCTTATAGAGGAAAAAAAATAATAAACCAACAAGAACATTCAGAGCTGTTTATAAAAACCTATTTTGATCCTTGGTAGAAATCATTTTCAAACTTTCCCAGTCAAGGTCTGTGTTTTTCAGCTGATTTATTTTCTAGGTTTTTCAAATACTCCAAAAATATTAAAGCAAACGAATTCTCTCTGACCTCTGGGGAAGGAGCAGGGATGATTAATTCCACAATGGCCTTTGGTAGTGAGTCAGCAAGTTTCTTACTCATTTAGTTTTCATATGTGCTTTTTATTTTTTTAAACCACTGGGAATTTGCTCTTTTTTCCCTTCTCACACCTCATGCAAAACCCCACTGTTGGGCAGCATTCTGTCAATTGCTTGACCAGTCCTAGGAAAACCCATTGTAAGTCAGCTTTTTCTAGCTCAGTTCCCTAATCTTATGGAATGTCAAAACATGTACAAAATCCGAGAAGCTGCTCAGGTGTTAAGACTCTCTAATAATTTTTAGTTTATTATCACTTGAAGTGGAATGCGAACTGTTTTGCTGGATCCAAGGCAAATGATCAATCCTGGTTTGCTGATAGACTTGCATGTGTTTAGTTACTTCCTAAAATAATAATTTTGCTATGGATAAATAAGTCCATACTAATTTTCTAGGCTTCAGTTCTCAATACCTCCCTTTGTATTGTTTTCTTGAAGGTAATAGGTAGTATTTCTCAATTCTCCTTACTAAAGTTGCTGCTTTGAAACAATTTGTGAGGCGGAGAGTACATTTATTGTGTTTTCACAAGAAGTGTGCGAAGAAATGTGAGTCCTGGATATGGTCTAGGATGTGGTCCAGGATATGGATTTGGTCCGGGTCTATGGATCTAGAATTCCTTTGCAAACACAGGTTGGTGCTCTTCATTTCCCAGTGAGCGCACTGGCCGTAAACCAAAATGGCAAATGAGGCTGTAAGTTGGGATACAGATTTGCTCTGTTTTATATTTCCAATGTGGTAATGTAAATTCTTTTTTTACTCCAGCAGATGTTTGAATAGGCATTTGATAGGAAAGGTTATTTATGTGACTGACAGCTTCATTAAGCCATGCAGCAGCTTTGAGTGAACTGTTATTTGCACCTTTATGTACCTATTTTAACAAAGGGTAGTCATAATTATTATTATTATATTTACCCAATGTCTTTTTTCCCTGCTCACTTGGACCTATCCAAAGTGCAGATTATTATTATTATGACAACAAGCTACACAAAGCTTAATTCTGGGAGAAATTAGGTTCCATTTGAAACCACTGCAGGCTGAGTCCTTGCCATTGACCAAGGTTTGTCTATATCTCCTAATTTATCTATAGATTTATGTTTGTGGCTTGAACTTTTCATCCGAATTTGGGATGCATTCTGGCTTCACTGTGAAAGGTTTCTCTGTATGCTGTTGAGGTGAGGAAATGAAAAGTCACCTCTGTTTTTAGCTTTGTTGTTTCGTTCTAGATAAAGTATTAGTATTGTGATTATTAATGACTTGCTTCTATGCCCATCATACCAGTGGATTCCTGTTTGAAAAGTGAAACATCTACTAGTTGTTCCGTTACAGTCGCATCCAGAAGTGGGAGAAGGATTTCTACAAGGATACAGAAGTGGTAGAGTTCGTTAACACCTTTTTTATATAGAAAGAGGAAAGGGACAAAGGGATAAATGTTAAAACATTGCAGTTTCAGAGGAGATTTCCCTAGTGGTAGTCACAATTATTATTATTATTTTTACCCAATGTCTTTTTTTCCCTGCTCACTTGGGCCTATCCAAAGTGCATATTATTATTATTATTATTATTATTATGACAACAAACTACACAAAGCTTAATTCTGGGAGAAATCAGGTTCCATTTGAAACCACTTCAGACTTAGTCCTTGCCATTGACCAAGGTTTGTCTGTATCTCCTAGATTATCTATAGATTTATGTTTGTGGCTTGAACTTTTCATCTGAATTTGGGATGCATTCTGGCTTCACTGTGAAAGGTTTCTCTGTATGCTGTTGAGGTAAGGAAATGACAAGTCCCCTCTGTTTTTAGCTTTGTTGTTTCATTCTAGATAAAGTATTAATATTGTNAAAAAAAAAAAAAAGCCAAGAGGATCCGCATGCCTGATGCCAAAGAGCAGCCAGTGTGCCTAACACACTGGAGAAATTGTTTCTGAACAATTCATCCATGGGAAAATATGACCCTTATAATATTACCAAGGTCAGTGAAACCTACGGTGATGTGCTGAGAAGGGGGTTCACTGGGCAAATGAAAGATGCCTGTGGTGGAATACTTTCCTGGGACCCCCTTTATTTAGTACTTCAGAATTAAAAAATTAAAATTAAAAAATATATACAATTGGTAACTTTTTTCTTTGCCATCTATTGCAAAATCCTGCTGACTATCTATAGACAAAAAAAAAAAACCCAGAGAGAAGTAGGAATTCTTGTTATATATGTTCTATATAAAAGCAACATTAAGGGGAAATACCTCCTCAGTCATTTTTAAGTTAATCTCATGATAATTAAAACTGCTGTAAATTTGCCTCGAAGAAATTTGGCCGAAGCAAAACCTAGAATTAGGACATAAGTCATGGAATTTTTGCAGGCAAGAAAAATATTCATTTTGTAAAAGAATAAAGACCTTTTCATGGAAAAACTCATGATGTGAAGCTGGTTGGCTGTTTAGACAAGTTACATAAATGGCATTTTGCATGTGATATAGAGGATGTAACTGAACAGGAAAACTAGTGAAGCTTGCACAATCTGCTGTAGTGTAGTGGAGGGTGGTCTATAAGGATTTTTGGCCTCCAGTTTTTGCAGAATTGATGCAAATGTGCTTTGTGGCTCATTGTCATGACCTGCAGCTGGTTCAGATCTACCAGAACATTAGAGGAGGAAACAGGACATCTTGTCAGCTTCTAGCTTCATCTCTCACTTAAAAGAAATTCTAATTATGTGTAATTCAGGTTCATGTGATGAGCCTCCCACCTTGCTCCTTAGAGATAATGGCCAAGATACCTTCATTTAAATGAGCATAGGGACTTGTTCTGAGTTGGTATGAGCGTGGCAGAGCCTGGCCCAGCACGCACGGGATGGGAATTCAGGAGCTTCTTACCTTTCCAAGTGAACCGTGGCCGTGGCAGGTCTGTGTAGCTTAAGTAGCACCAGACTCTCCAAGGATTTCTGGTTAAATCAACAGATTACCCATGTGTGAGCGTGATCGGTGTGGGAAAGAGGGCTGGAATCCGGCTTGTAATAACTACTGCTACAGTGAATGATATCCGCACAGTCAGAGTTCATGTGGGGAAGTAAAGCTTTTTCTAGGATTTGGCCCATAATTACATTAATGCACAATTTAGATCTCGTTTGCAGCAGAGTATTAAGTACATTTCTTTATATTCAGATCCCAAGGATACTTAGATAGTTGCTTCTCTTCTGAATAGCACTGGCGTAAATATAGAACGTCTGTTCATTTCAACAGAGAGGATGTTTTTACTTTATTTGAATTAAAACCAAACAAAAAAATCTGACCTATACCCTTTTATTTTGTTGGTATAAGAAAACTCCAAGAAAAAAAAATTGCAGCAATGTAAATGCAAGCTGGAAGTATTTTTCTTTAGGAGGCTGGTTCAGTTACTGCCCATCAGGCCTCTGTTATCACCAAGGTCCGCTGCTAAATTCTTTTCAGACACTTCCACTTTTACAGAAGTTTCCCTGTGCTGCTTTATCAGGAAAAGGTCTTGGCTTGAGACCAAGAGGACCATTTGGATTTAAAATTTGACAGGCTTCAAAATCTCAGTTCGAAATACATAAACCCATAAATAAAAGATTACATTGTGCTTTGAATAATGATTTTCCCCTGGCTGAGGTAAGGAAGCAGGAGCAGTGCACTGTGCTGTGGAGATTATGCAGCTTTAGGGATGGAAATCATAAAACTTTCTGTAGGAACTATGGCATGGCATTAAAATTAAAAGGATTGGGAAGGTATTTGTGCCACGCTAGACTAAGAAATGTGAAACGCTGGTGCCATGAGAAAGTTGCAAAGTTCCCTTGCCATTAAGAAGCTTCTTTTTTTTGAGACATGGGTATCAGCCCACTGATAAGGTATCACAAGATAAATTCTATCTCCACCCTTTACAGCAGCAGCTCTGGCTTAGTCAGGCAAGTGGAGGTTCATCAAATGATCTCAAAGGGAAAGGTGAGTTACAGGCAGCTGTGATATTTGATAACAGGTGAGAAAGAAAATCATGTGAAGATGTTGTTCTGGCCTTTGGGTGCCAGGGTTCCCAGACCCATAAAGGCTGACACTAGGAAATGAGTGTTTACACCTCTCTAGGGTTAGAAATCGGGACGGATAAGAAGGCTTCCTTTTGACGTGAAAAAGACTGAAAAAGGAGTTGCTATTTTAGACAATGAACAGCTGTTCATTGCAGACCAAAAAAGGTGGGGAAGAAAACATAAAGTCATAGGATATGTTGTAGTTTCCCTCCAGGTTTTCTTCATGAATCATTTAAAACTTGCTTCTAATTCTTTAAGCACACAAGGAGGATGAAGGAATCTCACATCAGCCCAAACAGCTTAACCAACACATTCATTTGGAGAGTTTCTTTTTCATCATTCTGTATGTGAATAGATTGACGTTGTTTTAATGCTAAGTGTTTTCTTTGCTAATCCAGATGAGATTGGTGCATGAAATGCAGAGCTTTCCAGCCAAGTACTCTTAAGGGAAAGAACCATGGTCCATGAATAATAAATTTTAGGCAAGACTGAAGAAATTAGATGCTGTTGTATCACGGGCCGAAATCTTTCTCCACTCTGAACAACAGCTGTAAACATAAAGTGTGGCTTTGCTCACAGATTGAGGAGATTTAAATTACACGATTTATGCCTGAGAATTTAGGAGCCACGGTATTTGTATCCACCTTCCCCCTCCCCCTCAGCAAAATCCTGCCTTTTATCTTTGGAATTTTAAAATTATGACTTCCTAAATAATGCATAGGATTCAAATAACAAAATCTTGACCTTGCAGAGCAGTTGTCTGGAAAATGAAGACTATTTTAACTAATTAGTCTGTGAGTGCCTGGCCTTATGTCCATTGTCTTAGTGCCTGGCATGGTACATTGTTGAAAGTCTTCTCTTTTAGCTCCTACCTGGGATAACCAGCCTTCTGCATCTCTGTCTGCTACACGCTCCATGTCCAAGACACTAGTAGTAGCAATAACTGGTCAGGCCTCTCTATAAAGAAGATATTAAATATTTTGCTAGTGTTTCCGATAAGGTTCCCGTGGGTGCTGCTGGGTGCTGCGTTCTTAGTTTGGTCGGTGGTTTGGATCTTGAGACACAGCTGAGCTCTTCTGATCGTCTCAACCTGGCTACAAGGCCTGGCCATATGGACATCTTCATGTCTTGTTGGGCTGAGCTCTGGAAGATGGTCCTGGGGGGCCAGGGGACAACCAGTACTGCAGTGCCAAGTGGAGGGGCCAGATGGCTTGAACAACGAGCAGGGACATCTTCACCAGCTCAGGTTGCTCAGAGCCCCGTCCAGCCTGGCCTGGGATGTCTCCAGGGATGGGGCATCCACCACCACTCTGGCCAACCTGGGACAGTGTTTTACCACCCTCACTGTAAAAAATTTCTTCCTTATGTCTAGCCTGAATCTGCCCTCCTTTAGTTTAAAACCGTCACCCCTTGTCCTGTTGCAACAGTTCCTGCTAAAAGGTCTGTCCCCATCTTTCTCACAGGCCCCTTTTAAGCACTGAAAGGCTACAGTAAGGTCTCCCCGGAGCTTCTCTTCTCCAGGCTGAACACCCCAACTCTCTCAGCCTCTCCCAGCAGAGCTGTTCCAGCCTCAGATCATTTCTGTGGCTCCTCTGGCCCCTCTCCAGCAGGTCCACGTCTGTCCTGTGCTGGGGACCCAGAGCTGGACATAGGGCCCCAGGTGGGTCTGACCAGAGGGGCAGAATCATCTTCCTGACCTGCTGGCCGTGCTGCTTTTGATGCAGCCCAAGAGATGACTGACCTTCTGGGCTGCAAGAGGACATCACAAAAACCATTTGGGAACTTTTTTTAATATATACCTAGGGCCTCATTCTGCTTTTCCCACCTCACTGTACGTTGGTACTAACTCCGTTCAAGTCTGAATTGATCCAGACTGAGAAATTCCATTGTATTGGCATTTCCTTATCTGCAGAGGTTTATGTGCATATTCTATGTTCCTTTCCTTTTTCTTTTCATGTTGGGGATTTTTGAATAATCGAATTTTATATCTCATTAAATTGCATTTTGTGGCCCTTTTAAAGTTTCTCTTAGGGTGCCCACTAGAAAAGGTATCGTTACCTCTTCTAAGTCATTGAAATAAGAAATTCTAAATCCTTTCTGTAATGGTTTATTAGGGTCTCTGTGGCTTTGGTTAATTGTCAGAGTCTCATTTACCTTAGGCGGAGGAATTTTAATGTATAGAGCAGGATGGTTTATTCATTCAAAAATATTTTATGGGAAGTTGCTCTGAGCTGAAGGAAGTCATGTAAAATGCACTCCTGGGGGTCCAGCTTTCTTACAGTCTCATGTCAGAAACAAAGGAAGAACATCTATAACCTAAGAGCAGAAAACTGGGTCACAAACCAGGGTTTTTCTTTATCTTTAGAGTTGCTTGTGTGCCAAATTACTAATTTTTCAGCATTGCCTTCAAGAGCAGTTCTGAGCTGTACCAGATCATCCCAATGTTGATGCGCAGCACGTTAATGAATTGCCCCGTCAAATTCCAAGGCAGGATTCAACCCTAGTCAGCCAGAGGGCAACAAAAATTTCCTTGAAATCGCAGAATTATGGATTTGGTGGTGATGAATTTACAGTGCACACGGAGGGGGGTCTGGGAGGGCTCCAGTGTGTGACCATGTCCCACTGGTAGGCCTGGGCGGTTGGAACACCTTGGCTGCAGTCTGCCCTGTCAGGCTTTCCATCAAGCTGCTCGTGATGGGAAGTGCTTTGTTTTATCTGGCTTTTGCAGGGGGAGGAGGGAGGAAGGAAGAAAGTAATTTACTTTTTGGTTTTCTGCTTAAATTAAAGGCGTCAGGTGGCTTAAACTGAGAGTGGGGAAATCCCTGCTCTAGGTGCATGTGATCCCACTTGACCCATTTTTCCTAATGCACTTAAAATGAGGTTGCGTTTGTTTTTAATGCATCCCATCAGAATAGAGCAAAACTGAGTTTTCTTGTGACGGCTCAATAACTTAAGTGCAGTCTCCTACAGCAACGGCTTTTCAAGTAGAGCGCAGGTGAGCCTCACATCTCCACCGGAGCAGCCTGCACTTTCTTTTGTCTAGAAAGGAGTAATTATTTCTGACTACTCATTTGTCCATACGCATCTTTTTCTCACGTTATTTTTGCTTTGTAACTATCTAGACATTTATGCATTGCTGTCTTCGGTGAACACCTCTGAGCCAGCATTCACTTTTATCCCAGAGAAGTACTATGAAGTAGCGAAAAGTTACAGGGGAGATATGGTTTGTTTAAGGCCATGTGGGAAATCTGTGTCCAACCTTGGAAGCGAGCGCTGTTCTCTGATCCCAGCGCAGTGCCTGATGCAATGAAGTATTTTTCTGTTCCACAGCATGTGTCATTTCTTCTTGATATTTTCCGTCTTGGTAGCTGATGTAATACGCTTTTTTTCCCCTTCAATTATGCTTTTAGCATAGAAAATAATTGCAGAAGCAAGAGAAAAAAGGCTTCTGAGAATTCCCATGGATTCTCTTCTACTTGAGGCAAGTAAAGATCCCTCTGGCATTATTGGAATTTTCTTGCCTGCTGCTATTGAGAAGTCCTGAGGATTGCGTACAAAGAAATAGAAAGGCGGCATTTTAGTAATGGGAATTTTAACAGCACAGTCTGACTCGAGTCAGAGACACTATCTCATTTGGGGCCTGATCCTGCTGTCCTTACAATTCAGAGGAATAAGATCAAGCCTATAGCTGGTGAGTCAGTGACAACAGCCCTTACAGAGAACCTTTGAAGGGACTCTTTGTGTCCAACAGGGCCTGGCAAATGAGTCCCAACTCTAAGTACAGATGGAAGAATTGTTAAAGTTGCCAGGGCCTATAATAAACCGAAGGAGAGAACATAGCAACCTGCAAGAAAACTTATGATACACAGTAAAAAGAAAATAAAAAAGTGTTGACGATAATGTTTTAGTTATGAATCGTGTCCCTGACAAGGCAACTTGACGGCCTGATTTTAATGGCTCCGTTGATCTGAATCCTTTGCTGGCACGTGTGATCTGCCCACAGGGGCACTCGAGACAGCATTTTCACTTTCCTATAGGTAGAAATGCTACTGTATGGTAAACATCATCACAGAGCTTTCTGGAAGGCTGAACTGATAAGGGGAAACAGAACAAAAGTGAGGCAAGTGATTTGCCATACTCAGGTTTGAAGCTCAAATCCGTCACTGCCTTCACTTCGAGGTGAAAAATAAAGGCTGTGGCTTTTTCCTTTCTTTTCTTTGATTTGTATAATATATAGATGGCTTTAAACGTCTCTACCCTATAATGTAAATCAGGGCTTCAGGCTGTGCTAATCAAAACACTGAAACCCTTCCATACACCTTGCAACAAAGGATGTTTTATTTACAAATTGGCTGGTTTGTGTTAGAAAGCCAGATAGGAAATATGAAACCCCCGGTGTTTACTGTTGTCTTGTTTTTATATTTTGCTTCCCTATCCTCTTGAAAACATTATTGATAAATTTCTATAGCAAGTATAGGAAACATACCTACGAAAAATACATAAAACAAGCACACACAACATTGAGGCAATTAAAAAGATGCAAATGGATCTGTGTAATTACGTTGTCTGCAGACGGTTAGAATTTAGTATTAATGTCCATTACATCAGTTTGGGAATTTTGTCCCAGTATCATATACAGACACATCCGAGCGAGGACTTTCTCTGCATCGGTGGTGCTGCAGACCCACAGCAGGCGGGACTCCGTCCTCCTCTGGAAACCGGGATCTTATATGCTAAGTTTTTATGTAAATTTTGCTTGAATTGTTAATCAAATAAGATACTCACCAGCTGCTGCTCTTCATGGTATAATCAGCAGCTTCTAAAAGGAATTCCATAAAAGAGAAAGGCCAAAACTGTAATTATCTCATAGAAGCAGAAATTTTTCTCTCATGAGAACAGATTTTTTTTTTTTCATTGAACGTGAATACATTTGCAAACATAATGATTATAATTCACATGAAGTAATGACTTTATAGTTACGTACTCAGCTGTACCTGTCACAGCTCTTTTATTCTGTTTCCAGGTCTCTAATGAGACTGGAGATACATTTTATGTGAAAAAAGTTTCTCAGCGTAAATGAAAAATTGTAAATTAGCTGCCAGAGCTGGTCATCAAACATCTAGTTAAAGTTCCACTGGACTTCCCTCTGGTTCTCTTAGAAATAAACAATTTACAATTGTAATTGAAAATCTTAGGTAAAATTAAAAAGCAGAGGAGTGGCAGGGATTTTTGCAGCAAGTTTTTTTCTCTGGTATTTTGAGCTGTGTAATTGTATATTTACAAGTGTATATTTATTTGTATACATAATACTCTGTCTGCGTGTGAGAACCATGTTGGCCGTATGATTCACACCGTGGATGTTAGTTTAACACTTCTGATTTCATCATGTGTAGAGGGATGGTTTGAAGCTGAGAACCCAGATCAAGCTGAATTTTGCAAACGCTTCCTTCTGTAACACCAGAGGAAGGATAAAATTCATATGTTGTTGCACAGCTGAGGTTTTTATGCAACTGGTGTTTAAAGCATAAATCAGAGGAGAGAGTGAAGAAAAAACCAGCTCAGGTTGTGTCTTGGCTGCAGAGGTTTTTTTCTAGCTCAGTCTCACTATACAAGATCTTAGGCTCAGCAATACTTTTCAAATCATTCTATGGATTAGTTTAACTCGTGTTATTATGACAAGTGCTGTTTGCTTCAGTTCGCTTCTGTGCTTAAGTTACTCTCATGCTGTAACACTGTTTATCTGTTAGTCTGGGGAAAAAACGTAGACATTTGCAACTTGTTCCATTTTCAAGTTCCCTCACTGTGTGTTGGGGGTTTTTTGGGGGTCTTAAGCTCTGTTCTGGCAGCTCTTTGTACCATCTGGCCCCAGTGCCATTCCCAGGTACAAAGCTTTCCCCATTTTTATGCTGGTGGAATCCTCATCTGCACCATTTTTGCTCCTTCTCTATTTTATTTTTTGTATTCATATAAAGGGCAGACCGTAACTGGGGGGTGATGAATTTTCAGCTTCTTAAAAAGACGCATGAATAAGTTCATGTGTTTTTACAGCCTTATATTTAATGATTGAAATTAATTAATTTTCATATAAGATAATCAGACATGAGCAATGGTATCTTGATCCATAGTTAAGCCTCTTTCATGTTCTGATGAGTATGATTTCTTTTTGCTTCCTGAAAATGAATTTTCTGCTTTTGAAAAAACTAAAAATCTGAAAAAAGAAATGAACCAAAACTCAAACCTCAAAAACTCTATATGGTGTTTTTTATGGGTTTTTTTGGACTGTTTCCATTGCAAATTTGCTTTCAAAACTTTTTCACAACGTTCTTTTTCACACAGGCTAAGAAATAAAACCAGAAATATTTTTAGTTTAGGCTACTTAAAAACATTCCATTCTTTATAATTTCTTGGGTTTAATGAGATGGAAAGCAGTATTTGTTTGTTAACATTTTGAAAAGTTGATTTTTAAAAGGGAAATATTTATCTGCAGTTGTCAATAGGGTTTGCTGGAACACAGGCATATTTTGATGTAGTGTGTGATGGATGTAAAGTACCATAGATAATTGAGTGTGCTATATATTTTGTGGAAGGAAATAAAAAACTATCTAGTATCTAGCAATACAGCAATAATGATAGATTAATAAAAGCATCTTGAGGGAAAACAAGTTGCGTGTACCATACAATTATTTTTTGAAGGAAAATATCCCTTATTTTATAAATTGTGTGAAGTTTTTTTGTAGTTGTTGGCACAGTCTATGAGACACTTGATTTCTTGCCTTTGCCCTATGAGGTTTCCACCATGGAGAGTCAGCTTCTCAGTTGTTGGGTTTTTTTTAAATAGTGGAAGAGATGTTATCAGAGTATGATAGAAAATATATTTTGTTACTAAAAGCATATAGTTTATGTTGTGAATGTATGACCGTGACAAATATGATACGGAACTTGCAGGCAAAGAGTGTTTCCAGGCAGTTTTTTCAACATTATTTTGCTGAAAAGTTAATCTTAAAATTGTTTGCAGTAGTGATAGTTTAATCCAATTTTCCTTGGAGTTCTCTTGATACACGCTTCTTTGAACTAGTCCTATCAATAATAATTTCCTATTAAATTGCTGAAGGAATGTTTTTTAAGAATGGTAAGCGCTATTAAAGCATGAGGAATTTTTCTCTTCATTCTTGGAAACCCTTATTGGTAACGTCAAAGAAGTTTATTTTTCCCGAATCTAATGATTAACAGTAAACCTCTAAAAACAGCGAGACCTACCTAAGGGGTTGACAATTAGTGAACTACACATAGGTTTAGACAGATGGAAGCAGTTACAGCTGAACCGTGGGGTGAGAGAAACCAAACTCAATGACTACGCTTCCAAGAAGACTGCTAGATATAAAATGCTCCACCTATAAAATACGTAATAAAATATTTACAGAATTCCACAAGATCATTCAAAATTTAATATATATTTTTTTAAATAGGAGGGGGGTGTGAGGGAGGAATCTAACCTGCCTCTCGGCAAACTTACTGTTGATACCAAGGAAGGGAACACAGTTTTCCTTTCCATTTTCCATTCTGTACTATAATGGTGAAGAAACGTTCATGCGTTAACTTGCTATCAAAAAAAAAAAAATGTGAAGTCTGAAAAAAGAATGTCTTAAAGTCTGTGGAAATGTAACCAGTGAGCTAACACTGAATAATCCTTCTGCCTGTGCCAAACTAACCATTTCTATCTGATAGCATTTATCTTTTAGAATTTAATCTAAATGCTAATATTTAAGTGTGGTGGCCTAAAAATATCAGGTGCTGATTTGAACCGGACCCCCACCAGTTATTTGTTCTTACCTTCAAAGGGGTGTTTTTCAAAGGCAAGTGTTCTAGGTATGCTATTCCCTTGGCTTACAATGAAATCCATATTCTTAAGTTAGTTAGGCTCCCTCTTGCACCTGTGCACGCTGCTGTTTAATTCTAGTTGTAAGATATGTAGCACACGCTGTGCAGGTCTTTGCTGAAGGGATATGTTGGAGTGTAGCATCTATGGACCATATTTTGCTGTGAGCTGGGGTGTTCAGCTGGAAAACCACGCGTGGTCAGGATAGCGAGCGAAAAACAGCTCTTCTGGCAATCTTGTAATCTTCTGAGGAGTGCGGCATCACCCAGTCAAGGAGATTAAGGAGAGTAAGAAAGGTGAGCGTGACAGGGATGGCAACAGGAATGTGCTCCCTTGGAGGCTATAGCATAATCCTATGTACTTTTGATTCTCTCCACATCAGTGTTTTCAAAGTGTGACAAACTGTAGGGTGGAGATGGCTGGTATATGACTCCAGGGCAATGGTCATGTTGTTGGTTTATGTGTTTTGTGTGTGTTTGATTATTTTTGTTGTTGTTGTTTTGCTTTTGTTCTCCTAAGTGTCTTGATGACATATAAACTAAGTTCCCTTAAATTTAAAATGGAGTCTTAACGGCAAAGTGAAATCATAAGCAGCACTATCTCCTTAAATGTGGGAGTTTGTCTTCAGTTTTGAAATGTTCAAGGGCCTAAAAATACAAGATGCTGAAAGCCAGACCCACAGGGTATTTGGGTACCTCCTCCTACCTCAGATTAACAAGTGAACTTAATAATTCTGAGAGTATTGTGTCAAGAGAAGCATTGAAAAGCTACTGGTTACATTCAACTCAGTAACGCCTTTTCTATCAAAAGAAGCACCAGGAAGGAACAATAATAATAAGAAAAAACTAATTCTGTGCGATTCTACCACGACTCTTTCTGTTTCTAAGGTGTTATTTTGTACATGCTGTGCTCAAAAAATGCTTGCTGTCTCTCTAGGCAGGTGAATCATGGTGCCAGCCAAATAAAATGGTCCTGTTTTCAGCTTCTGCTCAACACCCCGTGCACCCAAGGACCGACTGCACCGCGCTGAGCGGCGCGGTGGTGCCGACCGTCACGGCCAAGGCCCAATCCCCCGCTCAATGGGAGTGTTGTCTGTTTAAGAGCGGCAGGATCTGGCCTGTCTCCAAGTTTTTACAGGTCAAATAACATAAGGGAATATTTTAGTCTGAACCACTTCCTGAATTCCCAATGAAGAATGTAGAGTCCAAATATAATGAATGGTGACTGCATTCTACTCTAAACAATAGCTGCTATTTACCAAACAGTGTGTAGTGTGTAAATTAAATGTGAGATTTCCCCCTGGTCTTTTGACTTCTTAGAAACTTTTCCTTCTTAAATGCCTGGAATTTGGACTGACTACAGAATTTCCTAGAAATGTGTATAGATACAGTGCTGAAGGATTTTAGAGATGTCAAACTTCTTTGCAAACCTTTTTTTCTTGGTATAATTTGGATACCACATATACAGAGCATATGCTGACATTAACCATTCACTTTTGCTCAAAATTAGTCTTTTTAGCTTAAAACAAACAGTCCATCAGAGTTTGCTGTTGATTTTTTGTTAACATACTCACCATCTTTACTTCGCTAGTGGCTTTTTTCCTCACGGAAAAACATATGGTGTGACGACAGCTCTTTCAGTTACGTGGACCAGTCCATTATATCTACACAGCATCACACTCACGTTTACCAGCTTTGGTTTCAACACCGTAAAACATGTTACTTTTTAATTGATTTAATGGAAGTAATGAGGCAGTGCCTGAAGAACCTTAGAGAAGGATTTGCATGACCTTCTTCACTTCATACTGGCTTCATCAAGATAGTATCAAGATTGAAGTAATTCTGATTAGTTAGAAAATGGCTCAATAGTGTTGACTGGAAATATTCTCCAAGAACTGACCAGTAAGATACTGTGACTGCTGTCACATACATAGTCCTTCCTCACCTCTTGGATGAGGTGACAGATGAAACCTCTTTAAGCTTTTGTATCTGCTCTGCATCACAACTGGAGATGCTGTAGTGGCCGGGATCTACCCTCAACCATGCCCGATTTGTCTGCAGGAATGTTTAATTGTCACTCTTGCAGGTTTTATGTACCATGGCAAATAGTATGCATGTAGATCTAACGCAGTCGTGTGTATCACTACATGCTGGTATAAATTTAAGAATTAGTGGAAATGGCGCTATAAGCCTTTTACAGGCAGAGCTTCAGGCCAGCTTTGCACAAATAATGAAAAACGGCTAATTAAGTACTTACTGAATGTGTGTTTTTGAGGATGGGTAAAATGTTACACAAAAGCATGAAAGTCTTGGGTTAGCAGTTGTTTAATTTCAAGCAATGGAAAACTATTTTGCTAGTGAGGTATTCATGCATTCAAAGGTAAGCATGTGTTGGAGTACCTTGCCAAATCAGAGACATCGTCATTAATTTTAGCTGCCAAATTATTTTTGTGGTTTTGCGCTGCAAAGAGGAATACCCAAAGAGATCAGATATCAGCATCCCAAGGGAACAAATGAATATGTAGGAAGATCAATGTTGTCTTGGACTTAACACAGGGGAAAAAATGAGTTGTAGATCCAACATCTTAGATCACTGTAAATGGCTTTGGAATAAAAAACATACAGGACACATGCTTTGTCTGTAATGGTATAAAGCTGATACTAACAATAACCTTTCTGCAGAAAGCTGAATTCAATTGGTATGAACTAACATGTGATTCTAAGGTGAGCCAGTTAGTATTAATTCTCCTCTTGCTGTGATTTCTCAGTAGTGATGCACACGTTCTACTGAGCCTTGGGGATTTATCTTCAAGTCAGGAGGTGCAATTGTTGCTAGAGAAGGCTGGAACCTGCCTCTGCTAATTCTGTTCAACTTTTGTATTTGCCTGCTGGCAGCCCAGTGGGTTGTGGGTTGTAATCCAGTATTCTCACCCTGTAGATGTTATTCCCATGAACAACACCATTGGTTTCAATGAAGTTGCTTGTAGTAAGAAATTATCTGTGTCACGTGGAAGCATCCCATTACTTACTGCATCTGTCACTGTTTTTCACTGCAACAAAGGGTAGAAGAAGCTGCAGTGAGGAGTTGGGTCTGTAGAAGTTGTTTTTTTACCTTTCCACACTACATTTAGAGATGCTGAAGTCTCCAGCACTGTTGCTATGTAGAAATGACTACCCAGGGCTGATTCCAGGTTATTTCATTTGTTCTGCACCCAGTCATGCTTGGGAGGTCCAGGGACCAGTGTAGAAAGAGCATAATCAGTTCCTGTGTGGATATGGATTTGTTTCATGTGTAGATCTACCCATAGTCTGCACAGGCATCACTTCTGGCTGAGCAGTTGGAAAACCAATATGTGCCCGTGTCCATAAAGAGCCATTCTTTGGAGTTTAAGCACTAATATTTGCATATGTTTGTGAGTGTATCCTTTCATCAATAAAGCAAGTTTATAAATATATGCTGCTCCTTACATACTAGAGAATGAGTTTCTTCAGTGTAGCTTGGCTTTGAACTTGATTTTTGTAAGGCAGGCGTGTTTCCAGTTGTACTGGACATCTGTAAAAGACCACTGCGTTATGGCTGAGCTGCTCAGAAAATGTTTTGATTTCTGTATCAGAAAGTAAAATGGCAAATTAAAAGAACAGTTTTATTTGGGAAACCGAAAACTAGGACTGTTTCTTCAGTTTGCAGCAACTAAATGCGTTTTCAGGTGAGAAATGCCAAAACCCCTAAGAGTTTGGAAGACAACCCCTTTAAGAGGGGGAAAAAAACCCCACAAACAAACCCCAAACTGACTATCAATAGCAAACACTTTCAAACAAAATATTAATCATTTCTCCAGGGGGAAGTCAGACTCCTTTTGCAATGCATAGGAAAAGGAAGAAAGAAAGGAAAAAAAAAAGAGAGATCAGTTTGTTGAAAACGCAATTTTCTGACAAAACAAGGTTTAGAAAAAGTTTCTAAGCAGCCTAGTACCAATTGCAAATACTGCTGCTCCCCAGGCGCTTGCAAAGGCCGTTTGGGCTGGGTAGCATGGAGAGTAATTAAAGAGCAGTTATATGGTGTCTGGGCATCCCAACTTTATAGAGCTGCCAAATGCACTGGCAGGGAGACAAATCCCTCTCCCTCCCTTTTGATCTTTCATCCCCTTTTCCTCAAGGATGAAGAGAGGTAGGGCCTGAACCTCTCCCTCAATCATCTCTGGTCCAGGCCATTTTAATTAGGTCAGGCTTTTCTTAGCACCTGCTGTGATACGAGAGGTGTAGTTTAACCAAAAAAGTGGTATCCAAGAAGGTTCTGTGCCTCTTTCTGACAACTTTGACTAAAATACATCTGGAATAACAATGATGCTAAATGCAATTGTTGGCTTCAAACCCCCCCTTTGGTGGCAAATCTAATTAATGCCTCTTAGAAATTTGCATCTCCTTTACAGAACGTGAGGAATGTATGGACTCCAACAGGATTCTCAAGGTGGATTTGTTTCTCAGTACCTTTGATGCCATTGCTTTGTAAGTGGATCTCATTTTTAGATGTTCTAGGGTTAGACTGTGGCTTTCCTCTCAAGCATTCAGCAAACACAGCACCGAGCCAGGCATCCAAGATGTCCTTTTTAAGCACACACATGGACCAAACCTGCTGTTATCCCTGATCTGCATCAGCCATATGGATGTGATGACAGAGCTTTTAAAATGTCTCGCTATAGGTCTGGGTATAGGCATCCAGAGACTTGATAGGAAACTTTGGGATATGATATTGGTGCATGTACGTTGGGCAGGCACAGATATGTGATGGTTGGTCTGACATGATAGACATGGTAGATGATTTGTCTAACATAGCTGAGTTATAAGGAACATATGAATGTAAATGGGAACATAATTTCTCGCTCATATGATTCTTTTTTATAATAGCCAGCTAAATATGTAATAAAATACCCAACTTCAAAAGCTTTTTTTTTCTTTTTCTTTTTTTTTTTTTTTAAGCTTTTTCTCATTGTATTTGACTTCATCTACTTATGTAGCTAATTTTGGAAGGAATCTCCCCCAACTAAATTTTATAGGCCATTTGATGCAGATTTGCTACCTTGGAGACATAGAACAACATGGAAAAGTGTGGTATCTTTTAGCTGTTCTCTTACTCTGAGGTATGTGTTTCAGTTTGCTCTTGTGCAGCAGATTACAAACAGAGTATTATTCCTTTATATTCTGAACTATGGCAGATCTATATTGGCATAGTCTCCACGCCAATTTTCTGTCTGCTGAGCTCAGCTAACTTTTCTGAAGTGTCTATCAAACAATTCATCCAAAGAACAGAATATTCAATATATGCAACATTACTTGAGATCTTTGATGCCTAATCAGCAGAAGTGGTTCTAAACCATTTCTATGATATTACCTCTTAAGCCCCTAGTTTGTTGTTAGCAATGGTTTCAATTAATCTGCAATTACCCATTAACATGTCATGTGTCTCTGATTAAATATAAGCTTGGTTTTCTTTTCTAAGGAACTGTAGTTCATTGTCCCATCCATACACTGGGTATGATGTGGGTTGTAATATGTGAGCAGGGGTTGGAATAGGCTAGATTGGCAGTTTGCTCTCAAATTCAGTGTAGTTAGATCAGGATTTTGCTTGAGGGTTTTCCTCAGCCCTCTCATGCACACCCCAAATCAGCCCTGGTGCCAGCTGTTGGCATCGCTGGGGGCAGAAGGGACCGTAGCTTCCATCCTATTGCTGGAAGCTTAAAGCACTTAGATGCTGATAATGCTCTGTTGTCTTTCCATAGCCCTGCTATTACAGCTATAAAGGAGAAGAGAAAAAACCTCAGACCAGCTCATCCCTCTGCACCACAAGAGCAGCAGGACCTGCTGTCTGACATCCTGGGGAGATGGGCACAAAGCAACACCTCCTACAAATATAGTAATGGGCTGGATATGTTTGTGCATATGGCTGCACACCCCAGCTCCTCTTACTTCGGGTTATTCTGCACCGAAGATATGCCTTCATTTATTTCAGTTTTCACCTTTATGCCTTCTTCAAATACTTGTAATTTACCTTTAATTTGCAGTGAAAAACTAAATTTTTCACAACCTCAGTGAATCTACAGCCGAAACATCTGCAGTCTTCATATGGCTTATTGGTAGAACGTTTCGAGGGTATTGCTCTGGCTTTAGGTGGGTTTACTGAGGATTTCCTTTAAAGGGTTTTGGGCGCTTTTTTTGGATGCATTAGAGAGAGACTACTCCTTTTCCACAAAAGTGGAAAGATATTTAATTACTAGAGTAATAATAGCACTGTATTTCCTTCTTCTGTGGAACACCATTCAATAAAGGAAACAGCTCTTAGTCTGCTGGCATCAACACCGATTCTTTCGCCTCCCTTTTGCTCTAGAACAACAACCGTGTTTTTGCAGAAGTCCATTAGTCTGCTTGAGGCTTAACCTAAAACCAGTTAC
Organism: Pampusana beccarii; assembly: GCA_013399365.1. Lineage (NCBI taxonomy): Eukaryota > Metazoa > Chordata > Aves > Columbiformes > Columbidae > Pampusana > Pampusana beccarii. Next base: position 3,438,036 of record VWYH01002416.1, on the reverse strand, counting down.
TGACCAGTAAATACCTGTTTGGACGGATGAGTTGCTAGAGATGTGGGTATTACTATTTGAAAATGTATATTAGTAGTCATTACAATTATATACTAAAAGATTTAGGGAGGAAAAAAATAATCTTGATTCAAATCATATCTGGATGTTGTCCTGATTTGGGTTTGTCGTGTAGCGTTGCAGGCATCTTTATGCTCTAGATTTCTGCAATTGGTATTTCATATTTTACCTTTGATTGCTCTGCCTCTAGGTCCTCATGGGAATGCATCAATCAGTGTTGTCCAGCAGTTAGCTGGGCCACCACCAAAATATCTGTCACCAAGCTCATCTTCCTTCCTTCCTGTAATCCTTACAACTCAGTTTTACAACTCAGTTGTCATTTTTCAGTCAAGTTGTCAAGATCTTTGAGCTTTACACTTAACACCCTGCTGTGCAGAGTTGAAAATATGCTTAGATTATATTCTAGTCTTTTCACAAATTAAAACCAGATTATGATGTGGGAAGGTTTTTCTAGCAAGTACACAAGTGTAGTTTTGGCAGTGGGTTGTATGGAGTGTAAAAGAGCAGTAATTTGGCTATGTGAGTATCTGTGCTTAAAACAAACAAACCAACCCCCAAACAAACAAAATACCACAACAACAGGTAAACAACAGAACCTGCAATGCTGCTGGACAGTCACAAGAGTCCTGTTCAATCATTCATTAAGCTCCATCGTGTTCCTCAGAGCAGGAATAATTCTTGTCTTACACAAGTGGAAATTGAAGAAGATTAAATGAGCTTCCCAAGACCACTTTGTGACCAGGCATTACACTAAATTCTCTGTGTTAAGGGTATGGAGTTCAGCCAGAGAACTTGACATTTGGAAATTTGCCCCCAGTTATTCCACTTGCCTGTTATCTGCTTCGTCGCACTCAGTGCCAGGCTTTAGATTCCCCAAGTCTATGAGAGACAAATGGTGGCCAGCACAGAGACAGCTCAGGCCCTGACTGTTTTGACAGGTAGAGTCTTTCTAAAATAAAATTCTAATTTAATCATTATAATAAATTACATACACTCCTAGAACAGTAGCAGGACTGAGAAACAGAGAATTATCATTTGAGTTGCTGTCTGGATCTCCTTCAGTAAAGAGACAAACAGATCTAAATATCATTTTTGGATGCAAATTTCTAAATAAAATCTTCAGGGTAGCTGTATATGTTTTATGTGTCTTCAGAGGATGAATGTTATGTATGGACTATACTTTTTGACTTTCTACATAATGTATATCTAAACGTGGATAAGAATGTCAGCTTCACATCGCTGCACAGCAGTCGATTCTTCTTTGAGAATGTCCTTTTATGTCTGGAGGTCGTTAGTTAACGAGCGTTGGCCTCAAGGTGTGAGTGTAAAACTGGCTCTAGGCTGGGCTTTTTGACTGGGCCAAAACATCTGCCTTTCTGTGCCTAAAGTGGTGCATTTGTAAATGAAGAATCCTGCTTTATAATCACACTGGAATTTGAAATCTGGTAAACTGGAAGCCCCACAGTATTTTCAGGTCCTTGGACGGCAGCCACTGCGGTTGCATAAATGCAAAATATTATTGGAATAGGTAGTAGGTGTCCTTCCTTCCTTAGGAATTGCCCCACTTAAAACCTCAGTTCCTGTCCTTTCCCAAAAGTTTTTTAATCTTGTTTTTTTAAGCTATGACTCAGTTCCCCTGCCATCTCCTTTTCTAGGTTGAATCCAAGGCTGCCCATTTATTTCCCCTACATGGTCTGAAGCAGTGAATATGATGTATTCTTGTTTACAGTATGCTAAAGCAGAATATTTGAGATGTTTACAGGTACTTCCTGCCCCAAAGGAAGAATATAGGATTTTCGGCCGTACTGGAGCCAAGGAACTCGAGCTGTGTGATCTCTCCCTTCCTGTTTCTTTTGCTTGACGCAACATGGTGGAGCCGTTTGATGTCTAGAGTGAAGGATACAGAAACTCCAGCTTGCTAAATTCACCACTTATTTCCTTTATTATGTTCCCTACTAGGAAGCTTTGAGAATGGAGCACCTTTTTTTTTTTTCTTTGCAAGTCAACTCATGTCCAGGATACGTATGAAATACCAGCTTTTTATCTTTCCCCTCAAGTAAGCTGGATTACCCATCTGAGAGTTGTCTTTTTTCGCTTTAAGCTTTTATGCTAGTTTGGGATAACTAAGCATTTTTTAAGCACTTTTGCATATCTTTATCCAGGGGGCCTTTCCTTGAACCCTTTCACAAGAGAGTGCTAGGTGGAAATGGCATCTGAAAAATAATGTAATACTCCATTTGGAATTTCAACTACTATATTTAATATGTTTGTTTTCTGCTTAACCTATTTTCTTGCAAAATATTTCTGCTTCTAGAATTTCTAGGAGTTTCTTTGAGCCCTTCTCAGCCTTTAAATTACTCTGTCTCTGCCATGACTCTGTAATGCTCTGGGCCCTAATTCGTTGTGTTCCCCATACTGGTGAGTCCTGCATTTGACTGATCATGCCCCATCCATCAAATTCTGCATCTCAGAGCCCATGAGCAACCCAAGAGCCCATGGATGCAAGTAGCAGGATGTGGCTTTCTAAATGCTGACACTATGTGTGTCAATTTTCTGTGCTAATGGCAAATCTTTTTGTTAGCACTGCTGTCATCATTTGCCGTCTGTGGCCAGAGTAATCTTTGTGACAGTTCAGCATCATTCCTTCCTTAAATGGAAGGTTAAATTTCAGGTTAAGAATAAGTGACAGGGTAGGTATGCTAAATGGAAAAATTGGTGTATGAGTTGGCTTACACATTTTTAATCCTGTCCTGCAACAATGAACAGATCAGCCTGTGAAGTCCAAACCTGTTTTATTCCTGATGTTTGACATTCTTGTACACGTTAACAAAAAGACCAACTCAAAGCTCCACGTGGATCTCCAGGTTCCTCCACATTCAGGGTTAATATCTCTCAGGGAAATCTCTTTAAATTTAGGGGGCACAACATGAATCAGTACATCAGCAAAACCTCAGCTCCTATCTTTATATCAATATCTACATCAGCTTTAGGAATGGGATGGTTCAGACTAGCATTGCCAATGTAAATATTGCATATTCATAAATTGTGACTATATGTGGTATAGAAATAGTGTATATAGTACAACTTTGTGCAAGAAGGGCTGGCTTGTTGCACCCCTTCCAACATGGCATTTGCATGATACATCAGCTACTTTTATTGAAAGAATAATATAATAGCTGACTTGTTTGTTTGTCTGACTGCCGAAGCAGTATCTTACCTTATGGTAAGTTTGGGTCAAGCCTTTAAATAACGTTTCCATTATGCTTAAATCTAAATAGAGTCCAGAAACATTTTGTGCTGTGTGTTTTCTGATTGTTTTTTCTTATCTCAAGTGTAAAATAGATTGGTTTGACATTTCCAGAAAGTCTCTCTAAAGCCAGACAGAAAAATAATAGAGATTATTTGATCCTGTTTCTTGGACAGAGATCTACTGTATGAGCTTGAATACTTATATGGGCGTGATTTTGGTCCAGATTCTTTTGGCATTAATACTGAAATCATTTGGATTGTTCTACTTAAACATTCTAAATTATGCATCCTCTCCTTTAAATCTGAGTGTTTCATGCCCTTTTTGTTTGTTTGTTTCTGTAGATCTAACCTTCTGTCCAGGCTAGTTCAAGTTCCATATTGATACTAAAGGAGACGTTTCAAGAATATTTTGCATACTACTGGGAAGAAATTAATAGTGATTATAACTGATCTAAATGAATAGTTAGACCTTTATCTTGCTGCCTGTATTACTGTTGTAAGTTGTTTAACCCACTGTCAGATTTTATTTCCATCAACTTGTTTAATTGTTTGCACAGTGTCTACATAGAGGTGTTAGGAGGAGAAGAGCTAATTTGGAAGCTATTGAAACTTTTTGGCTGAATCTTTCATCAGGCCTGCTGGTACGGTGTGTCAGAAAACAAAGCATCCTTGATAAGCACAGGTTTAGGTCCTCAGATTTTGCTGTGAAAGAAACTTCTAATTGCAAAATCTTTTTAGTGCTTTGCTTGATAGAGCTCAGCTGAATTTTGCAACAGCACTTAAGTGAACCATGATGTTCTGTTCGACTTATCTTTGGCACATCTTTCATTTTGGAAACTGAAGAGGGAAAACAACGTGGACAGAGTGCAAGCCTTGGCGTGGGCTGTGCAGAGTAAAAGGTGGAGGATTCAAGGGAAATTCCTGTTGCGAGGGTTTTCCAACACAAAAGGAAAAGGAAGATGCGTTTCAGGGTCTAAGGCAAACTACAGGATCCTTTTTGGATCTTTTAGAGGAGTATGGGAGGGGATGGCTCTCAGTTGCAGCACGTGTCTTGTAGAAATATAAATATGATGGGAGAGATTTCAACACTCCCAAATCTGTCAGATTGGTGCTGTGGGCCTGTATGCCTGAAGATCAGTAATTGCCAGGACAACAGTGTGTTGTCAAAACTTAGGTAAATAGCCATAGCTGTGATGGTATAGTATTAACTGTTAGCAAAATATGTTGTCTTGTATGACTCTCTTCCCCACTGCGAACTGGGACATGGTTTGGCCCAGTGATACATAACTACAGACCACAAAGGGTGGTCCATGCGTAGAAGATAATGGCTAATCAGAGGGGAAGATGAAGGCAGCAGAAACAGCAGATGTGTTGGGAAATAATGAGACAGAACAGGTTTCTGTAATGGGTAACTTAAATGTATTCTGAGTATGTATCAAGTAGCTGCAATCGTGTTTGGTTGATACCATATCCATAGTGTCATCTCCCTTATATGACACATAATAGTTTTTATATAGTTTCTCATTCTTCATGGCTAGAAAACATTTCAGGATGGCTTCTTTAGGAAGATTTCCTTACTGCATCAGTAGCCACTAAAATCAGTTTACCATCACTAATTAGAAAATACCTCATAAACATCTTCAGTTCTTCAAATGAAATTAGAAAGCTTTTATGCTGTTGCTCCCATTAGTTTCCTACAAAGTGGGTAAGCTCTTGGCAATGTAATTCTCCATCTGTTTCTACATGCAAATGTTGCAATTTCAAAATCCATGACATGCTGGACCTGCTTTACATTCTGCTCGCAAATGCCTGAGTAATGCCATAAAAATGATGTGGAAAAAAAGTAAGCTGCTTTTCATGCTGATGTAGAATAATGCACTAAGTCAAAGCACTTGGATAGACTCTGAGGTCAGAAAGGACCGTTATGGTCATAGTGCCAGACCTACAGGCCATAGCGTTTCACCCAGTGATTTCCATATGGAGCCTGAAAACTAGGAAAGGATGTGTTTAAAGGAAAACCCACTCTAGTTTTGAAATACACCAAACAGATCCTCTAAGAGATCTCTTGAGCATGTTTTTATGAAAAAGTACAAATTGAGTAGTTGGGGGCTTTTCCTGTGAATTTTAGTAACATCAAATCTTTAGTAACTAATTTTTAGATGCGAGTCATGCTGCCTAATAAGGTGTCAACATTAAAAAAAAAAAAAAAAGACACAAAAATTTGAAGTCAGAAAGATTTGAGCTTCCAAATAGATCATATAAATCTGTATCACAACAACTTGAAGTAAGAATGAGGGGTGAGCAGGAGCAATCAGCATCCCCTTTGTTGAGGTAAAAAATTACTCGGAACCAAGGAAGGTAACAAGGCAGTTGACATATGGTTAAAAATTCGGAGGGATGCAATCCTTCATTAAATACTGTAAGAAGGATCCAGCTGTGGGTATATTATTGCCAAAAGTCCTCAGGAGATTGGCGTCTGCAATATTATGTCAGATTATTTTTGGTGGGCTCATATTTTGGAGGCACAATGCCAAATAATATAAATGACTGAGGGGTTTTTGGATTACTGGGGATTGTTAAACCCATAGATTTACTGTCTTCTGAGAGGGCTGGGGACGGCATTTTCAGTGACATGTACAGAGACAAGCTTTGGTTTGACAGGTGTTCACATTTGCAATCCTTTCACGTTGTGAATCGTATCACCGCGCTGCCTTTATGGACAGAGGAGCCACCTACGAATGTACGAGGCTCGTATTGAACGAAGCGGAAACTACGTCCCCCAAACTGTGGCAAGAGTTTGGCTGTGGATGTTGTCTGTGTTTTATCAGCCGCTGTTTGACACTCGGCCGTTTCCGGCATAGGATGAGGCGTTCCGTTCCTTCTCCCCGCACAACAAAGCCTGCGAGAAGGAAGACGGAAGCAGACGGGCAATAATCCACTCCTGAGTGTCTTCCAGCTAAAGGTTAACTCCAACCTAACTGTTTTTCTTATTATTTGTTTGGAGTGAATCAGCAGAGGAAACAGAGAAAATGTGCATCAGAAGACAGAGCCCAATGTGACTCTAGTATTGTCTTTGCTTACTAAAAATGCCACTTAATTTTGGACATCTAGGGTTGGGAAACAGAACAGCAAACGCTACCTCCTGTCCAGTGACAATATAATCAAGCGTGATCAATGATTATCAAGCATGATTTCTAAAGACATTGAGATTCTATGACTTGCAGATGCGTGGATGCTTTCCCAGTCCTGTAAAGTCACTAACAGCTTTGTCCTGAGCTGGGGCTATTATCGGAAGCAGTTAAAGGCTTAGACCTCCAATACAGTTAATTTTATACTGCCTGGAGGGATTTCTGTGATTTTATGGTTTGATAATCCATACCAAACAATGATGGACACAAGTTCAGTTGCGGTATGTTGTAGATTTCCAGATTTTAGTTTAATACATGTGAAAGTCCTTCTTTATTTGAAAATTATAAGTCAATATATTAGCAGAAACTTAGTACAAAGTAGTATATTCTAATCCAAAAGGGTAATGATGCTACAGCTCCGTGTTTCCTATGAAATCTATTAAATTCAACAGATGACAAAATACAAATGGCTTCCAAAAAAAGAAGCAAACAACAAAAAAAAGCCACCACCCCTTTTCTCCCTGGAACGATGTGCATGTTTCTGGAGAAACTTGGGCAACGTCAGCTTTTGTACAGTCTCTCCTGATCCATCCAAAATGCAAGAAGCCTTTTGGATGGAGCGCTTAATTCTTCTTAAAGTTGTAATTTCTGTTCAGATTTCTTTGTGGTAGACACTGCTGGGTTTTAGAAGACTGCCCACTGCACAGTCTAAGCTAGCATGACTCTAGCATTACTCTCCAAGTACTTTATCTGGAAGTTTTAAAGCAAAATGCATCCAACTTTGTCTGACTCTTTGCAGCAGGACAGTTTGGCACTCCTGAGAAAAGGGCTGTGAGCCCAGATGGGGTAACATCCCAATTCTCTCTGGTAAATTCATCTAATTTCACGTTACAACTCCAAACTCTTGTCATTTTTTTTCCCATCTTTGTCCATCTTGGACAAAAGTAGGGTCTGGCGTTTGCCTAGGATATCCTTGAGTAACAGAACTTCTAAGAGATACTGAAAGGCTCCAACACACCAATGATTACCTTATGGCTGGATGAGAGGTTTTTTGACTGTTTTAACTCAGCCGCACCAGGTTGGTCATTGCGGAGTGTGATGCTGAATGGAGGAGTCTAGCAGGAACTTTCCATCTTGCGCTAAACAAACGGTCACTGTTGTGCACTGGAGGACATGGCTGTTTCTTTGGGGACAGCCACCAATCTTATTAAGCTATTAATCACCGTAATAATTTCTGGTGGAGTCCCACAGGCTAAGTATAAGTGACTTAAATATCTGTGATGTAATTACATGTTGTGTTAAGAAAGACAGAAAAGAATAAGACTTATTTTCTCCCCTCTTCATTTTAAATGCTGTGATGCCTTTTTGGATTTCCTAGAAAGACTACTTCTTTTTTTCTTTTTTTTTTTTTTCTCCTTTATTTGCTAAGAGAGCTCCATGATATCTTAGTGCAGATTTTGGAGTCTACAGGTCTTTTTATTAATAAATATAAGCCTTTTTATTAATAAAGACGCCTTCCCCCTTTTAGGCTTCCTGGGAAATGCAAGGCATTTTCTCATGAATTTTTGTGCGATGACATTTGACAAAAATATTTTTAAAAACCCCTTGTGTTCCTTGGCTTCACCCCTGATGGCTGGCTGCCATGTTTGTTTGTTGGCCTGAAAAGCTGCTTGAAGGATATGACGAGATGATAGAAACCCCCTTTCTGACAGGCTTCCTCTGCAAAGAAGTTCTGTCTAAACTGAACTCCTCAGAATAATTTAGAGGAATTCTTTCAGAGATCCACCCTTTTAAATGGAACTCACCCATTGCCTTTTCTCAGGAAATAAAAGTGACTGTCCCCTAATATCTCCCACTTTTGTTGTAAACACATTTCATATACATCTTTTCTCTAGCTGGTCTAAGCATGTTATTTCTTTATGCTCTTCTTTCCCCAATTGCCAGCAAGCCTTTTATAGTTCTGTAAGAGTCAGATTCCAGCAAATACTGGGGTTTTCCCAAACAGTGTTGTGCCAAATTCTTTAGACCCTAATTCCCCCCACATTACACAATTGTTAATTGAGAAAGATCAGCAGCAGACAGCTCTCTATGGGAGACTCAATCCCCGCTTCTCATAGCAGCACATATAATCTTTGTGACATGGTTCATGGACTCTCCATTTTCAATATTTGGCAGTTCCCAAGCAGTTGCTGGGCTGGGAAGAACTGTAGTTGAGTATCAGCCTCCAGGGTTTAAGTAAATATGTCTGTGACATCTATTTGGAGAAAGAAAAACTGTGCATTCTTGCAGGACCGAGTCTTGGGAATGAGTATGGATCTAAGAGATCGACACCAGCAGGTCCCTGCACATCACAGACATTATTGGATGTGTCTGCAGCTTGGGTCAGGCAGAAATATTAAATCTATGACTTCTGTGTACTGTTGTTACCAAACTCCCAGTCCAGGCTACTGTAGCTGTGTGGTTGAAAGAATCAGGTTGATAATCTGCAGGAAAGAAAAGTCCTTATTGTGGAGCTGAGGAGAGGAACAGCCGGTTGTGCTGGTACTGCAGTTGTTGAGGAGGAGGAAGCAGAACGAGTCTGACAAACAGGCTTTTCTACTGAGGCAGATTTGACGGGACAGGTTTTGATCTAAACTAGATTAATGTAAAAATGAAGCTTGGTTATTCTGCAACCAACTGGACCTACTATGTTTCCTAAGATGAGATCCTGGCTTAAAGTTTCTGTCTATGACTTAATGTAATCTTCAGCTTTGCAGAGGTGGCATAGACCAGTAGAGTGTTGGAAACATGGCGAATACATCATAAAATGATAAAGCTTCCAGAAATGGTGTGAGTACGGAGAGTAAGTTTTTTGGATAAATTCTCTCCCAGTTTTGCTTCATTTCTTCAGGCTTGTCTATCAGCAGCTGTTCTCACAACCTCTCCTGTGACTGTTCTTTTGATGCTTTCAGACTCTGCGATATTACCACAGTACCTGATATGTATAATGATATTATGAAACGGATCCGTACCAACTTCTGCACAGACCTAGTGCCCATGTTTTTAGTGGAGGAATCACCTTCAGTCCATTCATGTAAGAGAAGAATTTCGCTCCTTAATGTAAATGCAATTGCAACTTACGCTTGTTTTACTTTCCCTTTATTTTGTCAGTGATATAAAATATAAATGGGAATCAGGTCTGCAGTAACTGACTGAAAGTTAGATAAAAAGACAAAGTTGTAATTTTTCTAAATTGTAGTCATATTTTCTGTCTTGCTGCAAAAAGTAGTCTTTGAGAGCTGGTTAACTTCAATTTAGTTACTTGTCTCTAAGTTTCAAATTACCAAGTAGAATCAATTAATTAATGAAGAATTAATATGAAAAAAAAATCTTTCTATGTCTTACTAAATGAAGAAAAAAAAAGCGGTGGGCTTGAGGAATCAGGCTTCAAAACCAATTTTTGAATACGTGACACAACCTTTCCTAAGTATGTTTAGTTTTGCTGCTGCTAACAGCATCAAAATTGTTGAAATGGGTTTAAGGGCATAACTGAGTGTTCCTATAGAAGGAACAGTACACAAGTAATTAAAAGACCCCACTTCCTTAGGGGGATTGGAAAATATGGCAAGATAGAGATGTAAGGCATCCTTCCTAAGTGCAGCAGTCTGTGCTTAAAACAGAATTTGCTCTTAAAATTCACCAGTTTTCTCTAATAAAATGAGAGGAAGCTTTGGTATCAATAGTCTAATCTACATATTCCTTAGGCTTTACTGGCAGAAACCAAATGAAAACTAAGCAAGAAATCTTCACTAGAAGTAAGTTAATTTGGGCAGGGAGGTATAATAACAAGAATAATTTACATGGTGGAGAAAAGCAGCCAGCCAGCCAGGACATCAACAGGTAGATCATGTCTCCGCAGCAAATTTTTTGAGTCATCAAAACCCTTTCCTAGGGAGAAGATAGGACAACAATATCATTACTTGCAGTTCTTTGGAATTATGGCCATAACCTCTAGGGGTTGATCTGTGTATAGGGTTTAACATAAACCTGTTGTATGATGATACATAGGAGAGGGAGGTTTGTACACATCAGCATCAGCCTGCTTTCACTTCATTATTTCCTCAGTTATTTCCATCCAAGCAATTATTTGAGATGTTTTAACTGAAACATGGGCACACACAGGTCTTTTCTCCCAAGCTCTTATAATCTCTTATAACCGTGGCCTGGAATATGTCATCAATTTCAATAAGTACAGAAAAAATCACAGAAAATTGATACTTTTTACATTGATCGTGATCTTGTTTTGTCTCTCATTTACTCTTGATTGCCTGTTGGTTGCCTTCCATTATTTGTGTTAAAATGACAAAAGAAGAGGGAACAGCTATTAGCATTAATACATGGAGTAAGACTCGGGTTTGCAGACAACGGAGGAGGCTGGAGGGAGACAATAGTGTTGAAAAGCAGCAAGCTGAAAAAAGAAATTACTTTGATACAGTGCAGAATAAATTTGTGGTTCTTGTTCCTCTTACATTTCTGAGGCCCAAGATTTAGTGGGATTCCATTTCTAAGGCTAATGAGGGTGTTCACAACTGAAAGAGCAGGGATGAAAGAAAATCTTGTTTATAAAGTCAAGGTACAAGCCAAATGGTTTTGGGGGCAGCATTAGGAGGAATGCGGCTCCCTCTCAACATTTTTTCCGTGTTTTTCTCCTCTGGAACATCTTGCGCGTTCCTCTGCAGCGCTGGTGTTGGTCACGGTGTGATCGTGCCAACAGATCACTGGTCCACTCTGGCTTCCTATAACTCTTTATGTGACCCACTATTTAGGGTTTGGTTTCAGTTGAAATGATTTGGAACAAAGCTGTTATTTTGGTTTTAGAATTGAAGATCATGAATAAATTAATTTGCTCTGTCTGCTTCTCCTAATCTGTTGGACTGCCCGTGACCGGGCAGTTTGGAAAGCAGAGAAATGGCAATACCCACGCTGTTACGCTTCTCTTGGAGATTCATAACTGAATACCAGACAGACCGAGTTATCGAGGGGAGGAGAGGATTCTGGTTCCCTCTCTCTAGCACACAGAGTTCATTTTACTACATGCACAGTCTGCATCCATCCAGGAAACTATTGTGGAACCTGGAACTGTCCTAAGCAAACCAGGAGATCTGGTCATATTAAACTCTAATACTGACATTTTCCACTGAAACTTAATTCTACTTTGGGTTGCCAGAAGTTTCAGTCGTTGGTTGATTGTTTTCATGTATTTATTCTGCAGTGCTCTTGACCATAGTAAAGAGTATTTTTAAAATAGATGAATATGAAAGAGCAGAGGATTATAAACCGAGGTAATACTTATTAAAAAAGTGCACAATATGTCCAGGGATTTCAAGCCATTTTAAAGCCATTAGCGAGCTCTGCCTGACAATGGAATTGATACGCTGGGAAATCATTATTGTAAAGAACTACTGCAGTGGTTAGCTGTAGTCTGGAAAATATATGTGCTTTTACTTCGGGGTAAAGGCAGATGAACAATCTAAACTTTTTACACATGCAGGGTAATTTTAAAAATCCCTCCAACTGGTAGCCAGTGTGAGGTCAAAATCAGGTTTCCCATCTGCTAATGCTTGGTCAAAGAAGTGCAGGGAGTTAATTTAGCTCGAAGACGTCTGGGTAAACGTGTAGGAAGGAAGTTTGCAGACAGGAAGGAGGGGTGTGGATGGGAAAGGCTTGCCCCGTGCTGGGCTCAAATCGCAGCCCGTGGATAAGAAAGAATTTAGAAATTAATGTACAATCTTGAGAATTAAATTCTCTATCAAGCGACCTTAAAGTCTGGCAGCTGTTCTGGCGCTGATAAGGAGGGGACCCGCTGGAACGTTCCCATGGAACGCGCTCGGCCCTGCCTGGCATTGCAGCGAGTCACGGAGCATGAATCAGAATCTAATTCTGTCCGTCAGGGATGGGTCTGAGAGCACTGGCCTGTGCGCTTGCTGCACAATATGCGCTGTTGAGTTATGGGAATCGTAGAGTCCTTCTTTCTTTTTTAAAAATTATTTTTAAAATTTTTTTCTTTTTTTTTCCTTCAGCCTGTTTTTCCCACACCGCCTCCTGTCCTTTTCATTCCGAAGCATGCAGTGCATAAATACATATGTGCATTAGCTCATGTGTATAGTATATCAAAGTGCGTTTTAAAATGACGTAGCATAACAGTGTTATCATACAAAGTAGAAGCAGCCCAATACCACAGAACATATTGACTGTCGTTTTGACAGTCAGGTTCCAAGTATAACTAAATCATATGTCTTGTTTTATGGGTGGGCAAATCTTAAAAAGCTCAGTTTGCAGTGAGGGTGAGCTAAAAGTGAATCTCCTCCTCCTTCCTTTTAATTTTTCAGTCTCCTCAGGTTCAGTGTCATCATGCAAAACAGCCTTTTATCACGTGTGACAAAGTAAACGCCAGCGTGGTGACAGTGAATAAAAATGCTATGGGAGCAATCACTTGATTTACTTTCACTTTACAGAAACTAAACTGTATGGAATTGAAAATGTTCAATTTACTCTGTCTGAAGCCAAATGCCAGAGACACGTTAAAACATCTGTTTGCGTTTATAATGTGATTGACTTTGCCAATGATAAAATGAATTTTAATATGATAATTTGAGTGCCCAAAGAGGTGATATTAAATAATTTGCTAGTTTTGCCCCAGGTCACTAGTTATTTGAGCGCTAATCCGAAGCTCCCTGAAGTCAAAGGGTAGCTTCTTGCTGTCATGCTTTGGGTGAGGTACATTTCTTCCTGGGGGCTATATAAATGTGCTTGAACGCATCGTTGTTAACACAGCAGTTCTATTGGGTGAGGATTCATGCTAAACAGAATTCCTGGTGAGGTTTCAACACTATTGACTTACTCTATTTTAAATCAAAATACACAGAGTAGAAGCTGTGGCATGTTATCTTACTTTACGTGAAAATACTAAGTTGGGGAAAATGTAATTGAAACTTTATTTTAGCTTGCTTCAAAATTGGATGGGGCTCAGTAATTAATTTGAAAATACCAATAAATTTGACATCAAAACTGTACTCACACTTTGGGACCTGCTGTTCAGAAATTACTGTCGTATCACTACAAATAATTATTAGTTTAAATTCTCCTGATGTGCAAGGACTTAAGAGAGCCACTATACAAATAGCTTCTACTTTTAGAATTTCCTGATTGCTCTGTTTAGTAAAGTCTCAGATCACTGTGTGATATAACCATCTTTCAGCTGAAAACTCATTGGGACAGAGATTGTTATCCATGTCTTCACATGTTAGAAAGAACAGGTACAGCTTTGGGTTTCTTTCATGAATCTCCAGTTCAGTTTTGATAGTCTTGGGGCTGCTAGCAAAGTTTCTGAAGGCTCCATCCTATACATATGTACATATCTTGAGCTGAGATTGCAGCCTTTCTCTAAATGGGAATCGCTAATTTGGATCCTTCTTCTACCTAGCTATACATTTTAACAAAATTCATGGGAACAAAGTGAGTCTTGGCCCTGTATTACGTAGAGTTAAAATTGAGCAACAGGTTCGAATCTTTCCAGGGAGATAGAAAGTTCATTGTCAATTATCTAACCCCTTTTTCCATAAGAAATCAGCCTGAAAATCCCATCACAAAAGCCTTCCTCCAGGTACGCATGCTTCAGCCTGTTCTCTCTGGGTGAAAGATGATGAATGAGTTGTATTGCATCTTGTGCCTAGTCCTGAAGGTGTTTTGGATTAAATGAATCATTATGCTATAATGGGAACATATGGCGCAAGGTTAGGTTCTTGAGGCAGGTTTTTGAATAGCAGTAACTTGTACAGGTGCTGTTCTGTGGTGGGAACCGAATACCGAAGTGCTGCACCAATAGTAATAACAGATCTTCAGCTCACAAGGAGCACATCGAGTTGATTTTGTGGAAGGAAAACTTCATACATGTTCAGCAGGTAGTTTTTTTGTAATAATTCCTCTTTACTCAAGAATATGCCTTATCTGGTGGTCTCCAGTTAGCAGAGCACCAGTGAGCTTTCTGTTAGTAGATAATATTTGGAGGTGAGTCCGTTCCAGAGGTGATTTCATTGACAGTCAATCAGATAACGTCACTTTTCCTCTGGGAACACGGTGCACTCCATTGTCTCAATTTTCATCTTTTTGCTTTACGTGCTCTGTGATCTGCAAATCACAGTTTTCTGTCTTTTGATCAGTCTTCTCTAATTATTCTGTAAGCTTTTAATTTGTTGGACTATTTCTTAGCATGTGCTAACCCAGTGTCTTTCACAGCAGAGCCCTTATCTTGGATGCAGCTCAAACTGCCGCCATAGCAGAAACAGGGAAAAATAGGAATTCATACAGGTAGATCCTTGGCTAAAATGGGCCTTTGGCAAACTTGAGGGAACCATCGTTCTCCCAGGGAGCTGCTTTCAGAATTTGGATTATTAGCATATGCACCTATAGGTACATCGGTTCCAGGAGTAAAGAAGCTGGGCTTTCTAAAAATAGGCCTAACTTCTGATCATCCTCTTAAGTACCATATTTAAGGTAATAATTGGTGCTGTCAGCCTGGTCTGCTGGACAGGTTTGTGACAGAGGGTTAGGAAACCCCCACCTCTCCGCAGCAGTTGTCCCCACCAGAACCATCTGTAAGTCCAGTTTCCCAAATGCCGACTGGGGTGCTTGTGTGTGATGCTACAAAGCCTGTGAAGGCCTGAAAGAGGAAAGTACTATGGGGATTCTTTTGGTTTTTATTTGGCAGCGCTGTGTCTGCATAGAACATGAGATTAGTGAATGCTGCCAGTTTAGAGCAATAGCCTGTACGTGTTGTTGGAAGGTGACATTATTTAAAGATTCGTAGGTTTTGCTGTCAGAGAGGACAGCTCGGACTGTTCTGATCTCAATTCTGAGCTCAATGCAGAGATTGAATTTCTCATGATTTGGGATGGGGCTTGTAGCTTCGGCTTGAGCTCAAATGCCAGCAGCAGAAATGCATCCAACCTCCTGCAAAGAGTTAAAGTAACTGGAGAATCTCTAGGCAGGTTGTTACTTTCTAGGAATATACTGTCTGTTAATATCTCCCTTTAATCTTCCTCTGTTGTTTAGGTCCAGGTGAGGTTATGTAGTTGATGCTGTTAACTATCAGTTTTGAAGATATTGTTTGCTACAAATACATGTGTGTAGTATTACTTTTTTTTCATTCTTTTTGGATAACTCACCAGCAGAATTCATATGAATGTGAATTTCACGCATAAGTATTTCTTTAATAGTTTGGAGAATCTAATTTTAATGAATAGATTACTTGCAACCTATGTACTTTGATTTTTAATGTATGATTTCAGTAGGCTAAAGCCCTCTTTTATTAATGCTTTCTAAATAATGTTTCATTACTATAAAACAAAATAGAAAAATGAATAATAGTTACTCTGAAAAGAAAACTGAGTATTGATCTGAGTCAGAAGTTTAGGATGCCTCATTATTTGTGAGGCACGTAAGCACAAATAAAAGGATGCCCATAAAACAAGCTAATGTAAAAAGAAAGGAAGTGAAGACAAGTCTCTCTACAAATCTCGGGTAACTGAAACAGTTCTCTAAATTTTTTTCTTAAAAATGAATAGTATGACATTAAAAAATCCAGATATTTCACAGTCCTTACTAATCGATATGTTTGCGTATCTCTGTGTTGTGTTACTACTTGTGCTAAGCGGTGTCTGTGATCACTTTTAAGATGGGAGAGCCTGGAGCTGATGTGACACGATCACTGCACATCATCTTGTACGCCCTTCGTGTGGACGAGCTTTTCTCCTGCCTGGAGGCTGCAGGCAAAGCCCTTAGTCCTGCTTTAGCAAAATACAGTGCCAAGCACTTTTTTTTTGGTATGAGCATGAACTGCTCTTTACAGGAGCTGAGCTGGGGAAGCCCCATACAAGCTCCATAGCAAAAACCACGGAAATCAGATTTTAATCAGGCTAAAACTTTCAAAGGGAGCGATCTGGACATAAATTGTTTTCATTTTTCCTCCCTCTCCCTTTTCTAACATGAAGCATCCCTTCTTTATTCCCCGCATATTTTCAGAGGGAAAGACCTCAGTGAGCAATTAGAGGATTTTCTCCAGCATACAGGGATCTTGCAGGGTGATGTTTTTCATCTGGCATGTCTTTGTTACTCTCGTCGTGGGCCGTTCTACTGAATAGAAGGCAGACATTACTCAGACTGAGAAGGGAGACTGTCTGTTTTTGAGTACCGAAGCTTTATTTAAAATGCATGCTTTGCCAGTGAAGCATGCGTGTGCCTCTCTTCTAATGCTGCAACCCCAGCCCTTCAGATGTGTATTACGAGGCTGTAATATTGCGCACATCCTTTCCCATTGAGCAGGCACTAACGTTACATTTTTTGACTAAGTACACTACGAACAAGTGAAAGAACAGAGAGATGCTCACAACTGAATCAACTTACCTGCTGGTCTTATAGTGAATAAAATTCAAGTTTCTTCCAAATATTTGACAGAAAAAGAGGTACACTTCTTTATTTTTCTCTCCCCTTAAGCAATTCTTCTTGTTCCAACAGAAAAGATATGTGGTGGTTTACTTTCTGTCCTTGGTGATGAAGATGTGCCATTCAGAAAAATCGCTCACCTCAGAAAGAGAGCCAGGATGGGTTACAGGGAGAAACTGAACCTTGGGGCTGATTTCCCTCTTTGCTGGAGTCCTTGTTGGGACAGCCTGGTGATATAAAATAGCCTAAAAATTTAGAGAAAATGCCACAGCAGCCAAAGTTAAATATATGCACATAGCTGGTATCAGCCTCACCTCCCTTTCTCTTTTTCTTAAAGCTGTTGTTTGAAGCAATTTAAAAACAGACCCCAAGTACAGATTACCGTTAGCGCTGGAACTTACTTGAGTTCAATTTGTGGATGCTGAGTTTCGCTCTTCTTATGAAAGAGTCCATTTGCATCCAATATTTGTGTAGCTGGACTAAACACAGGGTTCAGAGTTAGCATCAATCTAGAGCAACAGCACTATGTTAGCCAATAATTATGGTGAGAGTAGTAATGATTATCACACTAGATCTCTAACTTTTTAGTGCTTTGACTCTTCCTCGAGAGCATCAAGCAATGCGATGTATGATGCACTTTTAGTGCATTATTTTTGATGTATTTTTTTCTTATGTGCTGTATGGGGACCACAGGTTTATTTTACTTGGGTCACTGAATAGTGTCATATTTTTAGCGATCGGTTGAGATTTGCGTGAAGCTCCAGCTGGCAATAGCCATCATTGATTTCAGTTTGATTCAAAGCTCTTTGAAGTTTATGAAGAAACCTTCCTGCCTTTGGCATGTTGGTGCACTGACAAATCCTGAAATCTTTAATAAGCTGCTGGCTTCCATGGGTTTACTGGCATAACAGCAAGTGAAATTTAGAATAATTCATTCTAAACTCAAAGACTTGGATCAGTAACAGCATTTTAGAAGGTGACTGTCATATTCATGCATCCTTTGCAGGATACCTGGGTTCAGCTGGTGTTTCGGCCTGTGCTTGATCTCAGATAAGTCACTTTATCTGTGTGACTCATTTTGCTCACGTGGAGGTGATGAACTTAATCTTTTTCATAAAATATTCCAAGATGTTTCACACAAAAATGCTATCTAGGAGAAAAGTGTTGTCTTAGGCAGCTTGCAAACCCAAAGCTGAATTCACTGGGGAGAGGGCACGTCTAATTCTTGTAGGGGCCAGTGAAGCAGGCAATAGCTAATAAAAATCACAAGTTACAGGACTTGGATTTAGCTCAGGCTGTAGTGATTCATGGTTTAAGGTTCCTGGCTCAGTCCATGGTTTTAGCCATGGTGATAGACATCATGCTGCTTAATAATACTACAACTGAGCTTGATTTTGCTTGGCAAAATAGAGTGTTTTGCAGGCAATTTCATGTGACCACCTTTACTACTAAGTAAACAGATTAAGTATAGGTTTAAGAGTTTCAAAATGATACCTGAGAATGTCAGAGCATTATAGATGGCATGCAATACTAATAGTAAGACAGCTTATATTCATTAATTCTGAGACGCAAGGAGCTGGTTTTTTTACATGAGATTGGAGAACATGAAGGATGAGCAGGAAGTGACGTTTACAGGATACAAACGGGTGTGAGATGCTATCAAGTTTTATTGCTCTTCAGTAAAAGTGATCACATTACTCCCAAGTGGCAGATTTGCACGTGTAGAGTAGGTTTCGCTCCTGAAAGCAGCAGTTAAAGTGTTATACCTCCTCATACATCTTATATGTTTTGCCCGTGTCTTGCATTTGTGGTAACTCATCGCCTTGTCATTGGGATGTTTTCTATGCAACTCCTCCTTTTGCTTTTTATTTATTATGGAAACATTATTACTGGCACGGGTATAGTTAGTGCAGCACTAAATCAATTTATTTTAAGGCTTCTTTGATAAAAAGATTTGTGTACTGGCCATTCTCATCTCATATATTGTTTTTGCTAGAGATGGGGCTGAATTCAAACTATGAAGCTAAATATCTCCGAACTTTATGTTTTTAAACTCCGTTATGTCACTTGTAGATTGACTTGTATGTGTCTTAATCTTAAGAGCTTAAAAAGCCCATTTTTTTTCTTGAGAAGCCAGCTGAGTGTGGAGTCCACGTATCACATGTACAAAAGACTCGCTTCACCTGTGAAGGTTGTGATCGGGGCTGTGCTACCCACCACACCATTTAGCATTAGCACAGCTTGAAAAACCCAGCAGACCAGCCCATCTCAGGATTTTAGTTCTTTTTCCCCCTGCTCAGCTACTCTTTTGCCAGAAAGCCAGCTGTCTTCAGCCTTCTCCATGACCCGGGTCCCTTCCCCACGGAGAAGGCTTTGGAAAACCTAGTCTGCTCTTCTCCAACACCGGTTTTCTTCTTGGCTAATGGAACACAGAATAACGGTGCGCTGGATTTCATAAGCTTGATTTTGGCTGTTGGAAAACTTGACTTAGTTTCATTTTGGTTTGGCTGAAACCTTCCCCTCCTCCAATTAATGAGCATGAGACTTGTCCTGGGATGTCTCTGTAGTAGAGAGATCTTGGGTCCGTTGTTACGCTCACTGGTGTAGGAGAGGGGAAAGCTACGTACTGCAGTTCTCTTTCCATTACAGACTCGAAGGGTGTGATTTGTTCCCTCTTTCTTCCTTGGAAACTGAAGTGTTCATCTCTGCTTTTCTTTGGGAAAAGTGTCTTATAGTCAGCATTTCAGAGCTGTTTCATTGTAAGTGTTCAAACTTGGATAGATTAGAGCTTTTCGGGTTTCTTACCCACGCTTGACATCACTTTGGCAATAAAAAAACCCCTTTGGCCAGCCTGTGAGAGAGTCTGCAGAGGATTCATGCTGGAATATTATGCTACTTTGCTCTCTGCTTTGTGATTCTTCCTGGCAAGATACACATTAGGAAAAATGTATTCCAGTTTCTGTGTAACTAGCAGCTTTTTGGGTTTTTTTCTTGAATTTTGAAAGTGCCGGGACAGGCATTTAGCTTTATACATTAGGATCTTCTATACCACCTGGAACTATGACACAAACAATGAAAAAAAGATTAGGAGTAGAAAAAGAAGTTCTCTACTTCTGTTGGGAATGTCATAGTTCTTAATGTCCCAGTTTCCTTAATTTGCCATGCGCTACTTTCACCAAAGAATCTTGGTTTTACGGAAAGCTTTACACCTAAAGAATTGAAATACGGAAAGAGAATAAAAAGAAGTTAATGTATGTTTAGCTGAGGGATCTTGAGGCTTTGATTATTTGAGACCTTTAAGGTCAGGAGCACTAGTACAGATTAATATAATTCATTTCAGTAAGAGAGATGATGTGTAGACTTAAAACTCCTTGTATCTCTAATAGTTTTCTAACATTATATCCCAAATCAGCAACAATTTTCAGATATTTATGGGTAAAATGGTTTTGAAATCAAGCCAGGAAGTTACAGACTTTGGCTATTTTGGTCAAGAGAAAGGAGAAATTGCAATGGCTGGTGGTCATACATCAAGGATTCTGCCAATAATCCCCTTTTATTTGTTTAAATAGAGGTTGGAACCACATGAGTCGTGGTGTCAGACATGGACAGTTTTTTAAGATCAGAATGAGCACCTATTATTCAAACTTGAGTGCAAACTTACTCAGAACAGTACCAAGAGGAGCATGCTTTGCAAACTGATGGTTGTACCTATTAATTTTACACCCATACCATCTCGGATGGTATCTAAAAGGTCTGAAAGCTTAACAGTGATGCACTGTAGGAATGATGTTGTGGAGGTGTCAGAGAACATAAGCATCTTGCAAGAATGCTGATAAAATCTTGTGTCCTTTATTTTTTTTCTCCTTTTCCATGATTAAATGTGACTTTGAGGGCCTAGTTCAGTAGAATAAACTGTGAATTGGCAAGTTCAAAGGCAGAAGAATTTATTCTCTTGGGGGAAAAGTAGATTTTCTGGCAGCCTTTTCAAGAAGATGGTTGTTGATGACGGTGTGTCAAGCCAGGTTCTAGTACAGGGAAGATTGCTGCCTGTCTCAAGGGAAATTTGTCTCAGGCTAAACTTCCCAAGGCAGCCACCTACTTTATTATGATTTTCAAATCTGCCTGAGCACTAATGGAAATCAACAGGAATTCTGCCTGACTTGGGCTGCTCGTAAGAGCTGATGCTTTCAGGTGCTCTAGACATTTGGAAATCCAGCCATTTAGTGTCACAAACCAATAAGTTTGTGAATCTTCCCTGAGTTTAGGAGTAGTGTTACAAAATAGACACAGAGAAGACTTCTCCACTTCCTTGGTGGGTGAAATGATGCTTAAATAAATAGTCTGTCTATTTGTTAAGCATGAGGGATTTGTAAAAATAAAAGTTATTATTGCAACAGGAATTTTCCCACAGCAAAACCAAAACAGAACAGAGTTGCATCCGTAAAAATATTGCAAGTGAACTACTTGTTTGCTTCTTACCTCTCTTAGCTTGTTTTATATAAACCAGTGCTCTGCTTCTCCTTTATGAGGAGTTAGGCGAGTAGCACGGACATGTCGATCCTTGCATCTGTAGAAGAATTATATGAGCTAAACACATGTTCTGCCATTGGCACATTACTGTTATCCTGCCAAAACCCTTCTCGGTGCTTGGCTTCCGCAGCACTGAACATGGGTGGAGGAAGGAAGGAACAGCTGGGAGGCGATTATGGTTTCCTGACACCCCGCTCCACCCATGGCACAGGTTAGATCAGTTCTGAGGCGCAGGCAGCTGGTAGAAATCCCCAGGAGATTGTCCATTCATCTCCTGCCTTCTCTCCACCCAGTACCTGGCACACGTCCCCTGCAGCCGGCTGCTGCGGGAGGAATCTTTTCTTTATACCAATTCAGCGCTCCCTCCTGGGACATTTTCTGTCTTTGGGATGTTGCTCAGAAGAGGAACAGAGTCAGTTCTGTTCTTCGGAGTTCAGGACAAGTTTGATTTTAATAGGATCTGTGTGCATGGAGTTTTATCTGGAAGCCTGGGGGGGCTTAGCTGATTTATTCTAGTTATTGGAAGGGTATATTCCTAGAACTATTGCCAGCTAAAAAGCGGAGGTCCAAGAAGAGCAGAAAACTGTTCTCTGAGGGGGGAAGAAAATGTGCAGGAAGAAGCAGAATGAAGTTATTAAAGAACGCTGCCTCTCTATCCTGTTGGAAAATTCACCTTTCCCAGTACAGAGGTAATCTTGTGCAACGTGGATGAAGTTTGCACCATTTAAAATACTCTTTGTATTGCCTGCCAGTAATACGCACTGCCACAACAGTGTCAGCCAGTCACAAGGCCAAATTAATAATCGGGGGTTTTTTTAACAACCTGTTATGTCCCTTTGGCTGATAAGGATTTCAATACCAACAAAGTGGTGAGATGAGTTTCATGGACTAATGCTGAAACATTTTACAGCCTAGCAGAAAGCAAAACGAATTGCAGATCTAAGGGTGACCAATGCTAAATTCAAGACTATAGGGTGCAGTTATGTGATGTCCTGGTCAAGGGCGAGCCACGAACAGAACTGCTGGCTGACACCCCTGGAAATTAGCAGTAATAATAAACATCTGGAGGGTTTGACATATTCATGGTTGCCAGTAAATAATCCCTGGCTCCTAAGCAATTGTTTTTGGAGAAGCAGTTTGAGACATGGAGAAGCTAAAAAGTAATTGTATAATGGAATAATGGACAATAATCCTGAGAAATCAGGAGGACCACTTGTGTGAATAATGAACAGGGCTGGAGGAGAAAAAGGGGGAAAAGACCCTGATCCCATTGTAGCATTCAGAAAAAGGGGTCAGCCACGGAGGGAGGGAGGGTAACAGAGAAGAACAAGCAACTGGTGGTTTATCTGTCACCAAGAGCACCTGTGAACACAGCCCTTCATTCCTCACAGGGACCAACAGCAAAATCGTTGGAGTGGTCTTGTGCAACCGGAGGAGAAATGTTTGTGTTGACTTAGGATTTGATCCAAATTGTATTGAGTTCAGTAGAAATCTTCCCGTAACTGCAGAGACTTGGCCCTGGCCCGCAGAGGTTGTCTGTTTACAGCTCAACCTGCAAACATGAGGCCACATGCCCAGAGCAGCACTTCACATTTTTATGTTTACTCCCATTCATTTCTCATACCGAGATTCCTTTTGATGAGTGTCCCAATTATCTGTTTGCTGCAGCTGTCATTGACTTTTTTGTGGCTATTGATATATCAGGAGAATACCGGTAAGTCCCGCTGTCATGTATTTAGGGCATCTTGGTCTAATTTCTTTTTCTTTTTCCCCTGCAGTCATAGTTCAGTCAATCAGGGCATTTGTGCAGATGGAATCGGTCTCATACACCCGCACATACATATTTTTTATACATTATAGCCTAATAATCTGAGTATTCCCAATGTAATTGTGGCTGGTGGGAAGCCCTGCTGTGCAGATCTGATGGTGCTGCCTCCCTTTGGGTGAACCCTGTTGACAGGCAAAAGGTTATGGCTTGTATAGGCAAGTCCATTGCTCTGATGCGCATAGCGCTACGGATACATCATCAGATTAGTCAAATGTCTGTGAAAAGGGTTCTGTCTCCAAGGTTCCAGTCGCTCCTTGCCTGCCTTTGATATTCCTGTGGTTGCACAAGGAGGTTTGGCCGTGTGGGCATTACACAGACCTCTCTCATAGAGAGCTCATTGTCTGTGTCCTTTCCTCAACAAAGAACTAAGGTGTGGGGCTTAAACACAGGCGTGGGATGGATTTCCTATTAAAATAAAAAAGCAAAAAGCATTTACTGCTCTTTACCTGCAGTATCAATAAACTGATAAGGTTTTATTTTCCTTTCTATAAAAGCTACTATCTTAAGTCTTTGGTGTTACAGGCGAGGTAACAATTTAAAGCTCGAAGGCCAGTCCTTAAACAGGGCAGATCGTTACAGCCACAGAGATTTCCAGTAATGAATCCTGGATGAATACCTGCCCAGGAGTGTGTTAAATGGCATGTAAGAATAAGATGGTTTGATTACGCTGCTGGTGTTTTCCCCAGTCCTAAAAGAAGTGCCCCAGAGAAGGTACCAGGCTGCCTTTGTTCTTGCACAAATCAGTTATGTTCTCACAGTGCTCTGCCTAAGTTCATTAGTGACACATTTTTATTTTTTTCCACATAGTATTTTGTTTAATTTTTAGTTTTTTCCAGTTTTGCTTGACTTTTCTATTTTAATATTTAATATTAAATGGTAATGACGAAATTTAATATTCATATCGTGTTCTGTTTCCTATATCATACTGTAATTCTAAGTAAGCATTTAATGCTTCCGAGATTTTTTTTTTTCTTTGAGGAAATCTTCATACTGAAAAAAGTTTTACTTGTTCCGAGTCGGAGCACAAAGCATGTTTTGGAAGACTGGAATTTCCCACGGGGCAGAGATCCTGTTTTCCAAGCAGCTCTGGTATATGGGCTCTGGAGAACCCCTTCTGATTGCCCAGAGAGGGCTTGGCTCATCATCGCTTCGGAAGTTTATTCAAGGCCAAAGGATGGGGTGATTAATATGAAATAGTCTCATTTTGGTTCATTCCCAAAAGACTGATTTGATGCAAAGTGGAATATAGGTATGAGCCTTTGGTGTTCGTTAATGTATTAATGGGAGTATATAATGGTAATTCCCTTATAGCTTTCAGCTATGAGGATCTTTCCATTTTGCTGTTTTGAGCAGCTTGTACATGTAGATACAGAAGTGGCTCCCATCGCTTTGTTAACTGAGCACAGAATAATGTAGACATCCTCACAGCGCTTTTCTTGGGTAGTAAAATGTTATCTCCGCTTTATGGATGAAAACCAAGAGATATGGGGATTTTGAAGGCCTCGTCCACAGCCCATAGGCATTAGTGGGAATCTTTTCATTGCTTTCAGTGGTCATGGATCATGTCCTTAGTGACTTGCCCAAGGGAACGGTTATGATGATTCAGTCGAACTGCTCATCCGGTCTTTGATAATTTTATTTCTTTATTTTCCCACCACCAAACTATTTCCCCGTCCTCATTTTCTGTAGCGTATATAAACCTGTGTTTTTAAACTCCTTGCATTTCCTATTAGCAGGAGTAAAGAGCAGAATGATAGCTCAGGTTATTATCTTTCAGTCCTTAAGCAGTTACAATATAGTGCCTAATAAAACTGCTGAGCCACTTCAAAAATAACTGATTTTATTATGGTTGTCCTTAAAGCTGTGGATATCTGAGGACAGCTCATAGTTGAGATAAAATTTGGTTCTGTTCTGTCCATTTCTTGTTCTTTATGTTATGAGTTTAGATGTAGTAAATATCACAATGGTTTTGAAAAAGTAAATACTTGGTCAAAGCATTTATGTGAACATTACGCAAGAAGATAGTTTATTTTTTCCTGTCCCCCCCACCCCTAAATGCCGATTACTAAAAGATTATGCTGCCGGTAGAGCTTCCACTCAGGTCTATAACAGAAGGTGGTTTGTTGATGAGGACTGGAGCAGTCCTAATCTTTCCTTACATTGCTGAGTTTTACCATGTTTAGATCTTTATCAGCCATAATGTAAGTGTTAAGTGATGTACAGGAGAGCTGCCCACAAGCAATAACAAAATGCCAATGCCTCCGACTGAAAGTATTTCCCGTGATACAGGGGGGGTTTAAACTAGAACGAATGGGTTAAAACTGAGCAAAAAGGCTTATTTAGACTGTGCATGAGGAAAATGTTGAGGGTGGTGAAAGCTCTCCGCCTGTGGTATGCTCTCCCATGGGAAGCAGTAGTAGCAGTATGTGTAAGTTACTTACAACTAATCAGAAAAGATAGTCAAGGGTATATTGTAAGGAGGTAACTATTTTGGTGGTGGTGGGGAGTGGTTTGTTTGATTGCTATCTTCATTACTAAGCTTTTTCCTTCTCCAAGTCCGATGATTCATTTTATATTCTTGAACGTATCAGAGAATTAAAACTTGGTTTGGAACAGTCCAAGAGGCATTGATAAGACTGAAAAAAGTTCTTTATAGACATGGCACGCTAGAACATATAATGTTTGTTTAGGTAACTAAAAACAAAAAAAAAAAGTAAAAAATTCCCATGTAACCTTTTGTGTTATTCTTTCGATTGTTCATTTGTATTTACTCACTAAGAAAAAACCCCAAATTCCTCTGTTATGTTTTGACTTCATAGCATGTGTGTTTAATGTTACGCACTCGACCAAACAGAAAGAGTTGAGTTACTTTGGCTTCATAGGAAATGCGGTAAAACACCTTTAAAATGCTGACCTCCCAGCATCTAAACCATACATTTCCAAACAGCGATGGAACTGGTCAAGACTGGGCCAGAATGAAGCAATAGTGACTAAATAGTGTTGTCAGTACTCACCAGATTTCTTCTTTCAGATCAGGGATGCCTGAGAAGTGTATAAATGTGATTCTGACCGTGACTAATGGTCGCTGTCTCTACAGGGTGCAAAATAAAATGGTGTCGCGTTGCATTGCGAACACTTGGCAAAGACCCTGAAGGAAATGCCTTCTGAGAAAAAAATCTGCAAAAAATGAAACGCTAAAGACGTCTTCATTAAGTATGTACGTTAGTGACTTTAATTTTGAAGGTGGAGTATCGCTTTTTCACTTCTCTTGCCATGCAATGCAGCGTGGAAGATAGGGACCGGTGCCAGCTGGAGTTATGAGAGAGATCTGCTGAGGGTAGATTTTGGATCAGCTACCATTCCTTATCGAGTTGGTTGAATACTCTGAGCTTGTGCTTGTCTAACTATGCGTGGGTTTCTACAATGATAATTTGGGGCTGCCGGAGGCAGAGAACGGATCAACAAAATAAAGTGGAAAAAAACCCCAAACCTTTTTATTCCTTTTCCCTATGTGGTGGTACCATCCTGCAAGGAGAGAGGTGGGAAGGACCGGGATGTTGGTGAGCATGGTGTTAAGCTCAGTTTTCCCAGCAGAAGGAGGGAGCACCTGCTGCCAAGCAGCTCTGTCAACTGGTGCTGGCAGGTTACTTCAGAAAAATTCATCTGAAGAGTTCAAAATTTTTTATTTAATATTTACTAGTGAATTTCCTATGCACAATTCCAGTAGACACAAGATAGCTTGTGTTTTGGTTTTTTTTTTCCTTTCCCCTTGGAGAATTACAGAGTATTTGTTAGTTCTTCTTCTGTGTTTTTTTTGTTTGTTTTTGATTGTCCAGGAAGGAAAGTAGGTCCTTCTATAATAGATCAAATGCTAGATGTGGTTGTTGGCTTGGCAAACATTTCTTTGGTAATCTCCTTCAGGTCATTCTTCTGTTTTCTGTATCCCTATCTTTCTCTTGTCTCTGGCCTGTCTTTTTCTCCTAGACAACCTCACTCAGGAAGAAAGCAGCTTCTTTCACCTTTTTGTACAATGTCTAGTTCAGTGATACTTTGATTTTGAGTGAAGTATCTAGGTGTTTGTGAAAACCAAATGATACATAAGAGTAACAGCTGATCTATCTCTATGACACTTCATCGTCACTTGAGAAGTTTGTCTTTAAAATTATGCTTTGAAAAGTGTGTTTGTAATTTTAAATTTCTAATGGGAAATCTTTTATAGAAAGCAAAACCTGTTCTTTGGGAATGTCACATAATGAGATAGCTTGGTCTACTGCAACTTTTATGCCATTAACCTTATGCCTTCCAGGAAGAATTTACAGACTTATTTTTCCCTTAGGTACCACATTGTCTGTTTGTCCTCCCCAGCAAATATTAGGAGCTCAGTATGTATGTATATATATGTATTTATATATATAAAACAGGCCTATAATACACAGTATTCTAATTCGAGAAGCAATGAAACTGCTCATGTCATAAGAAAGTCTTGTAAAGATTTCAAGCATTGAGATTTTAGAGCATTACGTTACGACGTTGTAGTCTTATCTGTTCTACCACAATCACCTCGCAGAGCTTTTCTGTCTCATGGAGGGAAAAAAGAAAAAAGAAAAAAAGGGAGGAAATCTCTGAAGCTGTGACCCTGTTTGCATTTGCCCAGATTCGCAGAGGCATATGGGAACCTACATTGACTACGCAGGAACTAAATGTCCTTGTGACTGTCCCCGGGGACTCGTGGTGAGACTCCTGTTCACATTGCAAAGCAGGATCTGCAGAACAAAATGCTGGATTTTGTCTTAGCGAAAAAGAAAGGAATAACATTTTATAACATTTTAATGATATGTACTATTGGCGTAATCCTTCCAAAATGGACAATGATTTATATATTTCATGTGAGGACAGGATTCCTTAGGGGGTGACTCATTGTTTTAGTCTGGAATAATTCCAGTGGGAACCTTTTTCAGAACTGGTTGATACATACCTTACATGGTCTTAGTTTGGGATTTTTTTTCTTTCGTTTTGTCTGATAATGTGTGTGCTTGGCCTATTAAAATTGAACTGTCTCTTTCTGAGTCAAATCCAGTTCATATTTACCAAGCCCTTATATGGAGAGGGAGTGTGTGTATATATAAAAATATGTGTATACATAAATATATTTATGTATATCTACATACACAGGGAAAAAAAAAAAGAACTGGATCTCTTGCAAAGGCAGAGTTTATTTTTTAGTAAAGGGGTGAATTGTGCATTAAACGCATCTTTTCTCATCTTAGTTTGAACCCAAAGACAACAATTGCCAGTATAACTGCTTCCATTTATAGAAATAATTCAGTATTTTACATTGTGGGACTATACTGCTGCTATAGCCTATGAACACTGAATTAACAGCCAGTGGAAGCAGAACAGATTTGTGTCACTGATATGAAAACAGGTTGTCTTCACTCATACACCTGGGCTTGGTTGTATATTTTGTTCGCTTTTTAAAATTGACATTTCTACTGTTAATGAATCAGGAGAGCTCTGTAGCATGAATAATAAAAATCAAATGGGAAGCACAGTCACTCTAGGGAGTGTTGTAAGGTGTTCCAGTAAAGGGCCTTCTGCATTCAGTATTTGAGGTAATCGATCCCATTAGTTACCCCTTCTGAAGGCGGGTAAAGCTCATCCTTTGTAGCCTATCCTTGCTGCGACCTCCTGTGTATGACTTTTTGCACTGGAACTCTGTCAGGATTTCCAGTTCAGCCATACTGGTCTTTAGATATTCCTGCTTGCTTCCCTGAGCACAGGGGGGACCTTTCTTCTGTTGACAAGAGCTTGTCCCTGAAGACAGCATTAATCTTTTGGAGCCGTTGCCCATAGGATGCCATCTACTAGTTCCCCACTTCAGACATCATCTGCTCTCCTGAAGTTTAGGGTAAATAACTCTGCTACTTGCCTTCCTCGTGTTCCTTGGCATCTTGAATTCAGCTGTATTTCTCTTGCATGTTGGGTCAAAAGGGTTAAGGTTCAGTTCAGACATTTTGAATATCAGTTGCAAATGTCAGGTTTTGAGTATGGAGTTCTTCCTGTGCTGCGTGGAAAAGAGTGACTGAGGAGAAGAAATTTCAGGAATTTATCCCCAAAGAAACATAGAAAACAGTGGTGTTAGACAACCAGCTGTAACTATAAAAAGATTTCCAGTCTCGGGGACCAAAATCTCAGGACAACAGCTTACAAGATTTCAGGTTACATGATTTAAGTTTAGAGGATTTCATCATCATCGGGTCTGTACGAGAACCCCAGCCCTGATTTGGTCATGAAACCAAACCCCAAACCGCTGACTAAACCTAATTTAGATCTGGATCTAAACACCCACTTCCTCTTCCTCATTTCCAATCAAAACAGGTTTCGGTTTTGGTTGGTTGGAGTTCTTGGTGAAATTTCTTGTTTGGTTATTGTTAACGTTTCCCCCCATCACTATCTGTGATCTCAAAAAAAAAAAAAAATCTAAACCCAAAAACCAAAGCCCAAAAAAATCCCCCCTCCTCTTCACAGGCCACATGTTTCTATTAACCAAAACCACTGTCAACAAATGAAAGTATGGCAGAACAGTGGTGGTTTCCTACCCTTTGTTTTTATAGTTATTAATTATATTTGGGTTTGGTCCTAAAATGAGATGTAAATATTTCATAAATCAGGTGAATTTGTTGGTTTTGTAATTGCTTTTTATTGGATAAATGACAGAGTATATTGAAGTGGGCATAGATTCTACCCAAATATTTTATGTGGTTGTGTTAGCAGTCTGTTACAGATGTATTCATTAAATCTGGCACACAGATAAGAATTAAAAAGTCATTCCTCCCTCCAAGTATGGTTACTTAAAAAGCAAACATCGGACCAGCTAATGAACGTCAAACTTAAGACTCAGGCTTGGGCAGAGCCAAGTGCACCTAAATGGCAATGACAGTTTAAATGTGTAGAAGAACATGACAGTTGATGAAGAATTAGATTTATTGATCTTGTTAGATTTGTTTCTTCTTTGATAATCCACCCCTATGGAAATCTCTGATGCTTTTTCACTATATTGATAAAATTAATCTAAAGTTTTTCTTTTCTTTTTGAGCCTCAGACTAAATAAGGGTTCTGGAAGAAGCTACAGAAAAATAAGGCAAGTCCAACTGAGCATCTGTGTCTGATGTTACTGCTGCCACACACCTTTGTTTTCAGAGATTTTTACAGATTGTGTTAAGACTCGTATGTGCTTAGACCTTTATATGAAAATGGTCTGTCCTGTGTCAAACGTCTGTCTGATCACGTTCATACCTGATGCCTGGTCTCAAATGAGCATCTCTAATGAACTTCTGAAGCAGTAAGGCTCTAATTTCAGGGATCAACCTGTGCCTTAGTTTCATCTAGAACAATTCTTCAGACTGACCATCTTTGTCACCTGAACCACACAGGATGAAAACAAAAGGAGAAATACTAAACCTTTAGAGCCCCGATAATTATGTACGTGTGCTTTTTCTTCCTTTTGCTTATATGCTCATACAAATGAATCGAATAATTGGCAACCGAACAGTTATCTTTTCTTTTAGCTTAGTGTGGCTCGTATAAAGAGTGTTTATAGGTTAGATGCATGAACCCAAAGGCTTTTTATTCCTTTATTGTGGTGATCCCCCCCGAAACAGTAACAGCCCCTGAGATTGAAATCTCTGCAGTATCCAAAAGGTCAGATGTGCTTCTATTTATTTGAACTAATCAGTTTAAGAGGAACGAAAGTCTGTCCTGAACTGCAGATTGGTAGGTAAGATATATTACGTGTTATATCGGACGAAACCACGTGGAAACCCAGCCTGTCGATGCAGGTATAAAGGGATACAGTAGATCTAGACCCTGTCACTTCCCTTCCCAAAACAGGTGCAGGAAGCAGGTGAGATGTGGACAAAGTCTTCTCTTATTCACTGAGGTGAACGGAGGACTTTGGGTTGGTCTAAGACAACAGTAAAATATTAGTCTATGGTGTGAGGACAAGAAATAACGATTGAAGGGGGAAATCTGAAAGTCCTGGTGGTTCTTAGTGGGGTGCAGCTGAAACACCATCCTTTACTCCCTAGCAAACAGCACAATCTCACCTTCGCACATCAGTGTCAGGATGAAATTTTAAATTCCCTTGCTCCAGGACAGAGGAAGCAGCTGTTCTTGTGCGCTCTGCTCTGATTTGCATTTTGAATGAGCCACCCTTTAGCTCGGCGGAATTCAGGGAGGAAAATCAGCGCGCGTACAAGATTGCAAGGATCTGCTGCTCAGATGGAGGCACCGAACACAGGAAGCCCACGATTTGTTTTATGTGACAAATTCATCAGGACTATAAAGCGTTTTTTAAAAAATGATGATTTTCAGAGAGTCAGTGTTTACATACACAATACCAGTCTGTGTGCAGACAGAGGCTGGCTTGATGCCAAATGCCTGCAAATTCAGAGCCCCATCCTCAGCTGGTACGTATCACTGTAGCTCCATTGACTTCAATGAACTGGCGCCAGTTTACATTAACTGAGGAGCTGTTGCATTATGTGGAACGATTTCTCTTTTCTCCTTCCTTCTCTTTCTTTTTGTCATGAAAAACATGGAAATGTCATTCCCGTTAGCTCAGAAGAGTCCTTATTTGGGAGATCTACTGCTTCTCTTTTGATATTCTTTTTTCTCTTCAGTTTGTACCTGTTTCTATCTAATTTATGATACATTCATGCTAATTTTCTAAAAGTAGCATGTTAGGGATGCCTCGTGCTTCTTGACCAAGCCCTGAGGGACTTGCGCGGAATTTTGTAGGTTAAAATCTCAGAGCTGTAGGGTAATAATTTCCTTGCCCTGTGATTAAAATATGCATTATATCATTGAAGCGGTATCCCTTTCGCATTTCTGTGATACATAAGCATATCCCACGAAAGAGCAAGCAGAGGAGTATTTTTGGTCCTTTCCCAGGGGCTCATGGAAGCAGCAGCAGAAGGGAGGAGGAGGCTGCTGGTCAAAAAAGATGCTTCACCTAGATTTGAGCTCCATCAAGGCTACATATAATCGAATGAAAGCTGCCTCAGGCTCTAATGCTATTACTAAAATGGGTGACGAGGGCTGAAATCAGCTTTGTCACGCAGTACTTGGGCCCAGACAAGTCCTTTTATGCTTCTACCTTCCAGACCTGTCCTTCCCTGGTCCAACCTGGGAAAATATTCCCTTTACATAAATGTTTGTTTGTAGGTGCATTTGGTGTCCGGTGGGTCTCACAAAAGTGAGAACCTTTTCCTTCCTGAGCTGACGGAAGTGTTTTAATCTAGAAAACTCCGAGCAGTTGTTTAAGGGACATTTCACATTCTACATTAATTAAAACAACAACAACAAACCAACTTTTTTGGACTCTAAGTATCTCTTTTCAAAAGCTTTTCTTAACTGTTATGTTGTTGTCTTTTCTCTTTGACAAGAAGAATAATTCTGCTACCTTCTCTGCTATATGTAAAAATTCTGCTTTATCTCCATCTTTGCCATAATCGTTTTGGACATTTTCCAACGTTAAATGAACGTATAGTAAGCCATGAGTGTTTGAAGATGGACTTCATGCTTCACGTTGCTTGAGTGGCTGAATTTTTCTTCGTAATCTTTTGTTACTCTCTTACCTACCCTGCATTTTCTCATGCAGTCATCTTGAGTCATAGAGCCACAGTCTGGCCAGATGTTCAGAAGAGCTCTGCTTCCAGTTTGGCGTTTTAATAAGTAGCCAGGTTTTGTTAAGTGCCCTCTCTGTGTCTGAAATGGGAGTTTCTGGGCAATGTAAA
Organism: Pampusana beccarii; assembly: GCA_013399365.1. Taxonomy (NCBI): domain Eukaryota; kingdom Metazoa; phylum Chordata; class Aves; order Columbiformes; family Columbidae; genus Pampusana; species Pampusana beccarii. Next base: position 3,404,968 of record VWYH01002416.1, on the reverse strand, counting down.
CGCTTGAAAATTAATGTAAGCTACGTGCCTAAATTGGAGGTGAATTGCTTGGAAAAGTGCGCCTGTATTTAGCAGTTTCTGAATTGCTGAAAGTCCACGTCACATAATTTTCATTACTATGATTTGTTAACTTAGGATATCAATGGCCTTCTCCAAAGTGTTATGTTTTCCTTAAAACTAAAGACGCGAAAAGGAATTCCTAGATATAGGGAGGCGTGGAAAAAAGAAGCAACTGTTGACAACACAACAATTCATTCATTTCCTAACATCCCAGGTCGTGTACTGTATTTTAACTTAAACAATAAGGCCATTATTCAGATGGGAAAACAAGCACGTTTCATGTAAAGTTTAAAAGACTGAAGAGGTTAAAGGCTGGTTTGGTTTTGGCAAGCTGTGATTTGCTGCTCTCAGGTGAAATGTGGAGGTTTCGTGGTCTGGCAGTGTGCTGAGCCCTTTGGAGCGCTGATTTACTGTGACTCGGTTCTTCACGATGGTCAATCCCACCTTACCGTTTCCTTGGGCTGTATCGAGCTCTGCTATTTTCATTTATTAATACGTTGTAAACTTTGCAGGGAAGGGGCTGCCTCCTTCCTGGGTATTCACGCAGTATCTTATTCCATCCAAGCCAGATATCATCCAAAAGCCTTCTCTTTCTTCATAATATTTTACTAGATACCAAGAGGTTTTTCAGTGTTTTACAGGGGATGCAAGGATCAAAATCCTTGGAATTGCACTGGAATTGAGGGCTTAACTGCCCTTCAGAGCCTCTCTGCTCTTTCAGCAGTCAGACAGCTTGGGGTGGGAGTTTTTATTAAGTCACTCTCTAAAGCCTGTTTTGTTAAGGAACTTTGGATCAGAACTTTTACTTCTCCAGTCGCTTGGATTTATCGGCATTTGAGAGGAATTGTGAGAATCATTTCACAACAGAAATTACTTGTGGCACTACTGATCAAGTGGTATTAAAAGTTGCAGAAGTTGTCCCCCATCAACTTCATTTGTGAAGTTCAACTGCTTTTTCTCTCTAGAATATGCTGCAAATGGTATTTTATAGCCAGCCTAAAAAACCCTTGCTCAGTAAATACTGGTTTTGTTCAATATTGAAAGTCCAGAGTAGAATTTGGTACTCCTAACTAGAAGTGAGATATAAAAGTATTATTTATTCAGAGGTGTGGTAGGAGAGGAGAACTTAAACGCAGTAATATTGATGTTTATGCTAGAAAGCATGATTTAATAATTTAAATTGTGTATATATTAAATAAATGTGATTTGAAGGTTTGGTGCTGACGTTTGTGCAGTTGTACACATGCTACAATTCTGTCAAGAAGTTTGCAAAAAAAAAAAAAAGGAAAAGTGCTTAAATTTTGGCACCGTGAAGCAGATTTTTCTACAATATTTGCCTGATTGTGCTGATACAGGGTTTTCAGTAGTTGCTTGTACAGCCTTGGGTATTAGTGGCTTTGCCTTTGTGCTCCACTAGGAACTGAGAGTTCTGGGCATTTCTGAGAGTCAGCCTGCACTCCTCTAGGTACTCAAATAGGTATTGAAAATCTGGAGTGGCTTTCCAGGCTTAGGGTGTTGAACAAATAGGATTAGTTATTAAAAATAGGAAAGTGCACGGTTCAATACAATGTCTTTTAGACTTTGATTCTTTCTCCTCTCATGTAGAGAAGCAGCAGTACAATGATTCCTTTTTCTTCCAGCTGTATTTCCCAGACAACGCTGTTATGTCCCGGAACAGGTACAAGCAGATAGTCAGGGCTGTGGAGCCCGCTCTCGCTGTGAGACCACGATGTGAAATTTCAGTATAACCCCATGGCAGCTTTCTGTTTACACAGCCATACTGTCCTGGGACAGAGAGTCGCACGGATTGCAAGCATTCTTGCTACGAGGAATCTGGCTCTGACAGGAATAGCCAATTCCCAAAGCTCAGCTCTGCTTAGAAAACTGGCTCTATTATCTGAGATTATGGCAGAGAGCAAATACTCCTCCGGTTTACCGTGGCTTTACCATCAAAAGCAGCTTTCTTTTAGGAGTTTGAGTTACCAAACAGAGCATATTTTCCCAGGAATGAGCGTTTACTTCCAAGATGACAGGCAGGATCGCACTAAGGGTGCAACACCGTTTAAGTTGGTTTTGCTCGGGATAACCACGGAGCAGGAAGCCGTGCAGCGTGTGGCACGGAGACGTCTCGCCAGACCACAGGAGCTCGCTTGCATGGAGGAGGAGGCTGGTTATGTACATTCCACTGGCATCCTGGCTAATAATTCCTGCTGAGAGGGGTTTTTCGGCACGTGGACTTCCAGTAGTACTGGTTTGACGCTGGGCTACATCTTGGTGTAGACCAAACCCACATGTAAAGGTACCCTCAGAGCCATTGGTTTGCACATGCTTTAGGGGACATGATCCCACATAAGTAACCCAAAAACTGTTGACTTAAAAAATATATTTTATTGTAAAACATTCTTTCCAAACAAAAGACTTCCATTATTTATATAGTGGAGTGCACCACCTTGATTGAGGGGAGATTGCTGTATATGCTGTATATCAACTCACTCCACATGTAAAGTATTGCCCTTCAGCCATCGTTCTGCTATAGAGTGATTACTTTGTTAGAATCATGATTCAATGAAAATAATGGTTTCTCTTAGTGAATGCTCAACCCCTAAACAGCAATTACTGTCTAAAGTTTATTTTGCAGCGGTTACTGAGAGCTGTTGAGTCACTGACATCTCGGTTAAGAGTCCTGTTTGGTTGTTTTTTTGTGACAGTGCCATTTGATGAAGCCAGAATCTGATTCTCACTGTCTATTGTTTTTCCTGAGCTTTTAGAAAACTCTACTAAAAAAGGCAGCATTAACTGATTAGGGACCGGTTAGCATGGCCAGAGAAACACCAGAAGGTGCGTGAATTCTGAGCATCATCTTCATACACACAAAGGTTAAGACACCAACACAGCACATGCAGATAGGAGGCCTTAAATATGTGCCGGGAGTGTAAGTGTATTTGCATCATGATCCTTGTTAGTAATTTTTGAAAATGAACAGCGGATTAAATGAATTAAGAACCTACATTTCAGTGTTTTAATGCAATGTTATGCCAAGACGCATGGACAGGAGCTCCCCTCAAAGGCAGGAGGGAGATGGCTGGTTGGATTCAGGGATCAGTCTGCTGGTGCCTCTCAGCATTTCTCTAATGGAAATAAATAGTAAGTAAACGATGTAGTGGGTATGAGATGGTTACTCATATGGTTCTTTCCGTTTCTTACCCTGGAGTCCCTAATGTGCATTCTTGTGTCAAGAACTACTGTTGATGCAGCACCGCAATACCACAAGTTAAAAAAAAGAAAGGGAAAAGAATCAATTAGATGCAATTATAATTAGAGTCTACTGACTGCAAGTTTGTTCTGGCTGATTAGACAAGCTGAATGAGAAATTTCTTGATCGTCAAATCTTGTATCATACCACCCCATGTACAATCCTCTGTTTACATAGAAACCCCCATATTATGCTTTGTTTATTTTAAAAATCAAGTTCTATTTTTAAATATAATGACATGGCAGTAAAACCAAAAGGAGCGCTGGCATATTCATTCACTCGCAGCCTCCTTTTGTTACCATCTTTCCCCTTGGCAAACAAAACAGAAACTCATCCCTTCTAATAGGTTCATTTGTGAAGCCAGCGGATGTGGGCAAACGAGGGGCAAGTGAGGCAGCTGCGTGATCAGGATTCCTGACTTGTGAAAGCAGTTTTTTGGCAGTGGCGACCACGTCTTTGGTTTGTTTTGCTTTGGCTGGTCTCTAATAAGTCCCCCAATTTCCTCCTTGTTCTGGCTGCTGCTGAATTGCTGATGAATCTGCAAGGGCATTTTGGGGTCATCTGGCTGAGGGTTTGTGGGAGCTTGGACTGTTCTACAGCCCCAAAAGGACTGATGTCATTGTTTTTTACCTGGTTCCCTTGAACACTTCCAGGCATGGATTCTGTCAGATGCTGTTTACCAATAACTCTTAGATACTTTTGGAGACTTGCAAATGAAATCCACTGCTGGATTCCCCAGTGTGGTTTCATCCACTCTTCTGTATTCCGGGCAAGATGTGGTGTCTTTCTCAAACGGACGCTTGGCTGAGCTGGGAGCTGCGGGATTGATGTTTGAGTCACTGGGTGAAACCCTTCCACAGTGATATGATTTAGGTTCCTTTAGTGCCAAATATGAGAGGGCTTGATGTTATTTTTAGGAATTGCTGGGGACTCAGTGCTAAGAGATCTAAGCTCAGCACTCCAGAAAACCTCCAGCAGGACTTTCTCAGTGACTATCAGTGCAAGTTTGGATTACCATGGGCTTTAATGTGCCTTAACAAGGATTAACCTGTAGAAGCTAATGTCCAACAAATCTGCGTTTGTGCATTATTAGTTGCTTTAAAAAGAAAAAAAAGGTCAGAGTTTGTGTGTTAGACTGAAGTGATTGTGTGCTTGCCCAGCTCCAGGTAGTGTGGGCATTTGCCTTGTGATACAACCACATTTTTCGGGGGCTGGCACAATATGATCGCTGTATTCAGCAGCCCAGGCTTCTTGGAGTTGGAAAGGACCATCCATTGAAAAAGTAACAAGAGATCATGAGAAAGTTTGTGGGTGTTTAGAGGAATTTGCAAATTTCCCATTCATTTTCTATGAGAGACTCACAAGGGCTGGCATTTCCTGACCAAAGGGAGAAGAAAAAAAAAAAAGGATGGGGGTGCTGGGAGAAAAAATGCACTTGTCTACATCATATTGTTAATCGTGTATTCAGAGTTGCAGGAGGTATAGAAGCTGAATAGGTCCGTATGGATGACAGAGCAGATAATCCTAAGTGTGCACATAAGCCAGGCTGAGAACTGTGAGATTTTGTGACACGCGGATGAACTGTGGTGTTGTGGGCGACAGCTCCAGCTCGGACTTTTCCGAGATTAGGTGGTCTGTGGTGTTGGCTCTTTCTGCACATTACTAGTCTTGGATGTCGAGATTACATTCGCAGTTCCCGAGTTCAAACCTCAGCATATTACACACCCACAGATTCCCACAGTCTTGTTCTACAAAACGTCTCCTCTGTCTGAAATCTCCTAGTCCTCGTGTGCTTTCTTTTTTCACTGCTGCAATGAACAGCTTTGTTCTCAACAGAAGACTGATCATGGTGTGTTTTCCCGCCTGTGAGTTCTAAACCTGCAGAAATTGAGGATTACTGGATCCCACCCCCTTCACTCTTGGTCACTGCGGGACATTTACTGCACCTCTGAGTTTCACAGTAGATGTTTCAGCCCTTTTCCGCCTGCCTGACTCAGTCGTTCTTGTGAAAACGGGTGCGGGAGGTTTTGCTCATGTTGCTGCTGGAGGAGTAACTTCATGTGAATGACTCGGTTAATACAAGCAAAACAACTCAATAATGCCTATTCTCTCATCTTTACTGCTTCTTTTGGTTTACTTTTCCCCATTAAAACAGGGGCATGTATTTAGTGACCAGGCACAAGCTATAAATAATTAATAATATGTAATTTGCGAACTACCGGTTAATGATTATAGCTCATCAAGGCTTCTTTGTCGTAGGTGAAATATAGATGCAGGAGGAAGACCATATTGCTCTAAAGAGCTGGAAATGAGAAATAAAGTAGCAAAAGGCTGGTGGAGGAAGGGAAGCCAAGTCACGGATTAGTGGCCGGTGCTATGGAAGAATCGACAGTAGCCATCTAAATCTTGTTTGTGAAACTCTGCTGCCTCTGTGTCTTTCTCATGTGACTTCTTTGCTCGTGTCTTTAGTCGGGTGGATCTTGTTCTTTGTGAAATGTAACCTTCTGCTCACTTTAAGTGCATATATAGTCCCACTGGGGCTAAAGAAACTTCTCATGTGGCTACAGTTAAGAACCATATGTATGTGCTTTGTTGGGCTGAGGTTTGTCATACATATTACAGCAGTAATTAGACTTGCTCACAATCAAAATCAGGAAAGAATACTTAGATAGTTTATCCCCAGCAAATAATTCAGCAAGTCTGTCACCAGTGCACTTCTGGCCTGTGTAGATACAGCGCACAGTAATTCATCTCTGTAGAAAGAGCCCATCGATAAAGGCCACCCATTCTTTCCCAGTGAAGACCACCAATCCTTCAGTTGTCATGACTTCTCTGAGCCCATTGTTCCTCACTTCCTTTCTCATATAATAATTCTGACTTCCATGACCTTTCTGTCTGCTCCTCCAACATGGATTTTAGAGCACCTACCACAGAAACAAAGCTGAATCCCAATGATTATTGCTCTCCATTCCTTTCACCCTAAATGGAGCTGTATTTTCCTTTCACTCTGTTTCCGTTTAGACTTTCTTTTCCAATTCCTTTAAACTGTTTGTCTCGGTTTGCAAAGGCTTCTTGTGCCGTTACTGTGTTTTTCTCACACCGCTCTGAAAGCCACAAGGTCAAAACAATGCTTCTAATCTCATTTGAAATCCCTTGTGTACTTTGTTTAGTTATGTTTTTGTGCCAGGTTTTCTGGACAGATTTTTGCTTTTGAATGCGGGTTGAAGAAATCAATAAAAAGCTTCTGATACCTTAAGTCAGGCCAGGATTTTGTTCAGAGTCCTGAAAGAAGAAAGATTGTTCTTGTTTCTTGTTCCCACATCTCTAGAGTTTAGTAGACCGTATAGAAGTTTAAGAAATATGAAAAGCATACTTGATAAGAGTACAAGTAAGAGCAAAATTTCTTTTAGCCTGTTTCAGAGGGGTGAGTTTGATTATTTTTTTTCTTCAGATGGGTTGAACCACAACAATTTTTTTTCGTAGCTTTATATAGTACATTTGTGTGTTTTCTGCCATCCTTATTTACACTGAGCGTGTTCCAAACCCTTCTCAAGTTAGTGGAAACATTGCCGTTGAACTCGGCGAACTTGTATCAAAACCGTGTTAGTGTTTCCCGATTCTATCTGAATCGAAAGGAAATCAGAAGGGCTACCTGTGGCATAGGAGATTGCTTATTGCAAGAGATAGAGAAGCCTTCGTTTATTCTGTGCTGTTTATCTCATTGGAGGGACTAACTGGTTTCTGAGGATGTAACAGTGCGCTGCCTGCTTGTGCTTCGCTATCTGTGTGAGCCCTCCGTCTTAATTTTTGCACTAATGTCAGACAATTAAATACATATTTTTCTGCTCCCTGCAAAATTGCAGAAGGTGTTAAAAACCCAAATACATTCAAGATTTTTTTTTTTTGACTGTTTTGGCCTTCAGCTTCCATTTGCTGCATTTTAGCTTGTTTTGTCTAATAATTCCTTATAGACTATGTAGATTACAGTCAAGTTTACATCTCCATCTGAACCGTATGGAAGAAATTTGAGAGGTGATGTTGTGAGTGCAGGCAGAGGTTGGAAACAGCAGTACGAACCAGCTCTGTATTTTTTCCAATATACCATAGAATTCTTAGTTCGGACACTTGGCAAAAATTGTGTTGTGGAAAAATAGGCATAATAATTGTGAGTTTTCCCTGTAACTGTGGACAAGAACAGGTGAGGGATTAAAAAATAAAAGAAATGACACAGCTATTCGGCAGGACTGTTGTTTTGTAACGAGAAACTTTTTCTAACTAGTGCTGTGTATGAGACACCAGGCACTCAAAGTTGAATTTGCTGCACTAACTGTGCCCTAGGGGTTTGCTGACCAGTTAGAAGCATCAAGAGAAGAAACAATAAAGCGTTTTTATTAGCCTGGAAGTCAGACCAGTGGGAATTTTTCAGAGAAGGGCCTATCCCAGATCGTTTTCATCAACTAACTTCCTCCAAACTATTTGATAACAAGAGAAATAAAAACAATCAAAAGAAGGGTGGGATGGACAAAACCGCTACCATTTGTGAATTACACAGTCGGATGTTTTGGAAACGTCAAAATGTGGCAGCTCCATCCCATTTCTGTCAACCATTGGGTACAAGGGGTTGCAGACGTGTTGTCTCCATATCAGGAAACTTCAAGAGCAGGATGAAGTTTTTGTGCCACCTGAATTTCAATGGGAAATAAATACATAAATACCTTTAAAGGTTTGATTTAATACGGCATCTAATATGCACTGGAGTTAGTAGCACAGTCTGAATTGATTCTGCTAAGCATAGACTCAGATCCTTTGATACTAATGTCACAGACGGAGCTTTAGGCACTGCAGAAATGTGATTCTAAACTGGGGTTCTCAAGCAAGGTCACCTGCTTTTCACTGTTGTCTTAGTTCTCTTGAATTCGAAGCTGAAGCTGCTTTCCTTTTTTAACTATGCAAGAGTTTCTCAGATGTTTAAAAGTAGCATCAATGGTCTCATGAAACTTTTCTTGCAACTGTTGACTTACCTGAGTTTTGAGTGATTTTTTTCTGTATCACAGTTGGGAAACTTTGCGTACAGGTACCGCTGTATAATTTCTTGACATTGATTTTTAGGGATGACCATCAGGATTTCAAGGCAATAAAGTTAATCTAACTGTATGTCGCTACTCTCTCCGGTGCCTTTGCACACTTAAAGTAAACCAAAATTATTTCTCACTAAATATGCTAGTCAAAAATCTGGAAATACCACAGTTGATGAACTAATGACAGGTTGGGCCAACTTTTCTTTTTTCTTATAGTTACCAGTCATTGATTTTCTTATTGACAAGGTCACCAGGAAGCTCCAGAAAACTTTATCCCCAAATGCTGAGATTACTGTCATTTTGTGCTATTTCTTGAAGAAAAAAAATGTGAAAAACGTGAAGAACTTGCGGAGTCTCTGCCCTCAAGTCTCTTTACAAGAAACTATTTTTTATTATTAGATACGGGACCAAGCTGCTCTGCAGTTTTTCCACTGCTATTAACTGTAAATAACTTCCAGCTTGTATTAACCCTTTTTGCTCAAACTGTTTTGTATCTGCTGGGTGTAATGAGAGAAACAGATGAGCTGAGAATTTGAGGCCAAAGCAGAGCTCTTTTGTGCTGGGGCCTGTGTTTATGAACTCCTCTGCTCACATTCTCGTTCCTGACTCCCCTTAGAGAGCCAAAATATTTTTATCGAGTAGAACATTTTGGGAAATACATCCACGGTAATGCTAGATTTGATCTTGTGCCCGCTGAAGTAAATGACAGCGTTCTTGTTAGCCTTTGGGAGATGGCGATGCTCTGCAAAGATTGTCCCCAAAAGGCATTATTTATCTGGTATCTATCCCAAGCTGGAAAGCTGTACCTCCAATTTCAATTCCTCAATCTCTCTGGTTATCTAAATGTAGCAAGCAGCAGGACCTCAGATATGACTGAGGCCTGTAGATGCTATCTAATAAATGCTAATATGAATAAAAATATGAATACATATTGAATTAAGGAGGAAAGCAGCTCTTCTTGATCGGCTCTGGAGAGGGAAATTCTCCAGCCGTGTGTATTCCCCTCTGGAATGCCCATGTAATGCTGACATCGTCTCCCAGTCTTGACTCCTAATTCCTCTGCCATGTCTTAATTACAGAGTGGGAATCTGGGCAAGAATTTTCAGATGCCTTTATGGACACCGAAGACATTGGAAACATAGGGGGAAAAGTACATGTTTCAAAGTGTGTGATGGTTTGGAATCTGAGGATTGCAAGATGAAAGATGCTGAGACGCTGAGTGCAAGAAATCCTGTGTACCTGTCAGGCTGCAGATGAATGGAGCTGATCTGTGTTTTAAATGCTCCGCTCATGCATATGAATCTCAAGAGTGACTGTGATGGAGATAGAAAATGCAAACTTCCATTTACAGGGCAGGTTTTTATCTGTTTTTCTTTATACGCAACAGTATAAGCATCTCTTCTATGAAACTTAGAAATTTATTTTCACATTGATTGAGAACTCCTGTGAGAGAAATATAATATAAAGTGGATTTGTTTAAAATCTGTCTTGTCCACTTTGATGCCACGTCGTATAGATGAGGAAAGTGTGTTACCTACTCTCACTTTGCCACAAGAGAGGGGGGAAAAGTGGTTGCTATGACCATTTAAAAATCCTTGCACCAAAAGCATTCCCAGGTACTATTGCATTTTTTAATGGGAATTATGGCACAGAGGCACTGGCCTATAAAGTTCATTAGGTGTTTAAAATAAATTTGAGCTTCTTGGCCAGACAAAATTAAGTTGGCAGGAGGTCACACAGGAACCTTTTGGCAGAGCCGAAAAGTGGTTCCAGGTTCCCTGTGGTCCCTGGAGAAGGATTCTGGCTTTGCACCTTCTCTTCTGGGTGTTGAACAAAGTTCTTTATTTCAGCATCCGCATCAGCCACCAGAATCTTACCGCTGGCTTGAGTGAAAAGTAGGTCAGGTATCGAAAGGATGAGTAATTATATTTATCACAAAAGGTATCTAAACTATACCTACTTATTCTGGCAGGAAAGATGGTCCTTAGATTTATACATATGACTTTTTATTCTCATTCATGTTATGAATATCTTGGGTGGAATTTTTTCTGGTTTCTTTTGTGACTAAGTAACCACTTTAATTGCGTATTTTTTCTTTTTTGCAACTAAATCTGTCAGCTTTCTATCTCCACCATGAAGAGAGAATCGAGGCCTCTTCGGTCTGTCTTCTGTGCCTCTGCCAGTTATTCTTCTCCCATGGTGTCCCAACCCTCAAAAATAATAATGACATCCAAAATAACTAGTCTCTGTTGGAAGTTGTGACCAAAAAGAAATATTATTAAGTCAATGTATTTATTGCTTAATTTTTTTCAGGACTCCGTTCCATGGGCTTCATGTCACTAGCCAAGAGACTACTATGGTTGCAGCTGCAAGAGCCTGATGGATCAATCCCCTACCCCATCCCGTTGGCTTAATCTGGAGTTCTGAACACGTTCACAGATGAGAAAAGGTAAATGTAATATTCTTTGTGTTTTCATCCACCACCTTGGCTTTGCTGCTAATAAGAACGAGTCTGCAAGGTTTGGGGACCCAGTCGGACTCCTGGGATTCCGAGATGGGATTTATTGCTTGATTCTGCTGAGCCTGATGCACCAGAAGGGATCTCGTTACAGGTTTGGGGCCCAGGTCATGAGAGAAAACAAGGGATGGATGAAATGCCCATAAAGAGCAGGGAAGATAAAAGGAGCAGAACTGGGAAAGGTTTAAGCTGGTTAGAGGAGGGAAGGCTTAGTCTATCTAGTCCAGTCCCAAGGTGATGTTTTGCATTTCTGTTTTTCATGGAGGCGAACAAAGGAATAAACAGGAAAAAAGAAAAAAAAAAAAAAAATAAAGAATGGTAGGGGAGGAAGTATGCTAGATAAATAACCACCAAGTTATACTATTGATGTGGGAACTCTGAACATGTACACAGCCCAGAACTATACTGAAATTATCACAGTTTTGCCGCTGATAAGCAGGGTAATTGTGCATCCAAATTGTAAGGCAAGCGTCTAGAAGAAAATCTTTTGTTTTCAAAATGAAGCTAGAAGACTAAGATTTAGTGCTGGAAGGCTACACTGTCTGCTACGCTTTCTTCCTGATGAGTTTGCGAATCTTCCTCAAATTATTAATTCATCCTATTCATTCGAAATTTGAAAGATAGAAGGTTTTATCGTACTACTTAGCTATGCATAGATATCCAGATGAAAAAGGGAAAAGGAGGAAGCAAGGCATGGGGATGGACTCTTATGTGTTGTATCTTGCTTTAAAGACATATGTTTAAAATAATCTCTTCGCATTCAACTGTAGAAACAGTGTCAGAAACCACAGGGGGCTGTTGTGTTTGAACAAGACTACTCAATTTGTTTTTCATTAAGCATAATCATTTATTGGAAGACATGCAAGTATGGGTAATATCATCTGGTTCCTGGGAGGGTGTATGTGTTTTGTTTTGGTTTTTTGTTGTTTCTTTTTGTGTCTTGTTTTAAATTTATCTTAATCACTCAATTTTTTTTACAAGCAAAAAGGAGTGTATTTGGGATACATCTTAAAAAGCATTATTTATCCTGACCAAAAGAACAGTAAAAAGAGCAATCTTGAAAGATTTCTATAATGGAAATGAAACAATCAACACAGAAATATGAGGAAGAAATTACACCCATTAAATACATCTAGACTGATGAATGATATGATGGCTGCCTATTCAAGTTGGAAATTTTACACATGATTGAAGCTTTATTTAGTCTAATGAAATGTGCTTCCTGAATGCTGCATCTGAGTGACGGCGTGACCTAGAGCACAAAAGAAAGTATTATGTGATTAGACTGAGATCATTCTCATTTAAAGTCATTGTGATATAATTTTAAGTTTTTAATTAGCGGCATATACTTTTGTGTTCATTGCCTCTTTTATTGCGAATACCTTTTCAGGTCTTGTCCTTCCACAGGCTTGTTTGAAACTCAGCACGGATTAACAGCAAAGGGCTTTGGAGTTCATTGATCCTCTTCTTTTTTTTTTTTCTCATCCCCCCAAAGTGGTGAATGGTGGGGAGGGAGAAAACTGATCTTTTAGAATAGGCTCATCTTGTGCTGAATTCTTCATATGGTCCACAGTACATTCTTTAGATTTTCTTTAGCTCGGATTCCAACTTAAATAACTTGTTTGACCTATGAAAACATTGATAGTCACATCCTTTAAATTAGTGAAATGAGAGTTATTGTTGAAGCTGCTGAATCTAAATGTACTCCCTTCACCTCCTTAGTGCTACGGCTTTACACCAGGTAGGAGTTTGTGCCTAGATCTTCTACACCTCACATTTCTTACCTCATTTCACCTTTATGAGCTGGCTCTTTACTTTGAAGCTGGTTTGTGTACCAGGCTGGAAGGCAACTACCCACACAGAAAACACCAGTGTTTTCATTAAAAGCTCTTAAATCGCATTTGACTTGTGTGAAATTTAACATGGTTCATAATACAATTTTATGAGCTATTGAGATTCCTGGCACCGTAAAATGATTTTGTTAATGGGTTTCAGCAGTTGTTACTTAAAGTGATGTTAAAAAGTAATGAAGGGGGAAGTAAACGCATGGGGTGAGCTTGCTTCTCAAGTCCACAGTTCTTTCCTTTCCTAGCTGGAGAGCATTAGTGGGATAAGCGAGCATTAAACAGATTCAACGTGCTCTCTTTGTGTGAAAGTGCTCACTGCAGACCCCATATTTTCAGATGAATATGAATTTGCTGACCACAATCCTGAGTTTTAGCTTGTTAGTTGGGTTGACTGATGAACACCCAGGACCAGACAGATAAGCCAGACACTTAATCTATCTACTGTATGTGCTCAGTCAGACTAAAGCTTTATCAATCATTTCAAACTGCATTTCAAGAGGATATTGTATAGTTTCCCGTTACCATAAATCACTGAATATGGAGCCTGTAGCTATTTAACCACCTCCTTCATGAGGCAACTGAATGTATCCGTGTACCTGTAAGTACCTTATTTTGTGCCTGTATGCAAGAATCAGATCTCATGCCTTAGCACTTTTTTATTTTTTTTAACTGCAGCACTTAGTTAAAATTTGTCAGGACGAAAGAAGAAAGTCAGGAACAGCTTCTCAGTAAGAGTTTTAAAAATATCTCAATTTGAAATTTAGGATAACTTTCTCAAGTCACTTATTAACTCACTGCATGGATATCTTCTGGATCAGCCTTTAATTTCCTGCTACAGTGAAAAGTATAAAGCTGAAAAAAGGGTATTGAAGATGCATGTGTGAATTGCAGAATGAATTCCAATGCTGAGAGAGGCAAAAGAAAATCTATTTCTTAAAGGGGCTTTTTTTTAATTTTTACACATCTAGTCATGCAAAATAATCATGCATGTGTTTCACAAGCATCAAGCAGCGTACTTAAAGGAGGGCAAATTCACCCCATCATTTGTGATACCATATACATAGTGTAGGCTTTAGATGTGCTCAACCCCCCCTCCCTTTTTTTCCCTTTTTTTTCCCCAGAGCTCTATAGCTATAAGAACTGTATCACACTGAAGTTTCACATAGTCCTGTCACTTTTTTCTACCAATAACCAAATGTTGCAGTAGAAGATCCCAAGGCTCAGGATAGCAAGCTGTGGGATAATGAGTTTCTCGGTGTTACATCACCTCAAAGATTCCCTGCAGTTACTGTCAGGCTTAAGCTTCAAGATGTGTGATTTTATAACCATTCCAATACTCAGATTAGAATTCAGGATTATGACACATTTAAACGTGTGCAGCCATTGCCTAAGTTGCAGCTTATCAGTAGCAAGTTCTTTCATTAGTTTCTCCTCGAATTGTATTTTGTGGTTTATTAAGCATTATTTCCTAATAATTGATGAAGTCTGAGTACTGTCTCTGTAGTAAATGGCTGGTTTAGATTTGGACCAGCCTTTGTGCGTTATAAACCTGTCAACAAATGCTATTTTCAGTTGTGTCGTAGTGGCTCTCACTGAAGAGCACTTGAGAAGGAGGCACGATAATGTCTACGGGACAAATTGCGCATGACAAAGAAATTAATTATATGTGATGCTTGGCACAACAAACATGGGTTTTGGGCATGACCATAATACAGGATTTTACTGCCAACAATTATCATCTGCTTAAGTCACGTCTTGGATGAAAAGTGGATCTTGTGATGTTATGGTAAATGCACAGAATATGAATAAGCGGACATGGATGGTTTTAAGCTATATACATGGAGATTAAGTACTTGACTGTGGATATACTTCAGGTGCGTTCGGAGAGATTTGGTTTCCCATGCTAACTGCAGTGAAAGAGTGGGATTATTTCCATGGGTTTCAGGGACTTTTGGATTGGGTCCTGGAGCCTCATCTCATCCTTTGCCTAGAGGAGAGTTCTGAGAACTCGCAGACCTGAGCATCCAAGGGGGCTGGCAATATAAAGCAAAGGCCTTTATTTACAAGTTAAATAACTTCCCCAGTGTATTCTGGTGAACTTTTGGCAGCTGGCGGTTTCTTTCTCTTCCTTAAAATCACGCTGAGGAAGTGGTAGGGCCACATGATTTGATAGGCAGCAGATCGGCTGATTGTGAATGTTGATCGGCCAAATAAAAGTGGAAGGTGAGACTACACTAAGATTGAAGTTTTGGATTTGTGGACTGTGGGAAAACTAGTAATACAGCCTTTTAGGTTTCCTCTGCTGAAATGCAACTCGTGATCACTGTAATTTTGAATGATGCTGAAATGGTTTCTCGGACTAAACGAACCACAGGCTGACCTGAGCTTTGCCAAAGAATGAAGAAGAGTTGCTGAGCTTCCTCACAGCGTGGTTCTGAGATTTGTCAGTTCTGCTCACACTCCTTAGGCCTGGGGAGATGAATGGAAGGTGGTTTCCAGGGATATTCCCCTGATCATTATGAAGGAACTCACAGCCACACCACAAAAAAAAATTGTGCTTACAAATGAACGATAGTGAGAAGGATGTAGTTTAAAAATACAGCAGTCTTTTTTTTATTGTTGTTGTTGTAAAGCTTTTTTAGCAAATCCTGCATTTTAGTGCAAATCTTCCACCTTTGAAAAATCCTGCATTTTAAGAATTTATAATGATGTATTATCTTTTCCTAAGGTGTGGATTTTTGGGCCTGATTTGTGATATGTAAAGTGAAATTCAGTCTGTAAAGATACATATTTCCTGAGCATTTTTATTACATAGCTATGTAAATATTCTTATGCAAATAGAGGCAATAATCATGGCTTAAAGCTATATACATTACAAGTAGGGAATTCCTCACACATTTAAATATGTATTTTAGAAGCAGATCTGGATCAGATTTAAAAATCTACCAGCTTACATCATCAGTATCTGGTCTTTCGAAATTTGGAGAACGCATTCAAAAAAATTTAGGGGGGACACCCAGAGTAGTGTTATATCGTATAGCAAGTGAGCACAGGAATGACTGGCAAGAGAATGGTATGCTGCAGATGAACTGGATGCTGGACAGATTTGCAGTGTTGTAAAACACATGGGAAAAGTCCCTTCTGGTTTTGGGTTGTTTTTTTTTTTTTCACCCTCCTTATTAATTTACTGCAACCACAGGCCATGCGGTGCAGTTCCTGTCTGGGAAAAGAGGCTGGTTAGGCCATGTTGTGACGTAGTCGAACCAGTGATCTAAAAGCAGCCGGAAAACCCCAAGAAATTCTGAGTTGCTCATAAAAGAGCCAAGAAAGGTTGGTTGTAAACCACTCAGCATAGGGACGGTCCATTCTGGTCATATCACTGAGCTCCCTGTTGTCTATTAACAGCTTTCAGGAGGAGCATCAGCAGTTGAAGGTCAAGTAGACAAAATATTTCTAATGAAAGCTTATCCCTTAAAATGATTGGGTTCGTAGTCCACCCAGAAGTTCATGTTCAATATTAGCACAGCAGTGACTTGTGTGAAATATCCCAACCACCACCCTTGTCAAAGTTCATAGTAGATGTGCTCTGTACATACAAGCTTGAAGTTTGTACTTTCTACCGTAGCAGCTGTGACCTGTTGAGATTCACAGCATTTTCACTAAGTCTTTATAACATGGATCATTGTCTCCCTTTTCTTGGAATTGCGCATTTCTTTTGGCATGATTTTTGAAAGAGATGCCCATCTGGAAGCAGCAGCCAACCTCAACCATCCTGCCCCAGGAGCATCTAGAAAACGGCTCCTCCTTCCCCCTCTTGCTTTCAAGGGGAGTGAAGAGAAGCATATTCCTGTCCCTTTTTGCAACACAGATACATCCTTCATGTAGAACAGGAGATTATGACAGACTTGACGGTCCTCTGGCCCTCCCTCTTCTCCACCCATCCCAGGTCAAGCCTCTTGCTGCCCTCGGCAATGAGCTTGGCTGCAGTGGACTAGGTAGATATGGAGGTGTTTTGCTGATCCTTTGCCAACAGGTTTAAAGAGTAACAGTTCTCCGTGGAACAAGGAAAAGGGAGAAATGAAAATTTAGAAAGAGAGGGGTTGATAGTCTTAATTGTTCAAGGAAACTTTCTCATTTTAGGTGTCTATTTTGAAAAGGGAGTAGCTGGGCTGAAGTAGGTGGCGTGGAGGAAAAAGGATCATGTACGTGTTTTGGTGTTGGGGGTTTTGTTGTTGGTTTTCTTTTTTTATTTTTCTTTAATTCAAGTTTGTTGTGCATTTCTTCTGCTTTCATGCACTGCTTAATAACATACTACTTTTTATTATTCGTATCTCGGTGGTTAGTAGTAGAGAAGTGACTAAAAATGAGCATTACCAACTATTAGTTCAGAAGGCCTAAAATCTAGTAGATTGTTTGTTTTTTGTTTTTTGTTTTTTAATTTTATTTTTTGGAGTTTCTTCTTTTTATTTTATAAGATATTAAATTACCACAGAAATCAAGGTGAATCTTGGCTATTGAAGGAATTGTAGGTGAGCTGACTGTCCTCCCTGACTTTAGAAGGTGAAGCATGTGGAAAGAATTGAGCGTGGTATATGCAAGAGCACAGTCAGGCAAAGTGAGTGTAATCTTACCTCCTGGAACTGGTGAGATAGCAACACACATATACCTTACTGTTAGGATTGATAAGGATGATTGTTGCATAGTTTCACACTTCTATTGTAGCTTAAAACATTCGTTTTACTCTAAGCTTTAATGTTCAACTCTAAAATTTTCTTTTTTTCAAAAAATCGTTGTTATGTTTTTGAAACTCTAGCGCTTTTTTTTTTTTTTTTCTGAGTACATATTATTTTGCTACCAGTTGAGAATTTAAAAGAAATGTTTGCCTTTTGGATTTTTCTACCTGAGGCTTAATCCTTCCCAGCGACCCAAATGAGATCAAGGTCAGATTTTGTCGTCAAAGATGGAGAGGGCACATTTCTTTCCCTGGGTGCCTCAGCCACACAAGTCTGATGTGGTTTGAGTGTGAAAGGTTGGAGTGATTTAGTAACTTGGGTGTATGGGAGGAACTCCTATGTTAGGATCTACTACTTGAATTTAAGTGAGCTAAAATATTTAGAATAAGGGGTCGCTAACATGTGTGGTGAAGACAGTCCCATTTAAAAAAGAGCTTTACCGTTTACTGTTGGCACTAGTACACTGTTTACCGAAGAAAACATTAGATCTCTGTTGAAATATATTTAAACTTTGAATTACATATGGCATATAATTGTATCCATAGTGACTATATCACATGCACATTTTTGTAGTATTATTTTTAGTCGTATTCTGGAACTAAGACTAAAACACTTCCAAAGTTGATGGCTTTGATAACACAGATGAGGGAATTTTTATTAACAGAAATATGAAATTCTGTTAAGTAATTTCCTTGAGGGTAAAATTTTTATTTTGTGTCAGCATAAATGCCAAAACAGAACAGGGTTATTGCACTGTGCACAGCGCTTCTGGCCTAGGTGACTGGTGAAGTGTGGTATAAATAGGTATCTAGACCTAGACGTGTATATACTATACGTTTTTCTTTTTTCTTTGTTTTTTTTTTTTTGTTTGTTTAAGAAATGGCTGGATTTTGAGGGGGTGTTATGCTCCCTTTTCTCACACAGATTTATACCGGTACGGTAAACACACCGCCGAGTTAGACAACTTATGTAGGTGCTGTTTGTTAGGTAACTTTCACCCATTTTTGCCCGTGTCTGTGCGCCTGAAGGAAAAATCATTCCCACACATGAAAAATTATCTTGATTTGAAAACTCAAGACTTTGCAGTTCGGAATTATTCAGGTTGTCGGTCTCTTTGAACCCGTGTACATGATGGAGCTGGTCACTGTGCCCGCCAGACCCATGGGCCATATACACCATGTATTGTACAGCATAAAATTCAAAGGCTCAGCCTACAAATACTGGGGCTCATGGGAAAGTCCTCCCCTGGTGCAAAAATAGGAGGAACAGCCTTCTGACAAGAGCTGGCACCTTCCTGACAGGCATATCCTTTCACACTGTGCTATAATGCAGTTCAGCGTGCTTTGAAGGCCCAAATTGGTGGTGGTCCTGGCTTATCTTTCAGTAGATACTGATCTTTATCACAGAGTCATAACAAACTGTTCGGTGGGGCCGAGGGAAGCCTTTGGCTTCGTTTAGAACAAGTCTGACGTGAATATTGAGATATTCTGTACTTTGAGTGGCTGGCTTTTTTTTTTAAGGTCAAATTTTAAAGATGTATGAGAAATTCAGTGTTATATTAGACCTAGTCCACTGGATAAAACAAAAGGCACGTTTCAATGAGGTGTTCAAAATGTCAGGCAGAGAATTCTTGTACTTGAGGACATTCTGTTTAATTCTTTTTGTAACTGCGACTGAATGATATGAAGTAAAATAGTGTCTGTTCTAGTACAATTTCTCAGGCACATACAACTTCGCCTTAGTAACTTGTGATCCCCTTGATTCGGAGTTTGAGGAGGGAAAACACAAAATTATTCGGTGTTTGGAGGAAAGTGGGGCAAAGTGTTATCTCAGAGCTGTGATATTTGGCTTCCCGTGGACACAGAAACTTGACACAAATCAAATGTCAAACTGGCCGATAGTCGACAGGAAGGATTAGTGTTGACACAGCAGAGCTGACCCCTGCCAGCGGCGTAGCCGTGTTTAAATACAGCCACGTCTATCTGAAATCACAAGCGGTAGAAACTGTAGGCGAAGATATCGGAAACGGGGTGCGTTAGGACATTCTCCTGCCTAATTGGGCTGACAGCTCAGTCTGGATGGAGGACAGTGTTTATTTACTCATTGTTGTGTGATGAGCAACTCGAAAGATATGCCTGGTTTAGCTGATACTGGTCCTAACGCTGTCTGGCTCCAGCTGGAGTAAGCTAGGACAATACAACACAAAAACTTCCTGTTCACCATCACTTCTAAGTCTGTCCTGGCACAGATACGCAATGACCTCAGACCACGGTTGGGGCTAATAAGGAATTTATCTTCATGGAAATGTGACCTCTTGCTACCAGAAGGCTACGAAAATACAAGCAACAATGGGTAAATGAAGATAAAGGTTTATCCTGGCCAACTGTTGCGTTTTCAAAACAGTTCAGCCCTGCCATGAAAAAACTGCAGTTTGACATACGGTGCTGTCTGAAGCTCTTAAAAAAGTTATCAGGGTCATGGTTGAAAGAACATGCTATTGTTATTGCTTTTATAAGTGAAAATTACTGGATTGATTCTCTCTTCTTTTGAGTGATGCAGACATTCAATATCAGTTTTCAAATCCTAGAATCCACTTTGGCTACAGGAGCAGAGATTTCAGGAATTTCAGTTTTTCACTGAGGAATTAGGTTTTTTTCCTCTCTTAACCTCCACCCTCCATACTAGGAGTTCATACTCTGTATGTGCTTTTAATCTTGACTTCAATATCTTTTACTGTGGCTAGTTTTTAGTTACAGTTTAATAACTTCAGCCTTATTTTGCCTCAGGCCGTATTATAATGAATAAAAAGCTTTTCCTGTGATTTAGTTGAATTTATACAGCTGCCCTTGAAACAGCTGTATAACTTTTCCTACTGACTAGGAAGGATGGCAGTTTACTCAGCATGGACTGATCAGCTGAATTCTACTTCCAAATTCAGTTTTGTTGAAAAAAGGATGTGGAAACAGATCCATGAGTGTGTTTCCAGGTATTAATATTTCATGTGATGTTATTTCTTAATTTAAAGTTGTCCTGGCCCCTAAAGTAATTTCAGCTGAATAAGGACCATATTTTTATATGGTTCTGTATGGCAACTCATGCAATGAAATTTTTAATCTGATGAGGGCCTCTGGTACAGCAACAATAGCTGTTATACTTCCCAGTTTCCAGACTTATAAAGGAAATTATAAGTAGATTTGGGAAAGAAGGTTGCACGAACCATTGGGTTGATGTAACCTGCCTACAAATTGAAGGACAGCAGATAGGATGGAAGAGGCAAGAGGTCAGTAGCATGAAGCTTAGGGAAGCACGTGGTTTGAATGCAAGTGTGAAACCTAAGACACCTCATCAATTTGTGAGACTTCTTTAATAAGTGCCCAGCTTCATCTTAAAGCAGGGAATCCTCTCCAGAATTCGAGACACATGAAAGACATTAACTCATAATTCCTAGTAGTCTCCTGAGTACCTGTTAGTAATTATGGCCGGCCTTTTTGGCCTCAGAAGCTTTGAGTTACCTGGTGCTAAACCTTGTAGAGTAAACTAGAAACCAGTATAGGATACTGACTGTGAAAAGGTATATTTATTAATGCTTCTATATGGTGCGTATGGTTAGTACTTGCTCAGGATTAGCAAATATCAAGCTGAAACAAAGAACATCTATTTACATGTACTTAAAATAACAGGTTTGCAAGAAATCTCATAAAGAAAAGAAAAAAGTGCAGCAATAAACTCTAGTCTGAGATCATACTATTAAACAGAAATATTATTAAAGGAACAGTTTTCAGAAAAAAAATGAGAATGATCAGTTTGCCCAGCTGTTCTAGTAGCAAGGAAAACGTTAATTAAAAAAAAAGTGCACTCATAGTATTCCTCTCAGTATTAAATAGGTAAGGAAAGAGTAAGACAGACTAGATCCTGGGGTGGAGTATATGCTCTAAATTTGAAGATTATAATATATGCAATAAAGGTGAAGCACCCAACCAAATGTAGTGTGGTGCATTGAGTCAAGTAGTGAACCTTTTATTCATTGCAGCTCTGAAGAAGTTGGGGGCAGTTCTCCATTCCAATGTATAGGAGGCTTTAAATGCAGTGGTTTTGCAATATATGTTGAGTTACAAGCCCTTCTCCCAGCTTTCCATTGCCAGAATGAGGTAAAGAATCTGGAGATTTTAGAACTAATAAGCCAAGCAGTGAAATGCTGCACACTTGTATCTCACCCCATGAAGTATGGGAACGCGACCCAGAGAAGGTTTGACTTCTTCTGCACAGGTGCTGATGGGTTGACACACTAGGACTTCATTCAATAAATCACTGTGTCTCAAACCTTGGCAAATGCTAGCCGTGGAAATTCAACAAGAAAGAAAAAAAAAGGCAAGAAAAACCTGACTCCAGTTGTTTTAGGAAACCACTGCACAGAATGACAGCTGGGCAACCCATCCACCTGCAAGCTGACAACAGCCAAACGTTAGGAAAATGGCAAGGAAGAACTGGAGAAACCTTTGAAACCTGTGCTGAAATACCTAAACATCCTTGACCTTTGCTGGTGTGGGAGGAAAAAATTGAAAATCCTCTGTCTCTGGGCAGAGAAAAAGCTGTGTAATTACAGACTAACATCGCCCTATGCTTAACAGAAAAGCTCAGTGAGGCAGTTCCCACCAAATACTCCAGCTCAGAGTGGCCTGGAAGCCTCTACAGATGAGAAAGATGAGACAGACCCTTCACATCCCATCCTGGACAACAGCCCAGGCCTTTCCACAGCAGTGGGATGGGATCAGAAAGTTAATCATTCAGATACAAAGATCTTGGATCTGTTCAGAACTCCTATATGCTTCGTTACTAGAAAGATTTTGATAATAATTAGCATCCTTTAAACATTCCGAATGTTGTCTTTGTGCATACTGGGATAGAAAAATTGAAAGTAATAAGGCAGGAAAAAAAAAATTCTTCCATATTTTCATGCGGTAGAATATATAGCCTTTCCTGTCAGATTGAATTCTTGCTATGAATGTCCACACTGTGTTTGTGATATTTTTTAAAAGCCTGGATAGAATCACACTGAAGTGAGTGTTTGTGAAGTTAATATAAAATTCTGGGCCTTCAGCTCTGATAAATGTAACTCTTGAGTGCTATGAAAAATTTCATTTTCAAGGAAGCCTTGACTTTTTATGGGAAATTTTTCCAGCTGAAACATTTTACTGGCTTTACTCTTTGTTCCCCACTATGGACCAGATTTGGAAATACCTGTGCAAAACAATATATTTAGTTTCAAGGAAATAGCTGGGAATGCATGGATGAAAGCGTTGTAATTGAGGACATCCAGATCTGTTCTTGCAAAAATGCTTTATATTTACATGGTTTGTTACCTACCTGTGCTGAAGAGGATTGAAAACATACAAATAAAACTGCAAGAGGGTGAGAATTGGCCAAGAAAGCCAACTGCTTATGACTTAGAGTTGTATCTCAGACACTTGGAATGCATCTGTATGGCCCATCAGGATGTGCTGTATTTGCAATGTGATAGGATTGGTCCTAGAACTACTGAGATGTAGCCATGGAGGCACATAAAACCAGCGCAGTCACAGAAAAAAGAAATTTCTGTATCTTTGTGCACAAAATTGTTTGTGTTTGGAATTAGCAAGATGGGTTGCAGATGTACTTCAGGAAAACAAGGCAGTTCGCTTGATCTTTTGCAGAGCATTTGCTTAAAAATTCTTTATAATGCTTTAAAAAGATGAGGTGGGCGGACAAGGAGGAAATATGTATATTCCTGAGAATCACTGTAATCCTCAAGCCTTGTGGGTATTTTGTTCATTTGGAGTAACTTATACGTAATCATTAAGGTATCTTAGGGCCAATGCGAAGTTAGGCCGGGCAGGAGGTTGAGGGGTTTGAATTCAAGGCCCACTTTGGGGATAGGCTTCCCACACAACCATGAACCTCTCATTTAGACCCGTGTTTACCTACACAAAGGACATACAGCATGTTTTACCCACACCCTGGACTTAATCTCAACCCCAGACCATTTCTCTGTCTTGTCTTATTTGGGAAAAAGGATACTTCATTTCATTGTGGTCATGTGAGGTGTAACTCATTAAGTTTTTAAAACTTTATTTAAATACTTGAGCTTTCAAAATGTTTAACAAGAGTTATTGATTAAAGGAATCTTTGATTGGAATCTTGTATTTCTCAAATAGATAATTCTGAAAGAAAGATGATGCCAAGTCACTCTTGAATGCAGAGCATCTCTTCTCATTGGAAGAACCACAGGAATTCTTTACTTATTTCTACAGAAGGAATAACACATACTTGTTCTAAACCAGAAATAACACCTCCGCCCTCTTCCTGTAGCTTTGCTAGGTGGATTGCAGTCCCAACTTTTGAGTCTGACTTAGCGTAGTATTTTCTTCATGCAGCTCTCATTGTATGTTATATTGAAATATGACTTGGTTGAGTAATGCAAGCCCTCGCTAAGGGCATGACCACGTCCTCCTGCTGCTGGAGCTGGTGGTTCCCAGTGAGATGGTGTTACCTTCACGGTTCCGTGCAAATGCCCTGCATATGTCTTTCAGAAGAATAAAATTCACACTAACGTGATGCTTTGGATCTGTGTCTTATCATAGCTATTTAGTGTGTTAGAAATATCACACTGATATAAAGATATACCACTTCTGGCACTATAGCCATTACTTCAGACTAACTTGAATGTTTCCATGTGAATGTGGTGTTGCACAGGGGCTTAGGTACCTGATCCTTTGTGTGAGTTTGAAGAAAATCAGATTTTTTTTCTCTACATTAAGTCCCTTTTAGCAGTGCGTGAAGAGATTATAGGACTGAGCCCTACTTTAGTATAATGTCCTCTCTGGATCTTCTAGGTCCGTGTTTATCCCATCCAGCTTTAGGCACCTAACTTGTGCCAAATTTAGGGACCTAATTACATAGGTAGCCTGGTGGAGTGGGCTTATGTGAATAGATGTGTGCTATGGAACTGACTGTTGTATTATCTTGACCATAGAGACAATCACCCTTCTAATATAAGGGTATGAGTTAGTCGTTGATCATGGCCTCTTCTTCCAGAATATGTTTGACTTAGTTTAAGCTATTTCCACTGCAGTGAAAAATAATCTGAAAAGAGGGTAGAATAAATGTTTACATATGTGCAACTCTACCAGTGTATCTGCAGTGTAACCAGTTTCACATTCTACCTTCGTATTCATGTAATGTTTTACACATGCAAGTGCTATTGTAAGTGATTTAGTCTTTAGCAGTGTGTCTTTGATTAAATGTGGCACAAAAGTTGCCAATTCTGAGTTTGATAGAGCTTGAAATATGGGTCCTTTTGAGGCCTCTTCTTCCAATATCAGTTCTTCAGCTTTAGTGGACTTCCTAGTTGAAGTCACCATCCGATTGCAGTTCTGTGGAAAAAGCACTTGTTATAAATCTCAAATAGTCAGTAATTGATCGCAGCCTGGAATTGTAAAACTCTAAGTGCCTGAAATAGCAGACGTTTGTGGTATGGTATGTGGTTTCAGTCCAGGTCAAGAAAATGGGAGGCCTTGGAGAATACGAAGTTTTAAGAAGCTTTCCACTAATAGAACAAGTCAAGGGATAGTATAGTCAAAGCATCCCCTCGTTAATGCTGTGTGCTGAAATAAACTGCTCTTGACCCTCAGTGTTTCAGCTATTCGTCTCAGAGGACAGACACTCCTTATGTTCAGATCACTGAGAAAATTGCTTGACTCACTCTGCTGCCTTTTGTTTGGTTTTTTTTCCCCGTAGGGTAGTGGTTACTGAGCTTACCTGGGACTGACAGAAGTGATCAGATACAGGATCATTTCTGCCGGCAAAAATTAGTACAGCATCCTTGCTCCCCACTGCAACCTCCATCCTGGTAAGAGAGTCAAGGAGTTGCAGACCTCATGGATGCCTGCAGCAGCTATTGCAATACGGGCAGTGCGGTAAAGATTTACATGGCTTGGCCGGCTCAGGAACTGAATCTTGACTCAGGAACTTAAAATAAGGTTTCTAGCTTTTTTTCAAAAAAACCCAACAGTTTGGGCTCTGCTTTCTGTTTTTAACAAGCTTTCAATGGGATCATCCTGTGGCTTTTCATGTATTGTAAACATAATTTATTTTGATGTTAAGATCTCCATCATTTTGCTCATAAGATAGTTTGAGGCCACCGATACCCAATGCTTTCACAGCTTTATGAGGATAAACCATTTTTCATTTGGAGAATTGACCACTATGGTAACAATATTTTTTTGGAAGAATTAAAAATTGATGTCTCTCTGTTGTGATGCTGAACTTGGTCACTCTAACTACCTTTCCTTTGTGACTGAGTAGGGATATCTGAATCACCTAATGTTTTTTTTTAACTTTACACCCCATAGTAACTGTGGCAAGTAACTTGGGCACCCATAGTTGGCTTTTTAAAGTGGTATAATGCAGGATATGGTTTCCTAAGGCTTAGGAGAGCGCCTAAAACCTGGGTCGTTCTTTCTGTTAGGCCAGACTGGGGCCTTTGTCACAGCACTAAGTGTGTGCGTAGCACCAACACAGTAATTGTGTCCAGGATTGCTGTGTGTCTGAGACTCGCCTGTGAATTATAGGCTTCCTTTTTACAGTGCTGGGTTAGTAAATGATCGCCTCTGGTGTGCATTGTGTGTTACTAACTACTCCCAGACCATGGTGCTCAGAAACTTGGGGGTGGAGGAGAAGAAAGCAAGCTTTTCCCATCCAAATCTCTACAGCTGGAAAGAACAAATCCATGAGCAACACTCTGTGCCTATTTTATTTTTTTTCTTTTTTCCTCCTATATTCAAGAGCTGGCTAACTCAAGCAAGGCATGCAAGAGGGAACTAAAACTTCATCTAACATGGGAAAAAACCCCTCCAAAATAAAACTACCATAAACACTTCTATATGTTGCTGCACTAATGTGCGTAATTCTCAGTCAGGAATCGAGGTCGACTCCTTCATGGCCAGAAAGATCACAGTCTATCAGTCAAGACAGATCACAGTCTGCCTGTCAGTCAAGGTGCAGTGGGTGAAAGAAGGTAGATGATAGTGAAAACAGGCGATACAGTAATTCAGACAAAAGCGTATGTTCCAAACTGACTATTCATGTGGGCATCTCAGTCACAGATGGCCACAATTTCAGCCAAAGGGAAAGCTTCAGAATTTGCGTGATAAAGTGACTTTGCAACTTTCTTCTGGTGCTGAGAGTGAGTACAAAGTGATTCTTTCATAGAGCTGCTCTTGCACAGACCTTTTAATATTTTGCTTTCTATAGGTCTGTTATCAAAAATCTTCTTACTTAGTATATATTTTGTAATAAAATAGCAGTTTGAGAAGATTAGTCGAGATCCTAGTATTAAAAATTTACTGACTTTGTAATTAATTAGCCTTTGTATCCAGCTAGATTCTAAAAGGTGTTACAGAAGTAAAGCAGTAGCAGGATGCCACAAATCCTTTTAAATCAAATACCCCACTCTTTGCTTGAGGCAAGTCTCTGTTCTTTGGAGAGAGACCTTCAGATGGAGCATTCCAGATATTCATGGCAGGTTTTATGTAGCTTGTTTAAGGTTTTAAAATAAGAAATTGAGTTTTAAGTATCTGTGGTTCTTAACGACTTTAAGAATGAAAATTTAACTGGGGTGAGGGGGAAAAATACATTCTGAAATATGAATTAACAATCAGCTAAACTGATGTTTCAGGTAAACAATTGAGTTCCCTTTTCCTTGTACTTTCTTTGCAGTACTATGGCATATTTGCAGAGGAACATGTATTTAAGCACCAGCTGGAGTGGCTTACAGAGCATGTGCATAAACTCTTCTGCCTTGCTTAAAAGATACACTTAGATCTTCACTGATGGAGCAGTAGAGCTGCTTAGCACAGCTCAAAAAGGGTATATGCCTAAATGAATTAATGGGGCCTATCTCGTAAGAGCTGTGTTTATTTAGTGTGGATATATTTAGAGCTATTCTGTCTGAAAGGGCTTCTAGGAAGTTCCCCCCCTTCATTGCAGAAATGTGACCCTTTATTAGCACAGCAGGCGATGGTCAGGCTTTGAAAGCTACCAGTAAAACTTGAATAAATTCAAGTTTCAAGAAGTCCCTGTTGTTCTCTGGTTTTTTCCCAGCTGCAGCGAAATAAAAAAAACCCTACGCTCAGCTGAAGAACTGACAAGCACTAAAGAACTTGCAGCTGGTGGTGGCCCTGATATCCACCTCAGTGTAGCAGTCTGCCAAGCAGATGAGGAGGAGGGTGGTCTAATTGTAGAAGAGTTAGAGTCAAGGGAGGCAGAGCGACATGTATGACTGACTCCAGCCTATAGCTTGTTTGGGAGGGGGAGATATTGCTGTTATTGTTAATGCCAATTAGGGACAAACCTCTTTCTTGGCAGTAAACAGTGGAGGATGCCTACAGAGAGCTCCAGCTGCTGGAATGGCACCAAGTATCTGGTGAAGCACCTGCATTCCAGATGTGCATCTGTACCCCTCCAGCTGCTGAGTGCTCCATATGCTACTGGTGGCTTAGGAAAGGGTACAGAAAGTTAGGATGATTACAGCATTAGACCATCTCAGCCTTCTTTGACCTACAGGCAAAGTCTAAAATAGTCTTGAATTCCTCTGGATTCGGTTTACTAACAATATTCCACTAGCAAGGAGAGGAGGGTCAGGTTTTCTCTTAGGCCGTGGTAAATCAGTGTAAGTCAATGGAGTTACACTTCAGAAAACAGCGGGGTAAAATCAGTCAGACCTTGGTTGAGGACCAGCGTAATTCTGATGTAGCAATGTTCTGCTCTCGAAAGTTGAGGTGCTTTAAACAGAAAGTTGCTTGTTTTTCCTGTCAGTCTTTCCTAGTTCAGTTAAACGGAGGGTGGCTGAAAGGTAGAACGAGAGAAATCCTTAACATGGCAACTGATGATTAATAAAAGCAGATTATGGGGACTAAACCCACAACCTTTTCACTTCAGAGGGCTCGCGTCTCCTTTGCTGCGTCTGTTCCTCTAAATACAGGGGATGCCGAGAGCAATTCCTGTGCCCAAAGCCAAGCGGCACTGACGGGTTCATGCCTGCTCCTTATTAGAGCAGGATCATCTTCCTCCTTTGTGGCATTTTGAACCCCAATTAATCCGACCCCTGTGGGGTGCCCAGGGAATCCTACAGAATTAGCATTTGAGTGTTTTTTCTCGTATCGAGTGCTTGAAACATAGCGATACCTTATTCACATGGGAGCTACTTTTAGTCTCATCTCTGTTTTCTTTTTACCTCTTTTATTTCTATGTAGTTGTTCTGGCTGCGGTGTTGCTGTTTGTGAGACACTGGGTGATCTCATCAAAGGAAATCCCATAATGGTCATTATTAATCTTGGATACCAAACACTCACTTTGTCCTTTTACTTTTCCGTTGCCATATTGCGAGACCAGTCAGTATATGACTCCTTATGAAAGGAACGGTGCTTTTGATGGAACAGGGATTGATTTAGTACAAATGGAGTAGGAAACTGTGGCTATCGTAAGCTTTGGTGAGGTCTGAAGGAAATTTGTCATGATTCATCCACAGTTGTTAATATGACAAGGCCCAGATCTATACAAAAGAACACCTGGCCTGCTGTTGACTGTATCTCTCGAACAGCATTTGCCCACTTCTGTTACTTTAGCAACAGACTTGAACATGGATCAGTATTTTTTTTAAAACAATGCAAGAAATAACAGATTCTGCTATGGGAACTATTCTGTCATGAAAGAAATTATATTTGTTCTACAAACACTGAGTTCTCCCAATTTTGAGGACTGGCTGCCACTCTCTGAATCATTAAAAAACAAAGAGGCCCGTTTTTTGACTCTTGAGAATCTAAGGATGTGCCAAAACATACATAGAATTCATATTTTCCAGTAGCTACAAATCAGACCCTTTCTCTCGAGAAGATCCCATTTTAGAACAGTCTTCTAGGTCACTGTACAAGCTCCAAGTCACCAACTTTAGAAAGTAAAATAATTTGCCTTATAGGGTGAATTTCATCCTTCTACCTAAAGCTTTTGCATCATCTCTCCTTTGAGGGCAGATTTCAGACGGTGACTCCTTTCTCTTTCAAAATGCTGCCCTCCCTGGTCCATGTGTATGTTTGTGCACCAGCATATGTATATGAACATATATGAGTGTTAATGTGAGGATACTTCACTTGCTTTGATTTTAGTCACTCCGCCCCCCAACTTTGAAAAACTTATATATACATGAACGTGTATGTATGTATACATATGTGCATAAAGGCTGAAAGAAGCTTGGATGCCCAATGAAACACCTGTATTACAAGATGCTTCATAATCTATTCATATATTCTAATATTTCTGCTGCCTGAGTTCCTATTTTGTAGGCAGACCAGCTTTGTTATTTTTCTCTTTCTCTCTTCTGATTCCTGGTTTTACATTTCTCCCTCTGCTAGTGCTCAGTCAGTACAATAAGGATTTTTTTTTTTAAGGCTGGACAAAAAGGAGAATAAAAATGGGGAGAGATACTTTGAATCCCAGGGGTCACTCATTTCTGTCTGAACTGAATAAATGACTGCATATAAATGTGTTTCTTTTGCTTTCAAGAAACGATTTGCTTTTTTCTTGCTGACCCTGGGTGAGTCTGGAGTTACCTGAAACTGTTTGTAGCTGCTCAGAAATAACAAGCTTTCCCACCTGAACCCCTCCCCTGTCAGCTGGAAGGGGCTTTCAGGTGGGTGTTTGTTTCATTGCGGCTCAAAAGGATCCGTTCCCCCGCTGAAAGACAAGCCCAAGACAATGATTTACAGAGCAGAAGATATTGTGAGGGGCCAATTATCACGTAAGTGGTTCTCACGGCTGGGGCTGGTACTGTGTGCCAGGTTGCACATTAACCTCTTTCACTGCTTTTTTTACCCAGTTTACTCAACATTCTCAAGTGGTGGCTTTGTCAATTGTTTCTCCTGCTGATATTTTGACAGATGATAGCCCCTTGATGCCAGCTTAACCCAGCTAATAAGAAATAGGCCAACGTGAAACTCTAGACCAAGTGCCTGCTCTTATGGTGTGGAGGAGCAGTAGGGTTGGTTCTGTTTTAGACTAGTTGCTAATTTTCATCTGACAAATAGGTCTCCCAACCCTGCCCTTGCAATATTCTCTGTATGTACTCCATTAAAACCAAAAAATTAATGCAGTGACTTTTTTTTTTCTCTTCAACATCATGCTTAAGTATCCTCTAATGAACGTCAGGGTATGTATAGGGAATATGTCTGAATCAGGTGAGCACAAATATATCGAAAGATTTATAGTGCTTCATTGATTCCAAAGGAACATCTAATGACCAGGCAATTTTCAGTGTAGTTTCCCTATATAAATCTTAGCAAAATTGCTGACGTTGTGTTATTAACACTAGGGGCTGGTATTGCTGCAAAGTGAAGAGATTTATGTGAAGGATAAAGTGGGGATCCTGTGAAAGCGGAGTTTGCTAATTCTTCTAGCTGTTGGTTGGTTTAAGAGCTTTCTGTAGTTTGTATATTGCACTTATTGTTTTTTTTCTTCTTCTTCTGATTAGAGATGCTGTAGTTAAGAGTAAAAAAAAAAAGAAAAGAAAAAAATCCCTTTTAAATTTTCCTGGTAGTTGGAGCTGAATTTTAGCTATTTTTTTAATGTATTTTCCTTTAGCTTAATCCTGTTACATGCTGAACGCTTTCCATGGTTTCAGACTAACATAGGAGCTGAATTCGGTCAGGGCTTATTGTCATCAGAACCTTTCTTTTTCATCCTTTAGGGTTTGGGTGGGGTTTTTTTTGGTGAGTGACACAGAAGAGCTGAATGATGTTTAGAACTGAAACCATTCTTGATAAGAGCATATCACACAAATACATGTGTAAATATGTACCACATATGTGTTTCCCTGTGCCGTTATTAACCTTTAGAATACTTCATTATTTTATTTCTCTTAGCTCAGTTTCTCTTTCTAAGCTGAAGGAAGCATTTAGCGGCATACAAAAAGCTCTGTTTTCGGTAAAATTTAAATGCTATCAATGATAATGAGGAAGTTTTAGTTGAACTTCCATTTTTTGTTTGCAGAAGCCAATTTCTTTCTTAAGCAGACCTGAAAATGTCCAGGGAGCGGGGACAGGCTTGCGATGTGATACTAGGAGACTTCTCTTCCTTTTCTGTTGCATGTGTATTCATGCCTGTGTGTGTCTTGGGGTCTTCATTGCAAGCAACAGTTTGTGAAAGTAGTTGTCTTATTAGGATGACCTGGTCGTTTCTCTTTTATGAAAGCATGATAGGAATTGTTGTCTGTTTTGAAGCTCCCGATGTGTGTTCCCTGCAGGCACACAGACCTGAGAAGAGGGAGACTTCAAGTGAGAACACTTGAGTGTGACTGCAAGGCCTGGGTCTTGCACTGCACCTCTGCCATCGGTCTGGTTGTGGCTGTTGCCATTAAATGCAGCTCCAGTTCTTGCAAATTTTACATAAGCTTGACTTTCAGCACGTGTGTCCTGTTACTGGCTATGGGGTGCTGGGAGTTCAACACTTCAGGATGAGATCTCAGGTGCACAGGTTACGACACATCTATTAAATTATTAAAGTCAGTGGAGCATACATTTGCCAAAATTAAGTATATACTTGAAATCAAGCACATCCTAGAGTCAGGGTTTGTATTCCAAAGCAATAAGCTCCACAGGTTCGGTGCTGATCAGATGAGCAGAGTGTCTGAGGTTGCACAAGCTTGGGGTCCAGAGGCTGAGCTCCTCATTTAGTTCACTGGGAGGTGACGCAGCTTTACACCCTTCAGGATCAGGCTTTGAATGTCTAGAGAACAGCAAGATATATCAGCAGGAGAGTCTATTTTTGGAACACTGATTTCATTTTTAATTCTGACCGTAATGGGGTCTGGAGCAATATTTTGTGCAATGTGGTTGGCTGATGGACATGAGAGGTCCTGCTCCAGGGGGCTCATAATCACAACCAAAGAGAAAACATACTGAAATCCTCCAGCAAGACGGCCTTTTTAAAATCTCCTTTCTCACATATTTAGCCTGAACTAGCAATAACAGCTTCGATGCAGGGCATTTCCTGAGGATTAATGACTGTCTGGGGTCATCATCTCCTCCCAGTTAGTTATTAATCCCCAGGAAATACTCTGTGCCTTGATCATTATTGCTTAATTAGCATTGAGAATGTGGGGGGTTTAGGTTTCTTTTCATGCATCCTGTGAATTGCTGGGATGGGGGTTTCTTTCATTAACTTGCCCTTTTCAGCCTAGATGGGAGCACGGGCTTTGCTTACGCTTTGCAGGCTTGAGAATTTAGTCGCAGGGTTAAACCTTGTCAAGGAATTGGAGTTCCATGTGAAAGCACCTCTAACAGCCCACATCTGCAGCGCATCAAGAGGTGTCGCACCCCTCGGGTCTGCCGAAAAACATCGGGTGGCACAGGGGCAGGAGCCTGGGAGCAGAGGATGCTGAGAGGGTGGGAGCAGAGGATGCTGAGAAAGGGCAGGGGGGCACACAGGGGGTGGAGAAGGGAGAGGAAAGGGGAGCGGAGAAGTGAGGTGCTTCCAATCTCAACCAACAACTGCAGCCACCAAGTTCTCACATCCTCTAAAATTTTGAAATTTTGGGAAATTTTTGCACTACGAGCACTCTTATGGGAAATGCCACCTAATTCGAAGGGCCCCCATTGCAGTTAACCGAACGTATTTAATTAAAAGCGGGAGAAGCGTCACTTCAGACTGTAGCCTTGCTTTCCCACCCTTGGAGGAGAGGAAGATGATGGACAGAGTTCCCTTTCGAGCGTTGTGCAGCGGGACTGAGCTCAGGAGGGCTGTCCCCATTCCCGAGTTACTATTCCCCCTATAGATGGATTTACTTGTTATGTGTGTAGACTTCAAGTATATTTTGAAAAGAAAATTAATTTTAAAAAGGAAATATCAAATTTTCTGCTCCAAACAAAGACATAATATGATGTTTTTCAATACTTTTGCTTTTAAAAGGTTTTGCGGGACTCCATTGGGGAAGGCAATTGGAGCTGTTTCAGTGACATTTTCCTAGCTAGTTCTGCTTCACATCTCGTTGCTCACTTTTGCTGTTGTGGAAACATCTGCCCAAGTCTCCTTTGGAAATGTTTCTTGCTCCTGCACTTTTAAGTGAAAGTTGTAGCAATCTGGACTTTATGTTTAGGACCAGTAGGTGCAAATCAGTTTCATGCCTTGCAGTAAAAAACCCTTATCCTAAATAAATATCTGGCCTCACCAATATTTGTGTGACTTGTGTGGAAACAGACAAACACGCAAGATGTGTACTTCGGTCCCCAAAGTGTTACTCTTTTTCCTTTCCTACCTAAATATCCCGTTTAATACTTTCACACTGTAGAGACACAATGTTCTAAAAGAATGACTTTTTTTTTTTCTAAACTACAGATTTCCAGCAGAATTGTGGGCTGCATTTTGTTTGCAAACTCTGCTCTTACTAGTGGATAAGCTAAAAAAAAATACAAACCCTAAACAATCCAAGCTTGGGTGTTTGGGGTGCCACGCTTTTCTTGGCTTTGGAGAAACCATTAGTTTCAGGAAATGTAATATTATAAAAGGAATACCTGCTTATTTGTGAATTCAAAGAGTATGTGATTTGGAACAAAAATGTATTTGCCTTTTTTCAAAAATCAACTATCAGAGTAGTTATGCTCTTTGCATTTTGCCTGAAAAAGACAGATACACACAATCTCACGTATAAATCAATACAAATAATTATTTCCAGTTATTTTGAAAATAGGTTTGCAAAGGCATGGAACCCACTGTAACGGAAATAACTCCACCTAACCAGATATAGTATTTATAATTAATTCAATAGTTATAAAAATATATGGCTAGTTTTGATCTTAACCCTAATCAACATAAATCTAATCCTCATTTCAACTATTTCCTTAAATATGGAAAAAAGCTTTTGACAGAGTCAATGGCAACTATATATTTTAGATTCTACAATGTTCTCATCCAAATCTTGGTCTTGTAAGTGACCTCCAACAGCCAGCGTATGGCCAATGTCAAATGATAAAAGGCATAAAAAGGGGAGAGGGAATAGCAAAAGGGTCATTATACAGATGATATATAAATGAGGCACATTCTTTTGTACATTCAAGTTCATAGCGAAGTTCCACACTGAATAGGTCTCAGGAGGTTTCAGGCTTCATCACACACATTTTTGCATGGTTGTGTTCTTACTAAAGAACAAAAATAAGAGACCTGCATAAAACAAAGGGCCTACAGCCCTTAATAGATAAGATCAGAACAAAACTTATGGGAAAATCGTTCTCTGCTTGCTTGGGAGACAAAACAACTTCATAAATATTTGAGGGGTTGTATTTTGCTGTTACAAGGCCAGTCTGAGTGGAAACTTGAAACTACAATGTCACCAGAATAATTTCGGAAAAACGAAAAGGTAAAACGTCAGAGGAACTGGAGGAAAAGACAAGCAGTCATGAACCTGTGATAATGTCTGACACTGACTTTGTGCACACCTAAGCCCAGCTGTCTCACTGGTACAACTGGGAAGGCCAGAGCTGGTGGGAGCTGTGGGTTCCCACCACTGGGAGCCTCATACCGAGAGGTCAAATGATCTTCATGGCTCCATCCTCCTGGCCATTGGCCCTCTTGGTGTCCTCTCTTTGCCCCATCTTACCTCTTAGTCTGTAAAACCGAGCTCTTCAGAGATATTTAGGCACCTCTCTTAAAAATCAGTCTACATCTCCCTCAAGCCTTGATGACATAAAATTACTTTTATAATGTGTTAGAAAAGATGTAGTCCAGTAGCACCCTGACTCACCTGAGCCCTTGGGTACAGGACAATGAATAAGAATCAATGAAAATAAGTGTAGGGGAAGGCAAATCTTTGAGGTTTTAACACACGTAGTGTTGTGGGCAGGAGCTGTGCGTCTCCATTTGACTTCCCAGTAGCCTTAAGCTCCCAGCACACCTGCTGGCAGCTGGGTCTGAATTTGCTGAGATGAGTTAGTGCAGAATCAGTCGGAGCGATTATGCAGGAAATAGGAACAGACAGTAGCTTCATTTCTCAATTTTGCAAAACGATCTGGATCCTGGTTAAAGCCTAATGTGAAAAGACTGTGGGAACAAAGTTTTATGGTTTTAGCCATATTGGATAACTACTCTGTCTCCCAGTTGCAGTGAGATGAGATCTCATTGGGGTTTTGCAAGTCTATGAGCCAAAACGTGGAATTATCCTGGAGTCTACCAAAGAGGATACAGACTGTAATTCGCTTCGACTAACATCATTCCCGTTTTAAAAACTGCATAATGGTCAGGAAATCTGTGCCAAATTCAGTTAGTGGCAGTTTGGTTTGAAGAAGAATCTGAACTCCCAGTGTTACGCCCCTGAGTTGTGATGATACTAAGCTGTAGAGTAAAAAGCGCTCTGTGAAATCCTGCACCCACTGAGCCCGATGGAAGACTTGCATTCAGCTCAAGTGAGGCTACAGTTTTATTTTCCATCTAATATCGCAGAATATGTTGGTTTTAATCCACTCACACCT
This sequence comes from Pampusana beccarii, assembly GCA_013399365.1. Lineage (NCBI taxonomy): Eukaryota > Metazoa > Chordata > Aves > Columbiformes > Columbidae > Pampusana > Pampusana beccarii. Next base: position 3,368,934 of record VWYH01002416.1, on the reverse strand, counting down.
GGACAAAAGTTCCCTTCTGCTTCTGGACATCACTAATGTGTCAAGAATGATAGAGACTATGTGGCTATTTGATCTAGTTAGTGAAAGGACAGTAATGCAGAGATGTTGTGAATCAGGGTTTCTAGTTTTTATCCTCACTTCTGCTGGTGGCAAATCTAGGACTACATCTAAGTTGAGGTAGATTTCCCATAACCATTGTCCTCTACCTGTCCGGACCAGGGATGTACTGGAGAAGGTCTCTGGCTCTAGTCTCTTCCCAACAGGCTATCGAGATGTGGTCTGGCCATGCAAAGTGTTATTCCTGAGCTAGAAAAAATAGAAAACACCAGGCTCTGATTCTGCAGTGGTAAAAAGTGCAACTGAGAGATAAAACAGGGTTATGGGGACCTGAAGTCACTGTAGCAGGCCTGTTTTAAGAAAAGGAAGCGATGGAATCTGAAACCATTCATCTCAGCCTTCTGTTTCCTCATCTTTCTTGTAAAATAAATACGTAATGTCTTAGCGCACGCATTGTCCCTTTGAACCTAGATGTTTTAGAGATGCACACAATTTCTGGATCGGTGTTAAGCATAGCGGTTGAAACAATAGTAAACAGGAATGGTGAAACCCTTATTTGTCTTTGAAAATCTGCCCCTGCTTATTCAGTAGTGGTCAAAAAGCCAGATTTGGGATTATTCTTTTTTCTGTTTTCTTGTTTTGGAGAAAAAAGTTATCTTTCTGATCTGTATATGGTCTGAAAAACAGATGTTATCCTCACTTGGTTATAGCTCTGCTGGTACAGCATGTTTTGTTTATTAGAGAAAAGACATGGTTGAAATTAGATCTGTTGGATACATGTCATCAGGGTTTATGTATTTGCAAATAATAAACAGTTTGCTAAGGGTGACGAGCTTGTGGGTTGCAACTTAGTGTCATTTTAATACAGGTTTTGGAATACAGATGCACTGTAGTGTGTGTGTGTGTGTCTTTAAGTTGAAAGCACCTTTAAAAAGTGTTGTTACAAAAGGCATATTTCATATGCTGCTTTCCTTTGTTAGAAAAGATGGACTCTGTCTTGTGGCAGTTGTAGTTTAAGTAAACATAAACTCTGGCCCAAATTTCATAACCATCATTTCCTCAAAGCTAGCAGCACTAAACCAAAATATAGTTTTATTTGGCTAACCCCAAAGTAGGATGTGGTTGTCAGCCTCTGAAGCCACACGATCGAGTTTCAAGTAGACGCCACCAGAGCTGTCCCGTTGTCTTAATCAGGAAAGTCATGAATGTGTTACTCCCAACGCCATCCTTATGTTTAACAAACAAATGTAACCGTAACAACAGGTACGCTAAAACTAAAGCCTACACGCTCCTTTTATCCTGCACCAGGACAGTCTGGGAGTGTCCACGACACTGCTGGGCTCAGGAGATAAAGGATGTTAAAAAATGATAATTGCCAAGGGAAAAGGTTCACTCATTTTCAACATACCCGTCATTGTCCCGTGAGCACAGAGCTCTGCACAGCACTGCCCGGCACGGTTACGAGCCCGAGACAGCTGCTGTCTGGGGGGCTTTCACCTGAACCCGGGCAGAAAGTTTCTTTTCCCAAAGAGGAAGATTGAAACGTAAAAATCCGTGGCACGTGGCTGCTGTGTGCCTGCTTGCTCCCCTTTTTCTGCACGTGCAAAGTGTGGATGTTCAGATCCCTTTGCCTGACCTCCCGCCAGCTGGCTCATACAGGTGGTGGGCAGTGCAAGTGCCAGATCCTCCTGCTATAAACAGCTGCTGCTTCGTTGTTTTTTGGTGGAAACGAGCTGATTTTGGAGAACGTGGCTCCTTAGGCTTTTCTGTTCTCACTTTCTCCCCACCCGCTTTGCTTTTCCTTTTATATTGCAAACGCCTCAGTGAGACGAAGGGATGGACAGATGATAGAGTCAGTGCCCCTAGTTAATGACCAGCACTATATTCACAACGTCGTTTGGTTTTGTTCCTATACGCTGCTTCAATGGTGCCAATGAGAAGGAATTAATTTTATAGAGGACAACTCAATGAATTAAATGAAAAACTGCTCACTTGGCTGGAAAGGCTTTGACAGACGGCACAGCAGCCGGTCAGATTTGAAAACCTTTACATCTCCTGGACCTGGGGAGAGAAGAAGTCGAGAGAAAGGAGGGGAGGGAAGGTCATTGCAGATAAGCTGCAAGGCGACTATTTCAAGGCGTCTGAAAAACAACAGAGCAAGCTGCAGTCTCTTATTTTGATTCATGGGTCTCCCCTCCCTTTTGTTCTTTGATGCACTAAATCTGTTCCTTAGCTCCCCTCATTTCAATAAACACCCAATAAGAAACTAATCGTCGTATGGTGAATTAGAGAAGAAGAAAAGGTGCTCAGAAGAAAAGTTATGGTCATGGAAGACTCTTATGCATTGTAACCATCTGGTGCACCGCAATTGCTATGAATGGGATAATTGAGTTCCAAATAACTTCTTTTGGGTACAAATAATAGCCGTCACCCTGATTTGTATTCTTCACAACAGCATCACCCCATCATTTCACATCACATCTGCACGTTGCATTGATTGGGCACTGTGCTACCAATAAGTTACTACACTTAATTAAGCCCACATAATTCTCTTCAAATGAGCAGAAAAGTTTGTGTATAGGCCAAAAAGAAAAGGGGCTGCAAATGAGACTTTAGTGACTCCACTTTGTATGAGGTATTGAGATTGATGGTGATCCCATGCCACCAAGGTTTTCCTTCAACATAGGAAAACTGTGAAAGCATTAGGCAGCTCAACAGCTGTGTATAATCTGGGGAAGGCCTCATTTCAGACAAATGTTCTCCCAGAGGTGATTGAAACCCCATTGTAGCATAATCTCGCTTTTCAGAAAGTGTTACAATTCATTGGATTTGATTTCTCGGGTGCCTGGCTTTCACGGCATCATTAAAAAGTCTGTAAGAAACCGAGAAGTGGAGTCCTCTGCGAAGCAGCATTGTCTGCTCTTCAAGCGTGTTTCGCTCAAGCGCTGGGAGAAAGAATTGACAGGAAACAGGCAAACGTAAGCCTTGGAGTAAATATTACTGAAAATAAAACCTAAAAGATCAGCTTTCCCATTGGGAAGGAATGAGAGCGTCAAATCTTTAAAGATTTTTTTTTTTTTTTTTTTCTTTTTAATGCTTTGGTTTTCTATTTATTAGCTGAAGCGGGGAAGAGCACATTCCTTCAGTTACGTCACTATGAAATGTTGTCATTTTACATGGGTTATTAGTTGTATTTGAACTTTTCACACCAGCGAGTGACAGGCCACCGAGCCTGTCCTGGCGGATAAGCCACCAGGAATGTGCTGGCGAGTCCAGTTGCTCAGGATCAAGCCCAAGAAGCCTTACAGGAATGTCGGGGTCTATGGGAAGCACAATAGTAAACAAAGAATGAGGTTACAAAGAGAGAAACAACTTTAAAAGAAAATGAGAGTAAACCTTCGTGTTGCTCAAAGAGATTGTTTTTTAAGTCAATGTTTTCTCATTCCACCCAAGCAAATCTAGAGCGACTTGAATACGTTTTTTCAGAACAAGTGGCAAAATACCCCATGAATGCCGCAGAGGTCACTTCACACACTCGGTCTGCCCCTCATTTGTTTATCTAAATGCTGACAAATTGCAGCATTTTAACAACATATCTCTGGTACTGAACTTGATGTGCACGGCTTGCCCTCTATCATTGAGCTGATAATGAGGCTAAGCATAAAGCCTTCATTCACTGCTAGAAAGGCTTGTGACAGTGATGAATACCAAGTAGAAGAATTAGGTGGTTTGCAGGAGAATATGCTTTTGTGTAAAACCTCTATGCCTTTTATCAGCCCTTCTGCTCATTTTCAGTTCCTTCACGTAAGCCGTCTCTGCAAGCACTCCAGTAAGCTTTCCTCTTCTGACTTTTACTTTTAATGAGGCTATCTTCTGGAAAGTGCCAGCTAAGATGTTGTGTCAGCAATTATTCCTGGCTATCCTCTCGGAAATGCCAGAGAGCTCCTTTCATTTCACCAACTGATGATAAACATTCAAAATACTGGTGCCTGAGATGTTTGGCCGCGAGGTAATTCGTATCTGCAGCCCTGTGCGTGGCACGGCACAGCAGCTGTCTGTCACCGGGAGATCTTTCCTGTAACAAAAGCAGCCTTGTCTTAGCGCTTCTTTGCAAAAGCATCAACTAATATCCCTTTTAGATGGGTATGTTTGTAGAAGAGGTGACTTCTGGGATTTTTTTTTTTTTTTAATTGCTGCCTGCAGTGGATCAGATTAACATTTCATTGTTCACATCTGAGCTCTGGACTGATTCTGGGAGCTGAGGGAAGTGCGGGGAAAGGACGCTGATAGACCCTGGTAGAATATCGAATTGGACTGAACTAAGGACATCCCTCCGGTGTTTTTATCCACCTTTTAGTTGTGAGATCAGCTCCTCTTCCTGTCTGTTCCAATATACCCCATCCACAAACACAACCGTGAAGCATTTTAGCTTTGAGTAGGATCTGGGTGTTTCTGAATTTGTGCTGGTGATACTTAACGGTCCTGTAAAGATTTGCACTGAGTTTCGTTGGTATCAGAAGGACACAAGGTGGGGATGGATGAAGGAGGGACTGCTGAGCCGTGTTTCACATGGGGTGTGAGATGCCTCAGTGTGTGCTCAGGGCTGTCCTGGGCTCCTCGCTGCTTTTTCCGAGGGAAAAAGGTAGCAGCTGGGTTACCAGCTGAAAACTCTTCCCAGTTTCAGAGGCAGATGAAATAATTCTGTCTGTTTTCAAAGGTTCTTGTTGCCTTCAAAGAGGTGGAAGTGCTCAGGGACCCGTCTGCTTGCTGCCTGCCACTTCTACTGCTTCCTTTGGAAACTTCTGATTACTAACTTTAAACACCTCGGAATTCCTTTTCCTTTCCCTGATAAGAATACTCCTATCGCTTTAATATACGTCTTCCCTTCGGAAAAAAAAAAGTGGGGACAGAGAGGGGGAATAGCATTTTATTAAATGTACATGACACTGAGGATACAAAAACACCAGCATGGGATGGATTTACTAATCAAATGCAGACCTGGTCTACATTGTAGTATGACACTGGAAAGGAAATCTCTCTTCAAAAGGTTTATTTTAAATCCAAAAGCAAATTAGGAGAGAGAATGTTGAAACACGGAGAAGTCCAGGGGGTGGCATGGAGGGAAGCTGGAGAATAATTGATGCAAGGAGGGAAGCGGAGCCTCAGCCCAAGGCAGAGGGTCCGTGCTGTGCATAGAGTGATTCAATGGAATGAATGGCAAAGCAATGGTTCGAACCGGGTGAAGCTGAGCCATTTCTCTTCCTGCTTCCACTAGAGAAATTTTAGAGGTTTTGCACTGCAGATCCTTCATTCCTTAGTCCAAATGTGACCAGAAAACCCAGCCTACCAGGCTGTAGTCATGGCAGCAGATAGTGGTTTAAAGAGCTTCCCTTTCAGGTGCCGAGCACCTCAGCGTTGTCCCGACAGCCATTCATGTGGCCTTACCAGAATCAGATCAGCGACTTGATCTGGGTTTATTATTTTCCAGGTTTGTTTTCAAACCCGGATCCGCTCACTGCTGTGGTTTTACAGCCTGGCCCCACAAACCACCAGCTTGTCCAGTCTCCAGTCTGTGCTTGATGCTGGGAACCAGCACATGGGGTGGGCACAAGCTCCGTTGCTGGTGTGACTGCTGCCCCCCCGTGCCGCGCTCCCTTTCCTCACATAGAACCCGTTTTGTTTTGTTTTGTTTTGTTTTTTCACAGGCTTCGGTGGGAAGTTCAATTCTTATTGTTCATCCTTGCTCTGCCTTTCATTATGAGGGGTGTTGGGTCCCCTCATTGCTGTAATGAGAACCAAGAAAAACATAATAATTCAAAGGGAAATATGAAAATGCTCTTCAAAATCAGATGTGTGAAACGCTATAGCTAAAAGATACATGTGAAGTGCTGGTTAGAGGATGCTGGAGCAAAGGCAGCTTAGAAGTCTTTTTTTCTCTCCCTATTATTCTCCAGAAGGATAAACTCTCATATTTGTTTCATGCAGAGTCTCTGGGCACTTAGAGCAGTAGTTTTGTCTGCTGTGAAGTTGAAGAGAACTATTTTAGCTTTAAAACCTTATTTCTTGCAGTCTTTTTTTCTTTGACTCATGAGACATAGGGTTTGGATAGGGAAATGGCTTTCACCTTGTATTTCTCCCTGTCTTCAGGCAGGAAAATCCCATGTTTACAAGTGGAAAAATTGACACAAACTACATGGGCAAATATATTGATTCCCTCTTTTCCTCAGAATACTTTTCTTTTTTCTCCTCAGAAAGTGTTGCATACACCACATAGCACATAATATTTGCCATACAGGCCTCAGTCCCCAAAAATGCTTATAAGCAGATATCCTGCTTCTTTGCTTTTGCCCGCTTCACACCAGTTTTCTCTCCAGCATCTTTGCATGTGTTCTGAATATAACCCCCTGAAAATGAATGTCATGAGGGCTCGTTTGGTTGTGTTACGTGAGAGGACGCTGTGTGTGCCACATTTTCACAGGGGAGGGAGGGATGCCTTGTGAAGAGGGCAGGGGGGTTTCTGTGGATCACAGCAGGGCAACTGTGTGTGCAAAACCAGCCATTCTTGCTGACTTCTTATAAGCTGCCCACAGAGTACAAACAATGCCAGACACATGATGTATGGATTTGATTCATTTAAAAAAAAAAAAAAAAAGTAATAAACCCCCTTCAAATTGTAAACTAGGTTACATTTTTCAGACATGATTCCTGCAACAAATTCTCTTCAGTCTTATGTATGAGAAACTAGTGACTTCTGTAAATGTACATGGCTGAGTCCCAAGTCCTCGAGGTTTGCTGGGAGAAAGAGCTCTCAACAAAGTTGCAGTGGCAACGGGTTGTCCCTTATCCCAATTAATCACAGAGGAAATCTGCCACACATCTGGCAAAGCAGGTTCCTTTCTCAGTCGCTGCCCCAGCGCTTGAAGACAGCCGGGCCGATGGCAGAGCGGCGGCTGGAATAACAAAAGCACGGGTGCCACCGCTCTGGCTGGGCTTTTTTCCGCGGAGACAGGCTGGCGCTGCCGCCAGCTTCTCGCTCTGCTGCTGCTGGCATCTCCCTCCACGTGGGCAAGATCTTTGGTGCCAGGGTGAGGTGGAGTTGAGCAGCAGTTTGGCTCAGTCTTGGGCCTGAATCCCACTCTGCTGCTGCCATTTGTACCAGCAGAATCAGGCCCCGTCCACGACTTATTCTTCTCTTATTCTTTGCTCCTTTTGCGGCTTTGCAGGGCAGCCCAAAAGTTTATAAGGCGGGCGAGTCTCCCTACACTCCTCCCCCTTGCTCTCGGTAACATAGATGTGTTGTAACGGAGACGATTTCAAAGGGATTTAATCAATCAGGGTGCCAAAGTACTTCATGCAAGAGAGTTCTGTGTAATGGGAAAGCCTTTTAATGAGGAGGATGTGTGCAGCAGCGAACAGCTTCAGGTTTCACTGCTAGATGTGCGGGAGAGCGAACCTTGGCGCTGAGCAGCGGGTGACTTCACATCCCCGTGCAGCACTTAAGGATGTTTAAACTTCAGCAGGTAGTTGGACTCGCACAATGTTTTAAAACAAGGAGACAACTAGATCGTGTATAACGGGCTGTCAGTCAGCAGAAAGGCTCAGCCGTGTCTTTTTAGTCTGTTTTGGTAAGGGAAGGTCAGGAAGGAGATTTGAACCGCAAGCTGACTCAAAAAATGTTTTATTTTTTGTAAACAACTCCATCTGGAACTAGTAAACTTTGGAAGTTTGAGCCAGCCCTTCACCACCTCCACACACCCCAGCCTGCCTGAAACGGATCCAGCAGCAACCATTGATTTCCATTGCCTTGCAGAGCTGGGATATGATCACACCACCTCTGGGCCAGAAGAGAATACAATCACTCACTCTGAGTCATTACATAAGCTCAAGTATGTGATTTATTAAACCACAAAAAAATAGGTTGTACTAACACTGAGAGTCTGACTTGAAACCACAGAAGGAACGACATGCGGAGTTAAGGCTGGGACTCCCTCCTTAACCCGTCTTGTGGTGCCTGGGCATTGTGTGTGACCTGTGAAGTCACCCCGACTTCGGAGACTCCCTGAAAGGCAGCAGACAGTGGCAAGGATGGCATTTGAGCCTTAACGCAGCTTTTTCTTGCTTTTGTGGGCTTGAGTCATGTTTAGCAAAGTGACGATTTAATTTTCTTTTCTGGTTTGGTTGGATCCTGTTCTAGTCTTCCTAGACTTGGCCCATTACCTTGGAATTCAAAAGAGCAAATATATAAAATGATAAATAATAGGAAACATTTGGAAATCTAAAATGTTTTAGTGAAATATACAGGCAACTCTCCCAAATAGTCTGTGTTTTATTTCTCATTTTCAGTCTCAGTGGAGCTATATGAGACACCACCTATTAATGAGTTCTTAGGGATTCCTTACTCTGTAGGTCACTGCACCAAAAGCGCATAAAGTTTCCGAAGTGCAAATAGCAAACGGCGTCGTCAGTTTTCTGTGTGTACCTAAGGGCTGTGTATGTCAAGCAGAGCTTCTTATTGCTAGACTGTATTCAGGTTATCACCCTGTTTTTCATACTCTGTCCCTAGGTCTGTGCTACTGGTCGCTGTTGGAGACAGAAGCAGTTCTGGGGGTGGGTGGGATCCTGCCCCGCTGTGGCTGTCCCTGTGTTCTTAAAAAGACTCTTTTCCAGAGAGGCCGTGTACTTAGCAGTGTGTGTGGTTAAGGTAGAAGGGGCTGCAGTTATGGATTTGCATCCATTAATGGTTAGTGCAATGCAAGGAGGTTCCTAAGTGCATCAATTGGTGGCTTCTGGTCCACGTTAGTGAGCAAGAAAGATTTGTTACAGACACTCAATGTTTTACAGTCTTGTGTTCTGCTTAGACAAGCAGATTTGCACAAAAAAAACATCAAGGATTTCTGTGCATGTGAGTTAGAGCACAAAATCCGCCAGAGTATCAGGTGATGACCTAAGGGAAGGCGATTGCCGGCTTCTGATGTTGGCCATGGAAATGGCTCTGACAGCACAGACCATCATTTCAAACCTGAGCACATCAGGGATGTGTTCCCACTTCACCGTGAGCCTGATATTGCTGCACAAACCTGTTTTGTAGTAACTCTGCTGGCTTTGGTTTCTTCTGTTGAATATGAGGCTCTGAATAAGCAACGGATACGATATTTAAGACTTTAGTAGAATTTGGGGGGATGTAACAGCTGTTTTACCCATTCCTGTTGCTCATGTTTGGTTGTGCTATATGGGACTGCTCTGGATGAAAAGGCAGTATCCTAAGCCAGGCAGTACTGAATATGCTACAAGAAATGGAATTACCTTAGACTCCGTCTGCGTTAGAAATGTTTTGGAGGTTAATCATCATGTAGTTTCTTCTGGCACATCTGTATGGCATGGCCTGGAGGCATTCTGAAATGGTCCCCGTTGATGTACAGGGTTTGAAACCACCATTTCCATTAGACCAGTTTTCAGTAAGTCTGAGCTCATCACACCCCGGGACTATGTTAGATCTGGTGGATGCTGCTTTAGTGCCAAAAGGAGAGTCATATTAGAAACCTTCTCCTTTTGTGAGTGAAACGCCTGTGAGCTCGTCTTTGTGGCTGAGAGCGGCACAGAAGACATGTCCGTGTTCATCTCATCCTTCCTCCATCATCTGGCTTCTTACTACCCAACATCCTACCACCTTCTAAATAAGAAGAGGAAAAATATCATATATTTCACTGTGCTTTTTATTTTTGTGTGTGTGTGTGTTTCCCTAGCTCAGGAGTCTCACTCTACAAAGCAAAATACCCAAATACATATTTTCAAATTACAGTGACCGCCACATCACCGTAAGACTGAAGACCCAGTTGCTGCAGCACCTTCCATTTTCATGGGCTCTGCAAAAAACTGAAAACAGAACAGTGCTAAAATTTAAAGCATAGGTGGCACATTTACTCCGACCCTGTCCATAAATCAGTCCTTTGCAATCCCTGCTCCTTTATTCCCCATTTGTACAGCTACACTGCAGTCCAAAATCCACCCCATTTGCCATCTTCTAGGAACACCATATTGCTCAGGATTTACCCTTCGGTTTGTATCAGAAGAACCATGTGGAGGTGGTAAAAGGAATATGGTACAGCTGAACGTGGGGCCAGAAATCTGAAATTCCAGTCTGTGGGTGTGCAGTTTTATCCAAGTAGGTCTTTTTTCAGGTGGTCTGTTTTTTGGGAAAATCTCTTAGGAGGTGTTTGCAGCGCACCATCATAATCAAGCTTGACTTTGACCCAGAGCTGTGGCACCAAGAGTGGCAGATAAAAGAAAACACAAAGCAGAAAGAAATGAAATAATCAACCAGCAAGCCTCCTGACAGCTCAGGTTCCTCCACCCTTCCTGGGTATTGCAAGCGCAGGACTGACTTTTGGAGCGTGGCGTTTGGAAGAAGGGTGTGACAGGCTGCGGGGAGGCTCCTTGGGCAGCCTCCTGCCCTGGAATGGAAGAGACCAAATGTGTTAAGCGGGTGCAATCAGGCCCGCTGGGGCATGGCAGCATCTCTGCCGTGTTGCAGAGCTCCTGGACAGGTTCTTTGTGCTGATGATGTGGGGGGGGGCAGTAAACCTCGTTATCGCGATGCTGTCTCTGCCTGGCTGCTGCAAGCTGTGGCAGGAGCTTTCTTACAAGATTAGGTTGAGTTCCAAAAAGTATCTACTGCAGTGAGAGGGCTCTGGGGACACGTCCTCCCAATTTGCAGCAGGCAGAGGTGATTCCTGATCCCTGGATCTTGTCACGCCCCTCTGGACCTTTCCCTCCTGCATTCCCACCACCTTTTATCAGGAGGTCCTGAGCATCACCTGAGCCCTTTGGATAAACAAGGTTGCATTGATGATTCCCATGAAAGAGCACAACAGCTCCTTTGAAGTCATCACGACCTGCTGTTCGAGGGACCTGACTCCTCTCCTCGGCAGAGGTCGCACACCCAGGTGGGTCTGCTGCTTCTGGGAGAGCAACTTGCATTTACATCAATACGAGAGCAACGCCGGAAGAAAACTCTGTTTGTTTACTGTGCCGAGCCCTCGTCTGCAGTCTGTTCTATTAACTGTGCATTGTAAAATTACTCTTGGAAAAGAAGTCGCTGCACATGAGAAGCAGTTACTTTCCCAGACAAAAATGCTTAATAGTTTTTAATATTCTTCCCCCATGTGCTTGAGAGCAGAAATCTGTGTTTAGGATTTATAGAAAAAGCTTATGCAGCATTTATCAGTCTTTAAAAGATATCATTTGCTGCTATTTAACATTTGTGTATTTGTTTGTGTACTTACAGAAAAGGAGGGAGAAAAATCTCTCCCTTTCTCTGCCCTGGACTGAGGCCCTGTGTGCCAAGTCTCATCCGGTACGGAGTTTTTCTAAAATGCGTAATAATAAAGCCCTGAAAATAGGTTTGATATTTTTAATGGAAATGCTGACTTGACCTTAACTGTAGAAGGCCGTGGAAGGTACTGCTGTAATAAAGGAATGACTTCATCAGGAAACCAGGAAATCCTCATTCAAACCTCCAAATATATAAATATATCCATTTATTCCATTGTGAATCAAATTATGCCATGTCCTGTAATTAATGATGCTGGCAGCCAAGTTGTATCATACACTTATTTCCATCACAGTACGTTAGTGGCTCAGCAACTTTGGTTTCTTGGTCACCTGCTTCAGCAAACGTCCTTGGAGCTTTGTTTCACAGCTTATTTGGTGGTGACAGATCCTTTATTTATTCCCTACCTGAGTGGCAGGGATTCCACTAATTGCCTCAGGCCAACTGCTCAGAGATGATTATGTGCACCGCAGGGCAGCTCCAGTACAATAAAAGAAAGCAGTGAAACAGCTGAATGAGTTCCCGATGTGTCGATGGCAGGTGAACCGTCACCTCGCCTACAGTACGCCTAGATGGGAAAAACAGTCGTCAGAAATGGACTTTTCTGGCATCTGTTTTGAAGATAATGTGAGCTTTTTTCCTTTCTCAGAAAAGCAGTTCTAAGAGTAGTAGTCAGTGGAGCATGGCAAACAGCTTCAGCAAGATCCCAGTAACGTCAATGACAAAATCTAGGGGTGTCCCAACTAACCAAACTCCATCTTAGGAGTGATCTTGGGCCTGACAAAGGCTTATCTGGACTAGCTGAGAGGTTTTCCCAGTGATTTACTGGACAAGTAAGTGGTCGCTGCCTGTTTGTGTGCATTCAACAAACTATCTGGGATCCCTGTGTCATGATATTCTTGAGTAAAACTGAAGCTGTAGGGCCAAATTCTGACCTCACTGAGGCTGACACGACTCAGAACAACACCTGAAGTCTTATTCCTCTCTTCTATTTCTGGATCTCAACCCTTTATTTCCTTCCCCCGGGCCTAAACACAAGCCACTGCCTTGATTACTCATCAGCAAATGTGCTAAAGGAGATGCCTTAAAGCAGGAGAGATCAAACTTATTTTAAAAGTTGGTGAATGGTAGACATTTCACAGCCTTTGAAATGTCCATACAAAGTCCTGCTTCACTTTGATCACATTTGATTTTTTTTTTCCCCAGTACAGTAGCTGATGCAATTGTGATAGACACTGACTACTGACATAATACTTGAATTTCCAGAGCCGAATCATGAAAGCCATTAGCCTAAAAATCAGTACAGAGTAGGGAAGAAGGCTTTCGAACACAAAACCGGGCCCAGTATCAAGGAAGAGGCCAATGTCTGCTCATCGTTTGCATTTGCATTAGACCCTGAGATCACCACAAGAGCCCTGGACAAATAAACCTCAGAGGCAGCAAAGGGAGAAAGCTGGTCTGTCTGCTCATAATCCTCATTTCTCTCTCCTTGTTGAGCATTGTGAATAGCAATGGTATTTGACACTCTTCCCATGTAGAAAAATGACAACCTGTAAGCTCCAAAAATAGGCTTTTCGATGACTCAGGATTCAATGGGTCTTGTGTGGGTGACGTTATCAGAGTGGAGCATTGTTATAAGCAACTAGGCTCTAGAACTATGTGCAATTAGTACACACCTCAGTATAGGTTTTATGTGCAAGATCTGGATGTGGGTTTCTCTTTGGTTCCACCAGCTGGAACCTTCCTGTGGTCACTCTGTCACTGAATCCCCCCTCCTTGCCAGTCTTAATTACCCCTCTGGTGACTGCTGTTCCACAGTGCTTGATGCAGACGTCTATACGTGTCTCTTCCTGGCCTGCCTTCCCGTGGTGGGACTCCAAAGGTAACACTTTTCTTGAAGGTTTTGCAGTCCCCTAGAGAAAGGATAGGTTAGAATTTGTCCTTTCATGTCTCCATCCAGCACTTTGCAGATGGACGAGAGAGGATGTATTATATGTGGACATACTGTGACTGTTGAAAGTCTCATAAGGATCTCTAGCGGGACCATTTTTCTGTGAAACTGCATGTGCCTTGGTTACAAGACCCTGGGGAGGGGATGCAGTCAGCTTCCTAAGCCCAATTATGGTTTAACCGTCTGGCCAGCCAAGAGCTGGCTCCCCAAAAGCTGTGGACACGTTGTGCCGGGGCTGATCTACTGGATGTCGCTTGTACCTGCCACAAGACAGGGCTGAGATGTGGACATTGCCAGGGAGAGAGCCCAGGGCACCCTTCTCACCATTTTCATGGTTTTTACTCCTTCGCAAATGATTTTCAAAGCCTTNGAAATCATCGAATTTGTAATCATACAATGCTAGTTTTATTTGAAGAAGAATTTCGAAGAATTTTCATGTTTCTAGAATAACTATAGTTTTTTTTTTGCAAATGAGTTGTTAGTTGTATTTCTTTCTAGTGCTGTTATTTCTGTTGGTGATTATGTAGCTAGAAAATGAACGTCACAGAGCCACCCGTGTCATCTTGGAGCTGATCAGAAGCGGTAGCCTGCAGTGTTGCATTAGATATTAGATAAAACCTCCAAAACATTTTTAGTAATACTCAAACAGGATTTAATATACTGAAGAATTTATTTTGCTCCACTGCTCTCTTTCAATTTTACATACTGCTGGAGTTGAAATGATTTTATTGCTGAACTGAGGTGATCGGCTGCCACAGGAAACTTAATTACTTTCTGAACTGAGTCATGGCAGAGTGGAGCTGGTGTGGAAGGGAGCAGAATATGCCAGATGCTGACTATCTGTAGTGGAATAAAATGTATTATTCAAATGACTGCTAAGAAGAAGAAAGGTTGTCTAGTTTGGGATGTAGAACAGGATGAGCATTGCAAAAAGTCACAAGTGAATTGTGCTAAAAAGCATCCTGCAAAATAAGTGAAAAAGTTTGTCTGGGGGGGTCTGGTTAAGCCTTGAATAGGCTCTGTGGAGTTTTCTCTCTCCAGCAAAGGTTTATAGAGATCTTTTTCTTTTAAAAATAAAACTATGGAATATCTAGAGAGAGACGGATGAAAGGTGGGCACTATCACTTGTTTTCTGACATATGTGAAAGGATGGCAATGTTTCATCCTAGTCAGCAATCTGACACCCTATAGCTGGGCAAGTAATGCACAAATATTGGTACTATGTAGGAATTCCTGTGTTAATGCCTTTTGCAATGACTGCTTCTTGTTCATGTTCTCTCAGAGTACTCAATATTTCAAATTAATGGTGTATAAATACATCTTGAAAGCAAATGTCTCTATCACATGCATGAACGTTTTTGTGGACCACATTGTAAATTGGCATGTATTTGCAGGAAGCTGGGAGTGCTCAGACACTCCTCCAGTCATAGGACGGGGATATTCCCAATATTTTGCTTGGTGCAAACAAAATGAAAATTTAGATTTTATCACGGGGAATTTTCTGTTTGAAGAGAAGACACTAGTTTTTCCTGCAGTTTTTCTATCCCTTGTGTGCCTAGATTCTAGTTATTTACCCAATCCAGTATAATACCGTAAGTACCTCTTAGAGGAAAGGATGTGAACCTACAAAATGATCCTTTATTGCTCTTACACTGAATGGATGCTGAGGATCAAGATAATTTAATCTACCTTTGCCATTCAGTGTGTTTCCCACACTTGAGCCTATCTTGAAGTCATAAAGAACTCTTTGAAAATGTATCATCTCTTATACAAAAAAATAAAGTCAGCAGTTTATAGAGCTTCCTATCTGAAATTGTTAAAGAGAATTTTAACAAGCTCTAGTAAATCTGCATGAATGGGAAATCATCTATGAACATAGAACCAAATAAAACCTGCTCGCCAAATTCCTAACTGATGTAAATCAGAAGTCTCTGGAGTAGTGTTGTTTTACAACAGCTAATGTCTATCCCTGTGCGTTCACTTTAATTCCTTGTGTGACTCGTGTAATTTAATATCTGTGAATGTTTAAGTAAGTGAATTTTGTCCAAAAGGAAGCTTGCCAAAAAGTAAAAATCACACAGCTATTTTCAAGTATCTTGTAATGAGAAATTGGTGCAGCTGTCTTGAAATCACTTTGATTTTCACTTTCTTGTTCTTATTGCTTCAGTCTCCAATCAGAGAGCACACAAAATATGCAACTTAGTCAAAAATCTCGCAAGATACAGAAAAGTCACTGTTTGAAAGACATTTACGACATTGCCAAATGCTTTCTTATGTGCGTATGGATAGTTGATATGAATCTATCCGTTGCTGGATAATTTATTAAGTGTAAAGGGCTTCAATGATTCAGTACAATAGATGGGTCGTAAGCTGGTTTTCTCTTTAGGCTGAGCTTTAGTCTTGTGTTTTAGCGGGGTGAATCCCAGTCGCTGGCTACCTTTGCATGGAGGGGATGGGCTCACTTGTGAGAGCATCCGGGCCCAGGAAGCTGCACCCTTAGTTCAGTTACAATCATCATTAACTTGGGCTGCAATTTAGGTTTTGGCTGCACGCTGGAAGCAGTAGCTCATGGGAAGGTGTCCTTTAAACCCAGCCTGCTCGGCCTGTTTGGGGCCAGCTCCTCTGCGTGTCAAGTTTGAGCTGGAATATACTGAAGTGTCTCATTAATGGAATTTTCAATTTAAAAAAAAAAAAAATAAGGAATTATTCCTCGAATCAGCTGTGAAACCTTTGCTGCGAAAGTGAATAGACCTGGTTTTGCTCCAAAATGAGGCGACAACTGGAAAGGGTGGAAGTCACGCTGGCAGAGGTGCCAGCCGCGCAGCGATGCTCCAGGTGACGTCAGTTCTTCCCATAGCCTCGGGCCATCGGTGCCCAGAGTGCCCAGAGTCCCAGGCACACACTTGTGTGTACACTGACATCTAGTGACACAGAAAATACAAGTGAAAAACTGTCCGCGGGACGTTTTACCCAGCACAGTCATCTAAACACCTGTAATTGCAGCTACAGGACAAATAGTCTTGCCTTTGGCAGTTCCCTGGGACTAGTGTTTTTTGTTTGTTTTCAAAGGCACAGAGATTCCTACCTTGGCAGGTTAATGTTTAACCTTCTAGCAGCTGGCTACAAATATAGGGACTAACTTTACACTTCTACCTTCATGTGGTGCAACAGGTATTTTTTTTATTCCAGGTGACATTTGTGGCAGCATTTGTTGGGCTTTTTTTTTTTCTCCAAAAAAATTATTTCTAATGGTACTTTACACTCGGTAGCAGGATAACTGGATGTAGAGAATTATTGTTTGAGCTATTATGCAGCTAAAAGGAAGTTCTTCCAAATGCAGGTTGATGAGGAAACTCTTTTAATAGTCTTTTAAAAAACCTAATGCTTTTAAAACGTTTATTAAGCATGAAGGTTTTTAAAATTAAAATGAAAACCCACACTTTTTGTATATATAATTTTTTTTTTTGCTTCCTTAGTTGTGGCTGGGAAACCCGTGTATTCCAAGGTGGGTACAGCTCTGCAGCAAACCCTTTCAGATAAATGGCACTCCATTTTGGCCTTAGTAGATGCTTTTCACGTGTTTTTTTACTTTTGCCATGCAAACATCTCATTTTCCATGAAGGGTTCCCTAACTGAACCAGGTCTGGAGTGCAATGGTGGATGTCACTGGCCCCGGGAATATGTGGAGAAAAGGAAATGTAAAGAGATAACTCAAAGCATAGAAAATTCAATGGGATCAGTCAAGAGGGTTTTTCCTTTCTCAGTGGAGCCACCCTGGGTTTTTGTGGCAGCCAGACCGAGATCAGAGTTTTTCCCTTTCGTTTCAAGATATACATGGGTGGTTTTCATGCCTTGTTTCTCAAATGTCAAGTCTGAGATACAAAGCTGCCAAACCTCCACCCCTTGCAAATCAGAAATCTCCTATTGTCTTGAATTTGAAAATCCTGGCTAGTTTTAACTTCGAGTGAACATTTATTGGCTTACATAAACAATGGAAAGTAGAGGCCCCCAGAAGAAAATTGCCTGAGAACACACTTTATTTTAGGTCTAAATGTAGTTCCATTGAGTTTAATGTGATCACTTAGCTGTTTAAAGTATGTGGTCAAGTGTTTTTCTGCATCAGAGCCATAAGTGCCTAAAGGAGCACGGTTAGAGCACTTATTTACCAGTGTCATTCATTTTGTCAGCGTAGAAGAAATTCATAGAGGAGATCTTTAGAACTCAGTTTAGATATTCACACACATTTTATTAATTTCTCCTGAAGGCATAACTGTAGAGGGATGTGTTTTTCTTTGCATGCACATGAAGTGCTGCTTAAATTCTTGGCTATACATGAGTGATTTTATTAAAATCAAGTATAATACAGCTTAGCAAAATTGTTTCTTAATTCTTAAAGCAATTAGAGGGATCTAAGAAAGAACTTATTCCCACTAGGCTAAAGCCTGCACATAAAGCCTCCCTTTCAGCTTCCTATTTCAGTTGTTCCACATTCTTATAAAACGCCTACTAATCACCCTCTAAGCTCAAGCAAACACAAAAGGGGTGAAGTGCTATCAGAGAAAAGTATTGAAACACCACCAGCATGTTGTTAGGCTGGCGATACGTTCTTACAGCCGCTCTAAGCTGAAACAAATACAGAAAAGGCCTTTTTTCCACCAACACAGGAGGTCTATAGAGGGAACGGATCCAGCTGAAAGCAAACCAGGAACACCAAGAAATATACTTTTTAGCTAGGTAGTTTTTCTGGCTGTAGCAGATTGGTGCAGGGGGTGGACAGGGGAGCCAGAGTCTGACTGCAAGATCTAAACCTTCCTTTTAGTGGCTACTTGTTCTTGACTAAAGGCATCGCTGGGTTTACCCAAGTTCAGCTCTTCTTTAGCGTGTCCAAAATCTATTTCAGGTGTCAACCTTGTAGACTTTACAGAGAAATCACGCTGGCCCTCTCCATCTCTGCCAGCAAATATTTTCTGATTTGCTTCATGCTTTGAAAAGCAGCGTTTGCTAACAAAACAGCATCCAAATTGTAGACTTTAGCAAAATCAGTTGATTTGGTAGCTCTCTTTAATAAGTGCATCCAACACACCTGCTCTGCCACAGAAGCGCTTTACTTGCCCAGACACAGTGGGGCTGTGGAATAGTTGCAGTTGTGATAAAGCCCCCAAAGGGCCCTATAAAACTAATGGGGTCAAGAGAGTGTCGCCCTGCGCAGGTACCACCATTCCCAGCGTTGTCATTTGTTTCTGTTTAAGTATTATGTTTAGACTGGTAGCAAGTGGCGTAGTTCAATCACTAAAATGTACCTGTGATTAATAATTGCTATAATATAAGATGTGTAAAGTTTTACCACTATGTCCTAGAGGGCTTGTAACGAGAATGACCAGTTTAAAGCTGAAGCCAGGAATGTGGTAATGAGTACATATAATAGAAATGTTAATTAAAACACTCTAAAGAGAGAGAAGGGAGGGGGAAGCTCTGTGCTCATGTGTTATGTGATAACCCTGTGCCCATTTGCAGAAAATGAGAGCCAGGGAAGCAGGAAAAAAGGGGTGGTTGTGCTTAAGCTAAAGCCAGCGTCTCTAGGCAGGTTTAAAAGCCCTCTTTAATGATCACAACCTGATGAGCTCCCAGTGTGTCTGTCCGCACAAGTCTAAGAAACACGTCACACTACGAGCGCCCCAGGGAAAGCCAGCCCCAAGTGACAGGAGGGGGCAATTAGGCAAACTCACAACATGAGATGCAGGAACAACTAGAGGATCATTATTGTTAAGGATCTAAATGATACATATGGTTTCTTCTCTAACTTGGTCCTATTATTGCAGATCTAAATAAGTAATTTTTTTTAATGCCTAAGACTTCTCTAGCAACAGACACTGGGCACTATGTCCCTTTCAGCCCGGGTGACCGAATTGTCTTTGTGTGCCCCAACACCCAAGTGCATTTCTCAAAAATGTATTAGATGCACCTTCCTGTGCTGCACTGGCCAGCTTAGGAGTTTGTACATAGAGATCACTACAAAAAAAAGGGGGATTGTGGATGTCTGGCATTCATCAGGAAAGTCCTTTGGATTATAGGGGAAGTGCCCTAAGCCCAGGGAGCCTGAAGAAGGTTGTAAATGCTGCCAGCAGCTCCTTGCTCCAGCGTGGCTCTGGAAGGAGGCACTGAGAGAAGGAAAAACCATTACTCCAGCTGCCAGAGAAGGCCAGAATCAATCACAGAAATTTTTAATAACCGACAGAGGTGCAACGTATCTTCCAAGATAGGAGGGCACAGAAGAATCTTCTGTTTGACTGGAGAGATCACCTCTGAACTTCAGTTGCCAGAATTCAAAGAATTCAAGGCCTTCGCAAACATACTTGCTTCTCAGGTTGTAGAGTTGCCCTCACCAGAGAGTGGAGGTGCTTGGAAAAACACTGAGGTTGATGTTAAATTTTAGACATGTCCTGAATTTTTTTCCCTCTTCCTTTTTTATTTTTCTTTTGTTTCTTTTTTTTTTTTTATTTTGTATTTTTCCACAGGGAAAAAATTGCTTCCTTTAACCATATTTAATAGAAATGCTTTTCTTAAGTGGGCTCAAGGATACTTCAACTTAGTATTGGTGCAGTTTTTTCAAACCTAATTTAAATCCCAGAGCATGAAAGCACATGGGCTCAGGCTTACGGTCCAGCAGCTGTCTATACGTCACAGATGTGTTTTCTCCTTCACATGGTAGGCACCGATCCCACAAAATTATGAAACATGGGTTAATTTAGCATGTGTGCAGTTGATTTCACTATGTGCTTAAATTTAACTGTGTAGTTAAATGCTTGGCTGAATCATGACCTGTATAAATTATCCATTTAATTATTCTCCGGTTAAAAGAACTCTTGAGTTTTTCATGATTGCTTGCAGTTCTGTCTGAAAGTAACTGTTATGAATTCAGCCCTTACAGAGAATTGTCTAAACCAGTTAGTAGCTACTTATCTCCTGCCTCTCTCCGTAACATCTGGATCTGTTTCTGGTAATATTGTGCTAAACGAGGGTGAGAAACCTGAAGAATTAAAGTCAGGGGAAGTTATAGAAGTTTCCTGGACTGCGGTTCGTTGCCAGATGGTGACTCACGTTGGTGAGAAACAACAACAACAAGGGTAATTATAGATACAGCCCTGGCCAGGAATTAAAATCTATGCAAGCAGATTTACATTCTCAGATGAGCTTTTGCTAAATGATTTGGAACAGAAGATGAGCTGCTCCAAAGGAAGAGCAGAAAGTATTTCAAAATTCCTTCCTGAGAAGCATGGCAGGGCACATGAAATTCATTTTTCCCGCACCCAAAAATGACACGGTGGGATGTAAGACTTACAGCTCTGGTTATGGGTTCAGTCCTGTGTTCTCTTCCTTCCCCTAGCATTTTGTAAGCCAGTAACTCAAAAAATCTGCAAGCGTTTCCTAGGATAAACACTATTCGTGACGTGCATGCTGTACAAATGAAGGGCGCAATGGGGCTGGATTATCGTTCTGCATTCACGTGTTCGTTCTTGAAAACGAGGAAATTGCATTAGATTGAAATTTCATCTTGATTTTTGGCAGAGACCGACGCTGTAGATAACCAGCAGGAATATAGGTAACAGGCAAGTTGGGGCCTGTAACACAGGGGGGTTTCCTCTTCATTTCCCAGTCTGCTGGCCGTGTAGTAATTACACGCTGATTTATCTTCAGGGAGGAGAATGTATATGTGCCTTCTCTATATAACTACTAAACCTTGGCCAAACATCTTAATTAAGCCTTCATTTGGCCTTCAAGACTTGGGAATTAACTTTATGGTGTCCTTCCCTTAACGCTTTTTTGGTGATGTTAGTGATTTCTTGCAGTTCATCACAATTTTTGCAGTATTTCAGCTTTATTTGCTCTGGGCATGTGTGTTGTCTAGTGATGTATTGTGGGCCAGGTCATGGTCCGGCTTAAGTCTGTGATAGATTTGGCTCAATGAGTAACATTTTAGCTCAGTTTTAGAAGGAAAAAAACTAAAGAGCATTAAGAGGGAAATAATTGAGGAAAAGATAATACACTAATGGAAGTGAAATATTACCAAGTTGAAGAGGGCTGGCTGACTTTGCTTTTACTATCTTTAAAAACCAGGAAAATTTGCAGAGCTATATACAGTTAGAATATATTATTTTGCTTCGATTATGCTTTCAAATATTCTGACAGAGTGCTTCTCAGTTTTGCTTTTTTAAATGTATTTTTTAATCCACGCCATGACAGACCATTAAGTGGAATGGATGAAAAGGAGAACAACCAGTCCAAAATTTGCACTGGAGAAATTGTAGTACCAAATGTATACAATGCTCTTGGAAAAATTGCTCTCTGGCTTCACTGAAATCTTTTTCGTACATTTCAACGTGAAATCACAGGATTTGCAAAGGTGCCATATCACAAAATAAAAAGCCTTTGTTAATTAAAAAGAGACAATCTCTTACATGACTGGGTTCAGACTGAGGATTTTTGTGGTCTGGATTCCAGGTGATAAACCTTTGCACTTTACATAATTTTGGTGATACAGAGCAGCACATATTTGATGTTACAAACTGTCACCTCAACCTTTACATGCCAACAAGTTTGATAAGCGTCATATTTCAAGCTTTAACAGTATGTTAATCTTCAAGCTTACCGCTTCGACCGAAGACTTTTAAAGCTTTGCATTGCAATATACTGATTGCAATTTGACTAATGTGAATATTTAAGTGACCAAGCCTGAATTTCTTCCTGACATAGGCTTTGCTGACATGTGTCATTTGTGTTATGTTTAATTTCCCTATATAAAAGGGTTTGGACTAGCCCTGTGGCCTTAATTTTAGTACAGATATGGAACTAGGAGGTTCAGTGTCAAGTTGCTCAGTAGTTCCTGAATTCTGATCCTGTCTATAGCAGGGAGTGCCAGACAGCTTTGGAAAATTAATTTTAAACTAATTTATGCTTGCTTTAAATGAACAACCTCATTTAAAAATATAGGTCTGATTGCAAGAATAAGTGTTAGCAGAATTTCCTGCTGAAACAGAAAAGTTTTCTCGTCTTTAAAATGTAAGCACTAATAGTGGTCAACAGCAGCACTGCGAGAATTCAGATACTCTCGTGTAGGTCATTTGTTAACGTATATCGGTTTAGTAGCACTCAAAGTGAGGTTTCCATTAAAAAATCAATGAACAAAACCAAACCAAACACCAAAACCAACAACAAAACAAACCCTTGTGGACCGTATTTACCGTAGTAGGGGTCTGGCTTGCTAGAACCTGTAAAATTGTCGTCTGATTGCTCTGATCCATACACATGACATCTAACTGCTACTGACCTGCTGAAGGAAACACAGCTTTAGAAACGCTGTGCTAAGAATCTTCTTGTATCGCCTCCCCAGGAATGCAAGTATTAGAAGTACCCCTAACAGCATTCAACTCAGGTTTTAGAATTTTATTTATAAATTCCCCCACATGATAACAGTAAGGCATAGAAAGTTCAAATGTTTCATACTAAGAAATAGAATTGTACAACGCAGTGGTTTTGGATTTGAGGGTAATGGTGTTGCACCTCGTTACTGAACTATAACCTCGCAAGTCAGTGTAGCCTCAAAGAGCTTCCAGAACAATTCACAGCGAATTGTTGCTGTAGAAGATGATATATTAGTATTCCCTGGGCTGTGTAAAGTGCTGGCTGTAAGGCAGGGTTAGAAACTCTGTTGTAGTTCTGTAGACCTTGACATCATGGCTCAGCAGCCTAGGGAGGTGTCCACTGAGAGAAGGAGGTGGGTGTGGAACCAGACCAGGTCAGGGACCACCAGCACATTTGCTGATGACTCTGTGATAGGACAAGGGTGGGAAAATGAACCTTTTAGGACCTTCACAAGAAGTTGGAAAGCAGGAAAATGGCTTGAGCATCACTCGAATGATAGTAGAGAGAAGAAGAGAATTAAAGTGTAGGGAAAAGAAGAGGAAACGGATTTCAAATTTTGAAAAAGCATTTTGGCCTGTGACACAACAGGAAACAGAGAATGAGAAGCTCAGCTAATAATTCCTGATGCCTCCTTTCCAGTGTGTTTCCACTGGCATTTTTGGGTGTTGGATAAAAGCCAAATTCCACTGTGACAAATATATATCCTTGGGCCTGCTTTAGTGAATAATGAACCTGTCTTTAGCGGTATGCTATTGTGGCTGTCAGCAGCTATGGTGGTGTTTTTCCACTCACCTGGCTGAATTTCAGATCACGTGGGGGAAACATATTAAGTCTTTCCTGTTCTCTGCATATTTGATTTGCCGTATGGTAAATGGCAAATCAAATTCAGATGGTGGCTCACAAATGGAGATACATCCATTATTGGTGTTTCTTTAAGGTTGTTTCGTGTTCTAATTATTTGCTCTTCAGCATTGTCTCTCTCTAACTGCCCTTAAGGTGTGCAAGGGCTTCTGGACCAAAATTTCCTGTCTTCAGTGACATGCAAACAGTTTCCAATTATCCTCCAGGCCACTGTGAAGAAGACGTGAATAGGGAACAATCTGTGTATGTATTTAAACAATCACACTCGCATGTGCACAGAGCAGCAGATTCTGGCCGGTTGTGCCATGATTTATGCCAGGACACAGGGCTGCCTGGCAGAAGAAGCTGCTGCAACAAAAAATGGGCTGTGGCTTCTCCGACTGGTAACGTCAGAGGCAGGGTCGTGGCCCGGACACCAGGTAATTGTGCTGCTGTTACCTCGAGAACACCGACAAATTGGGAATTGTCTGTAAAAAGGAGCGGAAGGTAAACCCAGCACTGCCTGCCCTGACTGTGGGGTGACTGCACCTCCCAGGCAAGCAGCCAAACCCGGATGCGGTGTCTCACTTCAGTAATTCGGTGTAGTCATAAAGCGTGTCATTAAATTGTAAGTATCTGCTTATTAGCATGGTAGAAGGAATAAGCAACAGTTAGTTGAGAACTTCACAAAACGCATTTCGCAGGAAGGGGAAAAAGGCCCAGCAAAGTTCCTTAATTCTTGCCAGAGCTTCCAGCGACTCTCGCACTTGAAGGTGTCTTATGTTTCATTCCTTATAAAAATCCAGCAGTTCGACCTCCTTACTAGATGCAACCCGAACCTGTAAATATATCAGCCATACACCATCAAGGGAAAATAGTGTTATACATCTTGTAACCTTTTTGATATTATAGTTATCTAATAAGCCAGATTACTAAATCCCACAGGAAGGAAGGCTGATGCGAATGGAATCCAGCAAACACTTCAGTGTTCTCACTTTCATGCAGGGAGAGCTTTGTTTCTTAGCAGAAGATGCTGTAGGCAATAGTGTTCTTATCAAAAATGCAGCTAAGTGTTGAATAATGCACCTGTAAACAATAAGCAATTAGTAAATATCTGATCATCAATAATCAACAATAAAACAGGACTGCATTGTTGGACTAAATTCTTCAGAGAATCACTCAGCTCTGGCTTTTCAAAAACACCTGAATGTATTTCGATTTGACAATATGATTCCATTTGAAGTTAGAACTCTTGACATTTTCTGAAGAGGCTAAAAAGCGTGTGGATATGAGCGGTCCAAATAATACACTCAGTGTGGATTCCCAGATTGTTCTTGGTAATGTTCTTCACAAAAGGTTTTTAAGAGAAATGAAGCATGAAAGGGATGCTGCTGGCATGGATATATAATTGGCTGAAAAAGGAGAAACAGTATGCTGGTGTAAATGGGTGTTCCTATAGATAAGGTCTGTAGTGAGGTTCTGGCTGCTTGGCTGCACTCAGAAAAGCAAATCAAATTAAAGGAATGGAGTACAAACCAGAAAACGCTGGTTTGCCTTCAGTTTAGCTACATCTGAAATACAGCATGTATGTCTAGGCTTCTTAGCTTGACAAGAGTATAGCAGAAAGAACAAGATCAGAGAAAGACAGCAAGTATGATGAATGTTTTGGAACTGTTTCTGTGTAAGGAAGGATTGAATAAACTAGTGCTCCTCAGCCTGGAAATCAGGCATTTTGGAGGTGGATTGCAGTCTGGGGAACTCCTCGCCGAAGGACGCTGTAAATGCAAAAAGGTTACTTGAATTCAAGAGCAGTGTTTGTAAGACAGATCCTTCGGGGATTCCTACACTGAAAAATAACAACAGGCCCAGAAAACCACCTGAGGCAAAAATAGTGGAAAACAGAAATAGAGTTTCAGGTTTTTACAAAGCACACAAAGGTTTTCTCATTACAAATAAACTGGGCAAAATTGCTGTAAGGCCAATACAATGTTTTCTCCTGTCTGAAGTCTTTGCTTTTCTTTTAGTTTTGCTTACATTTTAAAACTTACAGATAAATAAAACTGATTTTGTTATGAGAAACAACTCTTCATTTTGAAAATGGGCAGAGCTGATTTCTTTTCTCCCTCAAAAGCTAGACATTGCCCAGGAGTTGAAAGGCATCAGGAAATCATTAAAATCAAAGCAAAACCTTGCAGAGTGTTCCGAAAGTGCGGTTTGGTAACATCTTTTTGTTTGAGTGATGGAAACGGATGCTAGAAATTCCACAAGGTGCCCGTGGGTGTCCTCGTTGCTGGCCAGGACCTGGTTGAACTGGGAACATGTTCTTACTCCATCTCGTTCTTGGACAGAATGTTCATGGCCTCACATTCTTTTCTTCTGGACACTTCTTTCACGAAGGTTACGCCTTCGTCAGGGGTTGTCTATGAGGCACACGGATGAGGAGGAATGGTGCTGCCCCATCCCATCAGTGAATGTGGTGCGGGAGCCCCATCTCTACCACTCACATACTGGGCAACCTTGGGGACATCATTTAGCTCCTTTATGGGTCTCTGACCGCAGTCCTAGCAGGGTCTGGACTCGACTGCAATTTGTACATGTTAGGGTGACAGCGATCAGTTATTATAATAGTGACTGCGTGGATAATCGCAGGCTGCTTGAACTTATGCAGCCAGGCTTGCTCACAAAAAGTTAGAAAACCTCTTCCCTGCCAAGTTAGTCCTATCCCTTGGTTTCATCAATCACAGCAACCAATCTTGGGGCATTTTGCTTTAGGATTCCTCCCAGCGGGAAGGAGGTCTTTGCAAGTGCTAATAAAACAAGGGGCAAAGGTGATGCCTTTTACAGTCAAGTATTTCATAGCAATAATGTTATTTTTCCTTCTAAAAATTGATTTCAAAGCATGGGAGCCCAGAAATATGTGTGTGAATAACTGACTAGACCTACCCCGTATTTTTTGAGCATGTGTGGCCCCCACAGCCTGAATTTGAGAGGCAAGAGGAGGAATTAGGAAGCCTGATCTAACTATCGGCTGCACCACAGCTCCCTTGCATGATTTGGGTACCTCAGTTTCCCCATGTGCAGCAGAATAGCAATTAAACTGCTTTTCTTCAACGTCTTGCCTCGTTGGTTTAGCCTGTGATCTCTGTTCAGGGTAATGACTGTCTCGATATGTCCTTTTTCACTCCTGACTGGGAACTCAGGGCATAACAGTTAATATAACATTATGTAAATAGCGGAGTCAGGAAAAAGTCTTTATTGCATTTGTGATTCGACCCTAGAGGCTCTTTCTTTGGCTGAGATTTGATGAAAGCATTATCATCTGCGTTACACAGACCTCCAGAGCTTTACAGTAGCTGAATCTAGTGGGGAAATAAATTTTTAAAAAATAATAAATCCTGATTCTGCAGCACTAATAGAGGCAAAACCATTTGTAGCGTCGGTAGGAGTTTTCCAGCGTGTCTGTGGTTCAGAGCAAAGTTAAAATTGCCTGATGTTAGCGGTCTCCTTTCGGAGCTCTGTAAAATAACAGCAAATTACCTGTGAATCATGCCTGGCATTCAGATCTCCGCATCCTGGCCCAAAAGGCTGCAACGTTCACTGTCAAGGGAAATACCTGGCTTCTGAAGTTACAGCGATGCGGTAATTTAGAAGGAAAACCGAGCTCACAAAAGCTAAAGCTAATTTTCAAGCCTGGCTGTCATTCATCAAGAGCGCGTTCCCACACAAAGCCCGGCCAACAAAGGGATCCTTGCACCGCCGTGCGCTGCGTTCCCCACCTCCCCCTTCTCCCCATGGAAAAGATGCCTCTTTGTGCTGGAGATAAGTGAAGAAGAAGGATTTACAGGACAACAGTAAGCTATACCAGGGACATCTCAACTGTAATTAAATCCTTTATTCACTTTTTCTCCCAGCGCGGGCCATATTAGTAGCCGAACGGCACATACTGTTAAATGGTAGAAAAAAATATTTAAACAGTGGTCGGGTTTAAATGCAAATCTGCTGAATCCAGGGAGCTTGGGTTGATTTCTTTCCCGTGCAGAAAAAGCAGCGACGTTGTGGCTGAGGTTAAAGGAAGGTCGGCTTAACTAGGCAGGATTGCAGCGGGAGAAGGTTTTTCAGCTCTGCCTGGAAACATCTTCTGACTTAAAAACCCACAGCCTCAGGGTGCAAATGTCGTTCTCGCCCACACGCTGAGCACCGAGGGGTCGGAGGGATTCCCTGGTAACTGGGGACGGACTTTTTAGCTGTTGTGACAGGACAAGGGGTGATGGTTGTAAACTGAAAGAGGGGAGATTCGGGCCAGATATGAGGAAGAACTTTTTACACTGAGGGTGGTGAAACCCTAGCCCAGGTTGGCCAGAGAGGTGGTGGATGCCCCATCCCTGGAGACATCCCAGGCCAGGCTGGACGGGTCTCTGAGCAACCTGAGCTGCTGAAGATGTCCCTGCTCATGGCAGGGGTGGCACTGGATGGGCTTTGAAGGTCCCTTCCAACCCAAACTGTTCTATGATTCTGTGATTCTGTGATGAGAGGTTGGAGGGGTTCCCTGCTGAGGGGTTCAGCCTCTCATCCCCGAGGGGCTGGTGGGTTTCATTGGCTTCCGTTGGGAAGATGAACTTAAAAATCTTGAGAATACCCTCCTGGTCTTTGTATCTATGACTCCAGTAATAATTCAAGATCAGTTTTCCCGTGGAGTTGGTGGTTTATTCTGGGAGGGGCTGTGGCTTTTGGTGAACAGTAGGTTCCCTTTCTACCTTTTCTAAATTGCCTTTAATTACAAAACTCACTAAGTAGCCAGCAACAGTGAAATCCCCAGGAGTTCCAAATAGCTGCCATGTGTCTTTTTCTCACACTGGCAGAGATTTAGAACGTCTGCCAAGCAGCAACAAAGAAGCTTAAATATATTAAATGAAACAAAATGCCATCAAAGCTTACCGTACCCTCTTCCTCTAGTCCTACAGCTTTCTCTATTTTTCTCCCTGTCCTGACTCAGTCTATCTTTGTAATTGTCTGTTCTTTATTTTGTCTCTTTTGTTTCTTTTTTTTCTTCTTTTGGGAGCAGAAATAGGCAAACTGAGGGAGCCCAGCCTGCTATCTGCACAATGTTCTTTGATATTGCTCTTTCCATAAATACATGCGTATCTTTTAGCTTTCATTTAATCTTTTCCATACCTTCTTGCATTGCATCTCCATCTTCAATGCTTTACTTCTGCAAATTATATATTGTCCTCCCTGTTTTGTCTTTCAGCCATTTCAAACTGCTAAAATCAGTGTTGGCGGCATATAGAGTATATAATAGTGTGGTTAATAGGTTTGCACATACATTTATTCGAGCCGTCTATTTGAAAACCATGTGTACGTTTATGCATGTGTTCAGTTGTAATTGATTGGCCTTGATTTCTAGGCCTTGCTATGCCCTGGGTACTCCCATCCATGCTTTGTTATATGCAATTACTGTGATTACATGGGTAGTTGTGGTAATTGTTCAGTATACAGATGACTCATTAGTTCTGCAGTTGTGCATTTTCCTTAAGAGTTGCTGTGGGTGCTGGTCTGATAACTGGCAATCTTCAATCTGACCTTTGCTTCTTTAGCATTTTGCTATGAGGAGCTTGAAAATGAAGGCAAATCAGTTCATTTCAGCACTGAAAATGAAGCATTTTTGCTCAGCCTGAGGCTCAGGCCCCCAGCAGTGGTTCCAGCTGCCCTGCAGAGCATCTTCACGTGGGCACACAGATAAGAGCCGCCTCGGCCCAGGAAGGTATGTGTGCCTTGCTCAGAGCACTTGAGTTGTCCCATTGAAGTCAATGGAGCTATTTCTGTTATTGAAGGTCAGGAGTGACTCAAGTACCTTACTGAATGGTGGCACATAATGGGGGTGACAGATTTTCTTCCTGAAACAGTAGGCTTTCTTATGCTACAGCTGTTGCTGGATATGAAAACTCACTTTTTCTAACATGTCCTTGGAGGAGAAGATTAGGAGGTGCCTGTATTCTCCTTCCCAACTGTTACTTTACACCAGTCGTGCGGGAGAAAAAAAAACTCAACACAAAGGATTTCTGAGCTTTGTCATCCAGATTTCCCAAAACGCCTTCCCAGCTCCTGTGTGAGAGCAGGAGGGGAGAGATTTGTCAGGTCACGCTGGCTGTGAAGTGAAGAACAGACCTGCGCAGAGATGCTGCTTGATCAAAAGGATGCAGTGATAAGGTAGGAGATGCTGAAGTCTGGAGAGGTGCTGCAGACAGCTGTAGCCAGATAGGAACAGAGCTAAATATCCCACTTGATGCAAGTGTTTGTTGCTCAGCTGATAAGCAGGGAAAATGGAAAACAACTGCATGCCATAATTGGCGGGCACAATTGAGCTGTAATATTATTAAGGAGCTTGAGCCAGTTTTGTCCAGAGTGTGATTTCAAACTGCGAGGTTCAAACAGAGGAACCTGAGTGGGGAAGTGGCAAATCAAGTTTGTAAATTGTATCTGATTGACAGGTAAACTAAAAACTAGGTCGTTTTTCAAAACTTTTCTTTAATCTGAAAGGGAGAGGCGAGAACATGATAAAGGCTCATTTTGAGCAAGTCTCTGTTTTATATGAAAGTTCAGGACTAAGGGAAGATTACTGCTTTCTCTGAGCTGGGACTGATGTTTTCAGAACACTGTGCCCAACATTTACAGTTTTGACAATTTCTGGGCAGGTTTCTTGGAAAAGTTTGGAAGGTTTGTCTACTTATTTTGAGTGTATGCAGTGATTTGACGTTGGCTTTGGTTGTAGATTTCAATCTCTCTTTTGTGATGAAGGGTCAATATATTAATGGTGTAACTGTATTGTAAAAATAACGTAACAAAACTGTGTTTTTCGTCCTGTTTTTGAAGGTTAAAGAAGCCCATTTAGGGAACCTGAACAGCTACCTACATTGTGTTCTTTAATGGTGCTTTGTCTTTACAAATGTGTTCCTGTGTGTGTTAAATAAGGGTTACTGTTTTTGTTTACAAGTTAACCTAAGATATTCCATACCAGAGCATGAAAAATAAGATATTTTGACATTATCAGAATCCCCTGCAATCCATATTATGGGACAAAGTTTCATTAACATGAAGTATTTCAAGATAAACTCAATTTCATCTTCTACTGGAATGCTTTCTAAGGTTTTCTGACAAGCTTTTATTAACTTATATCCATTAAAAAATGATCAGGCTACACTTTTCCATGTTATAAAGCCTGCAGCAGCTGGCAGCAATGAGGTATTACTCCAGAATAGAACTATATGAAGGGAATTGAAGGAAAACAGAACCTTGAAAATAATTTGCACGGAGAAGGCATTTGGCACACCAAACCCAGGTTTATTTTGTGAGTAAAGGGTTGGTTGTTTTATTGTTATTTGTTTGTATATTAGCAGTATATAGAAACCTGAATGAGGGCCTTTGGCAAAGTCCTCTTGTGGTTGCTGCTCCATACCAGCCATGGTGTCCTTCCAGCGTAAGTCCCCTTAGAAAGCTGGAAGAGAAAAAATATGTGATCCAGAGAAATTAGGGCATCAGCAATTGCTGGCAATTACGTTAAGTGAGATATTGGACTATTTTTCCCATTAGCTTCTCTTCCAATCGCCAGCGGAACGTCAGAAATAGCTTTACAAGTCGTTAGAAGTGAAAAGAATAACCTGTGAACATATTTAAGGAAATATTCTTGACTGTTTCTCCATTTCTAATAGTCGTTACTAGAAATTACTGTTAGTATTTCCTTAAGCTGCAGAAAGGCTTCTCTGTATTCAGTATGTTCTACTCACATGGGGAAAGTAAACTGAAACTTTAGATCTTCCTCTGTGCAAATAAGTGTGAATGGTGATCCTTTGACCTCAGTTTTCCATTTCTGGTCATCTAGTTTTTGCTTCCAGGTTGGGTTCTGTATTTGCACAAGGAAAAGTGAGTTTAAGCAAATTCTCTCTATCCTCTGGGAAAATGATTCCTCCATAATTTCGCCATGGCTATCCAACTGGAATGATTTTTTAATGCTTCTAAGTTTTCTTTATTAGAATTTCTGAACAACGAGTTAATCTAGTTATATGAACATTTTACGACTCCCTGCGTACAAACGTGAGCAATCAGGAGCTGATCCCAAAGGTCGTCTGTTGCTTCTCTCATTTCTTCTTGGCTTTATAAGTCCTTCCTGTCTTCTTAGCCTTTTCTCCATGACTTTGACCCCATGTCTCAGTGAGTCTGGACCAGAAATATTGATATTTTCCTTAATCGCTTATTTGGGGGTGGGGGATCCTACAACCGCCCGTATTTCTGTGTGATACCCCAACTCTTTCCAGGTACCCGACTGTCTTTCTGGCACCTCTTTAATAAAAGGTCTGCCCAGATCTGCTGGCTGTGATGGCGCTTAAAAGAAGTGAACATTTTGCTCATTTCCTAAAGATTCTTCACTCTTTCCAGCCTTTTTGCCCCAGTGTACATTCCCTCTTTGTAATAATTAATTATTTTGGTGAAAGCAGCATAGGATACTTTGTGAAATGAAAAGTTATTGCCTCGCATCTGGCTTTAGCCTGTCTGTGAATCACAAGTTACCGAGACATTTTCATGGCAGACATATCTTCTCTCCCATCTTTATCCCTATGGATATGTACTAATCATTTGGTTGTTGAAGGCCCGACTTTTCGGCTCCCCCGGTATCAACTGACAAAAGACACACATTAGCGTTATCCCAGATTGTGTCTGTCACCCAAGGTCACGCAAGATAAGCCGCCAGCTGTCCGCTCCACCAAGGCACGGTACATTGGACATTAATTAAACTGTATTCAATACGGTTCAGATTGATTCCGAATGCCAAGATGCCTCGGCTGAGTCGGGCAAAATGTATTAGCACAAATCGCTCTGCCAGTACAAAATGCATTACAGCAGCATCCAAATATTTTCAGAATCCGGGACGTGAGGTTTAATAAATTAGAGGATAACCAGATAATTGATTTCTGACAAGCTAGAGAAGGGATCCAAGTGCCTAAAGGGATAGGTATTTAACCAAGGGAATGCACATTTTTTTTCGTGGGTGAAAAAACCTGGTTTGTAACAGCCAAAAACGGAGTATGTCTGGATCATGAGAAGTTGCTTAGTAATCTAGAATTCTGCAAAATAATTTTAATTTTCATTTTTGTTAGTGAAAAACAAAACCAGACTGCTGCCCTGTTTATTTATTTTTTAATTCTCATGAAAGTATCTAATTATTTTTCGGCCTCTAAATGAGTGGCAGACATGGTAAGGGAAAAAAATATTTTTGCCAGGAAATGTCGTCTTTGCTGTGGAAATGCTTAAGTTTCTCCATGAAAATGGAATTTCCCTTCAGAAATAATTTAGCAAAGAAAAATAATGGCTTTGTCCAGTGGCTGGAATTGTACCACTTTCCATAAAAAAAGGGTTTTGGCATAAAATCTTTACCACAGAAAGCTGAACAGAACCCTGAGTAAAACTGAGAGTTGTCCCTAACCTAAAACCCACTTCCCAGTTCAAGGAGGGTTTAAGTTCCTGATTTTATTGATCTATGTCATGAATTCTTCAGGAATGTAACTTTTTAGAGAGCGTGAAAGAAAGGTAAATGTTGAACAGGTAAAGTCTCTATGCTCATCACATACTAACAAACAATGTGTCAATGGGAATACGTCGGGGTCCTACATGGGGCTTCAGCCCCAGGAGGATGTACCTTTCTGTACTCTTCCTTTGCCAATTATTAATGCCATTATGGCTGGCCCTAAAAGCTCCAAGCAGTAATAGGTAATAGGTAACATACAAATGGTCCTTGTCCCCTGGCAGACTAACAAGGCAGATTAAAAAAAAAAAAAAAAAAAAAAAAATTGCTGTAATTGGGAGGGGAAGGGGAACACCGAGAGCATCATCGGTTTGTCCCATAGGCAGAACTGGCCGTGGGACCTGGGTTATTGAGGTGCCACCGGACTCTAAGTTCAGACTCTGTGTACTTGACTCTGGATTTTCTAGTACCATCAGTTCACCTTCCTTAAGGATTGGCCTGAACAGCTACAAAACACTCCGCATTTTTTTTCTGCGACTTATAAACACGCCACCCACCCTTGCTATGCTGTCAGTCCTAGTTCTCTTCACCTTTCTGTGTCCTTCAGAGGAAAAAACCCTCAGCCGAAGGAATGAGCGTTTTGGATGTTTCCACACTAAAAAGCTTTCCCGAAACCGAGCACTCTTACGATAACGGTGTGATCTGCACATCCTGATGGCTTTACTCCCTGCCCCTTTCCCTGGCCTGTCCAGATGTCTCTACTTTCTGCTATAAATGAAGGTTATTACTTCCACACTGACATTAGCCGCTGATTGAAGTGCGGTTTTTCAAGCTGGAGGAAATAGCAGAGAGCAATAAAGCCGCAGTTCATTGTGTTAAAGCAGTGCGACATCTTGCTAAGAACCAGGTGTGAGCTGAATGGGCTGAATAATAGGCTCTAGTTAGCACTTTGTGAGCAACTCTGCATAATGAAGTTAAGACAGGAGGCTGGCAGTCGGCACCGCGTGTTCATCTCAGAAAATCTGGGGTGGAATCATCAATAATGTGTCCAGAGTTAAGTGCACAAAAACCCTTCAGTCCAAACTTATCTTTCACCCTTCCAGTTTTTTCAAAGCAGTAAGATTTTCTTCTGATTCTAATCACGCTGTAGGAGAAAAAAGAAATCTGGATTTATTTTTTTTTTCCCTCCAGAATAATCTTATCTACACTTTTCAAATTACAGCAGTTTTCTTACATGCAAAAATAGTGTTTCCTGAGTCTTTGGCACCCTCTTCATTCAGGAAATTCAATGGGAACAGCAGCATTCACATAGAAATAGAAATAGATATGCGTAAGCATACAGCAACTCTGACTTTTTTCCACCCTAAACCACAAAGATATTAACACTTTTCACCACTTCAGACCAAGTTTCAAGTGCTGATGCTGCCGTGGAAAGAGTGAAGAACCCAGAAAACCTCCAGAACTTCGCAGCTCTGCAGTTTAGCGTTTCAGTCCTTAAAATGTTATCTTTACATTAACCTTAAAGAATGGAAGCTTTAAACTGGCTGAGGTCTCAGCTATTTTATTAATAATCACAAAATATCTGTGCCTTAGTCCAGGCTGTGTGGCCCCTGCTGACAAGGACAGGTCCTGAAGTTCAGACCACTCACAAGAACCTACTTTACTATTTCAGTTGTTCCGTGTTTTCGCGTCTTCTCTGTCGGCATCCGTGCTCCGTAATTCCACGTGAGAATGTACTTCCGTGTGCCAACAAGCTTGACTCTGACCCACGCTCACAAACTCTACGATTTTACTGCTGGAATCTGGTTTCTCTTTTTGCTCAAGATAAGTATGAATTTGCTAATATTTGGGGAATATTGCAGAGATAGGAATTTTCATAGGGGTTTTGGCAAGAGCTGGAGTTATGCTTCATGGATGCAATGAAGATGTCAAAGAGTTTCTGTAGGTCTCAGTTCTGTCCCAGACAATTTCTTCAGCACTGTTGCCATTTCTTGTTTTAAATACAGTATGGTCGTCTTTTTTCATCTAATATTTAAATGCAAATAAGGAAAAAGAGAAAGTAGTATCTCCGCCATTCTACTTCTGTACCATTAGGGATGAATCAGGTTCCACGTGAGCTCTGCAAGTCCCTGGTGATGTGTGTCAACCCTCTCTCCGTGTTATTCTAGATTTACACATCTGTAAAAGCATGATACTGCTGTTTGCTCACTCTGATCATAAACACACAAAGAGTCTTAAATCTTTGCCTGGCACTTTGACTCTCCGGTTCTTCACGAGTTATCCGGAGGGAGTCACCTTTCAGAGCAAGAAATGGCAGTGATGAGTTTTAAAGTGTCAAGTAATCATTTCCAGATTGCCACAGAAGGAGCATCCTGGGGCAGGGACTAAGTTTCCTATTTATTTTTACCTAGGGCTGTTCGTAGCACAGAGCTGCCCAGAAGGCAGAGCCTCTGGTTAGTAAGAAATAGGCTGTTATGAGCAGAAATTGAGTGGCTGTTCGGGGGTCAGAAGTATGGGAAAGCACCAGCTGGTAGCCAAAATGCAGCTCTCCTTTGGAAATGCAGGCCCTGTTTTGGCTTTTCACTGTCCCCAGCACTACACACTAAAGAAATCAAATCATAAGAATCAAAGAATAAAAGTATAGGTGGAGTGTACGTCTGCTGTACAACTGGGACAGGCGTGCATCTTAATGTTCCGAACTTCATACCATCGGCACAAGAGATAATAACGTAACTCCTGTGCCGAAACTGCATCAAATGGGAAACATAACATGCTTTGTTATACAATCACTCCTTTATAGACAGCGATTTCCAAGCACTACAGCTGTTGGTAATGAAATCTGATCATCCAACATTAACCTCAGCACCTCAGTACATGTATTTTACAGCCTCACTACTCCTTGTCCCCTGAATAGTACCTACTCCCCTACTCTGTACATGTGTACACCACACCTATCACCTAAGATATTCAAGTCAGTCTTGGACAATTTCACACGTATTTGTATCTTACAACATATTGTAGCAATTCTCGTAACACTTGTTTCTTTATCCAGTGATGCATGTACATATTCCACAACACATACCTGCCAAACCAGCCAGGACCACACTCCTGCCCCTTCACAACTGCTTTGCTCAGTGTTTGTAACTTCTATGTGCGCTGATCCACCCACACAGCGCACAAATTATCTTAAGTAGCAACTTCTGTTACATGAATCTTGAAGCAGTAATCCACTCAATTAACAAAGGTGGAAGATTATTGCTTAGTTTTTGCTTCCGAGGACAACTCTTTTACATACAATTGAATTTATACAACTGTACAATTTCTCTTCCTCAAGTATCAGCGTTCATTTTTTCCTCAAAAGCCTGGCCAATGCAAAATGACATTTCCTTCTCTTTTTACAATGTGCTTGATCACAGTGTGCCAGCGTACCAAGAGGACTTTCTTCCAAGGAATGGGGCTTTTTTCCAAGGAAGTCTGCCTAGTTTTACTTTTTACAAGCTGGCACTGCGCTTGCAGTACAATGTTAGCATCTAGCAGCCTTTCTTGCTAATATGTCTTTGGGCAACAGCACTTGATTTGCAATTGTATTTTTAAAAAACATTTTGAAGCAAGCCCCTGATTTCCACGACCCTCATCTCAATCTGTAATGGTCAGAGATCCATCACATGGGCAGCTGCAGAGGTAGGGAAGCTCCCATCAGCTCATAATGTAAAACTTATCACTTTTAAGTGCGGAAAGAATCTAGGCTGCATTTTGCTCTGTGTAGCATGCAAGCCATTTGCAAAGCAACCGGAAGACAGACTTACAGGCACATCCGTGAACATCTGGTTTCTAAATTACACCTGATCTTGTGCCACCACTCAAACACTTTGCCTTTACCCTCTTCAAATCCATGGGAAAACTCCTTGAGATTTCAGCGAGAGCTAGTTTAAACCCTTCAATAAACATTGGGAATAGCTTCCCATTTCTAGTGTAGGCACATTTCTTGATTTCAGTGACTGGTTTTGGATTGAGATAGTTCTTGATATAAAGGTGCCAGAACTGATAATTTTGTACTAGGCTGACTTGGCTGCCTTAAGCTGTAAGGAACTTGTAAGAACAGGGTTGATGTAGGAAGACCTTAAGGGGACAGAATAATAGAATAGTTTGGGTTTGAAGGGACCTTCGAAGGTCGTCTGCAGTGAGCAGGGATGTGCCTATCAGTTCTGAATGGCATAAGTACAGATCAGCTACTGTTTTGAAGACACAAGTAATAGCCACGTGGCAACCATCCCAGTTGCCAGAGCTGTACCTCTTAAAATTGGCCCGAAGCTTAGGAATTATGAAATTTATCCTGATGTTTTTCAGAAAACATTGGCAGCTCAAGTCAAAGAAGACCTGCATATTCTGTAATTTCTTTTCTAACTCATCCTTCTCGGGGATCTCTTAGGAAAAATAATGTATCTAGTTTCTCTTCACTGGCTTGAGTAGAGTTTTTTGGGGTGTGCATGATCTCCATCCCTGTATGTTGGAGGGACTTCAAGAACAGCAATAGATCTGTTACTGTCTTGCAAGGTTTGGAAGAGGTGCTGTGGTGGGTCAATCTCACCTGGAGTCTTTTCTTCAGTGGTGACAAACAATTATTCACAACAGTGAATAATCCGTTATAGATCCTCATGGCATCTTCTAGTTGGCAGGTCAGGGGATTGCTGAGGAAGAGGTTGCATCGTAATAGTCATCAAAGTGTTATTTTCTGTGAATTTTCCACCTGAATCCTTTTGGAAAATATCAAGTGTTTATAGAATTTTCCAGTGTCATGTAGGAAGGTGGTGACAGAGACTTTAATTGAAGCTCTATATTATTTCTCCCTGACTGCTCTGAGAGATTCACGTGAACATGGTCAGTAGCCCTGGAGTGATGTCTTTGCTTTTGATTTCAAAGTGCGCGTCTTACGGCCCCGTTTCTGGAAATGTGTTATTTTACTAGTCACAAGACGGTATCTGGACTAATGTGTGTACTCAAAAAAAAAAGTGTCATTGCTTGCTGTGGTGCTAAACAAATCAGGGACATGTTCTAAGTTTCCACTGGTTCCAGCATTTTAATTTGTGGGTAGAGCAGCAGGTGCAGAGCAAGAGCAGTGATTTAAATGGTTAAAACAGTCTTTTGAAACCAGAAAAATTCTAAAAGACATTACTGCTTAGTTTCAAGTTTAAGCAAGTGTTTAAAGGTGAGCACTGTGACTGGTAGGAGAAAAAATAACAGAGAGAAAAAGAAACAATGAGATTAGTTATTGAAAAAACAACCAAGTCATTAAAATACAAGGCTAACTGTATAAAAGAAATTATGTGTTAGGCCTTGGAGTTAAATGGTTCATTTCCTGATTCATTAAAACCTTCCTTCCTCGAGAATAACTGGCAACTGCAAAGCTCTGCCCTAGAGGGACGTTCAGGTAATAAAGGAGAAAGGATCCAGAGGCAGGTGAAGAAAAGTTACAAGAGACTCCTCCAAAGCTGCTTTGCTCATTTACACATTCAAAAAGGAGGTTGATCACTTTGCATTCACAACTCTGCACACACATGGAAAATACCGTATCAGACAATATTTAGGACTGTGTAGAGTTCAGAAAGCAGTTAGGCTAAATTTAATAGCCAAAAAAAAAAAAAGTATTGGGCCTCAAAGAAAATAAAAGAGCATCGTGATGGTGCATTCTGTCTGAAGGGATGCCCTCATGCTGCTCTTTGCTGGTCCGGTATCACTGCAGTTAAGTGTCTATTATAAAAACATGTACTACTCTTATACAGCTCTTCTCCTGTGGAAGTTTAGCCAAGTAAATTATTACTGTTATTCTGCTTGTGCCTACAGGGCAAGCTGAGGAGTAATACACGTAGGGCCATGCAGCTAAAGCACATTCAGGAATATAAGGGGTTACAATACACGTGGGTATGATATTAATAGTAAAAAGAGTTATTCTTTACATCACTTAACCACCACTAAGATATCTCATTATAAACAAGAATTAGGTCTTTCATCACCAAAAGCAACACTGCTCACCGGTGATTATTCCATGTTAATGGCTTGGGGTAATCCATACCTTTTCCTTTTAGTATGTCTAGATTATTAAAGGGATTTAGGCAGCTAGAGTAAAACTAATCAGAGACTATTGTTTAAAAGCAGACAAAGTCTTGGCCTGAGTTCTTTTATTAGGTACTAGAAGTCAGCTTCTGGGCTTAAGTAGAGCTCTTGGACCATGTGGATCAATAATGTCAGCTCTTAGACTTGGGTCACCCAGTTTTTTATCCAGTTTAAACTCTCAACTTCTGTCAATGTTCGTAGGAGCCATCCTGGAAATGCAGATGACAGTGGAGGAGAACAGGGAAATTCGTCTGCTTTTTTGCAGTGGGCTTTGGCTCTGGCGTATGAATATTTGCAGAAAACATTACTGCACTGGTCACCCAGCTCCAAGGAGGGAGGGTTAAACAGATCACACTGGGTTTCTCAAGGTTCCCGGATTCTTCAGTTTGTCAGAAAACAAACCTTGAGGCTTCTTATGTGAGCAATCATTGTGTGTATGGAATGTGAAACATTTCTTATTTGTGAAGGCAAGCTCAGTCGCATATACTGTACAAACACACACAGAACACCATGTGGAAATAATAAATGTGTTTATGGTGGAGAACTTTCCTTCCTTTGTTATTTTAGGATTTTGTCTGGATTTGAAACTATTGTTAAGAGCATTAGCTTCAGTCTTCCATTACTAACATACTCATAATGCTGACTTCACCTAATAAGGCAGTACTCCTCCTTCTTAACGAATCTTCAATTATTTTTAAACATACGAGTTGCTCACACACAAATATGCAAGATTTAGAAAGCTAAGCAGCCAAAGTGAGATTACCTAGTGCTCTTGAGTATCCTCCAGTGCTTTTAGACATCTACTGTTGTATTCAAATATTGATTCAAATAAATTCATAGGCTGGAATTTCTGAGTGGGAAAGTTGTCTGATTTGTAAACTTCTTAGTCATACAGGTAGTGATGGTTTCTGAGAAAATATTTCTAGTTTTGAAACTTAGGTCCAAATGTAGTGTTTTAGCTGCAAAGGTGCATCCGTAATGTTGCCAGTGGCTCAGCTCCTCTCTGCCTGCTGGGCTGGGGCTGCACAAGCTCATGCAGCAGAACAGGAGATGGGTTGCCCATGACCTCAGCTCAATGAAAAGTGACTCTTTCTAGTGCTAGAAAAAAAGTAGTTTCCTGCATCTTTTGCCTATTTGAACCTAAGGGGTGACTAATATATTTAACTAAACCTGGATAATGTATTTAAATAAAATGTATTTTCCAGAAAAAATGCATTACAGTTCTCTCAATTGGATTTTTAAAATTTATTTGTAAAACACTTAGCTCTAAAATGTAGTACTTTGCTTAGGGTTGACAACCACATTTAATTTGTTCTGAAATGAATGTTTTCTTCCATTTTCTTTTTTGTCTGAAAACCCAAACCAACCAACCAACCAACAACAACAAAAACAAAAAAAAAAAACCAACCCCAAACCCACAAAACAAAAACCATATTTTGGTTTTAGGTAATTCAAAATATTTTGTAAGTTGTCAGTGAATGAAAAGAATCAGTTACTTGCCCAGCAACAATTATTGCCTGTTCTTTAAATGCTTCAATAGTGTTATGAGTGTGGAGGCCTTCACAAAGTGCCAGGATTTCTATGATGAAAAACGTACTGATTTTTCCGGCTAATGGAGATGTTTTCACTAGCGCAGATGAGAACAATGTGGGCTTTTAGATATAAAATCAACCTCGTTTTATGGACAGTGTAGCACCCTCCTCCTGTTCCCTGCCCAAACTCAACTGGGTCGTGGGATATGGGAACAGCAGAGACCTGAATTCGGTTTTCCTCCAGGAATAAATGCGAAAGAGGTGGGACAGTGGAACCACAAGCTGTTTAAAAAGTACCATGAGTGATGCACATGAGGTATAAATCAGTTGTATAACTTCTGTAAACATGGTATGCAATACTCACCTATAATCTCTACCTTTTGTACTTGGAAAGCCTTGCAGAGCCTTGAAGGCAGAAGACACTAAGTGATCTTAACTGAGCGCTTCTTTCCATCCACATGCTCAGCATCCCTTAAAGAAACTCCATACAAGGACTGGGGAAAAGGATGGATCCCGTTTTTAGGATGGGTTTATTTTTATCTTTTTTTGGAAGGGTTTATCATCCCATTTTTTATATCTCCCACCAATGAAAGTTCAGAATGACTGAAATAGCACAGTGTGTTGGAGTGAATGCTTCCCCAGGAGACTGATTTTGGTTTTTTTAGTGCTGAAGAGAGTAGGAATTTATTAAGCCTAGAAAAGTGGAGGAATTGGAACTTTCCTGCCAAGGTAGACGAATTCCCAAGCTGCTCCAATCACTCCTGAGAAGCTCTTTTACTGACCTTCCCGTGCATGGGAGAGGCACTATTTTGTCCATATTATCAGCTGAGAAATAAAACAACCAAACTCAGAAAGGAGGAGGAGAGGGAAAATTTGCTTAAAACATATATTTAAAGACATGAGCTTTCCTTAGAGGAGTTTGTTTGGTGAGAAATGGATCTCCTGCTACAGGCTCCAATTCAAACTGGCTGACCTAGAGGGAAGAAAGTGCCTGGGAAAGAAGCAAAAGCAAATAAATAAAAAGTAAAAAGCAAGTAGAAAATAGGATTTGTCTTTCTCGCTTTTCAAAACTGTGTGGGTACGATGGGACTTTTCTCTCCTACCTCTTAGGGAGCCAACAGGAATCTTTTACACAGTGGAGTGTGTGCTCCTCCTCCCTGGCTGATGCTTGCTAATGAGAGAAAAGTTAATTAAGTCAGACAGTGTGGATGGCTGGTTCAGAGGATGGAAACAGCTAAGGTTTGGTGGCCATCGGTCAGACGGCAGCTGTCTAGCTGGGTTTCTAATGTCAGAGCTACGGTTCGCTCCTCCACTTCCACATCTTGCTCTCCAGATCCCCGTCACCTGTGCCATTCTCCTCCTCCTCTTTCCTTTCCGTCCTTGGCCACTGCCCCGTCCATCTGTCTCCGATCACTCGGGTTCTTACGCTTGTCTCCCACAGTTCCTGTTGAAACAGCGTGCGGCCCTAGTGGTGGTGATGATGGTTCTGAGGAAGGCAGAGCGAGATAAGCCAAGGCTGAGTGAAATATCCCCTCTTTGTAACACACAGGATTGCGGGATTTGTTTGGCTGTTAAAATGTGTTGGTCTTGACCTTAAAACGAACCACAAGTTTCTTCTAGATGTTAAATACCACAGAATTAAGCCATTTCCTCTTTCTTTACTATCTGGATCCTCTGTTTTGTCAAAAACACCTAAAAAACTATTCAGTCGTGTTAAGATCTCATTAATTTTAATGTTTGGTTTATCAGAGCAGATGGATGCTGGGAATGCTTTGCAGTGCAGTCAAGAGGTTGGCAGGTGTTAGCATCACTGCATTGGCTTTAAACTGCCTTCCTTGCATTCAGTGATGGGGAAATTGAGATTCGGGAGAGGTTCACTGGGAGCTGCAGAGTTTTTTGGTTAAATACCACTAACCTGTG
This sequence comes from Pampusana beccarii, assembly GCA_013399365.1. Classification (NCBI taxonomy): domain Eukaryota; kingdom Metazoa; phylum Chordata; class Aves; order Columbiformes; family Columbidae; genus Pampusana; species Pampusana beccarii. The sequence continues at coordinate 3,326,260 of VWYH01002416.1, read as the reverse complement.
CACAGAGAACCACATTGGCATGGTCACCTCTGAACAAGCTGGATGAGGGATGTCTGTCTGACATGCAGTCATGCCTTCGAGCTGCAGCGACCTGCAGAGTTCACAGAGTCAACATCTGAATAGAAAGGCTGGTGAGCATCCTACTCATTGGACCACTTCATTCCATCTGTGCCGTGAAGAAATAACTACTGAGGCAGTAACAAATACGTAGATGTGGGAATAACAGCAATAGGGCGAGAATAGGAGTTCTGCATTTCTTCAGAGACTAAGTTTTCAGCCAGGAGGCGGCAGTTAATATACTGAAAGCTTGTAGAAATTGGAAACTCAGTTTCTTTATTTGAAGTTCTTTAAGTCACACAGTTTTGCTTGTCTGGATGAGCAGGAGTGAGATCCCGCACAGGCGATGCGTGTGATCATGACTGACTTTGCTGTGATTTCAGGAGGTGCTGCTAGGCCAGTAGTAATAATAACACTAATCTCTAAGGCAGAGGGAATTTGGGGGCGAAGAGGAGCGCCCAGACTTGCCTTCCCTCTCTGGGTTGCTGTTGGTGTCACCCCTTTGCAGGACTGACCTGTGAGAGTGGATTCCAGCACAAAGAATATTTTCCCTCTCGTTCTTACTGTGTGTGCAGATTTTGGAAGGGGGAAAGTATTGCTATAAGTTTTCACTGCTGTGCAGTTTACTAGGAAGCTTTGGTTCTCTGCCCAGGGGATATAACTGTTCCATACAAACACTTATTACAGAAACAAAAGGGAGTTTATATCAATTATTGCTTGGGGTTTCAGTGGCCCTTCACATCCCTGTAACCGAGCAATGACTAATGTATAGAAGTTGTTTGGAAGCTAGGCAGCCTTATACCGAGTAATATATGAGGCAGTGTTCAGGAAGGTGGTTCAAGAATATATATTAATACATATCCTACCTTGTGGCTGAGATGGGAAATAAAATTGCAACATCTGCTTACATCCAGAATTTTTTCCTCTACTCTGCAGCCTCAAACCAGAAGAGACCTTTTTTCCTTCTGAAAGTGATGTAAGATAAAAGAGAGGAGATAATAGACCACATGCTCACTGTTTGGTTTTTTTTTTTTAAGTAGAAATACTTGAAAATGACCAGAAGAGCAACTAAAAATCCAGTTAACTTGAAGACAAAAAAGACTCGACAAGCATTTGCAATGAGATCCCAACACCCAGTGAACATCGCTTTTCCGTGGGGACACTGATGTCACCAAGCAGAAACTTCAGCCTGGGAACATCTCATTGATGAAAGGTAGTGCAGGGGGAAGAAAGGTTTCCAGCCAAAAGGATGTGCATACAAGGATCAGTCCAATCTTAGATGGGATGGGATGGCAAAATAGCGATGAGTGATTGTTACGGAAGCTGTTAATCGTTAACAAAGGGTTTTCACTTTTTCAGCTATTGCAAAATAATCCAAGCAATATTTTTGTTTATTGCTAGGAGGAGCCTTGGTAAGAGACTGCAGTAATTCTTAATTCATTTTAGAAGGAGCTTACTTTAAGATAGAGATCACTAGAGTATAGATGGGACCAAACTGGAGTTTCATATCTTCTCTACTCCCAGAATGAAGGGTGGTTTTGTTTTAGCATGTCTGCCTGGATTTGAACTTGTTTAGAACCCACATGGGATGATAATAATAATAATAATGATAATAATAATAATAATAATAATAATAATAATAATAATAATAAAGACATCCAGGGGCCTCTTTTTACTTACTTTTTGGATGCTGCCCAAAATGGCAGAGCTCTTGCAAGACCAGACTGCCTCCAAATGAACTTACAAGATTTTCACTGCTGGGGCTGAATATTGGCTCAGTTGTTCAAGGGATGCTTGTGTTGACAGACTCAAACCATAGTCTGACTCCAGCCTCAGACCTGAACCTCTGCACTGTAACATAATCCTATTCCAGACTGAAACTGGATTTTGGTGGGTTTGGCCCATTTTTAACATTTAAAAATCCTGCCTCATTTCCAATGTAAGCATGCCATAGGCCTTCATTTAGCAGACACTGAGAGACATGTCTCAGCTGTATTAATTCAGAAAGACTTTCAAGCAGACCCTTATATCCAGGTTTTGGTATTTGTATTTTCCGATCTGTGTGCTTGATGAAAAACCTGTGAAAAACGGTGTATGAAGATGACAGGAGACAGAAGATGATACTTTGCATTTGTCCTTGGCTAAAGGTAATATGGGAGCTCACAGGACCTTTGCTGTGATTTCATAATAATTCCATTAATAAATTAATTTGGGTTTGCGTGCGGGTGCGCGTCTTTCTCTGCCCTTCTCCCATTATTCCTCTTCCTTCCAGTTCTGCACAAGGAAGTGTGGAGATGAGCGTTTCTGCAGCGGTTGTCCAGACTTGCCTCTGCCGCACAGCCCCGAAACTGCTCCCAGCTCTCGGACGCAAGGACGAGGTTGCCTGCTGCCGATCAGCATCAGCAGAACAGATTTGATGTCAACATAAACATCCTTTGCCCACAAGGTGAATATATACACTTCTACTTTAGCTGTACGTTAATAGCCCTTTCTCATGCCTACCGTCTTTTTCCTTGCTGCATATAGGACCTAGAAAAAAGAAGGCGAAATTAATTTTGTTAAAGAATGAATGTAATTATTATACATGAAGAAAACTGCTTTCTGATGGTGTTCAACTAGGTAGTTTATTGCCCATGAGCAGAAACACCTTTCCTTATAGACGAGATACCTCCTGGATAAATAATGCATTTCTTTAAAGTTGCTTTTATTTGTGTTGCATGTTCCTAAAACTCATGACAGAGACCCTATAATTTCAGGAGTTAGTCTGGGCATGTAATAAGACCTAGCTCTTCTGTGATAGATTTATGGGGAATAAAAACAACCAAACAAGCAAAAAAGGCCTTAGCAGTCTTTGGGTGAAGCGATGTGGATATATGTGTACAGTTATTCACTTAGTGTTGCTGTGGTCTTTCATTAATAGTTTGTTATATGTAACATCTATTTTTCTAGATTTGGGAGTACATGACATGAGAATAGCTTTGCTGGTAAAATCAGACATAGCTGTGGCATTAGGAATTCCTCTAGACACACTTAATTCTTGTTGTAGTTGTACTTGCTGCAGTCCACAGAGGGTGAACAAGAACAGCTTTTCCTTAAAATGAGTATGGAGAGACTCCCATAGGAAATGTTATTGTTTTGATTTTTGAAATCTGTGTGTGGCATAGGAAAGGAATGGGTGGAAGAATGATAACAAGAGAGAGCATGTCTGTGAGAGAGATAAGACTGAAAAGGGCTGGTAAGCAAAAGTGCTCCAAGTTGAGCCCATGTTTGCAAAATCGTGCAGCCATTAGAAAAGCTGATGCTCCTTTAGTTGTGTAACTGGTACTGAGATCCTGGAAAATCCAGCCCTCAAAATTAGCAAGATAAGAAACTCAGTTTTAAAAATCCTTTAGTAAGGATTCTTCTTTCTCTGTGTGAAAAGCTATGAAGACAAACGCAATCTTGCTGGGCGTGGATTTTGAGGGTTTGTTTCCTTTTTATAAAGAAACAAATTCTGACTCTGCTTTTCCAGCCTTTATACATGAGCCCCATCTTGTGTGTTCCCTCCAAAATGTCTCACTGGCTCTGACAGCAAAGGGTTCAAACGCTTCACCTTGGAAAAGCTTCTTTTCCATTAACAGCCCAGAGAAAACCAGAATGGGTGATGGTGACTGGTTGAATGACCAGCTGGTTTTTGAAGTACCATATATACATACGTATGTCAGTGTGTGTTTATGTATATGTGTGTATTAAATATATATACATCTACTTTATGATTGCATAGGCATCTTCAGCTCTGCTTTCTATGATTAGCCTCTATTAGCATTGCAATTATAAATACCAGGTAAATGCCTGCCTTTGATCTAACATGCCTGTCACTCAGTAGTCTTTTAAAGTCCAGATTTCCTCTCTCTTTCTTGACATTTGTCATTGTCTTCCTCCTGAATGCCTTCATTGCTGTTCTCAAAAGCTGGCCAAAAAAGGGCTAGGAGGGTAGATTGTAGTATCAAGTACCACACTGGAGGCTCAGAGGCAGCTGCCATGTTCTAAAAGGTCTCTTTATTCTTTGCAGCCACAGCTTTGCAATTGCCCGAATAACAAATATTCACTTCCCTCCCCTTTATCTTTCATGGAAAAAAATCCCCCAGAACAACAATAGGTTCTTCCCTCTTTCCAGCCTAGCCCAGCGTACATTAATACACCTTGTAATTGCTTGTCTCTGTTGGTTTTAGTCCTTTGCCCTTTTTTGCTCCTTCTTTTTGTACTTCAGCTTCATCATTGATCCTATTCACTCTGTTCCCAGTGCTGAAATCCAAGTCCCAAGTGCCAGCAAGAAATACTCGGCCATTCATGACAAATTGAATGGCTCAATTTAAAGGGGAAGATAGCACCTCATCTACTGTTACTTTTCACTACAATAATCTCCATCACTTGTTCTCGGCAGAAAGCAGCATGGCCTGGGTTCAAGTACAGACTACACCGATGATCTGTGGCTTGAAAGGACTAGAAGGAGCATTGCATATGACAGGGAGTCACCTTTCTGCCTTTGAAGGTTTTTCTGCATTCACATCAATACAATGGTCAACACTACTAAGAGCCCGGGAATGTTGTTCCGTTCACCCCCGCGCTGGCAGGATCCCAACACTCTTGCAGCAACACGCCAAAAAAATAAGTCAAGAAGGCTAAAATAGGGCCAGATCCTCAGCTGAGAATGTGCTGTCAGTGTAAACACCTCTACTAGATGATGAGTTGAAGATTCAGGAGGAAAAAAGCAAAGTTCAGGTGTCTCTCTGTTTAGAGGTTGGTCTACACAAAGAAGCCGTCTGCAGGGCAAGACCCACCAATGGTGCATCTTTTATGCATGGGGTGCTGATCTTTCCTTGGCTTACCAAAACTTCTTTGTCAGCAGTTACTCTTGTCAGAAAACTGAGTTTTCAGCTGAACACAGATGTCACCCGGAAGGAGCCCGTGCTCCTTGAATACTTTTTAAAAATCATTGTTTTTCATGAGATAACTGAAAATCTCAAAAGGTTTTCTCTGAAAACTGAAAAAAATCCATATATTTTGTCCGCAGGGAGAAGATTTTGGTTTTTCTCTGCTGAAAATGTTCTTCTGCCAGAATTTAACTGAATATTTTCCAGTCCATGAAAACGTTATTCCGTTTTTTTCTTAACAAAAGGTAAAACATGCCCATTTTATTTCCATGTGGCATTTGCACAGCTGCATAACCCAAACAGTTATAATAGAGGATTTGTGTTTGGTTCTGTTTTTCCCTGTTAATTTCATTAGCTGTAGCATAGGGGACCATAAATCCCCATTTCCCTGCATTTTGTCAACAATGCAACTATGTTGCACTACCAGAAAGTGGGACCAGAGTGGAGATAAAATTATATTGGTTACAAACAGCAATGCAGCAGACTGATTTCCTCAGCTGCAAACAGTTGCAAGAAGTATTCAGGTTTGAGAAGGTTATGTCTTGGTGGGATAAGTTCCAGGCCTTCTCCGGAACCAGCTGTCTACAGATGTTTTGTTCTACCAAGGAATATTAGGAAGAATGGAAATAAATTCTAGATCATATCCCTGTTTTCTGGGTGATAGTGTCTCTCCAGGTCTTGGGATAGATCTTGGGTAGCCAGAAGACTTTTGTGGCTACCTGAGATTTTTCTTGCTTTTCCCAAAAGAAGAGCAGATTACTACAAGCCACATCTGCCAATTACCTGATCATCATTCCCACTTGAGTGTAGTTCTGATTATTGCAAGGTGCAATGGAACAGGGCAGAAGTAAATGCTGATGCAGACCAGGGCTCATCCCCGCTAAGGTCCAGCTCCTGGAGCTGCAGGGCTTGAGCCAGCTTGAGCTTAAGTCTAGACAGTCTGACCAGGGAGGGCTGGAGAACCTCTGTTGTGGTCCATCGTGCTCAGAGATGCTGCAGCAGAAACCCATTTTATGAAGATTTTTTAAAAAAATTTAATGTTATGTACATGACTCTCCAGACTTCATGAAGGACCAGGTTTCAGTTCTTGCCTTTCTAAATGGGAAAATGAATTTGAAAACAGCTTTGAAGTATAGCGATTGATTTTATTTAGCTTTCTAATTCCGTGCTGAATGATACTTTGTGGGGAAAAAATATATAAACATATATTGACTAAACTTTTTTAAAGATTCAGGAACTTGTCTTTTGGATTTTGACCAGTTTGTGTTTTCTCTAGGCCAATCTTCTGCTCTACATCTCAGCACAGTTATTCTCTGTTTTGTGTAACTCAAAATGTTATTTGAAATGTCATTGAGAGGGGTATGAGTCTGTATAGATCTCACCACTGCAAGCCTTAATTTTTGATTAAAAATCCGGTCTGGATGAGAATCGCAAAATTGTAGCATGCTGTTCAACAGTGCTGCTTTCTTGTTTTTTCTTATTTTCAGGCTCTTGGGTTAGATAGGCACTGGTCACATTTGACAGCATTATTCTACCATCATGAGGGCTTGAAATGTATTTGTTTCTTGCAATCATAGCCAAGGTTTTTAAATAATCGTGTGTCTCTGTTTAGTCATAATAAAATCTTGAGATATAATACCATTGATGCATTAGCAGCTAGCATGAGGCTTAACATTTTAATTTTTACTTAGTACAACCCCACTACTTCTTTCCTTCTTAGTTTAGAACGGAGATTAAATTAGTTTAGGTCCCTTGAAGATAGCTACCTTGCTATTCCCATCTAAAAAACTGAACCAAAGCATTTATATGAACTACAGAAGATGTTCCTCAACGCTAAGGCCTGTTTCTTGTTCCAGCTCTGTGAAAAAGGGGAGGAGAACGGCTGCCTTTTGAAGGAGATGACCCAATTTCTTTTGATCTGTCTTTAAGAGTACTGAACTTGGTCTAAAGGCCGTCCTCAGGCATCACAGACGTGACCAACAAAATACTGCTTCAAAGGGTGTAGAAGTTGGAATTATAGCATTACTTCATCTCTCTGTACACTGAGTTATGCAGGAATGGTTTGCTAAAACTTGCTTTATGCCATCTTTAAATTAAAAATAAATACAAAGAAAGGATTATTTAGCCAGCTAATTGAGGGATGTTCTTGTGGGCAATTCCTGTGTATTCTGTGCTTTCTCTTTAGCTCTTTTTGAACTTTCAACAGAGTATTATAGATTCTTGAATACAGAGCTTGGAATGACTCTCTTCTAATCTGCAGGGCTGGCTTCAAGGCCTCCTCAAAACACCCAGCACAGCTCTTGCTCTGAACCCACAGACATGTGGCAGACCTGATTCCTGTCTTTTAGGATACACATCTTGATGGGTAGAGTTCAACTGATAGAGATTCCAAAACTAATCTGATAATGTGGTTCTAATTTGGTGATAAATAAGGCTGTTGATATCCAGCTGCACTGTCTATTCTAGCATTAAGATGCATTATCTTTGTACCTAAATAATCTGTTCGTATTACAGTGCTGCTAAGCTACCAAGATTTACCCCTTTACAGAGAAGAAACTCATTGTACCTGAAAGATGCCACTAATCTGAGTATTGAAAGCCAGTCCAGACATAAAAACATGAGGAAGAATTTCCATGATTTGTAATGAAAGTCTTCTTACAACCCCGTAGTTGAGGTTACAGCATCTTCCACATACCACAATCAGCTTTATCCCAAATCATTGGGAGATTATTTTTCTGGGAAATATTTACATATCGTCTTCTAAAGTGGACTGAACATGGATTGAAACAGCTGCTTTGACAATTTCAGTTTCAGAAAATTCTGATATTTCTCTACCTGCAAAATCTTCCCTGTTGTTGTTGCCGTCCTGTTCATCACAGCTCTTTATTCTAATATTAATAACTCCTAATGTGTAGTACTCATTAAGCCTCGAGAAGCTTCAAGCAAGCTGCTTTAACACACTGTGCCTTTTGTTGGGCAAAAGCCGGGGTCTCAGCTGGTGTCTACTGAATTAGAAACAATTAGAAATGCTTTAATTGAAGTCAACAGAGCTACCTAAACTTATTACATTTGAAAAGCCAACACAGACTGAGCAGCACTTGCAGTTAACAGGGCTCAACTGCTGATTATGACTCATGTGCAGACTGGGAAACTAGCGATTTTTTTTAAACAATATCCCTTTTTGTGTTGCAAGCAGGTCAAATGCTGTCCTATTTTTACGATCCAACAGGGAGATGGAGTTTAGGAACATATAAAAACTCTAGAAAAAGAGTTACTGTTGAGGTCACATTTTCATACGCACATTATTCAACTATACCTTTGAAAGACAAAAGAGCAGGCGATGCCCTAACATGCAGTTGTTGCTTAATGATTGTGTTGTCGGTCTGGAGAGGGCGGAGTGGTAGGTTGCTTAACAGTTTTACATTTTCCCATGGTATAATACCGGTGATATGGTTAGCTATAATTAAAGGGTTATATAAATAAGCCATTGGGAAACAAATTAATTTATTTCCTTGGTGGGGCTAGTAATGTAATTTGGGGCTTACACGTTGATCTGCTTTCCCTTTGAAGCACTCGTCCCATCCTACCCCCCCACCCCTGGTTCTTCTCTCCCGATTGTTTTAAAATAATTTCAAAACACATCGAAGGAATGCAGATGTTAAATGTGCTGCAGCTTGAACTTCCTTGAAGCAGCAGTGCCCTTAATGAGAAAAAGCTGGAAAGCGGAGTGAGACCTGGCTTGTAAAACAGTTTTATGGTATGTTTATGACTTTATCAGAAAAGGGCTTCGAACAGAGAGAGTGGAGCAGCACATAACGCCGGGGAGGCATCGGTCACCAGTGGGTGACGTCCACTCGGCAGCAGCGCCCACCCGCTGCCCCGTGCCCTGCAGGTGGGGGAAGAATCGGTCACCCACATCTCATTTGGGGCAGCTTTACTGTGTTTGGTGATGCTCAAGCTTTTTGTATTTACTCAGGATCTGTCCCAGTCTTGAGGATGGCAAATTTACCTGGTCAGGGAATGACTCTTTTCCAAGGAAATAATAAGATGCCATTGTAAGCCCAGCTTAAAAAAACCCCAAAGCATAACAATAAGTTTTCCTCTTATGCTCGTGTTTCTTTTATGAGCTTATAGATAACATCATTAAGCCACTTGCCATTCTCTGAAGAAATCTTTATTTAATCATATGTTTTTTCACGTTCTCTTCCCTAGAAATATAAAGCTTCAAGCATTAGAAATTTTAGAACAAATTTCTGAAGTTTAATTTTGCATACCAAGCTGTAGTGCAGAAACCAAACAATTTCCATGAATTCTATTTGTACTAACAGCTATACTAGTTTCCTGTAATAGAAAACATTTTGGCTTCAGAAGAAAAAAAAAGAGAAAACAAAAAAAAAAAAAAAGAGGAGAAAGTAGCATTAAAACGTCTTGACATAAAGGCCGTGGCTACACTTCAGACAACTCTTCCAGGCCCCAGCTGTGAGATTCAAACAAGCTTCACCAACCTAAGGGAAGTTTACTTCTGTAATATTTCTGGTGTTGAATGAAAAGACACAAAGCATTAAATTCGTTATGGAATGTGTTTTCATACCTTTGCTCCACTCACATACATGCCTTGTTATAAAAGATCTCAAACCCAACCTCTTGGACTTGCCCTTGTGGAAGACCCTGCTGGCAGAGGTGGAAAGGCAGGGCTGGTTTATCTTCATTTTAGATGTTAAGATTTCTAGGGTCAGGATAATTCCAAGTCCCGGTTGGCTACAATAATTTCCTTTTAAGCTTTTGCTTAATGTAGTACAGTAACTTCCCAGCATGTGCCTTAGGAATGAACACCAACTAAAACTGCTGATCATGTTTATCTTACGCTACAGGGAAACCACTGATCAAAGCAATGTATATTTTATATTTTAATCACGACTCTTCCCGAAGTGGCAGCTTCCACTGCCAGCACAGTGCCAGTTTGCCTCTGCTAACACTGCAGAAAGAATAAAGAAAACCAGTCCTCCCAATTAGCAACAGTCTGGAGGCAAATCTGAAGCCATCCAGCAGAGCTTCCCATCACTGAAGTGGATATCAAGTTGAAGACTAGGATCAAGTTGGGCTGGGGCCCAGGGTGTGTTTTTGTCTCTCTCTGGTGGATTTTGAGGGCAGTGAAACTGGATGCTTGCTCACAGGATGTCTGTCATTTTAGCATTTTGAAGATTAATGGCTTTGATTTTCAAATCCTAATTGCAGACTGCAAAGGAGAGGAGGAAATTATTGTGAACCAATTAATAGGACCATGTTAAGCTGGTCTCTTCTCTGGTGGTTTGTTTAGTTATTTTGGGACCTTCCTACTGTTTGCAGCCAGCACTGGATTAGGCACCGTGTATGCAGAATAAGAGATACAAAGGCTCAGTCTCTGCTTCTCCTATGACACAACTTTGGTGTCTATACTTGCCAGTGTCCAGGAATTTAGATGAGGTTCTTAGGGACGTGGTTCAGTGCCAGAGTTAGGTTATGGTTGGACTTGATGATCTTGAGGGTCTCTTCCAACTGAAGTGATTGTATGATTCTATCTCAGTAAAGGAGTTCTTGGCCAATTCAGCCCAACAACTGTCTCGAAATACTAGTCTTATGCTCTTTATTCCCATTCTTGAAACTTAGAATTACTGAATGTTTTTACTGAGAAATCTGGCAGATGAAACTGCTCTTTGTCTTAGACTTTATGGGTTAGGTTTCAGCACAGACCGAATCTTACTGCTGACTTTTGAACCTCTGAAGATGCTGCTGTGCTTGGACTCTGCATGACTCTCCTCTTACAAGAGGAGTAGCATTGTAAATCATATATATAGTGTGCTCTTCTATTCACTGTTAAGAATCTGCTTGCAAAGGAAGGGCCAAAAATATTTTGAGCAAGGCTCTATTAGTTTACATATCTGATTAAAACTCGAGGCACTCTTTCTTTGTTGAAATAGTATCCGCTATCCATCACAACAGCCCATCTAAGCCGTAGGGTAAATCACCATTTGGCAGCCATGTTTAAAACTGAGCCTCACACTGAGGTGAGAAAATAAACGGAAGACTCTTTGAGGAAATTTTTGAAGACTGTATGTAAACTCTATGTCTTTATTATTTCTTGCTACAGCTGACTGGGTCTCCGGTTTTATATGTCTGTTGAAACAACAGCACCAAGGAGTTCGCTGCTGCTATTTCTCCTATTCCTTGCTATTGCGCACGAGGAGCCTGCTGGGGCAGTGAGCGGCAGCGAGGTCTCTTTTGGCAATTCCCAATGAAATGTGAACTTTTGATCTTCTGACCTTTGAAAGGGGGACAGTTTTTAAATTCACAGCAAATACAGCACACCTATTAGCCATGGGCAGATGTGACAGGGACACAGATGAGCCCTTGCCTTCCCAGGAGGTAATTATCATGTGCATCTCGTCGTGCAGGCAGCAGGCAACATGAGAAGATGCACCCTCAGGAAATATTATGTTATTGTCCATCAGCAGTAAGCAAGAAACCCTCTGTGGAGTGCAGGTAGGACAAAGCTGAAACAGGGCAAGAAGAAAAGCAGCTATAATAGTTATTCAAGCTGTCGCAAAGAGTTCTTTCTAATCTGCAGCACACTAGGGAACAAACGGATACTGATTACGTTGAAGTCTTTTGATTCCTGCAGTGCTTGCCATTTCTTAATATGTATTGATGGCTTTGAGTTGCTGTCCTCCATTGCAACATCAAAGAGTAAATGGGCTGAATGTTGCCCGATTGGGTCATTTGAACGTCGTCCTTTTTAACCTGCCCATCTCCCTTTCTTGCTCAGATCATGTTTTGCTGTTGGATGCTGCACCAACACAAGTCCACAAACAAATATGTTTGCTGTAGAGTCACATCAGCCTCAGCAGGACCCATATGGGGTCAGCTGCATGTCACTGGTGATCACCAGGGTTGCACGACCTTGTGCAAGTGAGAGTGGATTCTGTACAGGGAGATGTGTAGAAGAAGCAAATGTTGTCCTCATATATCACAGGGAAGAAGAGTTCAGCCTCTAGTGAGCATTATTGCAGTGGAGAACTGACAGACATTATCATTCCTCATAGGTGACATCTTCATGTGGCAGGCTCAGGTAAAAGACGAGGACTCAAGTCTTCAGTTGCTCTGAATGCTGTAATGTTTTGAAAACGATTTGCTGCATGTGGTGAGCCACACAAGGCTGAAACAACCTTTCCTCTTTATTTCCTTGAATATATTACAGATCTTCTCTCTTTGTTTCCTTGACTCTTCCAAGAGTTCCAGCGTGACCACACTGGTTTTGTGCTAAGGGGTGCCTAGAAAATATAGATGCACTAAGTAAGTGTGAAACATTTCTTATTGCTTACATGAAGCATATTTTCAAGTGACAGGTTTTCGTATTTGTTCCATTTTTCCCTGTCCTATATTTCCAGGGGAATCCCACACCAACTAAAACATTGATTTATTTAAAATACAAATAATGAGCTTGCTTTGTCCTCTCTCTCATGCTGGAAAATCCCACCTGATCCCTAATTAACAAATTGATTTATTAAAAGTATAACTAATGACCTCCTTTTGTCCTGCAGAATCCCACCTGATCCCAGTTTATCACATTGATTTATTTAAAATTTAAATATATGCATTGCATAGTTTCTTTGTCATGCCTCTCACTGAATGCCTCAGGCATATGTGTCAAGTAGATTGCTGAGACTCTGATGTTGCCACTCTCAAATCAAATACCTTAAGAAATAAACAATTGTTTAAAATGCCATGTTGTACCCTTAGGTGTTCGAGTATTTGAGTGTTCCTGCTATTAAGGTCAATATGAAGTCACTGGTAGTAACTTAGAGGATCAGCCTTGCAGATCACCTTCCAACGCATCACTTGAGCAATTGTTTGTTTTCAAATACTTGGGTCAGCCCACTGGTGTGGGTGGATCCCTGCAGGTCACTGTCCACACGTCCCGTGCATTCAGTCTTTTGCTACATAATGGGGTTTTTTTTGCTGCAAAACACTGCTGATGTCCAGTGGTTCCTGCTTCACACAGAACACGCAGCCAAGCAGCATCAGCCAGAACTGGGGGAGCAGAGCAGGACTTGTGTGCCAAGGCTGATTCACCAAGGGCTCAGGCTCCTGTAAACAGCTTGTGGCAAGTCTAGCAGAGTTTGGAAGTGTGTGTTTGTATAACAAGAGCTCAGAAATACCACTCATCAACAAGAGTTGACCTTGGACTTGCACTGATATGAATATATCTGCAGGCAACACGAGGCCATTACATCCCGGGTATGTAAACACTGAGGTGTGCTTGGCCCTCTTCCCTGCGGTGTTCTGCAAAAACAAGCAGTGGGTCACTCATTGTAGACAATGCTTTCAGAGAGAGGAACTGAAAAGTAATGGGCTGTTTTAGATGAAGCAAGGCTCTCGCGATAAAGATGAGTGGTCACAGGTTACATGAATTTCTCTGAGCTGGCCCTTCAGCCTTATTGTGTCTCTGGACAATAAAAAAGAAAATCAGACGGAATCCAAAAGAAAAGAAAGTACCCAATGTCTACTCATCCCTTCCCCTCACAGACCCTGTTCCCAAGACTAACAAGGCCTCTATGTGATCACTGGTAACCTTACAAGCTCTTGAAGCTCTTTCTGAGTAGCATGGTGTAGGCCCACCATACCAGCACTGTGCAGAGCAGTCATGCTCAGAAAGGGATCTGAACAAGACGTAGCACCTCTGCAAAGGAAAAGTTTGAAGCAGACCTGAGGTCTCTAAATTTTTGGCATGTAGGCCCTTGTTGAAGTTCTAAAGTACTCTAGTGTTCCTTGAGGAGGGTTGGTGGTCTCTCTAGGGTAGTAATAGTCTTGCATTTGTCTCCCAGTTCCTGACTCAGGTTTCCAGAACAAAGCTGTGGTGTGTCTGTCTCCATAACTTAGTTGAATGGTAAGCCCTTTATTTTACTTGACCAGCATCTCTTCTGGCTGCCATCCTAATAGTGAGATTTCCTAGTTAGTTCTATCGACCTTCTACATGTCTGCCTTCCAGCCTCCTAGACCCTCACAGGTTTATTTCTTTAACATTCGTAGCTGTACCATATGCAGTTGTGCCTGCATACAAGAATACGCCTACACACATCAGGCAAAAATGCCACAGTTTAAATATAGGTTAATGAAAGGAAAAAAAGGAGCTGAAATATCTTATTTTCACTTTATCCGCCACGTTGCTTAGCACAGTTTGGAGCAGATAAGGTATCTCGTTTTAATTCTAAGCATGCAGAATAGTGGCATCTAGTTGCCTAGCATTCAAAATGTATTTTTCCTACTCCCTCCCTGAAAACAATGTGCACACGACATAGATCAGATAGGAGAGAAAAGGGGAATTCCTCTTTTCATAGGAGGAATTTAGACACCTGAATTCCCATCACATTTCTCTACGACACAGGGCTTCACCTCCATCTGCCAGAGCGCATCCCGCAAGGCTCCCAGCGAGCCCTTCTGGCAAGCAGCTTTTTCAATGGAAAAAACAGTGAAATTAAGTGTCACTTTCTGGGTGTAATGATGTGCTGGTGAGCCAGCTCGGAGACCTGGGAGCCCCGGATCCGCCGCTTCCTTGCCTCAGGGTTTCAAACCCACATCTCGTACCAGGGCTAGGATGGGTGTTTTTCCCAGCTCCATCATGAGCTGTGCCATTGTGCTGAAAGAGGTGAACAAAGCCGAAAGGGGAGAGTAATCATGGGTGATGAGGGATGCTGTCTGGGAAAAGAGGCACAGGAGACGCCTTGTTTTGGTTTCTTCTCTCAAGCTGTTTCCGTATTTTGTCTGCAGGTGATTATGTTCGAAACTCATAATCATTTTCTGGAGAGGGGACCTTTTCTCTCCAGCTTTCCTGGATTCCCTTCCTCTCTCCATGAGACCCTCTTTTTTCCTGTTCAGCCCAAATACCTTGGGAAGAAGATCCCAGGTGCCACCAACAGAGGCTACCTGTATGTAGCCAAAAAAAGGACCCTCTCAGATGCTTGAATTTTCATCCCAACCTCTTTTACTGGATGTGGGATACTTGTCTGTTGTCGTGACTAATCAATAATAAGTTACTGTTGATTAAAAGAATCCCCAAAAGCATGAAAGTGACTGTTTATATGAAAATTTCTGTTTCATCATTCATTCCCTCTTAACTTCCATCGCTGCATTCATCTCAGAAATGAATTACACAGAAAATGCTAAAGGAAATGCATGACTGCCAAGCCAATCACTCCAGGTATTATCTTATTAATCTTAATTGACGTTTCCTTGTTTGTCTCTCTTGTTTTCCCTCGCTGCAGCTTTGCACAGCCCTTTTTTTAAATTCCGGGTGATAAGTCCAGAGAAAAGCAGTGTTTATTATCTAATGAATGACATCTTAGTGGATGACTGCTTTGGGGGTATTTGATACTGTAATATTGAAGTGTCCAAAGGAAACCATAAGTAATAACCAGTAGCTTTAGAGTAATGAAACCTTGAATTTCTTTTTACCTTTGTTTCTAGCAAGCCAGCTCCAAGTCTGTGTTGTCTTTATCAGTTCTTTAAGACCAACCTCTTTTTTTTCAGCAATGATCATTTTCTGATGCTTTGCAGGAGAGTATATCCCTGCCCTATTGGCAGTGGGTACCCAGGTGATACTGCAAATCTCAGCAGTGGCAAAAAACCCCACTCTTCTCAATGCAGTGCTTTACAACTGAAAGCTGTTTCTTTTCCTCTTTTTGCCTAGCTAGCCCTAGAGTTGGATCATACTTTGAGACAAAGTTTCCTACATGAAAAATTGCTTATTGAAACTGATTTTAATTTATTTCTTGGTTTTGCATATATATATATTAAAAAAAAAAGGACATAAAATATTCAATTAGAATTCATTATAGTTAGAAATTGTGCCTTGGTACCTGAACTGTTATACCATCAAATGGACCAAACATCTACCCAGATCTTTCACAAGAAATGCAAACTTGCACAGATTAAATAAGGTGCATATTTCAGTTCTTCTACCTTCGACCTCCTTAGAAATCAAAGAAAGGATAGCATCTTTCAGCCAGTTTATTTAGCCCAAACAAAACTGGCACAATGATGTAGAAAACACACAATTATTCCTAGCCCTCAAAGCTTACTCACTGTGAGACAGATACACTTCAACTCCAGAAACTAAAATTGCTCAAAAGCCTGGAGACATTTGGAAGAGGGAGTTCACTTATGCTGAACAAATCCCTTGTATTCCCACATCAGCGGTGATGGAAGCACGTAGGCAAAGCTGTGCTGAGCAAATTACTATATCATACAGCTTACCTTTTTTGGTTCCACCATGTTTAGGCAGGCAGCATATTCTTCTTGTCTTTGGAAGATCCAAAAATAAATGTTCTTTACTCCACCCTTAACACTTTCTTTGAGCTCAGTGAAAATTTTTGGAATATGAAGGATATTCTCCTCTGTAGTCATTTGATGTTGTTGCAAACAGCTGCACCTGAATACCATGGGTGAAAATAAATTTCAGACGCCTACTGGAAACAGGGATAAGGAAATACCGTTTGCACTGGTAGAAGAAGTAATTTGTACAACTTCAAAGCTTGCAAAATGCCTGCTTGTTTTTATAAATTGACTGTACTTAGAAACAGGTGTGTCAAAGCTGAAAAAGCTACCTTTGAGAAACAAACCACAAGATTTACTCGGTAACAGTTTACTTGGATGGTTAACCTTTGCGATCTGTGTTCAAGGCTTGCCTTCGAGGTCAGCTTTCTCTTTCACATGTTTTTCTTCTACTGCACGGGTGTCTGCATGAGCTCTATCTCTGTGGTATCTGAGTGCCTAACTACATTTTTAGGAAATATGCTCCTTTTCCAAGTGGGAAAACAGACACAATAGTCTAGATACCTTGCCCGCAGCTGGTCAGGAGATATGTGGTGCAAACAAGAACCGAGCTCTTAATTTGTGGCAGAACAGCCTTCTGTAATGTCAAGGTAACAGAAGAGAGAAATCGCTGCTATCCAAGTTTAAGAGATGTTAGGAAATTATGGAAAAAACAATAAATATGCATGCAGAAGCCTTTATTTTCCATGCTCAGAACTATCAGGACTGCAGACAAACAAAATGCCTATATCTGTCTACGCTGCTCCTTTGGAATGATGGTTGTTTCACAGGCATAACTATTTATATTCCCATAGGCCGCATGTCAGTCAAGTAGTTCAAGATCCTCAGGTACAAAGGATGTTAGGTTTCATTAAACTAACTGGACAAACTGGTCTGTTATCGTCAATATACTAAGTAGTGGTACATCCCAGTTTGTTTCCAAAGCTACATATTTTTATTTTCCATCTTGGAGTTCTCTGGAAAAACAAATGAATGCAGAGTAATAATTCTCAAGCCAACGCCTTCCTGGTGGCATCTTCCCTAAGAACCAATAAATCTGCTTGGCCCTCTTGGAGATGCTTCAGCTTTGTGAGGTATAAATTAGGATTTACTCATTCATGAGCCTTGACACTGGGATCCCTGTATCTCAGTAAGCAAAGAAACTTTCTTCCCCAGCAAACTTTGTAACTGAACCAAAGAAAGCTAAGCAGTGTCTTTTATGGGAGGGTAAAGACCCCCTTAACAGGGTTTATTATGGCCTCCCCAGACACTCAAGAGCAAGCAAATCACGTCTCTCTCCAGAGAATCACAGGGACGTTTCCATGTGGTAGATGTGCTCTGGCATTGCTTGCCAGCAAGAAAAAATGTGACAGGGGCTGGCAAAGGACTGTTCTAGCACACTTACCCCTGAGGGACGTCAAGGAGCAAGGAGGAAACTTGTGCTCTATCAGTGGGAAAATACATTTCTTCATAATCACAGGGTAGAAACCCAGTTCCATTGTATTCTCTTCCTATGTTTTGAGCAGAGCTTAGGCAAAGGAGTGAATTTGCCCCAGAGCAGTTAAAACAAAACCAAAAACCCAAGAGGTCTACTCCACAGGCATTTTCCTGGCATTCTCTGAGGTGCAGATGACTGATAATATCACCATAACAGCTGTTATCTCAAATGTCTGCCTCCAGGCAAATTAAAAGTAAAGAAAAGCCAAAATACTTGAAGAGATGTGTATAGAAGGTATTTGCCAGTCATTTACTGGCCTCGGATTGCCTGCTGTCAGAGGCGAAATGAAGTGTGTTTGCTTTATGAGAAAATTATAGAGCTGTCAGCCTTGCAGCTCGTACACCATGTAGAGCAATGAAGAGCAACACCATTGCCAGGACCGAAGGCAAAAGGGTTGTTGTTTTAACCAGAATCTGAAACGTCTTTTCTCAGGGATATAGCTGAGCCTTGCTGCCACGCAAGCAGCACACAAGCACGGCTGTTGCAGACATGGCAAGTGGATAAAGCGGGTTCAACCAGGGGTCCAGCCAGGACTGGCTGGGGACAAGTGTGGATCTAAGTTCAGGTAGGCTTCAGCCATCATCTCTGGAGTCTTGGCCGTGCTCCTTTGATGCAAAAGTTCTCAAATGGGAGATGCCGATTGCACAGGTTCCTCCCAACCAGCTCCCGCAGTGGCATGCTGGTTCTACAGCCACGTAGCTAGGTGGTGTAGCCTACAGTTCCAAAACATGCACACTGTTTCAAAAAGATGGACCTGATTTCAAAGGGATAGTGATTTCAAAACCGATCCATCTTTTTGAAACACCCTGTCTATGCCTCAGCATCAGGTGCAGGACTGAGCTAACACATGTGTGCAGTTTACATGCAGGGTAACTTGGAGGGCAGGTAGAGAAACTTGAGTCTGCACGGATCATAAAATCATAGAATTATTTTGGTTGGAAAAGACCCTTAAGATCGTCAAGTCCAGCTGTAACCTAAATCCTAGCACTGAACCACATCCCTAAGAACCTCATCTACGCGTCTTTTAAACCCCTCCAGGGGTGGTGACTCCACCACTTCCCTGGGCACCCTGGTCCAGTGCTTCACAACCCTTTCCATGAAGAAATGTTTCCTAATATCCAATCTGATCCTCCCCTGGCACAACTTGAGGCCATTTCCTCTCATCTTGGTAGTTGGGAGAAGAGACCAACCCCCTCCATGCTACAGCCTCCTTTCAGGTAGTTGTAGACAGTGATCTCCACTATTAAAGGATGATCATTTTTCTGATGATGTGGAGGAAAAGTGATTCATCTGACAGGGAGCAAGAAGCTTCTGAGGTGATGCATCAGCTTGTGGAGATGGGTTTTTCACTCCGATTAGGTAACACCAAGCCTGCACTTGTTTGCTGGAACCACAGATCATTGAAACATCCAGTGTGTGAAATGTGTCAAAGATCATTCAAAGAAAGTTTTCTGCACCGGACTGAAGTCAAAACCACTAAATGCTCTTGTCAGAGCTGTCAACAAGGGAATTTAAATGTAGCTATCAATAATTGAGCTATTAGAGACAGGGTGAGATATTAAGGGCTGTTGCTTTCAGTGTCCAAAGAACATTCTGACCTCCACAAGAGAAAACCCACACGTTTGTAGGAGGTTCCGATTCTGGACCACACCTTATCTCAGAAAAACTCTGCCTTTATAAAAAAATAACTCCCTACTGGATTGCTATCCATTTAAATTGTGTCCACATGTAACAAACCTGGCTTTTGCATACTCCTGACAGCTCTGGAAGTAGGATTACCACAGAAATCTGCAGTATTTTAGTGGGATGTGGGTACTACTAACCATAAAGCTCATATTGAAAATCCATCTGTCTCCTGATTTGAGACTAAGGCAGGCCAAGAAAGCCACGAAAATCTCAGGAAGAGAAGTACCAGGGGGAGGGGAAGGGGAAGAGAAGGTCATTTTGGTTTTGTTAGAGACAGAAAATGAAAGCTTTACAGGTGCTCAGGGAATAGGAACTTCACCATTTCACTGATGTCAGATAAGTGTCTTGTAACTGGGATGTTTATTTTAATCTTCAGACCTTTAGCATTACAGAGTGCTGACCATGGGATAAAAGACATCCAGGAAAGGCTATGAATTGTCAAGATTTAAGATTAAATTCAAGAAGCAGCAGTATAGATAAGACAATGGAGAGGAAGTTAGTAAATCCTGGTTCTGCTCCTGCTTCTGCCCAGGGTTTTGAAAATGTCACTTTTCTTCTTTGTATACTTACTTCTCAAGTCTTTAGCATCTGTTTTGCATTTGTAGCAGATCTTCCCACTAAGGGTTGCATCTCCATGAGCGTTTTTGTAGTCTCACGGAGTGGATTAGCTCAGATCAGGAGTGTGCTTTGGAAGTAAACCTCCCATCGCAGCACCCGGGTTCGCCAGCAAAGCAGGACAGGCCTTGTCCCACCACCCCAGGCATTGGGCACCCCTGTGGAGACAGGAACAAGCCAAGGTGGAGTTGGAGAAGTTGAGTAAACACCCAGAGAAAGCCAAGTGTAGCTTGGTGATGTGTCCCACTTTTAAATGGCTTTTGTGTCACTGAAGCCTTTTCAGGAACCAAAAGGGACCCATGTGGTTTGAAACAGCAGCCAGAGGACCTGCCCTTGGAGCTGCCTGCTAAGCATCACCTCATAGGACAGTTTGGGTTGGAAGGGACCTTCAAAGCCCACCCAGTGCCACCCCTGCCATGAGCAGGGACATCTTCACCAGCTCAGGTTGCTCAGAGCCCCGTCCGGCCTGGCCTGGGATGTCTCCAGGGATGGGGCATCCACCACCTCTCTGGGCAACCTGGGCCAGCTCTCACCACCTTCATCTCCATCCTTCCTGTGACTGGTTGCTAGGGGCTCACTGGAAAGGAGTGCTTCAGTGAAAGGCGTTTCCAGGAATGACATTTTACAAATACAAAGCCCCTTCTCTGCTCCAAGAGTTAAAATTCTTCATTATGATTCCTGGAAAGTGATCCAGTCCTAAAAATCCTGGAGGTGCTTAAAGGGGTAAGAAAACAACCATGGTGGAGGTTGTGTAAAACGAACAAAAATCTTGGAAAAGCTTTGAATGCAGAAGTATGAAATTCTGGACGTCACCAGCATTTTGTAAAAATGCCCTGACGTGGTTTCTTGCACAACCGTTTCTGAAGCTTTGGGTAAACTTAGGCCATTTGACTCTTTTGGTTGGAAATAATACAAAACTCCATGGTTCTTACTTTTCATCTGCCAAAATTAAGGAAACAATTGTACTGCATTCCTTGTAAGTGTTAGGAGTTGCACTTTACTAAGTAAGGCTCAAGATGTAAGTAGAACTAGAGAAAAATTTACTCACTGTTTTTATGACTTTTGAAATGTGTACAGATTCAGCCTGCGTGTCTCTGCTGTATTCTTGTGGTGGTGACTTCTGGTAAACACTTAGATTGATGGGTGTGCAATCTGAATGGATAGGGAATTTTAAAACATATATTGCTGGGTATTATGGGAAGCACTTACCATAGGTTTGCTCGAACTCTAGCCTTCCTGCTGTTTTTGCTGGGAGCCTTACATAATATTGAAAGTGCTAACTAATTATATCTCACAAAATTACAAGCAAGATGCTGTTCCAGGTTAAGGTAACTTGGAAACAAAGCTATTGGCGTAATTCATTGTAGCATGTATAAAACTATAACAGGGAGAGTAAAAGAAAGCTTTCTTTTCATCATCTTCTGTATTTTTTTAGTATTATACATAGCACCTGTACAGAGCTGTAAGGACTTGCACAACTTGTAATGTATTGATCAAAAATCTCTGCTGGCCTAAGGGAACGTGGATCCACTGCAGTCCATGGATCTGTGCCCGTTCACACTACGTTTTCTCCGAAATGAAGCAAGAAGTGCAAGAAAAGTAGAAGTTGCCCTGAAAAGTTTCTTCTTTTCAGAAATAACAATATTCACTAATCAACAACAGCCAGTTCCCTTTTTGCTTACCCCCAAGCCCTTGTCCTTACTGTCTCTGTGAGACTATAAATTGATCTTTGTAACATGTCCAGAAGATTAAAAATAATCCAGGCTCTCACAGAACACAGAAACACATCGCTCCTTCCAGAGCTGAGAGGTCCTCAGGGAGGTGCTGCTTTAAAGTTAAACCAAGATAACTTTAACATGAGTGTCGCACCGATCTTAGCTGCACTGTGTCCAGGATTCCTTGAGAATCAGTTTCCTGAAGTTTTCTAAATATTGCCAAAGAGAGTTTTAAAAAACGAACCGAAGTAGACTTAGCAATAAAGACTTTTCTTTGCGTTGAAGTATTCCCAGTAACTTGCTGGGTGGAACGAATAGAGGCCACATCAGCTGTAGAAGTAGAAATTTTGTTTAATATCAGTTTTGCATGCCGCAGTATAACATCTCCACACTCTCCAAGGAGGATCTGTAAATATCATGTAACAGTTCATGTGCCAGAATATCAGTGCCAACTGGATTTTCAGGTCTGACATTTACTTTTGTCTCTTCAGACAGGACAGATCAACATCCATCAACTGATTTACAGACGTACCGGTAACTGCCAGCCATACCATGGGCCTTTAGGATTCAAACAGCACGAAAAAGTCAACCTGCTGCGTCCCACAGCATCTGCCAGCTTCCTCAGGTGAGGTTCATGGTGCAGCCTTGCTGGCCAACAAATGGGCACTTACTGAGCACAAAGAAGCTGCCCTGGGCACCTGAGACTTTTGTGCTGCACTTGAGGGGGGACCCTGTTGATTTATTCAGATCTTCTTGCCACCTCTGTCACAGCAGCTTTTGGGGTCTGAATAGCTTGTTGCTGTCTTTGAACCCAGTTTCTGTCCACAGCTAAGAGCAGGAGATAGTGATCACCAATCTTTTAGTAAAATAAGCAAGAATTTCAAGCACTACTCCTGGGTTACAGGGAAAGATTTGATTTTATTAGAAAAGTAAATTCCGCTTCTCCTCTGGAAACCGTTTCCAAAAATGTACATGCACAAATCCAGCTAGCACAATCATCCGTTTGCACAGCAAGCCCTTAGACACTGTTTTCCTTCTTCCAGATGACTTTCGTAGGCCACCTGGGAAATAAATTACTGGGCAGTGCTAGAGTTAGTAAACCTACATACACTCGTAAAAGTTCAAGCCCAAGTGTGATCATCAAGTACTTACAGGTCAGTAATCGCACCCTTGATTTTCAGAAATAATTTAGAGGAGATGGTATTATCTGGAGGAAAAGGTCCTTCCTTTTCCTTTCCAAATATCCCATTATAAAGTACTAATAAATATAAAAATTAAGACCTGGCTGAATGTTTGCTGAAGCCAATGGAAAGTCTTTACTTAATCCCAGGGCATTTTGGCGGGAGCCCTTCAAACCTTTCCATTCAGAGAAGCACCTATGTCATAAGCACTTTATAAGGCCCCAGTTATATTGCCCATATTGTAGGACATAGCTACAGCCTTGAAGTTAATAATATGCTTAAATACTTTGCCGTATATAGATGTACTTAGAGCCAAGTATAGGCATAAGGTCTGTGTCAAACAGGGCCTTAATATTTAGCAGGCCGTGCTGTTTGCTGCTCATGGATCTTTTGCCATTTAAACTATGAGTATTGGTTTGATTCTCAGAAAAAGGGTCTTCCAGCATGTTCTTCAAAAAATGATATCTAGGAACACTAGCTAGAGGTAGTATGACGCACTCCTTCAAAAGCAGGATTTTGTAGAAAGTGATGTAGTTGTGTAGTTCTCCCACTTTACTCTCAGGTCACACTGTTGCTGTGCAGCTGAGTCCCATACTTATAAATAAGAAGGTTGCACTGGTTACAGGAGTTGTGACAACACAAGCATAAAGCTGTGCTCTGCTCCTGACGGCTTTTCTTTACACCATTCTTTTTTTCTTTCCAGTTGAAGAATCTAAGCATTTTTCAGTGGTTCTGCGCTCCCAATACACATCATCTGCAGCAGCCAGAGTCAGCCCAAAGTCTCTCACAGGCTGGCTTTCGAACGGGGAGTTTCTCACAGCACGATCAACCGCCTTTCCAGCGAATCACAGGTGTTCTCCACATGGCGTGAGCAGGTGAGAGCGTGACTTTTGCCAAACCATGATGAAGTTTGGTAGCTGAAATAACAAAATCTGAGTTTGGCCTGAGATCTGAATCTGGCACTCCGCTTTATCCTCTGCTCCGAGCCAAATCAAACTGCAGCACGTCATGAAAACCAAACACCGCTGTGCTCTGGGTCGCTTAAGATCTGGATCCAGCTATAAACTCCGATGAGGAAGCTCCTCTCCGTGCACGTTACAGTGGTGCTGATGAGCGACGTGTTCCCTCATTAGCCAAGGGCGGTAACACTCTGAGAGAAATGCAAGCAAGTGAAAGTCCGCACCTAAGACTATGGGGAAGAAACTAAGTATTGGGAGTGCAATTGTGGCTTCATGGAGCTTAAAAAAAAAAAAATACAAAAAATACAAAAGAAACATATGAGGAAGATTTATGGGTGGTTCAAGTTCTGCGGCAAAGCACCCTCTCTGTCGTTTTGGCTCCTGAAATCTCTTATTATTAGTTTAAGAGCTGCCAGGCAGACAGAGTAATTCATTTAGCCCACCTGTGCTTTTTTTGAGGGGGTAAAAAAAAAAAGCAAAGGATGTGTTCCATATTCTTCAGGAAGTGCTTCTCACTGTGGAGCCAGCTGTGCGGTGGCCTCACGAGCACTTGCAGGACATTTGCGGTGTGCCAGCCCGCCCCGGCCATCCTCCTGCCCAGGCAATCCCCCTCTCACATTCTCTCTTCTGCCTTTTTTTATTGTTTGCTTTAAAAGAGAAGGATTTGACTTTTTCTTCTAGTGTGTTTGGCACTTCTGGTAGAGGCTTTTTCGTGGAAAAAGGCTCATCTTTCAAATGCCTGTGGCATTCTCTGTAAAAGGTGATTTTTAAAAAGCCATTTTATTTTGCTTCCTGGCAGTGATATCAAAGGAACAATCAGTGCCTGATTTAGAGCCAACAATTTATTTCCATTATAATAAACAGAAAACAATGGCATGCTGCCTTATTAGTTATTCACTTTCCAAGTCAACAAACTCGGAGGACTGGGATGAGATCTAACCAGAGATAGGCTTTGATGTTTTCAGTTTGGAGAATTGGTCTCCTAGCCAAAACTCTGAGCAATGCCAATTCTGGGGGAAGAAGGGAGAAAAGGAGAGCAGAGGGAAGGGAGACGGTCACTGGAAGCATGGAGAGAGCTGGGTATATTGTGGCACAAGGGTGGTGGGTTATAACACATTGGAATGGGGATTGTGGTGCTTGGGAGTCTATGGTAAGGCTGCATCTCAAATCCCGTGTCTCCGTTTTGAGCCCCTCACTACAGGAAAGACATTGAGGTGCTGGAGAGAGTTCAGAGAAGGGCAATGAAGCTGGTGAGGGGTCTGGAGCACAAGTGTGATGGGAGCGGTTGAGGGACCTGGGGCTGTTCAGCCTGCCACCACTCTTACTAAATGAGTAAAAGCATTACAGAGTAGTAAACAGTTGTGGTGAGGAAGCTGCAGCTGGAGCCATCACACGGCATGAAAGGAGAAAATACCTAGCCAAATTAATTCCAGTAATAAATAAGGTTGGTGTTTCATAGAACAATAGGAACCATCTGTGACGTATTCGTCTTTTTATTTGTCCTTGCCATGAGTTTAGTAACTATTCTTTTTAATGTATGGAGCGCAAAGGTTTTCACTGAGGTAGGTACCTTGATTTACTGGTGCCTTGCCTCTGAAATCTTGCAAAACAGATGAAAGCAGGCAAAGGAGGAATATTGTCCCTTCCATCCCACTGGCGTGGAGGGCCAGGCAGCAAAGCTTCTGCGTGAGATCCACAGCATCACACAGAGGATCTGCTGAGAAAATAGGAACTGAGAACAGGTATCGTGGATCTTTACCTCCTGTACATCCTTTTGACACACAGTGAAATCGTACTCCTGTGAAACCACTCGGAAGGCAGAGTAACTACCCATGGGCAGATGGGAGAGATGTTGCCTGTTCTTTTTTCTGTAATGTCAGATTTTGCTGAAATCTGGTTTATCTGACTGCCACACAGAGCTTCTCAAATCTGCACGCAGCGTCGTTTGGTCAGGGCATGGAGGTGAAAAGACCAACATTCAACAGAGATTCCTTGGAGTATCTTTAAGATCTTGGATCACATAAAACAGTCCCTCTCATAAAAAAAAAAAAAGCACACAAACTTACAATTGTTGAGTGTTTCTTTAATAGAATCAGAAACAAATTTGTGACCTTGTGGCCCAGAGGTGGGAACACCATCTATAAACTTGCCCAGACATAGAAATGCATTCTGCTTGTCAGTAGGAGTTTGCCATTGAACATGTATATAAAAAAAAGCTGGTGTTACATTAGACCAACATTTTTTAAATGCCACAGCTCACTTTATATGCCGTAAACCTTGTTAATGTTGCTAACAAGAAAGTTAAAAACTCAAAGCTATAAAAATAGGAATGCCACTGCTAACTAAATAAATGTACGTGAGAACCACATATTCACATACAAGTTCTGGAATGGCTCACGTGTCTAAGGAATGAGAAAGAAAAAGAAAACAAAACCCACCAAAAAACTAACCTGAGCTGTTGCTGATGTTATAAAAGCTGCCTATAGTCAGCAAAATTGTTTCCCTTTGAGTATTTGACTTAATTGCAAATGGTTCTTGAGAATTCGGCACTATAGCGTGGACAAAGTGGTTTGGACATTTCAGGCGGGCAGCAAAAGGGCCACGCCAGCACGGACAGTTCAGCCCAGGAGATGGGATGAAGTGTGGAAGGAGGGAGATTTCTTTCTATCCAACCCAACAGCAGATTGTTAATGTGGCAGCGGTGGGGAAAACGTTTCCTTCAAAACAGGCCACCTACGTATTCTGGCCTCTGCTGTTGGCTCTGGATCCAAGTTAATAGACCCAGTTTGTGCCTGTTCTGCACAATCTGGGATGTATTGTGAATCTTTTCGACAGCCTGCGCTTTGTAGAGGTTCAGGGGCTGGAACTTCCAGGGATTATTTTTGGCATTTGTGTGCTAACTACGTATATTTATCGATGTGACTTTTTAACTCAATAAAGTAAGAATTGAGACCTACACCTCATGCTGAGCTTTCTGACATCAGAGTTACTTCATCTCACCTTTCTACTTAGCACTGGCAGTTAATTTGAAGCAAACTTCTGTTTATTTAAGCATTAGTTTCCTGATCCAAATACCAAATTCTGTTTACAGAAGTCTTACGGACTGTAGATCAGCTGCTAAGAGAGACAAACCAGTGTCTTAACCCCGTAAACAACAAACACCCCCCCCTCCCCGAAGGGATCTGTAGAAACGGGGACAATTTGTCATGGCCCTGAGTGCATTAAGAGGCCTTGATTGCCCTGACCCATTGGTGTAAATAACAGCGGTTATTTATCTGTTTTGCTGGGAGTCTCACAGGGCTTGCAGCAGTGATAGGTGCATGCAATACTCTTAATCATAGCAAAAGAGCCGCAGAAGAAACAGGAGGGTCCCGCTGAGGATCTGCTACAGGCTAATATGCTCATCAACCTGCTCCTTGGGTGGGAGAAATGTTGAGGGGTAGCTAAGCTGAAAGACAGTTTGAGATTTTTCAAAGACCTTTTTCGGCCTGTGGCATGACAAACGTTATTATGGTATTGTGAATATCCCAAAGGTATTTAGGTTGGTTGGCTTCTCTGTGAACTACTACACTTGGAACAGCAGACCTTGGAAAAGCTCAGTAAAGACTCTTCTTCACACATCTCACTTTTCAGTTCTGACGTTGGAAAGGCCATCGCTGGGATAACTAGAATCCATCAGGGTCTAGGAGTTACTTCATAAAAAAGGCCAACTTTGAAAATGGAATTTGGGGATTTCCGCCAGAGTGCAAATCAAAAAGCACTGCAAGCAATACTCGTGAATTCTGAGAATACATATACATATGTGCTTGCTGTGTGAAGGCAATTATTTCTATGTAGGTCACTTCTTGACAGTATAAAATGCTCACTTAAGGACAAGTCTTGAAAAGACCACAGCTTTCAGCATCTTCCAGCAGGTCAGCAAGATCTGCGGTAGCTCAGCAGCTTGTAGAGTAAAAGTCTTGTTGGTTATTACATGTTCAGGTTCTCAAATATCATTATTATAAGCTTATCTGGGCTGACTTTATGTGCATTGTGAGTGCTTGGATTCTTGTCTGTCTTCAGCAGCTAATCATAAGGGCTTTTTTTCCTCTAAGTTCCCTTCCCTTCCTGCCCCACCATGTTCTTTTAAGTGATTTTTTTTCTTTCTTTTTCTTTTGATTCACTATTTTTGCTCAGACACACCAATCACTGAAAGCTATAGAGGCAACCTTCTTCCAGCGTGATGTGAGTAAGGGAAGGAGCGTTTTGGGCTTTCAGAAGGATTTGGCACTAGCTCTTAGCTATGATTTAAAAAAAAGAATTCTCCTAATACAGATTAATATATTTCACTCTCAAGCATTGATTGTTGTAGCCACCTATGGGTCAGAAATGAGGAATTGCTGGATGACAGGAAACTGTGCAGGAAGCTCCATGTTCTCTTTGACTTAAACATAGCCAAAAGACTAAGAGTACATTTTTAAACATTGATGTATTTATTCAACTGCCACAATGACAGAAAAATTACTTGGCTATGCTGCTTCTTGTGAGGGGAGGGGAAAAAAAAAGTGCACTTCTCCAGGGCTGCGGTAAAGCCAAAACTGTTTCAGGAGATGTTTCTCCATATAGAGATACTGTGCATGATTAACAACCAATACATGATCAAATTAATTAATTATTGGAATTAAATATAAGCAGTAAGTGAGGATGATATATTAGGACTATATTGCTGAGTGAGAATGGGAGGTAATCCATCTAAGAAATCTACTCTTTTTGTTGTATGGCTAATAAAAAAAAAACCAGCCATTTTATTTACCTCTTCAGAATTTAAACCAAATTTGATGCAACTATTCGGTCTGTTTGAAATAATGACTCAGTTGTCTACAAGACTCAATATGGTATGCTCACAGGAGAAAAACTGGTGAGATTTTAGCAAGAATATTTTCTTTTCAAGGGCTACTGGTTACAACTTGGTGAGGAGTTTTCCCTTTCCCCCCCACCTTTTTAATCTCAGCACTGACTGCGATTTATTAAGCTGTATTTCCAGGATAACATGCTGAGATGATGATTTTGGTGGAAGACTGCACTCAAAATTGCACTGAAATTGGATGCAGCATGGGAGCCATGGTAATCAGGACTTCACCACTGAAGCCCAGGAACAATTTCGTGGAGGGTCATGTTGCGTCTTGTCTGGGGCTTTCACAAATTAAAAATCTATTTATATATGAATTTTAAATCAAAGCACAACCATTCCGTGCTTTGATTTAAAGCACTTACATTTTTCTCTTCGCCTCAAACATGGATTGTGTTCAGCGTTCTCATTTGAATGTGCACAAGCATAAGTCCTGGGAAAGATGTTTTCTTCAGCAATCAAACTCTATTAATGCTGCTGAATTTCTGACACGACAGACTAGATAAGACATGAGGATGACGAACTGTTAAATTGTTCTTATTGTAAGCCCTCTCAGAGGGGAACCAAGGCAGATGTGAGACCTGAATTTTCTACTGCTCTAGACAGTTTTTTCACCTACTTTCCCTCTTTCCTTTGCCTCAGGAGTTTTACACTTGGGTTAGGCAGGTCCCAGTGTTTCTGCATGTACGGGATTTTTCTCTCTGTAGATCGTTGCCTATACAAATCGCAGTGCTGAGGCTTAAGTGTCGATGAAAATGTTTATAATAGAGTAATGGTAGCTGTTAAATATCAAAGGAAAAAAAGAAAACCTAGAGAAGGAGGAAAACAGAGGAAAGAAATAATTTGGTTCTAGTCGATTTGTATGTCAGGAACACTAACAACACTCTGTAACTGTTCAGGTAAATAACATTCCAGTTCCAGAAACAGGGTGGTTTGCAAGCAAATTGGATAAGTGGGATTTTCTTCTGCGTTGCAAGAGAACCTGTGAAATTTCTTTGCTTATAAAGCCAAGGTACGTAGTTTCATTTGGAAATTCTGACCAGTGGCACATTGCGTGTTCTCCAGGTGTTGCAGTCTTGGGTCACAATTCCATTAACTGCTGATTTATAGTGCTCGTGAGTCTGGAGGTAGCAGGGGAAAGGACAGAGTCTGTGATTGTCTTTAGCTCGGTAGTCTTGTTTTGGTGTTTATATATCCAACAGCTTGGATCCTACTCAGTCCTTACAATTCTGCTGTTCCTGAGTCCATATTTGTTCAATAAAAATGAAATCAGGATGATGCCTAGATTATTTCTGCAGAGTTTTAAAAACATTAGTCAAAATTTACAGATACGGACACCTTTAATGTGCTTTATCCCCAGCAATGAATGAATTATTATTCTGGAATCTCCAGAAATTTGGTCTCCTACCTTGATTCCTTTCTCTATTCAAATACTTAGCACCTTATATTATTTGGTGGCAAACTCTTTCTTCTCCTGGTTATAATTTAGGAACTTATCTGGACTAATCACCCCTATAGACAGAGGCATCCCCTTTCAATGCCTTCTTCATTCTGAAACAGTTCTGAGAAATGTGAAGAACTTACTTTCAACATGAGTAGCCCTGGGACCAAATTCAAGATCTGTAGGCAAAGGAACAGTGAGAGACGACGGATTTCTTCAGTCATCCATCAGCAGGGTCCAGTGCGGAGTTTAGCACTTAGGAAAGAAGTAATTTCCATATAGACTGAGTCAGAAGTCACCCATGAGAATAAAAATAATAGGTAAAATTTTTGAATTTTGAGTTCATCTATTGATGTGGCGCTTTTTTTTTAATCTTGTGGAACTCAGAATCTTCACAGCATACTGAGTGGTAGATGCAAAACACTAGTTAATGTTTAACTGCTTTCTGATGCTGTGGATGTTAGGTTACTGAAATTCAATTATATGTTATATTAGCAGCAATATATATTTGTATGCGAATGTGTAGAGACATTGTGCTTGGCAGAAGGGTTATTTGGGTAGAAAGAGAGGAAAGCATACTCTTTTTATGCCTCTGGCAAACTTCCATGAGTGGCTCACCCTGACTGGATAAGATTTGTTGTTTGTAGAGCAATGACTGCCTGGAGAGATGCCGTGGCAGAGAGCTCAGCCCCTCTATCTAGCAGCAGCCTTTATTAATTGCAGCAGTGGGTGGAAAATGCATTAAGCTCATTTATTACTGTTGGGGGCTGGCGGTATCCATTCTCCCAGGGTTGTCACATACATCTAAAACTATATCTACGTGGAATTTGCTCTTCATCCTCTCCTTCTTTTACCTTTCTTTGTCTTGAGACATGCAGCATTGCGTGTGGTTCCCCTGTTTCTTGCATCCTTTGGTAGCAAAGATGGGGAACAGCAGAACCCTGATACCAGCCTGAGGTCCTTCATGATGCAACAAAGTGGAGGAGGTAGTTTTCCAGTAGTCATTCAGCTACCTTTTTATCTGTTAAATAAATAAAGAAAATGAGAATTTCTAGTAAAAGGAGATCATTTTTCTTCATTACAATATTATCAAAACTTTCTACTTTTCTTCACCTTACTTTCTATTGAGATGTCTGGAAACATCTGTGTTCTAGTACTGCCTGAGCACTTCTGCAGAGATTTGTGCTTGCAGTAGATACAGGAGAGAGCATAACCTGCCAAAGCCTTATTTATAATATATAGCTGCCTGTATCTGCCCTCACCAGAAATGCTGGTGGTCTATATGTGTTATCATAGCATTTTCCCAGCAGCTGCCAGTGTGGCTGTGCAGGTGATGTTGTGATGGGGAGGGAGGCCTAGCAGGAAGAATAATTTAATTTAAAGAATTAATTCAGGCAGCCCCAGCTGGCGGTGTCACGGAATCTGCCACCCCAGCACAGCTCAGCTGGATGGATGGGAACCAGCCTTGCGAGAGCAAAGCTCAGCACTGACTTCTCGAGGGAAAAGCTGTTCGTGCCACGTACCTGCCAGGCATTTATATAGCGTTATTCTGTGCATAGTCCATCCCCCGGCTGCCTGGTGTTACTAGAAACAGAAATATTGACACAGACATACCATGGGTAAGATCATAGCCTGCTGGTTTTGAAGGTATTTGTACCCTCTGTCTGGTGGGAGCCTACAGATGCAGGGTGTTGATAAGTCTATGTGAGGTCATATTGCCTTTGAGGACGCTGGGCCGTGTTTTTATTCATTATCTCTGAAAACCTCCGGGGAAACACCAGAACCCACAAAACGTGCGAAGCTGAAGAAGCTTTGCCCACGTTTTTGGCAGCTCTTCAGACTGTATCACAAACGTGCAACTACCAGCACTTTTCCTGCAAGTGTAGATGAGAATTGTGCTTTTGAGGGGCAAATCTTAACTTCTGTCGCCAAACAAATTAAAAAGGCTTCTGGTTTTCCTTATATGGGAGAGAAACCTGAAAATGAGAAGTTCTGAATTTTGGGAGAGGACTCCCAAGCTATTAATTTTGAAGGCTTACAATTTCCAGATCTGTCTCAAGTGATCCAATAAACGGGGTGCTGAGTGGCAGTAAAAATTTCAGATCAAATACATGCAAAATATTGTTAATTTGAAAAGAAATCCTTACGCTTCAGATGTTGGACTCTGATATAAACTGATATGATAAGAGTGCTAAAGAAACCCTGAGTTTGTTTCAGCCAACATATGGAAGGGTTTTTAGTTTGACACCCCAAGTAATATTTAGCCTTTCTACTTCCAGTGGTGCCATGTGTCATTTTTTAACATGAGAAACAGCTTAATTTGGCTCTTATCTTCAGAGGCTTAAACAGGAATCTGGCCTAAGAGAAGACGGTGCAGGTTCCCTTGCCAGTGTTCATTGCTCTGTTTTATAAGTGCATGTGATGACCTGTGTGTCTTCATATGGGCTGTTTATGGCATGATTACAGAGATAAGTGAGACGTGGTTAAAGCTGTTAAATTCCAGTTGCACAGTAAGTCGTGAACTCTACTGAACAAAATACATTTGGAAAGAAAAGTGATCTCAAGTGCATCTCTTCTAATAAGGGCATGTCATAATTTCAAGAAATACTTTCCATTATGAGTTCTTATGGCGTTGCATCTGTTTATGAAAATTGTACTGAAATTGTGAATAATTCTGTAAATGCTAATCATATCAGGATGGCTGAGTTTTAAATATGTGTGTCTCTTGTTTTCAGATCATCAAAAACTGTATTTGATGGAATTCAGAATGAAAATTTTTTGTGGGGGTTGTTTTTGTTTGGTTGTGGGATTTGTTGTTGTTCTAAACCTAACCAGTCAACAACAAAGCAAGACCCTACTCTAAATTATTATTTTTTTTTTAGTTTTTATCATCTGTCATCCAGTTCTGGAAGAGGAAATTTTGCAAACCAACCCTGAACTCGGGCAAGGGAGATGACAGCAAACTTGCTGTACTGAAGGAGAACACAAAAGGTAAAATATTGTGTCACCCACCAGCCTCCATGCTCAATCACATAGCTTCTTGGAAAGCTGCAGTCCTCATCCAGCTCACAGCCGTGTAACCGAAAGCAGAACACTTTTACCAGAGAGCAGAAATTGCTAAGAGCTAACACAGGCGAGCGTTTAAAAACTGCTAATATGAAATGCTCTCTTTGTATCAAAGCATTAGTGGGTGGAGTGTTTCCTTTGCGTTTTCACAGATAAAATATTTGTTTCGTATTGTGACTCACCCAGATTACTGTTTCAAGAACCGAGCAAAGGTGAAAAGGTTTGTTCTGCCTTTTCTAATTCATCTGCTGAGCATGTTTATTTCTAGACAACTTGCACAATTAGTAGCATTTATTGTACTTTCTTTACTATATTCCGCTTGTTGGTCTTTTTTGCAGCTCAGCCCCTGGTATGTGATTAAAAATTTTAAGTGACACCTAATGCCCTGTTAAGTTGAGAAGTCCTACAATAGCATCTTGAAATGATATCTGTCTCTTTAGGTGGATTCTTGGAAAATAATTCACTTTAACTGTAATTCCCCATTTACCTTTCTTCCCAGCCTTATCTTCCCTCCTTCAGGAGCTGACAAGGAAAAATAAAGACAAGTTATGAGACAATTGATATATAAACCTGTGTACATATAAATCTAAGTTACTGCATATGAAAGGAAGGAAAACCAACATCAGAACAGTACCAGGAGATACGTGATGGGAAATCTGGAAGGTTTTTGTTTGGTCTTGCATATGAAGCATAGAACAAGAAAATTGCTGATGATGGGAAACTTGATCCAGGCAATGAAAACCAGGGATGCACAGCTCTGTTCTAGAGGTGAGAAGAGCCAGACTGAAAAATTGGTGAATAATTCTGTTTCTCTGAAAGGAATTAACCTGCTTAACGTTATACAGATAAAGCTTATTACAGCTAGTGTGGATCAATCTGTAGACAAAAGCTTCAAAAGGAGCTAATGTTATACGAAAGACATGCAGGTATCTTTGCATCAAAATAACACTTCCATGTTTATACTTCGGAGCGAGTCATTAAAGTTTGCCAGCGTGTTTTGTGTAGGTTGGGAGTAACGATTTCTGCGAGACTGCCATGGCCTAGTTGGGAAAAATAGTGCTTCTCATATGAGTTTTGTCACTGTTAAATTTATTCAGCTGAAACTGCCTGGGGAAATTATTGGTTGTAGATAGCTGTATTTGGTGATTTGGGCTGGTTAAGAAAAGGTTTAATAATTCACATTCTCTTTGTAATATATTATTGACTATACATTAAACCCACACACAGGTAGAACAGCAGACATGGCTGGAAGCCATTTGGATCCCACCTCTGAAATTGAGGTAAGGATTTATATCTAATCCCCTGCGTTTGAAACAGAAAATATATTACTTCAAATCAGGAGTTGGGGCAGCAGCTCTCTGGTCTTGATGAAGGAAGCTGGGGCATAATAGTGCTTGAGTATTTTATAATGGTGCTGCAGGGAATGGTGCCAGGCTGGTTTTTGACTCCTCACTTTCTCTAAGTTGTTGTTCAGTGTTATGACCTGCATTGCCTTGGTGCAGGGGTAGTAAAATCCCAAACTTGCAGGCCCTAGTATTAGCATAGCGAAGCTCCATGTAAAAACTCACAGTAAATCAGCCTCACTGCAGCCAAACCACATGTAAAAGCAAGCTGTGAAACAGACTCCACATCGCCAAACCACATGTAAAAGCATGCTGAAAACCACCCTCCGCATAGCCAAATTATCCACAGAGCTGTGATGGAGAACAGTCCAGGTTTGTGTGTTTATTCCAACAACTCAAGGCTGCGAAGAATCCCCTTGCACAATCACCTTCTCTCCCACCTGATGTCTGAGCAACTCGTCCAACAATGCATCAGACAGACCCACTCCCTGGTTTTAAGTCGTCAGGTAGGAAAAGTGGCTCCAGCAGGAATAAATACAGCATGGTGGATTTGGGATCGACCTGCTCCCTGTTTGAAACTATCGAGTGAGCAAAAGAATCGAGCTCAGAAAGAGCAAAGGGACTGACTTTGTCTTGTCTGTTTCAGACAGAACTGATATTGCTGAGTTATTCCCACTAATACATCCTATTAATGTCTGACCCCATAGAGAGAATAAGTTGGCCAAGGGTCAGAAAAAAAAAAAAAATCTGGCTCCCATGATTAATCTTTCCAGTTAGAAATGAGTGAGATGCAATTAGTAATCCCATTTTCAGTTGTCCTGACCTCAGAAACTCATCTTAGAAATGTTATTAGAAAAGAAGGAAAACAGAATTGAGCTTCCAGTTCACTGATGTTTCGTAACTTGAAGTGTGCCAAGCTTTTAAATGGCTTTTTTTGTGACACACTTCATGTATTATCATCGTTGCAATTAGTTATTCAGGAAATATTTTGAGAGTTGACAGCCTTTTTCTCACAGTAGGTCTCAAAGCACTTTACAAAAGAGTTTGGTATCATCATCTCCATTATACAGCTGTGGAAACTCTAACAGGCAGCATGAAGGGACTTGCCCAGTGTTGTGCGGGAGGTCAACGGCAGAACTCTGTGTGGAACCCGCATCTTTTGAGCCCACATTTCTAGCTACTGAATATTATTCTTGGTTATCTGCTGTAGTGGGAAGTCACAGTAACGGCTGTTGTTTTCGTGCTAGTTTAACAGAAATCTGGCAAAAAAAAGGCTCTTTGTGGCAGCAGGTTTCTTATACCGGTGTGAAATACCCAATTCTCTGGGAGCCAAAGGAGGCTTGTGTTGGAAAAGGCTGCTCACAAAAGCTGGTAGAAATGCACTTAAGGGTGTGCTCAACCAACAAGAGTAGCTTTTGCTTTTCTCTTACGCTGTTTTGTTTGAACATGTCGCTGTTTAATATGCCAGCAGGGAGTTTGGGAACTGAGTTCTGTGAATTTACCCAGGATTCCCGGCCTTTGACACACAGTGTGGTTGTTGAAATTGGGGGTCACAGCCTCCCCAGGTGTAAAACAGAAAGGCTTGACTGGCTTAGGTGGAGAAATTTCGGTGTATGTCTAAGTTGAGGATTTGCCTAGGGGAACAAAATTGGATTCAGTATAAGGGGCTATTAATCTATTAAAACCACTTTCACATTTAAAAATGAATTTATCTGATCAATAGACTTTTTTTCATTTCCAGTCCCCTGGCTGAGCAGTGTGTCAGGATATCAATACCATAATTTATTTACATGCTTTGCTAAGTTCTCTAAACGCAGTATTTGACAACTCGTTTTTCTCTTACTCATTCCAGGCTCATTTTTGCAATCGTGCCTGATTGAACATTACCAGTAAATACGGAGTCGTGGAGCCAGACTGGTACAGAGCAGTACAAGGATAAGGTAGGGCATATGGCTGCTTGCCCGCTGCATCGTCCTGGCTAATATTTTCACCGTTCTAGTCCCAAATGTTGGCTGTTGCCAGGTGAAAAAAGAATTCAAGCAAGCCTCTAAGCATGTTTTGCTGTCATCTACTCCTTTTCTACTCCTGTGGAGAAAGGCCACAGGTTCAGGCCTGTGAGCAGCTGACAGGATAACAATGCCTGTGTTTTCCCAGCTTATGCTTTTCAGCTCGTTAAGTCCCTTTTTCAGGCCTTAATGCATTGACCAAAACAGCAGCAATCACAGCGTTGTCTTGTGTTACCTGGGCATCTCCCCCAGGGTAATGCCATCCAAAATGGAGAGGAGGGCGACACGAGTATGGCATCTCTCTAGCTCTGGCAGAAGTTGGTACATGTGGTAGAGGCCTGAGTATCTCATTAGCATTAATAGACAAATTATGGAGCATTAGATATTTTAAAAGCAGAACAGAAATTCTCTGTGATATGTTAAAGCTCAATATTGTCTCAAAGAAGCACCAGCTAGTGAATTTGCCATTAAGACATGACATACTCATGCTGAATAGTTTCTCAGGACAACACTGATGATTAAAGTGAAAATGCTCAAAGTAATGTACGAAATAAAACAACCCCACATCTCAAAAGTCATCTTATAAAGCCCAGCGACACTGTGATAATTTAGCACAGCAACAACTCTGAAGAAACAGGAGCAGAACAGCAAGTGCAAGAGTGAAAGTATTGCTATACAGCATGGGGATCCAGGGTAAAATCTCAAATGCCAGTTTTGCTATTGATTTGAGTTGGTTTTGATTGTTTTAATAACAAGAGTAAGCAAGTAGAGGGGAAAATACATGCAAATGTTTGAATGCGATATGTGGAACACTTGCTTTTGCTATCTGCTGTTATGCATTTATATTCTGTTCGTTGCTTCTATGCTGTTCTGCTCCCTGTTATATCTGTATGTATGCTTTTACATCTCATTATCTGATGTACTTTAACAAAATATGTGAACTTAAGAACAAAAAGGCAAACAAAGCCCACATTTGCTTGTGCCAAATCTTATCTCTTTAATATAGTTTAATAATGAACACAGCCACAGTGTGGTTAAAAATATTCTTTCTGTCTCTGTCAAAATTATACTTTATAATTGGCTTTTAACTACCTCCACCACCACCAAATCAACATGTGCATGTGTATTCTTCTGCTTTATGAAACTAGAGGCTCTGCAGATCACGGGATAGATTCATATTTCCCCAAATGCTTGTCACTTCGATACTTCATCAAATCACTGTGGATAGAATTAGTTTTTCCCACTTGGAATTCAGTGGGAAAATCTTTCCTGGATCTCAGCAGACGCCCCAAGCCAGGGACTGATTTGGCGAGGTCAGACTGAAAACATCTCTCCACGCTTACTTAAAGCAAGGCACGGCTCAAACCCCGCTTTGTCCAGCTGTCAAAAGCCTGAAGTGGGAAGCTAGTTCAGCCACAAAGATACACAGATTGATCAACTAGAAATACAGCCGTCGGAACCGAGGAGCTGAGGTGTCTCGGGATCCTTCTCGCTAGGCTTTTCAGCAACCATCCCTGCCAGAAATACAACAAACACCTATTCTTTTATTAGCCCCTTCGGTATCTAATAAGACTCAAGTTGACAGCTCCAGCTTCTGGATTCCTGCCGCAGCAGCCTGCTTCTTCAGATAGGAGTCCACGGGGGCAGAACCCGTCAAATACAGAGACACCGGGAGAAATGGGTTCAGAAACGTTTCCTCTTCAGCAGGAGCTGTGGAAGAAAATTTAGTTGAACTACTCTACCCCTCTCATGACTCCAGCAGAGAAAACCCACGAGGATTACTTAGGACTTTATAGACAGGTAATTTAGGATTTCAGAGCCACTCTGTCTGTGAAAGAGCAAGACCACTTTTGTCATGCCCTGCTCACCTTGAACAGACTCAGAAATTAAGCCTATATCCCCCCCAAATTCTCGATGATGGGAATGAAATCTGGAGGAGGAGGAGCACAGCTTGATCTTCTGTTCTCAGGCAAGAGCTGAGGGAGTTGTGTCTCCTGATGTGGGAGCTGAAAAGATGGAGTGGGGATGAAATAAATAGGAAGTTCCATGAAAATACATATGCAGGGAATTTTCTGACTAGCTGCAAGGGAATATCAATATGGGAGCAAATTTCTATTTCCATTTTATCTTTCTTAAAGCCTACAAGTGCTAGCATAATTTGGAACTTTATTTAGATCAGTGGAAAGATCCACTGAACTTGGCCAGCTTTGATTCAGGTGCAAGAAAAAAAAAAAAGAAAAAACACCAAAAGCATAAGAATACTTGGTTAGGGGTTTCCTCTCCACTTTAAAAATCTCCTAACCTCATCAATGAC
Source organism: Pampusana beccarii (assembly GCA_013399365.1). Lineage (NCBI taxonomy): Eukaryota > Metazoa > Chordata > Aves > Columbiformes > Columbidae > Pampusana > Pampusana beccarii. The sequence goes on along the minus strand of VWYH01002416.1, from coordinate 3,287,232 downwards.
CTTGGTACAGAGAATTTCCTTGACCTTAAGCTCTCCAATTTTTCAGCCAGTCTTCAATTCTTAGGATGTGCCCTTTGCCTTCATCCTTATTTCTTGGACAATCAGACCTATTTCTTGCCTGCCTTTGGGGCAGATAACCTTAAAATATTAGCATTCAGGAAAATTGGATGGATTTGCTTCCAGAAGGAAAGATACTCAAATAGAAAAAGTAGAGCTTTCAATGTACTGACTAATTATCCCTGCTTCTTTGTAATATTTCTCCCATTGTTTCATGCAGAATTATCAGATTTCCAGAGATATTTAACAACCCCATTCTTATTCCTGAATGGTTTTATCTGCAAGTCTGTAATTTGTATTCTGAATGCTCCTGAAAACAATTGAACCCTGGACTATCGGCTCCATGGAGACTGCTTTATTTTGTGTGCCTCACCAAGATGTTTTCTGGAAAGATGACCACCAGACCCATGAGAGATGGAGGAAAGCCTGAAAGTGCCGCTTCACAGCAGTATTCTTTATAGCGTTCCCCAATGGTATACTTGCAGCAGTGTAAGAGAAAGGGAAAATAAAGTAATTAAGAAATTTACATCAATCAAAGCAGCTAATCAGAACAGAATGATGGTTTTTGTCTCCTGTTGTGTTTCCTTTTGGATGGAGTGTAGTTGCTGATCTGTACGCTGGTCTTCTAATCCTTTAATGGGGGCACAGGCTTTTGAAGACTCCCTCTCAGAGGTGCTATTACCAAATATATGCTTCTAATTTAACTTCTCATGCCATATTACAGTAGCCTGAAGCAATTTTAGGTGTTGGGTTTGTGAGAAAAGCCCAATGTTGATGTTTATCAGATGACCTTTCAAAGGGTAATGTGGGGGTTATCCATTGGCATGATTAAGACCATATGTAGGTCACTTTTCCCAGGCATTTCTTACTGCTTTTCAAAATCCTGTCTATTTTTACCCAAATTTAACCAGGTACCTTTCATCTCTGGTATGTTTATGGGCATTGCAAAATGAGACTGAAGCGAAGTGTTTGCTCCTTTGGAGTAATTTCTACTTCAAAAGTCAAGAAGACTTGTATGCATAAATACATAGTGTCAACACAATACTATTACAGATAAGCTTATACTTGCTTGCATTTTTGAACATTTCTGATGTTTACAGCAGTTTTTCCTTTTTTCTCTCCTCTCTGTTGTCTGTTCTTACAAAGGCTTCTTGGAAGACTATGGAAAGGAAGTCACTTTTCTCTCTGAGATTCAGCTTTTAGTGCTGAATCTGAACTGACACCAAAAGCCAAGGTGAGTTGCAGCTGTGTATTCTTTATGCTCAACCTCAGCTCCCTCCTCAGTGGTATGACACCTGGGTTTGGTCCCCAGTTGTTCAAGCAATGACCTTGTAGTGATGTCCTGCTATGGAGCTGTTAGAGCTCAGGTTTTTGGAGAATCCATTGTCTCTGTTGCAGAAGAGAAGGGCAGAAGACAAACCTGCCTCAATGTTGTACCTGCGAGAGTATCATTTTTGCTGTCCTGGAAGTTCACTATTTAGAATCATAGAATCATTTTGGTTGGAAGAGACCCTCAAGAGACCCTGGCCATTAGCCTAACTCTGGCACTAAACAATGTCCTCAAGAACCTCATCTTTTAAACCCCTCCAGGGATAGTGACTCCACCACTTCCCTGGGCAGCCTGTTCCAATGCCTGACAACCCTTTCCATTAAGAAATTTATCCTGATACCCAATCTAAACCTCACCTGTTGCAACTCAAAGGCATTTCCTCTCATCCTATCACTTTCCCTGATGGTTCATCATCTTGGTAGAGTTGTTGCTAAAGACCAGCTTCTGGTGTTTCCTTCAAGTTTTTGAAAACATTCACAAATACTGTGTGTTGATTCTTTTCAGGCACAAGGTCTTCGTGTTGCTGGGTGTCTGCACCGTCAGTTGGGATTAAACAAAGAGATATCAGGGTAAGATTTACTGCAAAGCAGAATTCAATACAGGCAGAGATATAAAGGCTAGTATAGTGTTCTTGGACTGTCAGTCCCCTGTCTCATAACCATGTGCCACTGTAGTGCCATCTAACAGGCTGCCCAGGGAAGTGGTGGAGTCAGCATCACTGAAGGTGTTTAAAAGACGTGTAGATGAGTTAGGTTATGGTTGGACTCAATGATCTTGAGGGTCTCTTCCAAACAAAATGATTCTATGATCTATGATACCATCAAGTATCAGCTCCAGGTTACTGAGGGCTCAGTCACAATCAAGCTACTGTGCGTCAGATATGCTGGGCTAGCTGATCCTACAAGCCCTCCACATGGAAAACGCGAAAAAACAACCAGTTTACCTCTTTTTCCCTTGCAGGTAAAGCAAGTGGCATTGCCAGCGTGTCCTGCAGGCTGAGAAATCTGCACATGAGCAGTCACCACCGCGCAGCCGACACGCACTTACATGTTAAGCCACAGGAATGTGATTATGAGGCAGAGCTTTTGATCAGCTTATACTACAAAGGCAAAAACGTTGCCCTCGCTGAAGTTGGTGGCAAAACTTCCCTTGGCTTTGACACTGCCAACATTTCACCCTTCCGATCGCCGCCTGCGAGCCTGGCTGCAGAAGGCACCGTTCATGACTCACCTGCTCCAGAGGGTCGGGGAGGTTTGAGATTTTGGAGGAGTTTGTGGCAGTGCAATAACCACGGAGGCCAGCCATCAGGTTTTGTGTTTTCCATTGCAATCACAATAGCAGCTTATCTTAGAAAGCATTACAGAGGTAGGGGCTTTACTGGAGAGCATTTATGGATCTGCCTTCAGTACAAGTGGATGAATTATGTTCAAATAGCATGGGAATGGCTTGCCCATAAATTCTAGTAATAACAGCCATGAATAAAACTATCTTGCCAGTTGTATTCCTCTCCCTGTTTTTGTTCCCTAGTAGCTTGTAAAAGCAATCAACATCAAATTTAGGGTGGGAATTAGCATGGGGATTTGGGCTTCTTAATGTGAAAGAAGGCTTTGAAAAAATCAGTCTTAGCAAACAGCAGCTAATAATAATGATAACAATAATAGAGATAAGCCGATTCGTATCTCCCCACCCAAAATATTTACCTAATGAATTAGTTAATTGTATTTTATCTTCTTCTGATGGGTGGGTTGCTAGCCTTTGCATTGCAATGGACCCAGGGGAGCTCTCGTGCAGCCTGATGCCAAGAATATGTGTTATTTCATATTCTGTTATTTGCTTTGGGTTTAAGGTGGTGAGAGCAAATTCCCCTGCAATTGGCTATAAGTGGTTTTGCAGTGAGCGAGTCTCTCAGTGCTTGAACATCTCTTATTAAGGGGGCAGGGGAGTGGAAATCCCTTTATCTGCTTTTTGTAGTTCAGATTTTTACCATATGTCTAGATAGAAGCATTTAAAACAAGGGAAAAAAAAGAAAAGGCAAGCCTAAACATTAGAGTGTACAAAAAATAATTTTGGTGTCGTTTTATCTGCCTAATTGGGCCTAAAAATAGCCTGTGGGAAGGAGGACCAGCAGCCTTGAGTGTCTGAGGCAATTTGTATCAATTATTTCCCAATGTACCAGTCAGAAGTGAAAGCCTTTGCCTGAGTGCCTCCATTAGCCAGGTGTCAGAGCTCTCTGTTTTCATTTCAGGCTTTTCTCTGGGAACAGGGGGTATGTGTGTACACCAAAAAGCACCGAGGAGGAACGGAGGCCCCGGCCGATGCTGAGGGTGCCCAGAGCAGCTCTGCACAGCGAGGCTGGTGCCTTCACTCCTCTGTCATCACCAGTCCCTGAGAGCGATCACCACCCACCAACAGTTCCTCCAGATAAGAGCGAGCCAGCTGGGAGAAGAAAGCCTTTGATATTTCTCTGCCTTGCTGAGTAAGTATGCCATAACAATAATACTTTGAACTTTTACGGCACCTTTTCATACCAGGGTCTGAGCGCTCCACAAACATTCGTTCCCCAAGCCTCATACCACCCATTTGAGGAAAACTGCTCAGCACCCATTTTTGCCTTCACTGGAGAAATTATTTTCTTTGCGTGCAAGAACTGTAGTAGCTGGGTTGCCGCTTTAGATACCCATGGCCGGTATCAGTAACTTTTACCCTACTCCTGCCCCCAAATTCTTACACCCTGTACATCTGCAGGAGTGCACATATAAAGCTCAAACACTTGTAAAGTGTTTGTCTCCTGCTTAAAACCCACAGGAACCCTCGTGAGCCTCCTGATGAGAATTTTTCTGACAAAGCAAAATTTCAACATTTCAAAATCAAAACCACCCTAGTTTTAGTCAGGCCTGTCTGTTGTCTGTAGTCTCTTTTTTTAGCTAATGTAAAACATTACACGAAAAGTAGATATATTTGTTTTTTTCATCAGACCTATTTTCTGTGATGATATTGTATTTGAAAACAGAGCAAGAACATACTTGTCGCAGTCATATGCAAGCATACAGTAGATAAATAGAGAGATGCTATGTCCCAGATAGGCATTGTATTTTACTTTAGTAAAGCATGCAATGGGATTAAACTTTGATTTTCATCTCCTGTCTGCTCTCTCAGTGAGAAAACACAGTCAAGGCCAATTCTGGAGTTGATCTATCTCTATGGAAAGTTGATTTTAAAGCAGTGCCAAATGTCAGTGAAGAATCACAGTTAAGGGTTTCCACACTAAGAATAACACTGTCTCGTAGGGAGGGTGAGCTAAGAGTGCACTCTGCAGCCCAGAGGATAATGTACATACAGCTCCTGGTCCATTCGGGGAGTATATACATTTTCATTTCTGCAGGGACACTGTATAGCATCCACAGTCTCCAGCTCTACCCCGTGTCTGGCCAGAGCATCCAAAGGGTGAAGCCTCTAGGTTTTACATGAGATACACCATTCGAGTCCTGCTCCAAAGTAGAAAAATCCACTGATGCCTCCAGCTCTAATTTCTCCTGATGCTACTGAAAAATCGATTAATCCCCTTGGCCTGTTTAATTTTTGGGCACTGTAACTATATTGGTTGCTTTTGGGAAACATAGTTGTTCCTCTTCCTAAAGTTTGCCAAAGTCTTTGGTCATTCAAATCCCACAAATTCGAGGCATATAATTGATTCTCTTGTTGCTGTGACCCTGATCTCTTAACACTGAAATGTAAATTTCAAACATACAGTTGCTTCTCCAAGCCAAACTTGTAATCTTTTGAGATTTACCCATCACAAATCGTAAGTGCAGAGTGAAAAAAAGGGGGAAATGCAGAGTGATAGAGCCAAGCTGAAATCTGTCAAATATATCATCTCTTCAAGTAAGGCTGAGCTAACGTGGCAAACGGGAGACAGCCGATGATTGCTTGAACTTCTTTAGTGGGTACTCCTGGGAAAAGAGAAAGACGCTAAAGACAAAACTTAAAAAAAGTGCAGACACAGAAGAAACAGTATTAAAATTGTTGGAACAGTCTTTGAACTGCTGGAAATATGTGCCCTCCAAATTACTTTCTTAACTTTTCCTACAATCCAACAGCTGCATTTCTCACAGCTCACGTCTCAAAGTGGATGAGCAGAGATGACGAGGCATATATTATAAGGATAACCTTGACGGAAGGTATGTATGGAAGGTGCTAATCGTTTGCCGTGTGTATAGGTATGTAATCACTTAGCAGATAATCTTGAATTTTGAAAAGACATTCATTTTAAAACAAAGACCAAACTTACTGTTGCCCTGAAGCTCTGACCAGTTCATAGTTTAGTTTTAGCTCACAAAAAATCCTTATAATTAAGGTGAAAGATGTTCAACTCAAATAAATCAGCATAGCCCAAACTTCATTGCAACTCAGCCTGCAGCTGAATAAATGGTAATTGTCCTCCCTCTAGACAGTTGCTGCATCAATAAGGCAACCACAGGTGAAATGATAGAAATCAATCTGCCTCTCATTAGTGAGATGAATAGAAGTGTGCTGGGGAGAGAAGGATCGATGAAAGGGTGAGAAGATGTGTTAAGAATTGGTTAGAGGAGGGATGGAAGAAAGAAGTGAATACTTTTTCAGATAAGTCAGAATAAACTTTGGAGTACTTTTGGATAACAGTGTCTCACCTGAACAGTGTTGCATACATTCTGAATGTACACACGTCCAGATAAAAAAAGTTCAGGGATGATGTCTCGTGTCACTCTCTGAAGTGAGGCAGATGCATTTAGGTTTTCAGAGATTTCATAGTTTTAAAAATAAGAGACACACATTTTTCATATAATAAGCATCAGAGTATATAGGTTTATTGAAAGTGAGCCACTGAACACACACACACACACACACACACACACACAAACATTCTATAGCTATATGTGTGTGCATTTGTCTGCACTCAGGCGCATACAAATAGCACGTGTACAACTGCATGAGGGCCGCTTATAAATATTTATTTCCTTCTTACCTCTAAGTAGCACATTCCTGTATTTGTAGCCCAAATTACTTGCAAGGAGCAAAAAAAGCAATTTGTCTATAAGCAGAAATAGAGAGGAGGAAATTTTTCACTCCAGACGCGATGACAAGTATATTATTGAAGTAGTTCTGGAACAGCTCGTGTGGACACGAGGCGGTATGGCTGTGCTGCTGGAAAGCCACTTTTCTCAGGCCAAGCACCTTGCATTTTTCACAACACAAATATGGAATTGCTGCCTCTGGGACACAGGCCAGCTCATTTAAATGCGGCGCTCGAGAGATGGAGGAAAGGCAATTTGCCACGACACCTTTTCCATCTTGCTGCCTAGCTCACTGCTGCAGTTACAGATGGCCAACATTTGTGTCTTAAACATTTATCTTGCGAAGTATAGACTTTTGTATAAGAAGTATTTAGCGCTGCAAAATATTTCCCTTAAATTTAAATTTTCATCTTGTTTCGATTTTTAGAAAACATTTTGAAATTTCAGATGTTGTTTTTTCTCCTTTTTGTCACCTTCCTTCTGTCTCACACTCTGTTTCTGAACACAGTAGATATTTGCCAAGGTTGGAGCATTCAGCAGGAGGGTTCGTTTTCTCTTTTTTTCCATGTTCTAATTATTTAAAGCTTTACCTGTACTGGTAGTGAAGTGCATTTAGAGTTTGACTGGCACAGGTTCTCAGCATCCCACCACACCTCCCCATGAAGTAAGTTCAAGGCAATTGAAAGATTGTATTAGAATCATCTTTGTTTCTCCTTTACCTGCTCTGTCAGTTTTCTGAAGCCTGCAAAATTACAAAATGGATGTAAAAATCTGCAGGCATTCTTTAAAATTTGGACATTGGAATTTTTCTCGCAGTCCGTGGCAGATGGAAACTGTTATTGGGAAAGAAAGAGAGGTGAAAAATTTTACAAATGTTTTGGGTGAAAGAATGCACTTTGTCCCAATTTGAACTCTGAAATATAAACGACTTCAAAATGAAATGAGTCTTTAAAAGACTCCACTGATTATCTCTGCGCCTTGTACACACGCGTTGAGAGCAGGGTCTTGACAGGCTTTGGCTGAAAAGCAGCATTTCAAGTTCGCAAGAAACCTTGTCTCTTCACAGTTAGGCTACACCCTGAGTCAGACTGAAATGAGTAGCTTGCAAATTCCTGGTGAATTGGAATTTCTGAAAATATTTTCTTATGAATGCACCAGAACATGTTGCTTCTAAAATAAAGCCTGTTTCCTCAGAGCTCCAGATTCCTAGGCCTGCAGCAGTCCTCAAGGAATCAAGATGTACATGTTTTGCTGCTAAGTTGTATTTGAGATGTACCGGTTGATTTTTTGACAAAATTTGTTGCCAAGCTCCGTGGCAGCATGTAGAATTCAAGATGAGCTCCTTCAGCACAGTAAATCTGTATTTTACAACTTCGCTTCGCTTTCTCAAATAAGTGGAGTGGCTGAACTTTACTCCTGTCTGTTTCAAGTGGTCAAGATATTTTTTTAAGGATTATTTTAGAAATTTTGACTAATTTCAAGGCTTGCACCGAAGCCTACATGCGTCTCATGCTTTTGCTTTTTGCGTGCGTGTGTGTGTGTGTAGTTTGTGAACACACACTGTTTTATAGTGACACAAACTAGCTCGGGTCCTGCAGAGGTTCTGTGTAAAAAGGGATGGATTCGGCATGTCCTTCCGAAACGTTTGTAATATTAATGAAAAGCCTCGTTAAGAGAAAGAACACGCATCTGATGACAAGTATTTATTCCCATCGGGTGAGGGGCAGAGAAGTGTATCAGCTGTTAAGATCAGGCTTTTACGTGGGTCTTGCTATGATGCTCACGGATTAAGCTCTTCGAGAGCAGTTCTAGAAAAGCTGCTCTTGCATTTTATAGCATCTGAAAGATGGTCACGCGCTACGTGTCCAAGGTGGCTAACGGCTGCTTTTGCCAGATTTTTTAATAATTTGTGGCTGTTACGAGCAACTGGCGTTTTAAGATCGGAAAGTCTGAGTCTTCGCGTGGTGACACGCAGCAACCCGAGCGCGCCCGGGCTTTGTGCTCGGTGGGGTGACGAGCGCAGGGTGGCCACCCCGCCGGGACCGGCAGCGCGGGAGGAAACGCAGAACAATCGGCAGGGAAATCCAACCCAAAATAACGAGCTGGCCTCCACGAAAAGAAAGGTCACCGCTTGAAAGCCACTGTTTGAGAGCGGGGCGGGGGGGGGGAACGGTGAAAAAAGAGTGAGTGAAGGAAACTCAATGCCTCTGCGGTTCCAAAGAATTCCTTTTTGTAAGGAAAACAATGCAGGAGAACAATGCAAATACTTGCAGTGCTTTTGAGGCAGTAGATTAATTTCTTATTTTCTTTTTCTTCTAGCAAGTAAATTGGAACTGCTTCCATAAACAATAGGCATTGGCTACAGAAGAAAGTGTGAGCTTTTGCAGAGGTTTAAAAATAACCAAAAGTAAGGAGCATATTGGCAAAGCAAAGCCTTGTGTTTTCTCAGAATAGTAGGGAAAATGCGATGCAGCCTCAACATTTGAGGAAGAGGAAAGGCTAAGAAAGCAGATTGGGAGACATAATGTGGTAAGCTTCAAATCTGCCAGATTTTGTTTTAGAAGCCAGTGTTTGACGATAGTTTACCTCATGATGGGAAGAGTGAAATGGATTGCAGACTTTGCCAGCTCTTTCCCCAAACATTTAAAATCTTTCACAATATTGTTCTCCAGTAGACCAGTTTATTCCAACAACTTATACTGCCATGTACTGTGTCACCATTGAGTTTGGTGCTTAAAGCTGTCCATAACTGAATATTCATGAATTCCAGACAAAAATCACAGTTTTTTGTTTTTATGCAGTACCTGGCACAGGGTGCAAGAGCACAGCGCAAATAAAAAAACATCACAAGCCCCAGTGCATTAACCTCAGCAGATTTAACTTTTTAAAGGCATGTACTTCGTTTTATCTGACACTAATTAAAAAAAAAAAAAAAAAGATGTTGGTAGTATTACCTGATTCCTGACCTCTCTAATTACACTGGTGCTGGTGTTAAGGCAGCTGCAATTCTGCTGCTGGAGAGCACTCTTGTACTGGTAAAGCTTATTTGATTTCTCTGAATGAAAAATGCTGCCCAGTATGCGCCAATATATAGCAGTAAAACAGTGGCTGCATAAAGAGGATTTGGTGCTAAAAAATCTGCGTTTTTATGTTTTGGTGTAGGCGAGTCTCCAGTGAGGTAATAGTCACAAAAAATGTCAATATTACAGCCAAAAGGCCTTTATCAGATAGATGTTGAGAAAAAAAAGAGGCACTGATACTTTTGTGCTGGCTATCTGTATTGATAAATGTACGTTTAATTACTCTGTATAGCTTTCATTTCAATTGAGTAGCTGTATGCTTTATTTCCTTCTCCCAGGAGAAATATAACATTTCTGAGAAGCAGTTGAAGGTTATAGACATTTCAATATTAGCATCCACCTTTCCCGTCCCTTGCAGTTGTGCGTCAGTCTATACATTTTAGTTTTCCTTTGACTTTTGCAATCGAACTTTTCTGAAGTTCGGAATCCCTTAAAATGGCTTTTGGGATGTATGTTTTGTCTTGTAAAGTTCCCTGGCAAACTGCACCAGTGAAAGCTCGCAGCAACTGGCCATCTGAACCTCCTCCATCGAGCTTTAAGTGGAGCAGAGATGACTGTAACTCAGTTTCTTTAGGATAAACCTCAGGGAACTCAGTAAATGAAGGGATTCAGAACCTTTTCACCCTGAGGGGATGTTGAATCGTGACCCTGACTGGTCCTCTGGGCACAGCAGCCCTTAAATTTAGGATCAGATCCTTTGGTCCCCTCAGCTCAGCACCGAGGGCTCCCCTGGAGTCCCTGCCTTGGGTCTCCATGGATGGACACACATCTGCAGCCTTCCTCTTTGGGAAACAGCAGTGAAGCAGGACTGTACAGCTGTTAGCAGAAAATTTGGGTGGAACTGCTCTGTCAAAATTTGGGATTCAAGCCCAGACTTCAGTGGCAATGCTAACACAGCCTAAATGGCTCTCTCAAATCTCTTCCAGGCTGGTACATCATCAAGGACTGCTCATGCTGATGGGTGGATGTGTGCAAGCCCCTGTTGACCAGGCCAGCAGTGTTAGCCCAGGACTAGATGAACACCTTCTCACAGCATGGGTGGAGGCTGAACCAACCCCAACACATGGGAATGGTCCTCTCCAGCTTAACAGGCAGGTAAATTATCCAGAGGCTAATGAGTGTGTGGTCAACATAATCAGAAGGCCTTCAAACCTTCAGGATAATGCTCTGGCACCTTCAAAGCTACAATATCACTCAACATTTTTCTCAGGCATATATTGGTCTCTCAAAAAGACCATATACATCTTGGAGGTCCCTGGCCACCATGTGCATTAGAAAACCTGTCAGGTCATCCAGTCGATGTGAAGAGGGCTGCAAGTAGGTAGCCTTCAGGAAAACCCGAGGGTTTCTGTAGTGTCTGAAGCCTGAGGAAGAGGAGGGAGTCCCTGAGCTAAGCAAGAGCGAGCACAGTTGTACAGAGGCCTGGCTGTTATGATTTAAGGTAGCTTTGGTGATTCATTGTAGAAGTAGGATAAAGAGCACTGTACAGGAGACAAATAGCTCTTTATGTAAGACATGACCCAGGGCACCACGCCAGGCTATCGCTGCCAGATTTGGAAGTATTCAGTGTTTTGTGTATCACGATGGAAACTTTTGAGAAGGTTTCCTCCTCAGTACCCGTGAGGAACACCTGGCAGTCTGTGGGCGGTTGTCGTGCTAACCTGTGCTCCTCTCCTTCCCTCCCTCATTCTGTAGGCACAACATGGGAGCAGTAGCAGCTGGTTTGTCCCGGAGGGTTGTGGCGGGCAGCACAGCTTGGGTAGGTATCTCAGCAAACAGCCTCCAGGCTCTAGCAGGACCCAAGGTCTGTGTGCACCAGGAGTGCTGGACAGGAGCTCTCAAAAATGCAGGCTGTAATGATTGAGACCGAAGGAGCTGTCAATGTCAGCTTTGAGAACAAGAATGATTTCCAACCTTTTCTTCTGTCTACGCTTCCAACAGTCAATCAGTCTAATTACTGCTGGGCCTTTGCCCATCATATTATGAAATGCTTCAGAGGTTAAAAAAAAAAAGAAAAAAAAAAAGATCAAACTGTGGTCTAAACCTCAGGAGGAAGAAGGCATCTGTCAGGACAAGCTCTTACCAGAAATGGTGTAAAGAATCCTGTTTACTAAATCTTTCAAGTCTGTAGCCAGTTCAAAGACACCTCACAGTCCTCCTCATTAGAAGAGCAAAAGAACAACTCAAAAGCCCTCAGCTTAACTAATAAAAAGCAGTGGCTTTGTGTGCTGTGGTGTGGCAGGCATTTGTATGCTGGATTTTTTTGTTTTGCGTCTACCAACGGTAGAGGAAAGTTCTTTCTGAGGTGATAATTCTGGCCTGTGTTGAAATGTGAGCAAAGGGAAACTTTCTCCGTTGGATTTGGGTTTATTCCCATGATTTGTAAACAATGTTAACAAAAAGATAACGCAGCGAGTGTGTCATGAGTTTCCCTGAGTGATAAAAGATCTTACGGCAGTTAGAAGGCAGTTTGCTCTTCAACCTACTGTTTTTTCTTCCAGATGTTTTCTTGGAGAAGTATGTGAGAGCAGAAGAGAGTTAAAATAGCATTGCAGTCCGCTGCAGAGAAAATACACAGGGAAGTGAAGCACAGCTGAATTGTGGCTTTCACCTGCAACACATCTGTCAAGTGAAGAGAGGATGGAGCATTGCAGCAGCTCTTCCATTTAGCAAACACGGTAATAATGACAACCAATATCACCCGTTTCCTGAGAACTGAGGTGGGGTTGGGGACAATAACCCACAGGGGATTGAAATTTCTTACAGCCAGGTCTCCTCCTGAGCCACAGCTGACGTGAGGCCTGCCCAGGGATGGCCACCACTCACCGATTTCACTGAAAACTAGATTGTGTACAGCCACACTGCAAAATCACGAGCTTAGATCCCACTGGAGCATGGGTTTGGCTCTCAGGCATTTCTCCCCCAGCCCATCCCAGATATGATTTCTTCAGGGGATTAATTATGAATTAATTCTTTCCACTTTTTTTATTTTTGAGAAATATCAGTTGACACTCGCAGCCTCTCCAGTGGTCCCTGAGCTTCGTATTACATCTGAGTGGTCGTTTTCACTGCCTGAATCTGGCCTATACTCCAGCTTAAGGGAAAAGCTACATATTGCTTGAGTTTTGGAGAAAAAGACTGGAGCCTTCAGCTGTAACTTTATCTTGTGTTATGTGTCTTCAAGGTTCATTCGCATTATACTTTGCAAATGGCAAAACAATGTTACTATTTATTAAAAACAATACTGCTCTCGTAATTTTGATGGAAAAACAATGGTGCAGGGGTGATGATTACTAAATGTAACTCCCACATCTTCCCCAGGGCCTGGGCAGAGCGAGGTGGAGCTCAGTGGCGGAGTCTCCCTCATCATTCCACGGATATCAGCATTTGCAGCACCTGCTGTCCACAGCAAAACTCCTTCCTCCAGAGGCCAAGAGCTGAATCTACAGTTTAAAGCAGGGTAATCACCTTTCTGGGGAAATAAGGAGCACTTCCTACAAGCAGCTGTTTAAGGTGGCTCAGAAGCAATGACAGGAGTGTGGTCAAAAGTTTGGTCCGTGAACCCAGTGTCCGCACACGGCGGACACTTTCTGCACGGTCAAACACTTTGTATTTTTTATGATTTAGATTCATCTGTGTTCCCAGCCTAATCACCCCTTGCACTATTATTTTGCAAAAAGATATATAGGAGATAAGTTATGCTCATTCAGGGAGAGCCATATTTTTAGGCTGTTTAAAATGCAGAGGGTATGTTTTAAGGCCTGTAAACACAATGAGGTCCAAAACCAAGAGCTCCAGAGTTTGTACTGCAGTTATCTGCAGCGCTGATTTCTTCTGCACTTCAGATTAACTGTGCCTGGGGTACTAAGCGGGCATGTTACTGGGAGTGGAAGAAGCAGATGTGGGGAAGGTGCATTGGGTACAGCACAGCACAGAGAGCTTTTTTGCAGCCCGCAAACACTGGCCTTGCACTGCAAACTGGTCTGCTGTTGCCATCTGCTGGAAAAATCCTCATGTAGTCAAACATGGTGAGGAGGAGTGTATCTCTTCTTATTACATATGTCTTTTTATGCTTTCTAAGACAGGCTTTTCCCCTGTAGGTCCTGTATGGTATGCCAAAGAGTTATATATGCACCAAACATACGTACACATGCATGCTGAAGACAGTGGGCAGAAACTGCACAGCTCTGGGATCAGTGTGATTCCTTACGTACTCTTAACGTACTCTGCACAGTAACACACCTTCAGCTAAGACCAACGTAAGTGCAAATCCATCCCTCCCTGAAATACCTGCTACTAGAGCACCAAAAAATTATCTTCGTTATCCTTCCAAAGCAAATTATGCTTCCTCTCTCTTGCTATTCCTCTCATTGCTGTGCAGGGCAGTACCTGAGCTGTGCAGTGCCCATTCTGCATGTGTTCACAGAGAGGAGACACGAACTTATACGCAAGAAGGAAGCCTAAGAATCCTTTCCATCCCAGCACATTACATCTAGAATTTCTTTCTGTTTCTACGCTGTGTTTTCACTGATTTCTTTCTTAAACTGTCGTGCTCAGAGAAATATTTCTGCAACCCTCTCCTATGAGATTTTCAGAGGCAATGGATATAGTGTTCTTCTCCCTTAGGTAGCTTTTACAGTAGGAGTCTTCAAAAATTGTTTCGTTTTGTTAAAGGTTCTGTGACTAATCATTCTGTAAGATGTAAGAGCACATAATGCTGTGGGACAGGCGAAATCTTTTCTGGCTTGCAAGCAGCCTTGAGACAGACAGGTTGCCGGTTGCCACAGGCATTCTTAGCACCATGTCATCAGGCCCCTATCTAATCTACAAGGTGTAATTGCCATGGCGTTAAATCCGTTGCTGGTGGCCGATCACCTCCAGCTTGCAGGACTGCGTAAATCTGAGCTGGTGCTAACCAAGGCAGGAAGGTTTTAGGGAACTCTCTGCTGTTGACAGGGTTTTAAAGTCTCGTACTCAAAGTAGAAGTCAATGGGGTGTGAATCCACCCACACCAAAGCTGAGAATGACAGGACCCATGACTGCTCTGTCTCTAAGCTCCACTTACACTACATACAAACTGTCTTGTAACGTGCCTTTGAATTCCGGAACAAGGGATATTTAAGGCTGAGACCCCAGCCAGAGCTGCTATGGACTTTTTCAGGTAATGCAGGGAATTGTCGCTGCTACTTGACCAGGGAGGAGGTTTAAAGGCAAAGTGTATTGTCCCAGACCCAGGACAACACTGACTACCTTCATTGGCCTCACAGCGTAGGACTGAGACAATTTGAACCTTTACAAGCCCATTATTTAAAGAACCTCTATTAATATTAGCCCTCACTGGCAGAGCTAAGCATCTTCAATTATGCTGATCCACTGATTTCAAACTAACATACACAGACCACAAGCATCTACTGTGGCTTGTAGGACTTCTCGTACGAAACAGCAGAGACTCTGCAACATCTCAGTGCCATGCCCTTCTTTTGATCCCCGTTCCTTTTTTCTCTTTTATTGCTGCTTTTCCTGTAGATATCAAACACAGCATCAACACTTTTGTTATTTGATCCTGCCAAGAAAGCTAATGAATGGGTACTTGCTGCTCAGAAACAGAACCTGTGACCTGTTTTTACCCTCCATGCAAGGACTATTTTAATCAATTATCCCAAGAGCTCTTGAACTACATCTTCGGGGCATATGTATTTCTCCTCAGATGCCTATCTTGACATAGCAAAGATACATAGGGAAGGCTCAGAAGTATCGGACCGTCTGCTGTTTTCAAGCTTCTACTTTGTGCTGGGATAACAGTGTGTTCAAATGGATTCTGTCAGGCTTTCAGATGTTGTCTCTCCAAGCAGGTCTGTTCCTTCTGGTTAAAAGTGGCTTTCAAAAGTACTCCTAGGATGGAGTTACTTAAAGGTTTGAGTGGAAAGTCCCTCGGGAGTTCCTTGTACCACTGCTAAGAACTTAGCTTTTAAACCTTGGTGCTGCCATGTTTGCTGGATGTGAATGGACAGTCTAAAAATGTCCTCAGAGCTAATTGTGTGCCTGCTTTGTTACGTGAGACCATCACTGCAAAGATGTCAGGTGGTGCAAATCTACAGAAGCAAACTAGACTGGATAGACTTTAGAATGAATGATTGTTTCCCCAGTACTATTGTCTGCACTAATTTATCCAACTACGTTTTTGTAATATATAGGACAAAATATGTACTGAATATATACATGTATCTACTTCTAGCCCTGACTAGTTGTTTAGGCTGTCTCAAGATGACCTCTGGAAAAGATACCATCTTTTTACATGGATGTAAGAACTTCTTTTTCTACAAAATACATCTATCATCTAAAAGATGAGGATGGAAAAGGATAATCATAGATTTATTCCTCAAAAAATGCACCCCAACACAATCCTACTATGATAAGTATCTTACCAATGTATATTAGGCATTTGGCAATGTCTGCTGTTTGCTTTAGTTGTGTCTTATTCTGTTTAAGCTTTTGATTACCATTATGTAAGATCTGGACAATTTATCTGCTGGTTTGTGCAATGCTTTTTAAGGTTCCACCCATACTATTTGCTTGATGTGGAAGTTGTATTGGCGATATTCTTAAGGCATGTCCTCAATGTGTCTCTTATTATCTTGCCATTCATGATGCCCGGGGTTGGCTTGTCCTAGTTAGGTTTCTGATGTAGAGGAGCCGAATTGCCAACTGACATGGAAGTCTGCGCTCACTGTGGAGTGACTTATCAAATTCCCGTTGCAGGTTTCTGTGGCTCCGCTCCATAAAGACTGACATGGCCTCACTGCTGGCAATTCTGATTTCTGCAGTAGTGTAAAAATACTGCTTTTAATACTACTTAATATTATTTTGAATGACTATTTTTAAAACTTTAAAGGGTATCTAAAACGATGCCTGAAAGACTAAAGGAAAAGGGCAAGCATATAAGATACTACTGGCTTTTTGTATAATTATTTTTCATTCAAGAATTTCCTGATGGAGGTGCAATTTTATATTTTTAGCAATCCTTAGAGTATTTCTTCTCTTTTGAGCCTATGTAAGCTGTTTGCATCCACACCATCCTGCAGCAATGACTTCCATGGGCCCACGAGACATTTAATGAATAACAGTATCTTTTTGTTGTTTTGACTTCCGATACCCTGACCACTCCTTGTTCTTATATTAGCAATGATGGTGAACCTCTTCGCTTTCCTCTTTCTTCCTTTACTTAGCTGGTTACTTTTAGGACTAGATAATCATGCGTTTTGTCTTCTTATTGATGGTGAAAACAACCTGTTACAGTCCATCTATGGAAAGCTGAGCATCACCCTGTTGAGCAGAGTAAATTCTTTCAACTGGATTTTGTGACTTGTCCCTGAAATTTTCCAGTCCCCTTCTTTTGCTATATTCATGATGGCCTTGTTGATGTCCTGTGGAGCCACCGATGAGCTCGCCAAGGAACACTGGTTGGCACCTACTTTACCTAAATTGTTGGCTGTGGTCATCGTCATTTTTGTCTGCACACTTAGCCAAGCATGCTTTTGATGACTCTGTTTCCCTGCACTGAAATTTTGTAGCATGCAGTTACAATAGGAAAACTCTTGCAATGAAAAGCTCTTCTTTCAGGTGTTTCCATCTCTGTAAAGCAAATGTATTTCCCACTGATGACCTCTCATCCTTTACAGCATCGGAGGCACAAACCTGTGTGTATGACCAGCTCTGTCAGGTTCAGTGGGACCCAAGTGAGGGGCCTAAATATGATGATACGCAAGCTCTGCGTGACCGTGATGGCTTCTCCCCAGCATGTGTGCAGCCACCAGCGCCAAAGAGCTGGATTTCCTGGGGGACAGCTGGCCACCAGTGGAAGAAGAGACCCCTGCCCAGCTGGAGTGATGGTGCTGCGGCTTGTGTAACCTGTCACACGGCGTGTGAGGCAAGGAAACCCTTTCCATCGAGGGCTAATGGCACCAAAAGATCTTTTGCAGGAAAACCAGCCCAATGGAAAACCAAAGTAACATTGAGTTGTCCTGGCAGATTCAGGGATGAAGCAGAGGAGGAGCAGCGCTGGCCTGGTGCCACAGCTCTGCATGCAGCGGGGATGGAGAAGCTGTGATAACGTGTCTCCTTGGCTGGGCTTTAAAAATAAGACACTCACTGTTTTGTTGGGGTTTTTTTAAGCATTACATAAAAGTTCCCCTTAGAAGGCCAAAGGCAGCTGTTTTCTTAGGACAAGGAAGTCAGGAAGAGGCAAAGCAGGCAAAAACATCTGGATAAAAAACTTGGCTAACCTATTTTTCCCCCCACTTAAACAGCCAAGTTTGAAGCACTCTGCAGAGTTCTGTCTAGGAGGAAAAGCAGAGCCAACCACTGAAAAACGATGTCTGTGCTCCGGGTGAGGACCACTGCCTCAGTGTGGGAACTCCTGCGGTCCCGTTCCTGTGGTGGGAGTTTTTCTGCTCTCATCCAGGCATCCCAGAGATCTTCTAAAAAGTGTCAGCCCCTGACACAACACCTGGATGTTGGCAAAACAGGGCTTGGGATAGACCTCAGGTGTGGGGAGAAGACAAGCCACTGTCACCTGTAGAAAGAGTCCAGTCCCCAAACATCACCCTGGTGACTTCATCCCTGCTTTGGGCTCTGTGAGAACCCTTGGGGGTGGACACCTGCCCTTGTGTTTCCTTCAGGGCATCCTGGAGGAGAACCAGGCCCATCCCAAAGCTCCAGGGCTTGCAGGCTTTGGGGGTTTTGCAGTTGTAGCGGCTTGTCACAAGGTGGCAGGGACGTGACACTTTCTGGCAGGCTCCTGCTCAGCCCGCCACAGTCACCCTTTTCCCCCTCTGCTTTCCTCCTTGTTATCTAAAAATATATGGAGCTATCAGCAATCCACTGTCATTTTCTTTGAAACTGTCCTTGGGAATATTTCAAAGGGAGAGTAATTGGTTCTTTCAAAGTTTAAATATTTTACCTCTTTGCGTTAAAAAAAATGCATTCCCTGGGGATGTGGGGACATAAGGAAGGGGCTGGCCCGGGTCAGGTTGTGCTGAGCTCTGGCTCCTGCGGCTTTCATGGAAAACCCAAAAGCTGTGAGGATTAGAAAGCAGGGAGCCCTTCTGTCCTGAGTCATAGGGAGGGTTTCTCCCTAAATGACTGAAGATGGGAAATCATTCTTGTAACTTTAAAAGAAAAAAAAAAAAAGGGAAAAAAAAAATTATATATAGTGTTAGCTCATGCTTCCTGGAGTGGATGCTCCGCTCTGAGCTTCTGGAAGCAAATGTCTGTGCATATATTATAGGACCAATTGCCTTCTTTACACGTGCTTCCCACAGTTATCTTTTACCTTTTCACGTGCCAGGAGTTTTTGTGGTTTTACTGCTATGTTATCTCAAGGATGTTCCAGCTTACCATAGCAGGGAGTGAAACCTTGGCCATTGCTCATCAAAAATTTTAATACAAAATTCCACCTGCAATGATAAAATTAGATTTGTGTTAATAAGCTACTAATAGCCATCAGGTAATTATTCAGTTTATCTCTAGAGACCAAGCTGATTGTTATCTCCTTATGCTTGCTTGCCTGGCAGTCTTTAGAGACAGGAGATTTTCTTTTTTTCTTTTTTAACCTGAGGTACATGCAGTGAGAGATTACTGAGCTGTGGCTCTGCAGAAAACATCCCTATCATGCAGCAGGAGGTAACAATAACAAATTGCTGACATCCAAATTCAGCTTTGCGCAAATAGCTGTGCAAGGTGCCCGCTGCTCCCTAAGTCGTATCCAGACCACGGCAAATCAGAGGCATTGACACAGCAGAAGGAAATGAGCAGAAAATGCACCCAAGTAGAGCAAGTAATGTTATAAAGTAATTATTTCTGAGCTGCTGTTCACTGGAAAATATTTAACTTTTTGGCACAATGCAGATCCCAATAAGGGGTTTTTGTTGGTCAGATGGATGTGCTCCCTGCCTCATATTGAGGCTCTGAGATTGAGCTGGGGTTTAAATTTCAATTTATGCAAGCAGAGAGTAATCAGAGGTTTTGCCAGCTGTCTAAAGCACAGACCCACGGAAACAAATAAGTTTGAACTCCTACATGCTTATTATGCACTTTGGGCTAAATGATGAGCATAGACGCTCCCTTGCAAGCTGACTCTGTTTAACTACACTGAGGAAACCAGCTTGGAAGTTCAAGGCAGGTCCTTGGGAGGGAGGAGAATCCTTTCTTAACTTGTATGCAATTCAGCTGTGAAACTCATTGCTGCTGGACAGTATTAAGACTGAAAATGTCTAAAACAAAAGTCCGCAAATGGCTGCTTTTTGGTTTGCTGGTCTTGCTTTAAACTGAAAGTTTATGGAATTTGGGAATGAGATGGGGAAGGTCTTGCTCTCTTTTAAAATTAAAGTGAGGTGAGGTTCAAGGTGAAATGGTTTCAGAACAGCAATCAGTGTTTCATTTCAAGAACATAGGGTCTCTCCCATCTGATTGTTGTGTGCCTTTTTCCTAACTAAAGAATTGGGTGGGGGCTTGTGTGTTGTTTCAACCAAAGTAAATCAGTGTTTTCCAGTGAATGCAATATCAGACTGAAAAGTTCCATTCACCTTCAGTACAGCTTTATCATATTTAAGGGAAAAAATACAAATTAGCAGAGCTGTTGGATTCCCCCAAGCTTTTACAGTTGGGCGTTAGGGTAAACTGTTATGGGGATGTGTTTGCTCTGCCTTAGGAAAGCTGGTTATCTTCAGTTCAGGTGTTTTAATGTCAAAATGAACTTCCTTGAGAAAATCTACCCCAGCCCCGAATCTGCTGCCAGGGAACAGTCTCCGGATCTCAGACAGGGCTCGTGAAGGGGATTGAAGTTCCTGGCAAATGGACATTTGGGCAGAATGGTCCAACACGCCTCCTGGAAGAACATCAAAGAAATTGTCAGGAAAAAGCAAAAATCTCTATCTTCTGTGACATTTTCTTTTGTTTTTTAGTTTTGAGTATGATGGCCATCTTAAATTGACTGCAGATTTCTCACCAGCCTGGACAGACTGAGGTAATCCTGGAGGAAAAACTTGCCTTTTACCAAATTCCAACTATTTGCAGCCAAGCTTGAAGTTTGACATCTGAACTTTATGTCAGAGCCTGTGCAATCTATTAGTCAGAACAGTTGATTTATTCCTTTGAAACTCTATGCTAAGATATCACCAACCACATTTTTCTCTGGTTCGTAGGAACCCTGGTTCTCTGACTGCCCATGGCCGTAGCAACTGGAAAACAGACTCCATAGGTGAAAAAGCATCAAAATTCCAGTAAATTGGAGGAAATAAAAAAGAAAAGAAAAATATATATCTATATCTATGATACAGAAGAGTGAGGAGCTATTCACGGTCAGGCTGAGATCCAGGTTTTGGGGAGAGATTTTCCACTAGAGGACGGAGGTTGTCTAAGGTAAGAGGAACAACAAACTCAGACACGTGATTTGCCTTAGTGCTTTCTGCCGTGAATGTGTGGTTGTTTGGGGGTTTTTTTGACACTTACCTCCCACCCAACCATTTCACATGTCAGATTTTTGCAGGTACCGTTGCAGCTGAGAATTCCACCGCGAAGTTCAGTGACCTGGACAGACAGACGGCTGCACTGGGCGCGTTTAATTTCCACAGAACAGCTTGTCAGTTCAGCAAAGACAGCGCTGTAAAATCAGAGAAAAAAAAATGTCATGTCTAGCTACCACGTGTATATATTGAGGAGGGATTCATTGCTCTTTGACAGCATAGGTTTAGCCCATAGCTTCATTTTCACACTCCTAAAGCTATGTTAAAATCATCAAGGGGTCAGCCACGAGCCTGCACTAGTAAGACAGTTCACCTTAAATACAGGCTGTCGGCTATTCTCCATTACGTAAGGATGGCAAAATCATCTCTAATAGCAGACCAGTTTCTTTATGTATGTGTAATGCAAAAATAGGCACCAAAAAAGAAAGGTTCAGAAAATGAAAATGCACTTTTTGTTGGACATCGTGTTGCCAAGTTTCTGCAGCTGACAAATAAAGCTCTAACTGTGCATTTTGTAATGAAAAAGAAATGACAGACCTTCAATTTTAGCCACTTTTGTTCACCATAGATCAAACACATTAATATGTCTAGTCCATTTAGCAAAGGCATTGCCTACACTATTTTCTCTCACACGTTAACAGACAAAAATTTGACTTTGCAGGGCCCAGCTCAGCAGGCCCCAGGCTTTATACAGCTGTAATAGAGCATTAGCGCAGATCACAGCAGCAGCGTGTTAAAACCCATCAGATGGGGCTGGAGTTTGGGCTTCAGATAGAGCTATGATAGACCCACCAGGCAGCATTTTACACAAAATCCTCACTCTTTAAGCAGCTGCAATGGCCAACAAGCAGCTCAGGCCTCTGTGTGAGGAGCGTGGTGAGGATGGGGCCCCTGGTCTGGGTGGTGCTCAGC
This sequence comes from Pampusana beccarii, assembly GCA_013399365.1. Classification (NCBI taxonomy): domain Eukaryota; kingdom Metazoa; phylum Chordata; class Aves; order Columbiformes; family Columbidae; genus Pampusana; species Pampusana beccarii. Next base: position 3,265,280 of record VWYH01002416.1, on the reverse strand, counting down.
TGGCCCTGCTTGTCAGGCAGGACCTTGGGCTTTTCAGAAGGAGTCACAAATTTTAATTAACATTTGGTCGTGCTAAGAGAGCACCTCTAAAGAAGTCGGAGTGATTAGCAGCATAAACACTAGAGAGCATCTATTACATCTCTGCTCATGGACACCAGGAGAGGCCATGAGGACTGAAAAGCCTTTGTTAGGCTCCTATCATTTGGGGATGAGCCCAGCTGGGTCCAGGTTGCAGAACAGGCACAGCAGGGACTTTGCCTGAGCATTTCTGGGTTGATGGTGTTACTGCATCTGAGCATCTTTTCTCCTTCCTGCTTGGTTCTTCGCAACCCTTATGGGAGAAATGTTACCTCTTTTTCACAGGTGGGAAACTGAGGCACAGAGATTAACCTAATTCCCAATGAGAAAGGCCTTCAGCAGCACGGTGAGCCCAGAGGAGCCAGCAGCACAAGTACGTACTCAGCATTTCTTGTATATGATAAGCATTGCATCTGTGGTGTTCTGCTTTTGCTGAATTAGTCTTCTTTTCCCTTTAATTTTAATTAGAAAGTATGGTGGGAAAAGCTCTGGTCAGGCACCTGGCTGGTGGGTTTGTAGCCAGCTGAGGTCAGTGCCCCAGCACAGGGCTGAAAGCAGTAGCTACTGTGATTTTGCTGAGAGATCTTTTCTGGGTGCTCTGCTCTTTTCCAGACAGTACCATGGCCAAATGAAAGGTAAAATTCATTATTTTGCTGCTTTGGGTGTTCTGTACAATCCATAGCCTTTAGGTGAGAAAATCTGATTTCATTTAATGCATGTGGGGCAGTTAGCAAAGCTCTCTCGAGGTCATACAGATGAATTTTGGCTGCTTTTATTCTGAGGAACATTCTGATGCTCTGCATTTAGCGATGTGCCAGCCATAATTAAAATGTTTATTGACCATCCTTACATGATAAACAAATATTCGCCTAAGGAACTCTGAATTACACCAAACCTGCTGTGTCATTTCAGCTCTGAGAGGTATTCCTCTTGCTAAGAGGAGACTGGAACAAACACAGCAAAAGAGTGCTTGCCCTACCCAAATCTGCTGCAGAGCTACCAAGGCAGCAGTAAAGCAGCTGTGGATCTGCGTATCTTTTTCCTTTCCTGCAGCCAGAATGTTTTACAAACGACCTCCTTCAAAAAGAAATACATATTTGATGTAAGAAAAATTACTTCAGCCTCAAGTTAGCAAAATATTTATTTCATAACTTGAAGTATACAGAAAGTCTGGTGACGTTACTTCATTTTGAAGTTAGAATTCAATGCAGTGCTTACAGAAGGACCTCGGGTTTGCTCACCTTGTTTTAACACCAGAAGTGGAGAGGTGAAGCAACTTGCCCCCAAAAAATCCCTCTCAATGGCCACAGCAAGGTTATCCCCATCCCTGTGGGCTCAGCGGGGTCTGAGACTTCTTCCCCTCTGGTCAGGTGCATTTTGTAGAAGGGAAAACTGTCTAGTTAAAGGACACAAGGCTCTACCACGTCTTTTGAGGCAGGTTTTGCATTTGCATCGGGCTGCAAGAGATGTTTGCAGCAGAATTTGATAGAATTGTTGGAACACCAACGCGATTTGAGGTCTGCAACAAATTTGATGTTCGGGTGGGTGGCTGCACAGCAGGTTTCGTGGGAAAGCATTTCTGAGTTTTTTTTTTCCCCCTTTAAAATAATTCCTTACCTACTGCTAATTTTAGTAGGTGAATGTATGGCATGGTGTGTGACCAAGACGATTTCAGTTTTTTGAATAGTACATATTTCATTTTCCAAACTGCAGTACCAAGTGGCACTAAAGCAATAAAATTAGTTCTTGGGGAAATGCTGATATATGAATCTGTTTGCAAAAGCAACTCTATGCAGTCACTGCTTTTTTAATGTTCATTTAAATTTAAAAAAGAAAAAGAAAATTGTAATTCCCAAGCAGATCTAAGCAAAGGAGAATTGTCTCCAGGTACAGACTAAAGTTCACCAGCCTTCTGAGTACATCAGGGCTCATCTGTACCTTTGTCTTCATAATTATGTATACTTTTGATATGGAAGATGAAACTGAGCGGTTTGACTGAATTCAGCTTGGAGATTTGGGATTTGTTTGAACTGCTCACCCCGAGTTCAGCTTTGGAGCTGCACGTCTTTGTGGATCTGGAGCAAACGCAGGGTGAGCGGTTAACAGGGAAACTCCGTGTTTATACCCTTGTGGTCAGCAGCTCGTCTGCCTATAATCTATGCTGATACATCAAAAGCAAAATATTTTAAGCAACAACTCTCTGGGAAATAAAAGAGAGAAGAAACAGTGGAGCCGTTCTTCCAATTTGTGTGAGTCTCGGTGTGGTTGCTGTGTGTGAAAAGATTTACGTTTTTCTTTGCGCTGTGTAGTACATTCAGGAGAGTCGTCGTGCCCCCCTCGGCAGGGGCAAAGACAGCACATTGCTCTTTTGCTAGTGGGAGGTACAGCTCCCTCCAGCAGACTGAATGCTCGGGATTTAATTTTTCAAGAGCCTTATTAAAAGCGACTGTGATTTACAGACGTGGTTTCGATCCCGTGATGGGCGGATACACTCTGTGTGCACTTTGCTGTGTGATTCCCCATCTTCCAGCTGTCCCCGGTCCAAGCACAGTCGGAGCAAAACCTGGCTGGGTTTATCTGATAGCATGTGGAAAGATGTTTTGAAAGGAATAAGTTGGAGGGAAGGAGGTCAGGAGAAGCAGTCCTACATGGCTAAGATGCTCTCGAGTGCTTCAAGATATTTGGATACTGTCATCAACATTGGTGGCAGAGTGAGCGAACAAGCACACGGAAAACAAGGAGCGAGGTTTTAACACTCGTGTCAGAGTTCATTGCACAATTGACTTAATCTGTCACTGAAATAAGGGTCTGGAAGTGTTGTCCACGTTAAAGGAAAGGTATCCTTTGGCTTTTGGAGGGTATTTTTCTTTCAGAATGCAGCATGTGGTAAGTGAGTTACTGACATGTCAGTAATTCGAAGGAGAGTTTTGCATCCCTGCTGTGAGGCTGAATGACAATATCATACAGTTATTAAGGGGGAAAAGGAAGCCTCGGTCCTGGTTCTTTTACGCTTTGTATTCTGTAAATACTAGCAATGGCAAAGAAAAGACTCATACATCAGGCAACTTTGAATTTCTACTGCAGTTCTCAGAGTGGAATGAAAGCGAGCAAAAGATTCGTAGGTGCGAATTGGCTTGCTGGGTTTTGCCAGTCAAACTTCTGGAAATTAATTTGTTCCAGAAGAGATTAAAAATAACTGTATGTTTATTGGTTTTCAGTCTTATGAAAATAATTCTTTCTTTTCTAAACTTTTCAAGCTACATTACCCAATAAAAAATGAGGTATGAATGCTTGATATGAAAATGAGACTTAGAAGTAGCACCTAAAGGCATTGGGCCACACCATCACCCAAGAGGACCCATTTCAGTCCATTGCTCGTGTTGTTAGTGAAAACGGAGAAGGTGTTCTTGGAGAAGGTGTAAGAAAAGTTCACATGCTTTCGCTGGGCACCGTGGAAGAGCTCAGTACCCCTGGTGTGACTTTATGGTCCATCATTTGGCTTTCAACATGCAATTTGCAGAGAAAAGGGAGGGATGTGATGTGAACCTCTTTGCTGAGGTTCAAGTACGTTGGGTTATGTTCTGCCTTATGGAAGTGAGAACACAAAAATGAAAAATAATGGCGTGGGTGCAATACTGGGTTCCTGTGCTGCTTCACTTTCTGCTAGACAGAAATAGCATTAAGAAGTGGCAATGAATTTCAGGGGAAAAAAAGACACTTTTTATCTTTCTTCAACAATTAAAATTCATGCTTTTTCCCCCCTCCACCCCTAAAATTTAACATCTTAAATAACAGTATCTCAGCTTTTCTGTGACTGCCTTACTACACGAGCAAGTTACCCTCCTAGTTTTTGTGTGTAATTCAAAAAGTCAAACAGCAACCAAACCAAAATCTTTGAAAAAGTATCAACATTTACCGAATGGCAGCCAACCCTCCATCTCTATGATTGCTACTGACACATGGTTTAGGACCTTCAGGTTTTCCCAGAGAACATGTTGTCTCGTGGTATTTCTTGTCTAACCAGAGAGAGTAATGGAAACAGTGTGAGGATAAGCTGTTCAGATAAGTGTTTGCCAGCCATCTAGTTTTATGGTTACTTGGAGAAATCTGCTACATATTCTTCCTCATGAATTATATTCTCCCTTTAAAGAGCGTTTGGTTAAGGCAAGTAACTTTATACTCCATTGTCAGTCCTATTCATTCATGCCTGGAACAAGATGTCAGTTGTCTTTGAACATGAGCAGGTCTAATTTCTTATCAGCTTTACTGAGATGATCTTTTTCTTATGTAGTTTCATCAGAGCTGAGTAATGATTGTGTGCTAACAAAAGTCATACCCTAAATGACGACAGTCTGTAGGACTCCAAGCCACAACGATTTATAGAAAATAATCCCAAACTGCTAACATCTGGAATTACGAGCACCTATATTCAGTTATACTAACCTCATAATTACATGTAGTAACACCAGCCAGCAGCAAATCACCTCCCAGAAGTGAGCAGCCATGCAATCAACTGAATATGGAAATCACAGGTTCAGATGTCTCTGGTTACTACAGACATAGACCTGGAGCTTGGCCTTGGAAATCTGCTGCTCTTTCTGACTGCCGGTACCTGGGGAAACAACAAAACCTAAGCAGCATTTCATGTTAACAAAAGGAAATTTTCTATCTCCATTAAGTGAAAGGTCCTTTTATTTAAGAAATTATCTCTGTTTTAATTTAGCTCCCCTCCCTCCAAAGCAAAATATTTAGTTTGAACTCCAATTTTGAAAGTTAATAAAATAATAATTGCAGAAAGTAAGCTCTAGGTGAAGGATTAGGGAGATGTACGGTGGCATCTCCAGATTCAGCAGTAATTTCTGATAGTTTTCAATTTGGTTTTCATTTGCATGTTTTCCTTTTAACAACAACAAAAAAATCATTACAGTTGCTCTCAAGGAAGGTGAAGTGAATTCCTTAACGTGGCTGGTGGCTCCTCCATCCTTTTGTGGCTGATCCATCAGCTGGTGTGGCCACACCTGGCCTTCCGAGTATGGAAAATGTTGTTTGCAGCATGAGAACGAATGTTCCCTTGTAGACATCTTTATTTTTGTTTCTCTCTTACATAACCCTTGGAAAGAAGCTGCGGCAACTGATCTTCCCTCTGCTTTATTCCCGACACGTGGAACTGATTTTTGGGGAGCACAGTGTTTTCTTAGGACGTGATACCGTGCGCTGCCTGGTGTTCCTGGAAGAAGTGCTCGCCTCCCTGCGTGCGGCTGCCTTTGTTCTGGGGTGGGCTTGTTGGCATAGCCCATGCTGCTTGTGGCCTGGGTTACACGGGCTCCGTGCCACTGATTGATTTTTCTTTTTTCCCCTGAACTGTCTCTGGTTTATCTTTATTAAATTGAGTGCATGCACAATATATAGGAATGTGAGCTGTTGGTTCTATAAAATTCATTGCAGCATTGCCTAGAGGTTCCTGCCAGGTTTTGGACTCCACCAGTCCATGAGGATTTACAGGTCTTATGAGGAGCGGCTGAGGGACCTGGGGCTGTTCAGCCTGGAGAAAAGGAGGCTGATGGGAGAACTTATCACCGTCTAACCTACCTGAAAGGAGGGTGTAACATGGAGGGGGTTGGTCTCTTCTCCCAAGTAACAAGTGATAGGACGAGAGGAAATGGCCTCAAGTTGCACCAGAGGAGGTTTGGATTGAATATTAGGAAACATTTCTTCATGGAAAGGGTTGTCAGGCACTGGAAAAGGCTGCCCAGGGAAGTGGTGGAGTCACCATCCCTGGAGGTGTTTAAATGACGCATAGATTAAGTTTTTAGGAACGTGGTTTAGTGGTGGACTTGGCAGTGTGAGGTTAACAGTTGCACTTGATGAACTTAGAGGTCTTTTCCAACCTAAATGATTCTATGATTCTATCCTCTGCTCTAAGTCAGGCAGCTCCTAGGCAGCTCAAGCACAAGAAAATGTCAAAGTTTTGAAGGTCAATCCCTAAAGTCACTCAGCAAATATTGGCATGTCAGCCAGCCCAAGAAATGCAAGACTATCACTCTTTTTTTTTTTCTTTTTTTTTTTTCTTTTTACTTCTTCAGTTCTCAGAGATAATAATGGACATAGTGACATAACAGCAAGTGAATGTCCCATCACAAAAGTATCAGCTGCACAGGGAATTGTGTGGGCAGCAGCAAGAAGGATGTGCAGTTTTGGAGGTGACAGGAGACCTTTTTGCTTCTCTGACCATTTAAATACGTTCTGTCTCTCTTTGCCTCCTGGCGTAGGCACAGAAAGCAGCACCTTGCAGGAACTGAGAGGGCAAAGCAGCCGTGAACAGCAGCTCAAGTTTTGGTGCTATTCTGACAAAGCCTGTGAGCACGACCTGCCTGCTCTGGAGTGGTTTGGGCAGTCGGCCAGGCAGAGCTGCTGTTCTCAACTTTATTCTCTATAATAAACGTGCTCTGGCAGCACACCAACTACCTTATCTTCTTGTAAGGACAGAATCCCTTGGAGAGCCAGTCTCCAGGCCCAGCTCGGATTATGTGAACTCCTCCAGGCAAACGGAGCTCGTTGCAATGCTCAGCACGCTACCTTTGCCTTTCTGAGTCTCGCTTACTTTGAAATAGAGAGGCTGTGAACAAGTTCAGGGGAAGAAATTAGCCAAAGGAAGCTGCCTTCTATCTGTCTTAATTAAACATTAATAAAATCTGTCATTGACTCTCCCCTGCAGTTATCAGTCAGTCGATAGCATATAGTATTCAGTCAATCATCTTCCCTTCAGGGTCACCGAAGGACTGTCCCAGTCACGCTGAATGCTGTGGGGACCAGTTCATCGATGTCAGTTGAGCTCTGTTTGGCTCTGTCTTGTATGCAAAATGCCTTACGATTTATGGAGGCAGAAGCGTTACCCAGCAGTAAATCCCCCAATGTGCTAAAATAGATCAAAAGCTTTTAGTGCGTGTGGTCATCCATGTACCCTCTGCCCAGAAACCAAATAACGAGACCTGTGTACACAGAACTTATATTTGGTTCATCCTGCTTGTACTTGGAAAGATTGTTCTCCTCCCTAAGGGAAATAAGGCTAGGTAGGGGTTAAATGAAGTGTGAGCATATGTCCACAAGAGCCAGGGGAAAGCTTCTGTCATGCCAATTTTGGCACCGGACAGTAAATGCAGACTTGAAGCTTAAGGTGGAGGGGGCAGATGGAGGGGAAAATGGAAGTGAAATGTCCACAAACCTGGAGACCTGGGAATCTTTGGAATGAGGGTATTCAGGCTGCAGCCCCAGATCCAAAGGTGAAGACACGCGGACTTTTCCAGGGCAGGTTTCTGGGTGTTACAGACCTCAGCCTATTCTGAACCAGGGGACTGTGATCGCACCGTTCTGTCCGGGCAGGTGCTGTTAACAATGGCAAAATACACTGGACTGTCCTCGTTAGGGAACTCAGCCAATATATACCCAAGTAGATAAACATGGAAAATAAGGCGCAAGTTTTTGGTGCAGTGTGAAAACTGTTTTGTACACCATATGTTTTATGCAAATGAATTTTTGCACATCCTTGCGCCGGTTAGATAAGGACATTGTGTGAGCTCGGGAAATGAGGTATTGGTGCGTGCGTTTGCAAGACAGTAACTGGAACAGCATTTCTGGGTTTGGTTTCATGAAACAATGAGCGCCTGAAGAAGTTCAGTCTCTTCGGTTGCCCACTCTCCGTCTATACTGTGAAACGCAGGAACGAGCAGCCTGTTCTTCAGGCGAGAGCGGAGGGAGACGGGCTGTAGCTCGTGTTTTAGCAGAGATTTTTCAAATGCACGCTGGCCTGCCAGCCAGAGGAGCGGGCACATAAATCAGCCCTGCCTCTGCCTGCCTGTCGCTGCTTCCCCGGCCTCTCTTTGTGCCGTACCTTGGGCAGCCCAAGCGCTGTCGATGATGGGGCTGCTCGCGATTCTGCAGGGTCAGCGCTCCTGGCAGATGATGGTACTGTACATGTGATAAAAGACCTCCTTTCATTTTCTCAAAAGGGAGATTTCGTCCAGCAACCCAATGTAATTTGGTTCAAAAGTAAAGCTAAAGCGTCTTCCATTACTCTAAGCTGTTTGTTTAATTCTCCGTATTACTTAATGTTCTGTTAAAAGTCTCTCTTCCTAAATGCTTATTGAAGCAAGCCAGAAGCGCATAAAACTCCTAACGTAATTAGCAATAAAAATAATTCCAAAACCCAATTACTTCATTGATATGGAAAGAAGCGCACATTGCACAGAAGTAAATTTGCTTACAGGTACAGAGCTGGCGCAGCACCATTAATGGTAATGGACTGTTATGATCAGAGACGGGGACTCTTCTTGCTCAAACAGGATCCACTTCAGGAGAAGGACATTCCGCTTCTTGCAGCAGTTTTGTGCTGTTGTTTATCATTCTTTTTTATTTTGAATTTGTTGTTGTTGTTGTCAGGGACTGGTCACATTCACAGGGTGCAAAATTGTTTATTACCTTTTAAGCAAAATCTAGAACAGTGGAAGTACCAGTATTATCTTCCCTTGATGTTACTCCATCCTTCCCACCACATTATTGCCTGCTTTGTACCATCAGTGTCTCCAGGAGATAATTCCTCTCCCATCTCCTCCCTGTGAAGAAGCAATTCCTTCTTGTCAACACCACAAGCAGCGCTTTTCAGCTGTGGCAGCATCCAGTAGCTAAGCAACAAATAGCATCCCCAAACAAGAAATCTAGGTGTATGGGTGAAAAAACCCTGCTGCGCACATTATAGTGCGATCCGGTGAAAATTGCTGCATCATGGTTATTTTGCTTCATGATGAAAGGGAATCAGGCTGCCACATCTCGAAAATAACCCGTTCTTTGAAGTGTTGCTGCCTCTTTTTGCGTTAGCCATCGGCAGAGTTTTGGCCCTGTTTTTTTTCAGTTGTTTTTGCTTTTTGACACCTGCACTTAAAAAATGCTCTTCACGCTGCTTGGTTTAAGCCAAGAGACAATGCCAATCTATGCAGCTGTGTCTTAAACATCCCCTTCTCCTTGTTGCTTTGTCTGCTCCATTTTCTTTTCCCTCTCCCACGAACGCTGCCTTGATGGGATGGACTGGAGCACAATTTCCTTTTAATAGGCAACTGACTTCTAGCTGGTGCCCGAGTTATGGCCTAACATGTGTTTCATTATACAAGACATAATAACCTTTCCATATACTGTACATTTTAATTTTAATGCACTTATTAACGAGAAAACAAAGCTCATCATGTTAACAGAGTAAAAGCACCTAATGGGCAAAAACTCTTGCATAACTGACTGGATTGATAGCTCAGCAAGGCTACTATAACAAGCAAATAATAAATGTATAATGAGCTGTTTCTGATTCTCAACTCAGGCTTGTTTGACCTATTCTAGAGAAGGTATTCAGAATATTATTAGTATGAGCTTGGAGTAAGGCTGTGTAAGCAGAGAATTAGAGCTGAACAGTCTTCTATGGTGGTGTATTTAGAAATTCTCTAGGAGTATATTATTTGCTACAATCAATAAAGAGGATGACCGATACGTCAGCAACATTTAAAGAGGATGCTCTGGATCAACAAATAGACTTCACCATCAGCCAGGGATTACTTGTTCACTTGTGAACCCGAGTCTGAGAGCAAAAGTCTTTGCTAAGAAACAAAAAAAGGGGGCAGAAAGCTTTTATTGACAGGAATACACGTGCTCATACCTCCTAAAGTGTTGATGATGATGTTGATGATAATCTGTGGCCTCATTGCAGAGCCACTAGAGCCATAGCAAAGGTAGGCTGGCCTTCAGGGATGGAGGTGATCTACACAGCTGGACAGTGTTATCCATTGGATCCTGCAATTAATAATAATGATAATAATAATAGAGAAATGGTAACCTTAATGTGAGGATCCTACATCACATGGGAGACCTCTGAGCTGTCCTTCCTTCCCCAGGTCGTTATATTGTGTTGGAATGAAGTTCAAAACATTTTGTTGCCTTGAGTTACAGGTGGAGGGGACTTCATGTCCTTTTGGGTTCAGACTTGGCACCAGTCAGTTGACTAGTAGAGCTGGGCTGACTTAGCCCAGTTTGTCATCTGGTTCCTATGGAGGAAACTCTTCAGAAGCAGCTAATTTCTCTTATTTTCATCTTTCCTTAATGCTTTTTTCCCAGCTCTGGAAAGCTGCCTTTCCTGACTTTTCCTGGTCCTCACCAGAGAATCAAGCTCATCCCTCGCTTGCCAAGGTGCTCAGTAGTTTCTTACAGCAGTACTGTGGGAATCCTAAATCCTCTGTGCCGTCAGACCGCTTGGAAGGCCGTCTGGGGATGGGCTGAGCAGTGTGGATGGCTGCACTCTTGGTTTGAAAAATTCACTCTGCCAACCTGATGTTCTCCATGGCTTTTGCTGAACCACATCACTGGCACCCCGGACCTGGCCATTGCGCTCTCACGGTGTTTTCCTGAGACTTTGGTGCTGGCACTTTGCAACTCCACGGTCAGGGGAACTGCTTGGAGTTTAAAAGGACAGGGTTAATCTGGAAAATCACGGTGCAAAGATAAAACACACAGAAACAATGGTTGTTACTGTGCTTGTACAATAGCGAAGGAACATTTGCTTATTTACATTTTTACTGTTACCTATAGCTTGAGTGAAGCTGCTTTTACTGTTCATGCCTATACTGAGCCCTTTGATTTCTATGACACTCTGATTTCATTGCTTTACCCCTCAGAAGTTTTTCCTTAATTGTTCCCTGCAGCTTAGCAACCTTGAAACTACCCATACAACATGAGTCCATCTCAGGTATATAATTATTTTCCCAATTCCCTCGCTCATTTTCAATTCACAGTGTATTATTTTTTCAAGTTTAAGTGCTGACCGCTCCGTTGGACTGGTCTGAAATATGTTATCAGGCAGCGAAGGAGCCCTGATGCCTTCAGTGTTGAAACACCTGGTTTCACACCCTCACCGTAACATTGGTAGAAATGCCAGAAGCAAAGTGGAGAGAGGTTTAGGCTGACAACCTTCAACCTGCAGGTCTAAAATTACAGAATTATGTATTTCTTCTTCAAAGAAGCTCCTGGACCTTCACAAGGGCTGCAGCGGCAGAGAGGCAGGTCTGGCACAACCAGCCATTGTGCCTGAGTGTGACCGAGGTGGAAAAGAGGGAGACTTTCCGATGGGGGGGAAAAGAAATTCTGCCTCTCAAGACACTTCCACCACTTGTGCTTGGAAAATTGCTCTGCTGTTTCTAAAGTTTTCCCCCCAAACAATCGGTCCGTTTCGACAATGGAAGCTTAGAAAATGAGTTTCTTGGGGTGGGGGGAACGCTGGGCTGCGAGGGACTGACCTCATTTTTAGCACACATTGCCGCTCAGACTGGCAGAGCTTTCTGTGATACATACAGCCATTTCCCTGGCTTTTCTCGAAATAATAAGAGCATAACTTGCCTCTAATAGCGCCTGATGCAGCTGCATATGCTGCTCAGCCCCAGGACTGCCCTGGCTCTCGAGAGCTGCTGTGGACAGGGTGACATATGGAGAAACTGTGCCAAGAACAGGTTTGGTTTTTGTCTTTTGGGGTTTTTTTTTAATCTCTCTGATCTTGTCTTGCTGACCATTTTGCTTCCTACTGACGAGCGTGTGCATGAGGGCAGATGGAGGTTTGATGATGCTGATCAGGCTGGGGAAGCTGCTGCTTCTCCTTTCACCATGGTAACAAGGAGGAATTTGTATGCAATGCGGATGGAAAGGTTTGTAGTATTTTATTAGGGCGGTTGGAGACTTTTTTTCTTGTGGAAACTCCTTGGGCAAGGGGAGCAGAGGAGGAAATTGCCTTTTGGGCAGATCCCTGCAATTCCTTGCTTGGCAGAAGCAGGATCGTGTTTCCCTCAGCAGGTGCAGAGTCCTGTCAGTGCTAAAATAATAATGCAGATAAAGTAGCTGCTTTGTGAGCTGGGGGAAATGCCCTCCCTCTTCTTAATTTGCTGTGTTGAGGTCTTCTGAAGAAGTGCACACATGCTTAGGACCAAGTGGTTCAACCCTATTTACTGCCTAGAGGAGTTTTCACCTGGTTTCCAGACCGTTCATTCTCATCATCTTATAATCTTCCACTCTCCCTTTCTCATTTTCCTCCATTATTTTGAAATCTGTTTTCCAGCCTGGCCCCACACACTGCTGGAGCAAGATTTGCCTTCTCGAGGGCTGCCAAGACTGTGCACCCACGGCAGCAGCTGGGGTTGGTGGTTGGGGCTGTGTGGTGCACCAGGAGTCACAGAGTGGTTGGGTTTGGAAGGGACCTCTACAGATCATCTGGTCCAACCCACCTGCTGAAGCAGCTTCAGCAGAGTGGATCACATAGGATCACAGCCAGGCAGGTTTTGAATGTCTGCAGAGAAGGAGACTCCACAACCTCTCTGGGCAGCCTGTTCCAGGGCCCTGGCACCTCAAAGTAAAGAAGTTTCTCCTCATATTCTGGTGGAACCTCTTGTGTTTCATTCTGTGCCCGTTGCCCCTCATCTTGTCATTGGGCACCACTGAAAGGAGTCTGGTTCCATCCTCCTGACACCCACCCTTGAGATATTGATAAGCATTGATGAGATCCCCTCTCAGCTTCTCTTCTCCAGGCTGAACAGACCCAGCTCTCTCAGTCTCTCCTCAAAAGAAAGATGCTCCAGACCCCTCATCGTCTGTGTAGCTCTCTACTGGATTCCCTCCAGTAAGTCCTTGTTCTTCTTAAACTGGGGAGCCTCGAACTGTATCAGGAGCCCAGTACTCCTGATGTTGACCCTCATCCCAGGCACTTTCACCTTGGAGGAGAGAGAGAGAGGTTGCTCCCAGCACCCCAGAACTGGGATAACTGGGAGTGCAATAAATCACAGCTTCTTTTTCAAAGTATCTTCCCCGCAACCTTTACCTCCGTTTTGCTCCCCCAAGTTGCATCCTGCGTGGTTGCCCTGCACTGGAAAAGGAGAGTGTCCAGCTGCAAAGATCTACTAGTGCAAACACCTTTTCCCATTAAAACTGTTTTATTACTGGGATAGGACTGTGTGCTCTGGGGAAAATGCTACCAAGCAGTTACACATGTTGTTTTACAAAAATGAGAGCTAAAATATGAAACAAATTAGGTTTTTACCATTCAGATGTAATCTCCACTTGATGCTATTTGTCCTTTGGAGCTGGATAGAAATTGCCTCTCTCCCTGGTCTGCAGCCATTCTTTTGTGTTGGCAGCAGCTCTAATTATGCACCAATTAACCTTAATTAAACCAATTCCTGTGTAACTGCATGTGCAGACAATGCACTGAACAAACAGCCTGACAAATATTGTCACTTAAACGCATAAAAACACATCAGATCCTTAATTGGTAAGTCAGATTGTAAATTGCTGTGGATTTGTAGCTCTCTGTTCTTAAAATGATCCAAGGGTGGTGGCCAAACACTCCGAATGCTCCCAGAACTTTAGCTCAACTAATTTGCTCAGTGTGCTGAGGCCAAAACATACTATTTGTCTAGGAAAAGGGGGTGATGAAGCATCCGTAATTGTAGCAGCTGGCAGGGTGGTCTAGAGGGCATCAGGATGGTGAGTCCTGATAGAGAGGCACCGTGTTCCCCTTCTAGAGCCTGGGCGACTTTGGGCAAATTTGTGGGTTATTTGGTGGTCCCTGCTGACCTCTGCCTGGCTGTTTGTCCAGACAACGCTCCCTAAAGCTGGGCTTGTCCCTCGTGTCATGCAACAGAGCTGCGGTTTTGTTGGAAATGGGATGCGGTTTGCGCCCTGTAAGCAGTAACGCAGCCAACAGATGGTGCTCATACATACAGTTACTCCGTTTCTTCTGAAAATGCCATGCAAGCTTTCTTCATTTTACTCTGCAATATTTTTTGAGGGAGCTGCTGCAAACAGCGCAGGATTTACCTTAATTTCCTTGAGCAGAACCAGCCCCCAGGGCTGCTGGTGTGTGGACAGAGTCCTTGCCAAAGGGGTTGCATGCCTCCCATTCAGCCCTTTTTCAAAGTTTGGTATAAGGGAAGCAGGTTAGACTGAGAAAATGTGCAGGCTCTGTACCACTTATTATCCTCCAGTGGAAAAAAAAACCCACACGTAAACAAAACAACAAAACCCACAAGACCCAGAGATTGGTTTGCAGCAGAGCAGCAAGAAAAAAAAAAAGGTCATAACTACTGCTGAATTCAGAATTTTGTCTTCCCTGCTGTTTGTAAAATGTGTTTAGTTGGGGGGGAAAAAAAAAAAGCCCTTCAAATCCTTTAATATGTATTGACTTTCCGATGGTTCAGTTTTATGCTACTGAACGCTTTCCTTTCTATAGTTAATCAAACAGGCTCTAGGCATAGCACTTGTGGTAAAATATTCTGCCTGGTGAATGCTGCAATTAAAAGCATAGCTAATTAAGCATGTAAATCATGCCCATATAAACTAGTTACTAACACGTTCACTCGGCCACTGGCCCCGATTGCGGTGGGAAGGGGGATTTGCGCCATCCACTTGCCTGTGCGGAGAGGCTGTTGTGAGGAACCGCTTGGGAGGGGAGGACACGTGGCCATGAACACACATAGGGTGGTGGGATGATGGTGGTGTCTCAGCTGGACGCAGCCCTGTTGATGGGGAGCCGAGGATGGGATGGGTTGGTGGCCAACAACTACCTGAAAGGAGGTTGTAGCATGGAGGGGGTTGGTCTCTTCTCCCAAGTAGCAGGTGATAGGACGAGAGGAAATGGCCTCAAGTTGTACCAGGGGAGGTTCAGATTGGATATTAGGAAGCATTTCTTCATGGAAAGGGTTGTCAGGCGTTGGAACAGGCTGCCCAGGGAAGTGGTGGAGTCACCATCCCTGGAGTTGTTTAAAAGACGTGTAGATGAGGTTCTTAGGGAGGTGGTTTAGTGCCAGAGTGAGGTTTTGGTTGGACTTGATGATCTTGAGGGTCTCCTGCAACCAAAACGATATATGAATGCTAAAGCAACTCGAGTCATGGATGGGGACAAAGATAAACCAGCCACTGTGCAGCA
Organism: Pampusana beccarii; assembly: GCA_013399365.1. Classification (NCBI taxonomy): domain Eukaryota; kingdom Metazoa; phylum Chordata; class Aves; order Columbiformes; family Columbidae; genus Pampusana; species Pampusana beccarii. The sequence goes on along the minus strand of VWYH01002416.1, from coordinate 3,250,207 downwards.
TAAAGTGATGCAACCCCATCCATCACTTACTGAAATAGATGAAAGCGCTTCTCTGGACTGTAATAGAGTTTGGGATTGGGTTCAGTAGAGGGATTTGGCTGTGGATTAAAACACGCTCCCAGGAGAAGTTAATGAAGTCCTGCTCACTTCTTGCTGGCCGGGCTCAGCCCAGCAGCCACACTGCAGTGCCCAGCAGGACTGGGGGGACCTCAGGAGTGTTCGATGCAGTTTTGTAGATTTGTTCAGTGCAGCATTTCATGGTAGGCATGGAAGCGAAGCTGCCTTGGAGCCTGGAGAAAACAACTGAAGTGGCATGTCTGGGAGCAGAGCTAGGGGCAAATGGGCTGGTGTGAAGAACAGAGAAAGAGGAATGAAAAACCGTTTGCAAGTGAGGCAACAATGGAAAACATGTTTTGTCAGCTGGACAGGTGTGTGAAACCCCAGGCAAAATATAGCTGGGGGAAAAAATTGCTGCCAGCCTTGGGGACAGTGCTATTCCCAGATTCTCATGCTGAACCAAGCTTTTCCCTCTAGAAACTTTTTTTTCTTCTTCCAAGCCAGACATCAGCCCGCACTAGGCAGTGAGGAGTCCCTGCGGTCTGCAGCAGGGCACAGAGGATGTCCCATCACCTCCTCCACGGGTGGCTCTCCCTCTCCCCCATGTTCACGTGCACCCTACATGGACACAGCGAGGTCTTGGAAAGCACCCAAGGGCATCCAATTTGCTTTTCATCAAAGAGAAAAGAATGGGCACCTGGATGGCCAAAGGGATGGGGGCAGATGGCTGAGCAGGCTCTGGGCTCAGGGGCCCAGGAGAAGGTGTTTCTGAGGAGCAAAGGAGAGAAGCTGCCAGGCTGAGTGAGAAACCATGGACAGCTGGCCAAGTGCTGAGCTGTTCCTGACTTATTATTTCTTAAGTTAAATAAAAAATAGAAATTGCATGCACCTCTTGCAAGAGCTGAGGCTTTGAAATCACTCTGCATGTTTTCTCACACCTGCAGGTGTCTTCTGAGAGCAGGGCTCACTTTTCCAAACTGACCTTTGCTGGATCAGGCCCAGGAATTGCCCAGTCATGAGGACCTGAGCTCCAAGCTGTTGTCTGCTCGAAAGCATCTGGCACCACATCCTCTTCTCCCTCTTAACGGCTACAGCAGTGACTCGTCCTCCTGCTTGGAGCGGGACCAGTGAGCAACCACAAACAGGAGTAGCCACAAGACGAAGGAGGAGCAGGCTTGGGCCGTTCCCCTGGCTGTTTCCAGTCTGTGCTGCCTGTACACTTCATTTCTTGTTTGACGCTACGCTGGCATGGGATGAAAGCTGGTGGTTCCTACTAGGACATCACTGTGTACATTGGGGACAAACTCTGCACTGCAGCTGCGACTCTGAAAGTTAATTTTGTCTGTTGTCTGCCGTAGCGATTTACTTTTCTCTGGCAAACCCTTGAGTACTAATGGACTGTCTCGTAGCAGTGTAACTTTTAGCGGCTCAGGGCAAATTAACTTATACTAAAATTAAGTAGCCATGGGAGCTATTTCACCGATTTTTTGCCAGCTTAAGCTCAGAAAGCACAAGGAAGAGACTCCCCAGAGGCTTATTTTAACCACAGAGCCTGATGGGTGAGGATCCAGCTCTGCAGTGACAGGATCCGTGCATCTTCATGGGATTCAAATGGAGTCAACTTAATTGCAAATCAAGTTGTCAGGCAAGTCCCTGAGAATGTCTTTCCCTCCCACACCACAGTCTCAGCACTGTTGTTAGCGCAGATGGCTCTCGCATGTGCATCTCCTGCTGCAGTCATTAAAGGAGTCGTAAACATGTCACCCTCACCCTGAGCCTCTCCATGCCCCAAAAGAAATTCCTGGTACCTTCAGCAGAAGTCTATGGAGAAGAGGAGCCTGGAGAAGACACTGGTGCTGGCTGTGGGCTGTCTGGTGGTGTGTCCCGGGCCAGGGATCTGCAGTCCACAATCACAAGCTGGAGCAAAAACCTGAGGAGCAAACATCTCCCCCAGATTTACCCGCTGCTCACAGGCAGGCGGGAGTGATGGTCTCCTGGCTACACCGAGACCTGAAATTCTCCTGTTCCAGAACAGATTTTCTGGGTCACCTTGAGGAAGATACTTTATCTCCTTGTGTTTTTATTCCCTAAGTGAAAGACAGAAATAGCAGCACTGCCTTCCTTCCAGCAGAGTAAGTGCATTAAAGATTGCGAGGTGATGGGAGCCCTGGAAGAGCCTTGACGGAGGAGATTCATTTGAATACATTTGTTGTGCATTACTCACTCAGCCCTGAGTTTTAATCTTCTCCTCCTCTCCATCATTGTAATCTAAATTTCCTTGAGCTCTCTCACTAGAGCTCAGTCCCAGTTTAATCTTTGCCTCGTTTGAGTGATTTCTCCAATTTCTCCTTTAGCAAATGGCGAGGCTGATGTTAGCCCTCACCTCTCCTCCAAGTCTACCACAGGAGAGCTGCTAATGCTCCCTGTGCGGGGAGCACCAGTGGTTTATTTGGAAGCTCGCACAACTTCTCTGAATAATTTCTCTTCTGTTTTTCCGGTTCAGTGACTCGTGTTTCACAGTCTTTTCCAGATTTGCCGAACCACCTCATGTTTGGAGGGGTGGGAAGTCCACGTTCCACCAAAGCAGAGGCAGCCTGACCTTCCTCTTCCCTCCCATGGGATATTGTGGTGGGGGCAGAGACGTGCAGGGAACCCCTTGCTTGCACTGATATTTTGGATTTTGCTGTATTTTGCAGAGGTGCAGCTGGTGAGCTCAGCGAGCAGCAGGACCGAGCCCCCAGGCCCCACATTGCACGTCATGCCAAAGCTGTTCTGCTTTCCACACCACTGGGCTTTCAGCAGGGGTGAGTGCTCAGGGTGCTCCTGGGGTGCAGCGAGTCCACATCTTGTTTCTGAGGGTTTCCTACCATCGTTGGTGCTGGGCAGAGGTTCTGCTTTGCAGCTGTCTTTGCAAAATGTGATTTTTATTTTTTTTTACATACCTTGACTGTTGTTCTTGCATATTAAGCAACACTGCAAAATTATTTTTCTCCACAGCAGCTGCTAAGTTTGGCCTTTTATTTTTTGGTTTGTTAACTTCCAGCTTCGTTGTCTGTTTTTTTCCAGCAGGATTATTTGTTACTCTATTAGCAAACAAGTCCTGGCTCACATAGGCAAAAACATGCAGGAGGCATATAATTCCCAATTTATTAGCTTGGTTCACATGATGTTATCAAGAATTGATTGTAATGCTTAGTGGCATTAGCGGTACCTTCATATCGTAACAACGATATTTACTGTCAGGAGCACTATTTGTGCAGCAGTTGTGTTACACCACAAATAATTATATTACTTACATTCAATTTGTATGATTACACATAACGCAACTGTGCCTGCTGCATGGTATCGTACTTCATTAACGCCCAAGGCAGAACAATATCACATAAATACCCTCCTTGGCACTTTTCATTTGAAGTGATATTATACTAATTATTAAAATGTAGATCAAAAGTGACATATTCCAACTATTAAAAATAGAGAAAGCAAAACCCCCCCTGTATTAGTAGAGAAAGGACACCAATTAAAATTCATTGCTCTGAAAATGATTACTCTACAAATTTAAGGAGATGCTGTCAAGTTTGGTAAACCCCAGAAATGACAAATCTTATTTTCCTGTGCTTCTCTGCAAATTTCCCGCAATCCTGTGTGTCCTTGTCATGATAAAATGCTTAAGTGAGTTTGAGAAAGCAGTGAAAATTTAGTTATTTGTATGCAACCCTGTGATATGAGAACAGCATCATTCTGGCCTTGATGGGCCAGTAGCCCTGTTCTGTTGTTAGCATGACCCTGACATAGCCTCCCATGTTTAAAAGGGACCTATGTAGCCTGTCTCCATACGTGACTAAAGGAGCTGACAGTAATAAATAGGGTTATGAGACATTTCCCCACGTGAGCATTAAGGTTTTTTTCACTTTTGGAAGTTTTCTGCATGGGTTCTACTCCAGTAATACAGCACAGTCCTTGTAACTTCATCTGAACTACTAGGACACTCTAGAAGAACCTGCCAAAATCTCCTAAAAAAAGAAGACTTTCAAAGAGGCCATGTGCAAAATAAGGTACCGGGAGCTGCGGTCAATTGTCACCCCAGCTTGTGGTGACAAACAGCTCTTAGTGTCAGCAAGTGAGTGTGGGTATCAAAGTCAAACTCATGACAAGGGTTGAGGGCCAAGTCCGTGTAGGATTGTGAGACAGCTGTATCTGAAAGGTTTGGACTAATTCAAAGGGAAGTGAGACTTAAGAGCTTTTGAGCATTTCCAGGGAACAGGAGAATTTCCAGCTTTCAGCATCGGAAGAGGTGAACTGGGCAAAATGCAGGTGGAAAATAATTGCATATTTACACACAAATTATCCTTTTTGTAAGATAGGTACTAAGTACATAGAGACGAGACGTGGCCCATCGTTAACTTAGATAGGACATAGTTTAGAAAGAATGGAGATTTTAACATATTCCTCGAAGAACTCACTAAAACTAATGGCAGTTGAAAGGCAGATGAAGCAGCTATTTTATCTGGCAAGCTTCCATGCAAAATTTCCTGCTGATGCTGGCTCAGACAGATGGAGATTTGGGGAGGGGAAGAACAAAGTGCCATAGGGCTTTATTGGATGAGCCTTGAAAGGTTTCTGCAAGCTTCTATCGCGAGGTTTATGAACCTTGGGCTTGTTAACTTCAGTGCAGTTTTGCTCAGTGTTTTAACCCTGCTTTATTTCCTGTGGTCCAGATGACACATTTATACATCCTCAGAAAATTTAGTGGGATGCTCTTCAAACAACGTGTGACTCTGCACAAGTAAGGGCAGAAACTTGCTGGGTTATCTCAATATATAAAATTTTGAATATTACTATACAAAGTGCTTTTCTCTTGAAATGTCTTCTTTGGTTAGGTCATGCTAATTTAGTGCTGGCTGTTGCTTCTGTAAGATGAAAAGTATGAATAACTCATGAATATTTCATCGTTTGTTTCTGTACTGGTCAGAAATGGTAATTTGAGCTCCAGACTGTAGAGATTTAGCAAAAAAGACTTGGACACTCAGAGTAAAAAGAAAGAAAAAAGCGCTCTTGACAGGCTTTTTCCTTGCCAGTGCTGGTATGTAGACGAGTTGCCTAAAGGATATGAAGCTGGGATAATCTATGGAGGGCACGGATTTGAGCTGTGCTACTGAAGCAGTTCTTGGTCTGCAATGCATTTAACACTATAGTATTTTCTTTATTTACCTTTTTTTTTTTTTTCCTCCTCAGAGAACACCTGAAAGCACCATGTCACCCAAGATCACAGGCAAAGCATCATAGAGCAGAGAGCCTTGGACAGGGTCCTCATTCACCTCAGGCTTGATGTGCACCAGCATCTCCTTCAGGACATGAGCACTGCCCTGGAAAGGCTGTGAAGAGGAAAGTATCAGCAAAGATTCTATAGCTAAAGGTGCATCAGCCTTGATTCTCCTCTTAAGGCTTTACCTTTTGCTACCTTGCTCTCTTTTATGCAATTTGTCATCCTCTGAGAGCCCCCAGGGACTAGAATGTGAAAGCAAAGTTCCTCTTCGTAACCGGTGTGCACTAATATGCACTGATAATTTATATGCCAGCTTCAGCCTTCCCTGAATATTGAGGGATCTGGGTTCAGGCCACATTATTTTGGGAGTGGGAAGTGTCATTGCCCTGTGTTCTGGACTAGCACCTGCATCTGGCAAATTGTTTGTTTTTCCTGTACTGAGGAGTTCAGGTTTTCTTTTTCTTTAGGAATACTGATGGAAATCTTGCCCTGCTGTTCACTCAACTCTGAAGCTTACAGAAACATTTTAAGTTTCCAACAAAAGGAATGGTTACAGGTTTTAAAATGACAATTTCTTCACATTTCCAACTGGCTTCCTTTCTATGGTGTATTCCTCTAGCAAGAGAAAGGGGGGAGATTCTGCCATAAGGAGATGAAGCCTTTTTTTTGGTGGCTCAGATGCCGACTCTCCACCTCTTCAGCATCCAGCGCAGGCTGTCTGCGGTGGACTGAAAGTTGTCTCATCAGACTTGCATTTCAGCGTTGCCACCTGACATGTTATGACAAGCTTTTAACTCTTGAGCAGTGGTGGATGGAAACGTGTCACTGCTTTGGGAACAGCACAGCACAGGCTGCCAAACAGAGTTGATGCTGCGGTGGTGTCAGCCCCTCCAAGGCAGACACCCATCCCAGCCACGGCGCTCGATGAGCGAGGAAGCCAGGACTCTTCAGGTGGCCTAAACAGACCTAAGGTGAATAATTTTCTGCATGAACTACAACATGTAAGAGTTTGGGCACTAAAGAGGGAAGCTGGGAGGCATTTTCTAAGAAATAGGTGTTTATGGATTTGCAGGAACAAGATGTGCGAAAACCCTAGAAGTGGACATTGGATCTGGAAGCTTCTCGTGGGGACCAGTTGATTAACAGGGCCTGTACGTGCTCTGCTAGTTCATCTGTGCTTATTGCTACAGGTGGTAGAAATAAAACATGAATCCAAAAAAAATTCCCAGAGGTGAGACTCTGTCCTTCAGAGGGCTCAGTCAGCAAGAGCTGCAGAGCAGGACCTGGTGCTGTTTTCTCAGTCTCTTCACGATTTGTTCTGTGTTTACTCCCTTGTTGCTCTTTATCCACATGGACACACCTGAGTGACATAGCCAAGAAGGCTTTTCATGACAAGTTGTCCCTTCTTTTCCAGCTAACTGGTGCATTGCTGTGGGATTTTCTCTGCTGTGGTGCTGCAGTGTCTCTATCGTGCCTTCAGGAGATGGTCATCTCTGAAAGAGCTGGATTCGGATGTTACCAAGCACCCCTCAGTGCCAAGCCCAGCCCACTCGCTCTATTTGCCATTGCTTTGCTGAAAGAAGAGACGACAGCGGGTAAGCAGCCCCTTAACCAGCTTGGAGAGTTCAGGATGCACTTGGGAGTTGCCTTCCATGTTGATAGCAGCCATGCAAGTGTTTAGATACCCAGTTTCTGGAGGCATTGAGCAGCTGAAGTTCTCACCATTTATCATCCCTGTAGACAGGAAAGCAGAGGCACAAAGGGGGCAAGAGACCTGTGCTGCAGAGCTGGAAAAGGATCACATCATTGTTTGTTAGAGTAGTAGTTTGATCACAAGTCTTTTAACTTTGAGGGCGGATTAGTTAATGATGCAATTAGCAAGGAAAATACCCATATTGCTGCTTGCAATGTGCTGAGCTGATCTGTCGCTTATTTTGTTATACATCATCCTGCCTACAGGAGGAATCAACACAGTTTAGAGAATCCTTTTTGTCTATCCATATCCTTTGAAGTGAAACTTCACTGACTATTTCCCCAAGCTCAGTTGTTCATGGCAGGGCAGGATGGTAGCGTTCAATAAATACGTTTGGAGAACAGAGATCTTCCAGTCTTATTTCCTGAGAGAAATCAATTGGCTTTTTTTTACAAGGTTGTCATGCCTTTTTACCTGTCAGATCCTCCTAAAAACTTCTGCATCTCTTGGCCAGTGTTAACCACACTTGCTGGAAGCATCCATCTCTTGGCAGTAATTACATTGATATGAGTTTTGTCTGGTTTAGATATGAAGAGAGGAGAGGCAGAAGACAGTGGCCTCCTGGAAGGAGATGTGAGCAAGACTTGGAAAAAACACCTTTCAGAAGTGTGGAAAAGCTGGTACGGTCTAAAGAAAAAAAAAAAATACAAACACACACCGCTAAAAGACAGATGGGCCCAACATAGTGTCCATGGGTGGCTGATGCCCTTGCACATGGCTAAGAAGGGCCCACCAGCACCTCCTGAGGCTGGCCTGGTCTGCTGGTAAGACATATCCACCTACCTTTCCAAACATAAAAAATTCAAGAAACCATTAATATTAGAAATGACTCCAACTGAGGAAAAGACAAACAACAGTAAACCTTTTGTGTGATTCTAACAGTTCCAATTTCAGAGTTGGAAAAGGAGTTTTTGTGTAGGAATCCAAACACTCTCCAAAACCTCTGAGGCCAGAAGGTTCCTCCTCTGTCTCAGGCTCTCTCTTCTTCAGGAGACTGACTGGATAGAAGCAAGGAGTGATGTTTATTCTTAATGTTTTGCATTCGAACATAATGAGAGGTTCCCCACTCTGCCCACACCAGCCTGGGAATGGCCTCTGCCCCCATACAGAGCCTGGGCAGGGAGCGGGCAGCACACTGGCAGAGAAGGACAGGGGCATTGCCACCTCTTGCATCCCCTGGTCACCTTTTGGTCCCCAGGGGGAAGAGCAAAAGCAGCTGCTCTGTCCTGCCCCATGGGGCTTCGTGCTGCCCCTCTGTCCTTCCCCACAGAAGCTCTTGGACCCTGAAGGAGCTGTGGGTGGCCAGAGAGCCCAGGAGGGCAGAGGGTCCATGCTCGCTGGTGGGGCACTCTGGGGAGCAGAAAAGCCCTTGGTGCTGCTCAGCAATAACTAACACATCCCAGGGTCAGCAGGGCTGTTTTCAGCACAGATGCAAACATGGCCCCATGCAAGCTACTGTGAATGATTAAGCTCATCGTTAAGGTCACATTTCGGGACTTATGTGGCTCCATCTTCAGACTCTCCTGGCCTTCACATGGCTGACCACTTGAGGCTGGTCTAGGTTCTGCCCATCCTCCTGGGGCATGACTGTCCTCACAAGACCTTCAGCCGTCCCAGGTGGGGAGGCTGAAGGCTCTTTGGCTTTGACTGAATCTCTCTGAAGGCTGCTAAATATCCCATAATTGTGGTTACTAATTGGCCAGGGAAACAAATGCCTGTGTACTAATCCTATTAGACAGGGAGTCTTAAGCCTGGGTATCTGTCAGCATGAACCTGTTCCCCCAGGCCTTGGTAGTGCTGACTTCTTAGTAAACTCTTCCTGCTGTGTATAAAGTATTGTCTCGTTAAGCCTATGCGCAGAGCAAGGTCGCATTAGCTTTTCCCATGGTGCTGCCTCGCCTGGCTCCAAGCCACAGATGACACGATGGCAAACGCAGCATCAGCTTGCCCAGGTCACCATCTCATCACAGCCAGCCCAGGTATTAGTACAAGGAGGAGAGAGCTTCACCATAGTCCTGCCTTGGGATCAACTGCCAGGATGGAGCCATACCGAGCATGCACATCATCACAGAGAGGACATGAAACCCCCCTCGGGAAACTGCTATCTCCTGCCTGAGGTTTTACCTGCAAGCAGTGGCATTCCCGTTTTGGGAAGACTACATTTGATGTCCATCAGCTGAAGACTGACTTACAGGAATTTAAATATACTGGATTTTGTTTGATCCTGAGCAGAGTGTAATAAAGAGAAAGGCAGAAGCCAACGTTGCAGGCCAGATGGATCCAAGTAAAGATGATTTTGAGAGCAGACATGCGTAACAACATTTTATTTTCTACTACTAGAATTGCATGTCGACAGATTTCAAATATCTTTTTAAGTCCCAGTAGCCTGACTGAAAGTAGTATGTCTTTATCAGACCAGTTATGGCTCTTCTGAAATGTGAGTCTCACTAACTGCATCCAAATCAATGCTTTGAGTACATTCCTAATTAAAGTAGATTGGGCCTTTGGGGAGGGAGGGGCTGCAGCGCATTTCCTAAAGCACTTTCTACTTGAATTTCATTTTGAGAAAAGATACCTGAAGGACGATGCAGGAACTAGGATCAAGACAAATTTGGGGTTGGTGGGGCAATTATACTTTCACAGTGTATTTCTGAGGGGCAGTGAGAAATGCAGAAAGCTCAAGTGATGAACTCAAGGTAGCCTGAGGGTTTGACACAGAGGTTTCACCCTTTGGAAATACAACGCATGAACTTAAAGCTGCTGTTAAGTTGTTTTTAGAAATGCTTTATAGCTGTTTTCTTCAATTATTTTGGAACGTGAGCTGAAAATCAGCATTCAGGCTAAACCGGATGGGTAAACTGCCCATCTCCCCTGTATAATAAATACCAGTTCAAACACAAATGAAATAATTTCTCGTCAGACGGGCCCTGCAATGTCGTTCTATAGACTTTCTGCTGCCACCTACGCAAGGAACCATCAAGCAGGCACTAAGGACATGAAAAACAGGTTTCTGCAGTAGTAAAGTGGAGCCGGTTTGATGGCTGACACAGGATGACGCAAGCACGAGCTCCGAGGAGGAAAGTGTGTGATGCATCTGAGTCACCTTCCTCCCGGCACCATCAGCCTTTGTTTAAACATAAAACAGTCATTTTGTAGTTGCAGTTTTCGACTGCTAAAATTCTTTCTCTGTGGAGATCCGGACACTTCTTGTGTGTAAATATCGGCTGGGTTTGTGCTGCTGCTGGGTAAAGCCCGGTCCTCATCTGCCTCCAGGTGGGGAAGTTGGCTTGTCCAGGTGATGCTGCTGATGGATGTGGGAAGAGGAGATATAAACACTTCCCCAGCAGCTCAGCTGGGTTGTGTGGGGCATCTTCTGCTCTGCTTACTTCTAAAACAATGGTAGAGGAACATCTTCCTTTCCCCATCATCTCCAGCTACCCTTCACAACAATTTGTGGTTTCTGAATGCAGCCCTAGAGCTAAGGATCCAGCCCTGTCTCTGGGAGGGTGGTGAAGTTCAAGATCAGGTTCAAGCCTGTCCTAGCTGACACCATGGGAGAGTTCAGACCCCCCAGCCCTTCCTGCAAAGCCAACCAGCAGTATGGTCCTGGGGAGCATCACTGGCTGCCCAGGACGGGAGCTTCCCGAAAGACCCTTCTGCTCAAAGGTAAAGAGTTGCTTGCCTGTTCATTGCCAGCTTCTTATGTGACTTTTTCTATTTCAGTGCCACCTTGGGGAGATGACAGCCTTGGAGAAGTGTGATGTGCGGTAAATGACTGGGTAAGTGCTTGTTTTCCTCTCTGCTCACCCTCAGTATGTTGGACTTATCCACGATGCCTTAAATAAACGTGCAGTGCTAGTTCTACCCGAGTGCCTTCTGCGTAACAGGAGTCTCGATAAACCATGTCTACAATCATATTGGGCAAAAGCACTGCAGAAGGGTGGTTGTGGAGAGGAGGGGAAGGGGCTGAATGGGGCATCGAGTGCTCCTGTGCCTTTGCTCCGATATACCTGAAAAATAAGGGGGGCTCATGGATTAGAGCAGGCTGAGGGCAGAATGCAACAGGGAAACTGGAAGCCCCCTCGTATGGTCATTAGGGTAAGAATCTCAATTTAATTCTTTAAATGTGGAGAATTCGCATGTGCAATGTAAAATACCGTGTTCATTATGGTTTTGGCTGAATTGAGTGACTAACGTGCAAAGCAGGTGGTGTAACAAAGTGGAGGATCTCATGCTTATTTGCACCTGCTGCGGATTTGGCCCACTGCATTAACAATGGAAAGGACGAAATGAAGTTTTTTGTCATTCTCCTATCCCCGTGGCTTCTAAACACTTTAGTAGATGTACAGTGAACAGCTGCAAAGCAAAGCGTGTTTCTACCTGCCAGCAGCAGAAGCAAATTTATGAAGTTAGTGTTTTATGAATGTCAAATTACCCCAAAGTGGGAGAATCTGCAGCAGATACAGAGTGGTGTAGAGTCGAAAGAAAAGACCATGAAACTTGGAGGTGAAAAAACAGGTCTAATAGTAATAACTGCTGAAGCCTGTCTGAATTGTTCTCCAGCTCACTTCTTAAATCTTGGCTTTCCTGGTTTTGCCTGTGCCACTGGTGACAGTATAATGGGATGTACCTGGTGGGAAGGTTGTGTTTCCGAAGGCTCGGCTTTATTAATTTGGTTGAAAGTTTAAAAAAAAACAACCTTAACTGGGGGCAAGGAAAAGCTAATTGGAACAACACGGTTTGTGTGCTATTCTGCTTGCAGACTGACTCGCATCAAGGGCTATCTCCTGTGGTCGCTATAAGGCACGCGCTGTGCTAAGCAGATTGGGCTATAGTCCTTACTCTGCGAGAGAGAGAGCTTGACAAAGGATTTTCATCATGAAATGAATTTTTCATCTCTGCGGAACATATCTGGTGGCAAGAGAAATGTAATCATCTGAGGTAATAACTGTCCTTCTCTACTGCTGGCAACGTGACTCGTGCCTCTCGCATGTGATACCTTCTCTCGTGCTTTTCCTCTCAGGAGGAAGAAAAATATATGTAATGTTTCATTTTGGACAGCGTAGTTTTTCTTGAGGTTTGAAATGGCTGCTTCTGGAGCGTTTTTTTGTTGCCTCTCATGTCTTATGAGGTAGAAAGCTAAAAATATCACTGGTACATCTGCATTCTCTTGGGATCCCTAGTGCTTGTTGTATGGATAGAAACGTAGGCAGGTGGGGCATATTCCTGCCGCAGGACCTCGGGGTTGCTCTTGCAACTGAAGCTTGCAGGGAATGGGTGGGCTTTGCAGTGTTGAACTGAATCTACAGCCTGGTGCTCCCCAAAATGGTTCATCTTTCACTTTGGACAGACCTGGGATGGCACAAAGCTGCCAGTGCCATCTCTAGCTCTCAGAAATATGTAACAGCAGAGTCCATAAATGGCTTTTCTTTGCTCGGTCAGGGACATGAGCTAGCATCATGGAATCATAGAATAGTTTGGGTTGGAAGGGACCTTCAAAGCTCATCCAGTGCCACCCCTGCCATGAGCAGGGACATCTTCACCAGCTCAGGTTGCTCAGAGCCCTGTCCAGCCTGGCCTGGGATGTCTCCAGGGATGGGGCATCCACCACCTCTCTGGGCAACCTGGGCCAGGGTTTCACCACTCTCACTGTAAAAAATGTCTTCCTGTCTAGCATCTAGTCGAAAAACAGGGAATGCTCCAGAACCTGATACCCCTTCTTGGCCAGCTGCTTTCCAGAAATCACTTGCTGGGATATCTCGTGCATGTGCTTTGACTGATAACAAGTGTGTATCTTTGCCTGCGTTTTCTTTCTGATGTCTTTTCAGACTCTTCTACTCCCTCTTGTGATTTTGCTGTTTGTAGGTGAATTTCTAGCCCAGGGATCATGGGGAAGCAGATTTGGAGCCTCTAGGATGGTACCTAAATAGGCAGGCTCACTCTAGCCATGTTAAGCATCCAAGTGCCACAACTTCCTTCGTTCACCAAGCCCTAAAATAATAGCCAGTACTCACAAGACCTAAAAAATAGATCTTTTTGTATCGGCTCCTACTAGATTTCTAACTGACTTGCACTGTTTGGCAGCGTTATGCTCTGGGAATGCGCATCGGTCCTGTTTCTTGAGCCCTGTTCCTCTCAGTCAGGCTGTTTAGTCTGGCAAACACTAAGCCAATCCTAAAACTACTTGCATTTTAACAAGCAAAGTATGTGGCATCTAGATGGAAATTTAATGAGAGGAGGCTGAGGACCAAGGCTGACGAAGCAGTGACCTTTCCTCTGTGGTGAGCCAGACTGAGTCCATCCTGAGGTGCTGAGAGTAACGAAAACGTTGGCTCCAGCCAAAAGAAAATGGGCATTATTTATATCATAGGGCTATTTTATTGGGATGCAAATTTCATAGCACTGAACTCTTTGCTCAAGAGAAGACTTGAGCTGAGCCAGCACAAAGAATCATTGAATTATCCACAATTCCTAACCCAAGCGTGCTCGGGGTCAGGGCTGGAGCAATCTATCTGAGTGAGGGGTTGGCCATCTGATGTGATTTAGCAGATAACTTACTGAAGAGGAGTACAGGTTTTCTGTATTTATTTCAGTTTGCAACATGAATTATCTGCATACATCTTAGTCAAAAGAAAAAAAAAAGATACGGAAGCTGTTATTACCAGGAATTCTGAGCTATGCATGCCCTGAATGCTAAAATCTTCCAATTTTAAGACTGTTTTAGCATTGCTTGTAAGGTGCTAAAGCTTAGCCCTTTGTTTTCTGTTTTAAATAATGACTTTCTGTCTGCTCGGTTATCTGATCAAACCTGTTATAACCTAGGAAGCAAAAGATCTTGGTAAAGTTCATTTGATGCAGCTGGCATTGACTGACATCCTCACAAGAATGGAGGTGGCCCCTTGTCAGGGCCCTGTCTTGTTAGGGTCAGATGTTGTTAGGTGTTTAAGATTAGCCTATATTTATTGCAGACTGCTCAGACCTCATTGGGAGATGGCAAAAGATCAGACAAGAGGATCAGAACGGTCCCCTTTGGCCTGTTTATCTTCCTGTATGAGTAGAGAGTAATTATCTTCTCTATAAGCCCTTCTTGGGTTTAAAAAAAAGAAAATAAATCCCCAAAACATCAAAGTTAATGAAATTACTAATGCGTTTAAGAAATAAAATTGCTTGACATAGGGTCAAGTGAGTCAGTATTCCGTGTCCTGGAGGATGGGGAGGGAGGGCAGGGGCAGGCGATGCTCTGGCACACTCTTGTCTGGGCAATGCCCAGCCACGAAAATTGCTTCAGTATTTCTGAAAGGCACCCAAGTGTGTCTTGTACATGGCTTCATGTTCTCAACACCTAATTAAGCACAAGGTCTGCGGTTTTGTGGAGATGATCTACGGGTCTGTGTCCGAGCTGTACTGTGTGCCCGTTTCTTTTAACAGGTTTTAGCTCCATAAATTAAGTCACTTTAGTTTTATAGGTGTTAAAGGAAGTCATTTAGGTGCAGCAGGTCATTTCTAGAAACAGCGGTTTCTGTGGCAGGAGTCAGGAGGGGGTGGTTTGGGTCTCACAAAGATTAATCTGCTCTTTTAAAGTGCTAATCCTTCCATCTAAGCTGACGTGAGAATCCTAACCACCTTTCTGTTACACCCCATTACCCAGATACATAAATCTGGTCAGGAAAAATCGGCTTCCAGCAGCTAGAAGTGATTCATTTTTGATGCAAGCAGAGTCCATGCAGGTTTGACATGAGGTTTCAGCAAGGTAACGGGAATTGAAGGGCACATCTTAAGCTGATGAGACATTCAGATAGCAGGATTCTTAATACTACACTGTAAATAATCTCTTACCACCCCATTAAATGAGAGGCTTTCAGGGCATGTGGCTATTGTTAATGATTGCCTCCTAATCCTGACTTTCATGGTGTGCTAATTCAAGGTCTCCTGGTGCTTTTGCAGAACACAACTATTTGCAAGTTAGGACTGCACAGGGAAAGTGATGCTAGGCTGAAATGCAAAATGAGAGGCCAGCATGTGCAATAAATCCTTGCTGCCATTACTTGGTGATGCTTATTTACCTCGCTTGAGGATAAAACTGCTGCGAAGAGGGAGGAGGGAAAAAATCCTTTCCTGGCTTTAACCAGAAAGGAAGAGTAAAGTGTGTTGCTAACAGATAGAAATGTCTCTATTATTGACACAAAGCTGAATCCACAAGACTGGTGTTTTGCAAAGATGTTGAACTGCTGTAAAAGCTTAATTTTTAGACGATATCAGTGCTCCCAATAAGGTTTTTTTATTTCTGTGAAGAAATCAAATAATTATGCAAAAACTAGTTAAGCCCAGCAAATATTTGCACTGCTGTAATTCCTTGGGTGGTGCTTTGACTGAAAGCAGTGCAACCCTGGAAGAAAGCTGATAAATGGTTTTCATTTAAACTTGCAATTAAAGAAAAAAAAATCTCTTAATTTAATGCTTGGAACGGTGTCACACAGATGGTCAAAACTGTCAGCACATCTTGAGGAGGGTGTTCTTTGCCGTACGGTGACAATGGCGGGGCCCGTCCTGACGAAGGAAGACGAGATAGCTTTGTCCCCACATCACGCTGAGCTGCGACACCGTTTTTCACCTCTTGACAAATCCAGCTCTTGCTGCTGTGCAATATCAGGGCTGCAAAGGCGACCTCCCCGGTGACAGCAGCGCTGGCTGGGGTGCTTCTGGGCTTTGCAGTTTTGCAAAAGAAACTGCTTACTCCTGAACCCAGTTACTGGCTGAGAGGTTTTTATTTGGGTGTTTGTCAGTTAGTTTCTGTGCTTGGTGTGTTTTAATTACTCAGATGACAAAGCAAGGCTTTTATGATGTTGTAACATGCAAGCTAAAAGCGGTCTTTTAATACAAAGGTGGCAGCAATTTGCCAGTCTAGTTGCTGTGGTCCATCTCGGAGGTTGCACCGACGTGCCTGCGATGTGTTTTGTTACTGCTGAGATGGTCTTGCTGGCAGAAAGACCCTGTCCTTCTCTGGGGCATTTAAAGAAAGCGGAGGAAAAAGAGCTCAGAGTCCTTTTTGGATGAAGGTGCTTTTTCATGGGTGCTAAGGGAAAGGGAATCTCCTGGCTACATCTGCAAAACCCCAGACTGGTGAGGATGAAAATTGATGATGAATGAATGATGCAGATGCAAAACCCATCTCTGCTTTGTGTGCTTTGAACAACAAGGAGTGTCCTGGCTGTATGTGCAAATTCTACTCGTCAAGTACAGAAATGGTGCTTATTCAGGCAGTTGCCTTCCAAGGGTGTGAGTCTGTGAGAGAAAGCTGTACCAAAGCTGACCACTGCCCACTCAGTTATGGAATTTTCAGGCAGTTATCATCAGTGTTACCATGAAAACATCAGTTTGGCCCAGCTTGCCTGGAGCCTGCAGTTCCTGGTGGATATACAGCCCCATCTTCAGCTGTTCACTGGTTCCACCACTCTGGCCAAGTCTTGCTTATTCCTTCTCAGTCACACAAAATTCTCTTTTTCTGTATGGCAACACAGTGAGGGTGAGTAGAGATTGCGCTCATGGCTTTTTGCAGGGCAAGATGCAGAAATGTCCTCTCATGAACTCCATAAGCAGCAAATAGTTTGAGGCTGGAGGAATATTTGGAAGAAGCATAGCTATATGTTTGCTGCAGTCTTTTATTTTTCCTGAGGCTTCTGCTTTTGGCTTTGTTAGACATTGGTATGTAAAGCTACACTGATGCTTAAGCAGCTTCAGCTCTGAAAGCCTTTGGAAAGTATCTGCTTTTGGTTTTGTTAAGGATCTGCAGAGCTCCTTCTGCCTCATGCCAGCTATGAGCTCTGCATCCTCCCAGAGCCATCTCTTCAACTAAACCCTGCTGATAGGAACAGACCTAGTGATTGTTTGTTCGCTAGTGACAACCTGCACTTGAATTCCTCAACAGGTGCTCACTGAGACCCTGTCCTTCAGGTTTTGGTTGTGGGAAGAAGGGTATGTGAAAAGCAAGTAGCCCTGAAGCAGACAAGCCAACCTCTTGCCTGCTGAAGACTTGGATAAAGCAAAGCTATATCTAAGTTGTAACCAACAACCTTAACTTTCTGTTATTGAGTGAACCGTATGGACAAAGACTTGGTGTAAATTTTATTAATCTAGTGTGCGTATATGTAGAATGGCCAAATATAGACTCAATGGGGAGGGGAAAATAAAAATAGATCCAATACGATCAATGAGACTTAGTTCAAGTACCGCACCAGTTGCTCAGGGCATGCGGGAGCTCTGGCATTGCTCCTCCACTGGGCTTCTACCCTAACAGCAAAGTTTAACTCAGGGGCCAAAGTTATTCCATAATAGCACAGATGGTCCTAATGAAAGTAAGTGTGAACCAAGTAACAGTGACCTGAGTGGCTATAAAACATATGTGAAATCAGTTATAAACATCTGGAGGCACACTGGCAAGCAGAAAGCCTATGCTGCAAAGCAAAGCTGCGCCTGGGCATAATCTGCAGTCTATTATTAGTATTTATGGACAAGAAACCCCCTTTATTAGCATCAAGTCTGTGACATAAATGACTGTAAAAAAAGGAGGCTCACAGCTGAGGGTGATGCTCCATCCTAGCCTGGTCACCTGCTAGGAGGGTCTCTTCTGGGTGACGTAACTACAGGAATGGGGGTCACAGAGACCCCTTTATGGCTCAGACTGAGGTGCTGCAGTGGGGTGTGCTTGGTCCCAAAGGTGCACCCTGGCTGGAAAAAGCAAAAGGTGCCTAAAAGAAGCAAGACCTTGTCAGTGGAACTGTGCGTCTGTAAATCCACGTGGCATGGTGTTTTACAATAACCAGGGGGACTTTGATCAAAATATGTCGCTAAGAAGTGCAGGGTAGCTTGTCCAAGGGAGGGCAGTCTGAAATATGGAGGTGGACGATCATATCTTCTATCAGGACAGCACCAGGTGACTGCATCAGCAATGATCTTAAACCTACAACAGTGTCTTACCAGTATCTGCTGTTCAGGGGAGCTGAGCCTTGGTGTAGACCCAGCAAATCTTAGAGTCTGGCTTGGTTTTTATTCTAGACATGCATAACATTGCACTGCATGGGGGGTTGCTGGGACACAGTTTGTTTGGATCAGACCAGAGATACCAGCATTGTGTACGAGGCAACAAGTCTTACATTTCTATCCTCTACTTACAGTATATTTAGTCAAAACTGCAAAAACATAGCAGGGAAAAAACACTGCTGACCAATTTATCTGCCTTAGTGATGCTCATCCAGAGTGAACAGAAAGCCCAGAATCAATAAAAAGCTTTATTTAGAAAGCTGAAGCCAGAGGAGAAGGCGCAAATGCTCTGCAAAAGGCAGAAGGGTTTAGGCAGAGTAATTATGAAATGCAGAAAATTACACTCAACCTTTAGAGACGTAAATGGTGTGCTATGTCAGCATTTTAATCATCCATCCTATTTTCAGCACTGTGTTTGGATTAAAAACTCCCTCAGTAGGATGTCCTGGGTAAATAAGGTTGTGTCAGGGGCATATTTTCTGCTCGGCGAGTGAGTTAAATATAGGAACATATTTTTCACCTTTCGAGGAGAGCTTTTCCAAAGGAGGAGGAGGAGTGGGAGCTCTGACCCTGCTTGCAGGTAGTGCCTGTTGTGCATGTCTCTCCCTCTGCCTTATTGTTTTTCCCAAAGGATTTTTGAGGTTTTCTGTGCCATGTACACAGATGTGAGGTCTCCTTTCATTAGGGGCCAAGGCAGGGCTTTGCTGCAGCCTCCAGCTCCTGTGACAGGTTGGATAACTCATGGCAGCGTACAGGAGACTTGTCGGCTTCTAAAACCAGCACTGAAACACTTCTCCCCTCACCTGAAAAAAAAATGCCCTCGGGTTTGCACTTTGATAAAAGAAGGCAAAAGTGTTTCCCTGTAATGCGGTGCTGTGCATTACACTCAGCCCACCTGGGCTGAAAGAGCCCAGCAATAAAGCAAAGCAATAAGATGAGGTTGAGTCAGGATCAGGGTCAGCAGGTAGAAGTCCATTTCATTGTTAATGCTTTCCTATCTGGGTGTATGATTCTTTTAAATAAATAAATAAATATTCAGGAAAACCAGTATTAGCTGGTGGAGCACTGAAGTGAGCTATTGCTTGTGCTGTGACACAACATCAGCCTTAAGGAGATTGAGTCACTTCTGTGCTGCAGCCTCTCGGGGTCTGAGCAAAGCTTTCCCTGCTGCAGCACCTTCCTGCAACAAGCATCTGTCTCCTTGATACTGCCCAGCCAGCATCATCCCACCTTCCTGGTCACAGTGTAATGTGAATTAGAAACTTACCATGTAGCTGCAAAAGCAAACAGCGCTGGGATTTGCAACTCTGCTGTGCTGATGCCCGGAAGAAGCTGCGGTGGTGGATGGCAGTGTAGCAAGTCCCAGAGCATCAGGACTACCTGTACGGAGTGGTGCTGAGACATCGTGTGTCTGCTTATGAGCTGCTTTATTAACAGGATTTTTTCTTTCAGAGAGCATGTCCTAAATATTCAGCACACGAAAAATTCTTGCCATGAAAGACAACAACAAAAAAACCCTCAACAGCTGTTCTTTTGTTGTTCAAACAACAATAACAAAAACCCCACCAAGCTACAAAGCAGCATTCCAAGGTCATGTTATTCATTTACAAAGGAAAAAGAAGAGGCATGAAGCCTTTTAGTGAGCTTGAGAACTGACTGTTGTGCATTTCGAGATGTGAGTTTTCATGCCCTGAGATGAGAGTCTCTCTGAAGGACACATAGCTGTGCTATTGCTGCTTGAATTTCTCCTCTACAGGAGTCCAGGAGCCATAGCCTGACCTACCCAAACTGCAGAGGGTTCTGCGAGAGCCCCCAGAAAAGGAGGGAATCCTCTCTGTCTGCTCTCTGGAGACAGCAGCAACTCTTAATTCTCACTTCTCTCAAGATCTCTCGCAACCTTTTCGTCATACAAAGCAATCGTGCCTCTGTATCCTATCCTTGCCAACAGGGAAGTTCCGTCTCTAGATTATGGGAGCAGTGGTGTGTGCTCATCTAGACGTGTCATTCTTCAGGCAGGTGAGAGGTCTAGACATTTTTCCCAGGTGTTTCAAAAACTTATCAGCCATTTCTATGCCACTTCTGAGAGCTATTGAAGGGAGAAACTGCTCTGAGCAGTAAATTGCCAAGGTGACAACATGCGCAGCTGTGGATTTATTCAAATCATCAGAAGGTGTTTCCTTGCAGCAAAGCAGAGAAACGGAGATCTGCTGCTTCGTGGGTGATGTGCAATCCTCCGATGTCAGTCTGCCTTCCTACTGCCGGGGAGCTGCCCCAAGAGGTGCAAATGCCTTTGCAGGTCTCTGTTTGCTCTGCCTGCATCTGCATCCAGGAGAGAAGGATCTGAGTCTGCTGCTGCTTCTGCAGTGAACAAATGGTACTTTCCCTCGTTGATCATTTTGCTACTGCAGCTGATTGTGTCTTCTCGCTTTGGTTTTTCATAAAATTAGGGCATCAGGCTGTTTCTGAATCATTTGTATGGTGTGTATTTGCTGCCAACTCTTCTGGCTCATCAGGAAGCTAGCCCTCCAAATATTAATTAGTAACAGTAAAAAAAGAAACCCTCTGCCCCCATAGTCCTCGTTAGTTAACACAGTCGGTCAAAAACACTGTTTGATTTGGAGAAATCAGAAATTTTTGAGTAGCTGATAAGTTCAGTGGTTTACTGACATCACAGAGTAAAGGTTAATTTGGGATATGTGTAGCTTTGAAGCTGCAATGAGCCATATCTGCAAATCTCAGTGTTTGAAAGAGACGTTCTGTGCAGTCCTTCGATCCTGTTGGGTTTCAGATGTTACCCATCCACGAAGCATTAAAGTCAAGTGTTGAGTTGTTGTGGTTCAATGCAGAAGAACCACAAGACACTGGTTCTCCTGCTCTTGCTCATGTGTTACTTGAGAATTTGTCATGTCAGAGGAAACCATGTAAAGCTGCAGCTCACCTCCCAGCTCAGTATTCGAATACCCGGAACCGTGTTCAGTGCTCATCAAATCTGGACTCTTGCCATTTCCAGAGTAACTCGGGCTCATCTGGAACCTTTCTGACACAGAGCAGAGGAGCACCCTTTGCTTTTCTCTCCTAGCTCCTGGATACCGATAGTATAACTGCACATGTCATTTGCAAGCATATGAAAACATACGTTTGTAAATATAGCTTGTCATGTCAGCTTTGAGGGGCCTCCTCAAAGCCTCCCAGTTCTCAAAGGCTTTCTGGGTGAACTAAGTTGGTACTAGATGGGAAGGTGAGCATCTCTTAATAAATGTAGCTGGATGGCTGTGAACTTGTGTGCAAGTTCTCCACTAAAATAACTGTAGATGAGGCTGCTGATGTTGTTACCTTAATTGCATTAATGGTACTTTCTCAGTGTGGTTTGACAAGTCAATTTTTCACTCCCTTGGATTGGGAATCATAAAGGGGACCCGTTTCTTTAGGGGACCTGAGTGCATAGTGGTGAAGCGAAAGTTAAGATGGGCTTCTGGATAGGTGACTGGAAGTGCTATTGCTCCTATTCTGGTTGACTCAAGCTTTAGAGGGGCTTGTTGAGGAAGGTGGGATGTGCACCACAGACTGGATCTTATTTTGCAGTTCTTCTCCTGTAACTGCTCACCTGAGGTGACTTTTTGATCTCTCTTGTCCTGCTCTCTCTCCCAAATCCCAACATAAGTGCTATAAACTGAAGTGAGGAGGAGAAACCTACATGTGCTAATTCAAAGTTGTCTTATTTAGGGCTTCTGGACGGAAGAACAGATATTAGCCGGTCTTCTGGGAGCAGGTATTGCAGGAACAAACAACATGCAGCAAGTTCAACGTGCCTGAGACTCAGCCTGTGCACAGACCAACAATGAAATGCCTCTGCAGTGAGTATGACAGTTCTCAGAAACAGAATACTTTGCTGGAGGCTATGGATGAATCTTCACACAGATCTCTGTCAATATTCATTCAGATATGTTTTGCACTGATTTGCATAATGTCTAGGCCCCTAGACCATATGTATGGATTTGTAAGAATTCCTGCTTAAGGGTTGTTCTTATGAACGTGTGGGGTCCTCATGTTTGAGCATCACTCCTGTTGATGCTTTTACTACTAAATGGTGATACTTTACACTGTGGTATGTGATTTGTGCAGAGATGGGTGGGCCTCATTTCTGAATCCGCTTGGGCGTGGAGGTTTTTGCTGGAGAGGGCGTAAATGCTAAAAAAGATCACCAGGGTTTACATTTGGAGCAGTGCCTCGGGAACTGATGGGGATCGGCAGAGCTTCACAGTGCAATCTGCCCAGTGCCCGTTCACGTTTGTCTGCCTTTAGCAAAAGCTATCAAGTTAATGCTAATTTAAATTCTTACGTAGGTATCTGTAGGTATAATTGCATAAAGCACTGTGCATTAAATTGATTCCAAATCCATGTTTGGATGTGGAGTCTTCAGAAAGACTACATACGTTAGCCTACTTCCAAAATACATCAGCTACTGAAGATCCAAAGCTAATATGCACCCCCTTTTTTGCTTGAAAACATAATGATCCAAATATTCGCTGGGTTAATAATACCCTGGTACCAGTTCAGTTCCCACAGATGTCTCATCAGTGTCATTGGGAGGTGGAGCCCTTAATTTTTTTATGAAACATTTTGTTGATGGTTCCCAAGCTTATGGATTACACAAGCTGATTATGCTGGATAAATAAAAGCTCCAATTTGAGAGAAGCATGGCTTGGTTGTAACATGCTGTAATTAATCAGTACTGCTGTGGAACACCTTGAACTGGGCAGGAGCCTAAAGGCAAAGCAGGTCAGCCAAAGCCAACCTGAAACCTTTATGGAAAGCAAAGCCAGGGGGCAATTCTCATCTCTCTATGTGGTGTTCTTATGATGCCAGAGTTGTACATAAATCCCGCTAAATGGTAGCTTTGTCCCTCTAGATAGATTCCTTCCCAGCACAGCACTGCTGCTCTAGAGTATGAGCTCTCTTAGGAGCTCAGCCTTGTTTTATTTAATATTTATGCTCACCTTTCCTGTATCTTTGGGGGTTCTTTTTAAAATGTTTATATTGTATTTAATTTTTTTTCTTAAATTTTAAAAAAAGGGGCATGTTTGACTCAGGGCTGAGCCACATCTGGCCAGGAGGAGCAGTGGCTTGTGTTGGAGGAGGCCCTCTCCAAGACTGACAGCAGTATCCACAGACAGCTTTTTGATGTTTGTTTGTTTGGGTTTGTTGGTTGGTTTTTTTGTACTGTGAGGATCTGGAAAGAGAACCAATCCCTTGTCCCAGGTTGGATCTCTTGTTCGTCTTAAAAATTGCTCTTTCAACTCTTAAAGAGTATAATTTTAGATTTATCCTTATGCCCTCCAGCCTCAGTTCTTCTGCTGTTTCCTTACTAAACCTCTCTTTCTGCCTCCTTTTCCCCAGCCTTTCCCTGCTAACATCACCCCGCTGGCGTGACGGCCGATAGCTGCAGGCGATACAATTCAGGTGCTCTACACCGAGATGCGACTCTGACATTACAGCGTTAAAACTGGCCACATCTTTTTCCCTTCTCTGATAATGATGATGCAGAGTAACGTACGGGCGAAACACATGGCGGGGAGAGGATTTCATCTGCTGGCATGGTTTGATGTTTAATACATGAGGCAGAACCCCAAGCACTTGATCACGATGTCAGCGTAGGCCGCAGTGGAGCATGTTGACAGCAACACAGCGGCTACATGACAACCACAATCAATCTGATCTATGGAAGGGTTTAATACCTCTAGCAGTGACACTGCAGCTGAGCTGAGCCCCAGCCTGGGCCTAACTTAATCCCTGATCTGTGCGAAACATTTATGTGTGTGATTTCTAGAGGCTGGGGCGGTGGGCAAGGTTTCTCTCAATGAGCATGGGATGGCGGCCGTGTGCTAAAACTCGCTGAGCTGCCTCCCCCAGTCAGTGATGTGTTGATAAGGGATTTAAAAGAAATAATATTACAATGTCTTTGTTAGTCTTCCTTAAATGAGAAGAGAGGCTCGCCTAATCTGGCTGTTGGAGATTTTTTTTCTTTTTTTTTTTTAATAAAACCAAAGTGTTTTCACTTTATAAGTAAATATGCTATGAAGACAACTTCAAAGGAAAGACAAATGACTAGTTAATATTTGACTTTCTGTTGCTAAATTCATAGATGGAAAATCCATATACTGCCTTTTCTATGTCACTCATACCTGATATAGACCATCTGCATTAGGAGTGTATTTGATCAAATGACACCCTCAAAAGCAGGAAGGAAAGGGGTTAAACTGCAGGCAGGAAAGGGAAGGCAGGAACCAAGCAGCAAACAATTGGCACCTGGGCTCCATTGAAGACTAAAAGTGGAAAAAAATGGCTTAATTGAAAAATCTGCCCATTGTGTGTGACTGCTGGCCTCCAAGGGAAACAAACAAACCCATTCAAAGGGGAAAAAAAAGCAAAGCATTGGAAAATCCTGTGCTGCTGTGCAGACTTGGGGTCTTTAACTCTTCCTAGCCCAGGGCTATGAATAGAAATATTTTTCATAACCAAAACAATACCTCCCTTGTTAAAATATTCAGTTGGCTGAATAATTTCTTAATTCCTCCTGGCACCAGCTGGAGCTACCAGGGATCCCAGGGCAGTGTTGGACATGTGGAAAATCTTGGTCATGTTGGGACCTGTGTGGGAGAGGTGGTCCATGATTTCTTTCCCACCTCACAGGCATCCTAAAAATACATATCTCAGTTATCCTGCTCAGTTCAGTGTTGTTTGGGAGGTCTCCATAAGTTGTCTATAATTGTTTTCAATATGTTTCTACTTTAATAACTTTCTCTAGAGTTTGCAGACTGCAGCGGGATTCTGCTGCAGAGCAAGGCAATGAGAACTCAGTTTGCTTCTCTGTCCTCAAGCCCAACCTTCCTCAGCAGTGAGTTGCTGAGATCCCTTTGAAGACAGTTTGGAAACCCTCATGTATTATTCCTGAACCTGATCCATACTGATGATGGCGCACAGCAACAAGCCTGGTGCTCTCTGGTATGAGGCACATTTCACTTTTGAATTATCAGCTAGGAATAATGTCTTATTTACACAGGGCTTGCCAGAATTGCTGCTTTGATAAATATTGGATAAGCTAGGCCAGTCCCATCTTCTTTGCACAAGCAACTTTTGTGCAAAAGTTCCTAATAGTGCTGGGTAGCTGCATGGTGTAATTTCATTGACTTATCGTGTCCAATTTTATTTTGCAGAGGACACAGATGCTTCAACCCAGTTGTTTGCTGTACGGAATTCCATAGCCCTAATGGCGTTAGTAAGCGTTACCTCTGGCTCGAAGTGCTCTGGACTTCAGCAGGCAAAATGCTGTTTGCAAGAAGATACAAGCCCTGAGTCCTCAAAGAGGTCAGTTCTTCACATAACACTACAGGTGTCCCTTGTGCTGTTTATTCTGACTGCTAACTTTTCATTTATCCAGTTGCTGAACTGCTCCTCATGCGTTTGTATAAAGTTTTGTTTGAATATGACTGATTTGCAGGCTTTTAAAATGTGACTGGGCTGTCTTTCTGTGTTTAACCTTGCTGTTGAAAAAAGTCTATTGTGGGCAGTGTCAACAGCTAAGGATGGAGCTAATTTTAGACTGTTCATAGCTGAAAACATAAGACTTTCCTAATTTGGCAAAATGAACATGAGGCAACTGGGTTGGTGTGCTGTAAGATATCTCCTGCAATTACTTCATTAGGCAGCAAATTTCATTGTCCTTTATATTCTGTAATTCTTTTGAGGGCACAGTATTTAAAAAATATTTTAATACAGATTTTGGTAGCGTGACTTATTGTTTCAGAGACTTTTTATGATACAAAATAGAAGAGATTATTTCATTTTGCTTTTTCCTCTTTAATTTGTCCTTGGCTCTGCTAATGCAGTTGTGCTGATTCTGAGGTTGAAGTGCGTGCAACAGTGGTGCTGAAGGATTCCTATTACACCAGATTTCTCTGGTTCTGTTTGGAGCTGCCGCAGCATCTTTCTGACGTTCAGGCGTTTGTCTTAATTCTCTTTTGCAAGTGGTGGTGTAGCTTCAGAGCATCAGAAATCTCTGTTTGTGCATATGCCCCAAAGAGCTGCTGCCCTCGAGGCACTAAAAAGGGTCCACCCCTTGTCTAGCCCCAACAATATCTCCACATTGCTGTCCAAGGGTGCTGCTGCTGCTACATCTTTTTTTTTTTTTAACTTAAGATGTTCCGTGGTTTAAGCAGTCCCCAGAAATTCAGAAGCCCCAGGTATCAGGCCTGGTTGGAAAGCAGCTTCATTACACATTGCATCATTATATTTTAGACCTACCTCATTTGCTGCAAAGCTGCAGTATCTCATGCATATTTTCCCTCTCTTTCTGGTCTAACAAACCCTTTATTATGCTCTAAAGACCATAAAAGCTCTAACAGGTGAGTCTTCTCCTACCCAAATGTTCTGCAGCTCGGGGTAGTGGATATGAGTCCCCTCGGGGTCTCTCCTGCTCTGGTCTGTGCCCTGATGGCTGGTTTGGGTTGCTGGAGCTTTTTGTCCTCCAAATGGGCCTCCAAAGGTGTCCTGCTTATTGAGGGAACCACCTTGGTCCCTTCACCTGCAGATCTCCACGCTGTTGATAGGCAGGCACGGCAGCGGGGAACAAGTGCAAAGGAGGCCCATACAGGAAAAAAAAGGTTTTTCCATGGAGGGGAGCTTGGCTAACTAGATGTCTGCCCGTTCAGAGGGCTAGTTGCTGGCAGTCCTACTCCAAGGAGCCTTTTCTCATCTGTCTTCAACAGAAAGCACATACACCAGAAGTTCGACCCGCCGCATTACAGAGATAAGTCACCTGCAAGTGACTGTAGTGCTCTTCGCAGACTAGCCCTAGGTCCTGCTCTAACATTATCATCCTTCATATTGCTAACAAAAATAATAGTGCCAGCGTGTCAGGAGTTCAACCATCTGGCTAAAAGCAGCCTGCAGAGCCATAGTATATGCCTGTCTTTTTACTCTAAGACTTTTAGCAGCATTGAATTATGAAAAGTACTGCTGGCAGAGGCGGGAACACAAGGCTGTCATGGAGCTGAAAGCCCTGCTCTTATTTCCAGAACTGTGGATTTAATGCCTGTTCATGTCAGATATAGACTGTGTTCAAATTAGAGCCATAACTATGTATCCCTATGCTTTGCTCTGGCTTGTACCATCAGTCCGTTATCAGCCAAGGTTTTACCTTGAACTTCCAGAAAGGCTACGCTCCAGCACCCCGTATGTTATTAGAAAGGCTTTTAAGTAATCATATTCAAGCTTTAAGAATCTATAAGAAAAAAAAGCTGTAAATTCACATCTGCTTCAGCATCAAACACAGCTCACCCTTGGTGCCACTTTACGAAATTGCTCCATCGGTGCTTGCAGGGCATCACCACCTCCTCGAGGAGGAGGTCGGGGCAGGACTGAGCTTGGCAGCAGCGATAGCACTGCCAGCACCACAGCTAATTCATATTTCACAGGGCACGAGTGAGCGGTGACTTTGTGGCAGACTAAACCAGTCAATGTCCCACGTGCTCCCATAAATGCTCTTGCATCTGCCTCCTTGCATGCCAAAAAGGCAACTAAAATCCCTGTTCCTCTCAAAACTGAAAAAAAATGGGGAAATGTATCAATTTGATATCACACTTATTTGCATTAAAAGTAAAGCATTCTCTGTTAGGATGTGATGGTGGCACACAGTGTGCAGCCTAAACATGTATTATTAACGCCATCTATTTGGCTACAGTGCTAGAAAACAACATGAGGAGGGAGTTAGGGTTGAGTTTGCGGATAAAGCACAGCACAGGGATGCTCCGGCACCGGGAAAGTGCACACTCGGGAATTTAAATTCAAACCTAAATTTCAGTTTTTAACATTTTAAAGTGAACCACAAAGATGTTAAGACATAGCAATGCAAAAACAAGCACCCAAGCCACCTTAACTCTGCCCTGAAGTAATGTTATGAGTGGAAATGTTAATTTGGGATTATTCTCTTTCATTATTTAGCCTCCAACTAAATCGACTTAGTCAGGGTTACTTGTCTAACTTGTGATGAAGGAAGAATTAAGAATCTTGCCTTCAGTCACAAAATTAAAACAGAAGTTGTTTTCAGCCTCAAATACCTGAAAACAAGCTCGCTTTCCAGATCACGGGGGCTTGCTTGCTATCGCTTATTCCTTTCCCCAACATTATATTTCCCTTTACGCTCTCTTTCTCTTTTACAATACTCTCTGGTGTACCAATGCTCATTAAAGAAAAAATGAAAAATTCATACACACAGCATTCCGAGACATAAAAATGTTATGGATAATCGTGCAATAGTTGTCTCTTCTTTTTTTTTCTGCTTTTGGCATTTTTATGACATCGGAAGGTTTAGGGAGCTGTTTCGTCTTCAGCGCATTTGGTGGATGGTCAGAAGAGTTATGTTGCCTGCATTGCTTCTCAGAACCTCTCAATTTGCTCTTTCGTCCTCAGTGTGAAATGCAGATCTATCTGCTCTGCAGGGCCGCTGTCTGCAGCGTGTCCTGGCAAGGTGACCGGCCACAACCGTCCCCAGGCACTCTGCCAGCAGCTGCTGCTGTGCTCTCTGCAGGGGAATCGGAGCTGAGGGTAAAAGATAATCATTTGGTGGGGCTTAGGATGCAGACAAGAGTCTGCTGTTGCTCCTCACCCACTGGTGTGGTCCTGGAGTGAGGCAATCAAGCTTCAAGGGCCTTTTTCCTTCCCGTATTCGTGTTGATAATTTAGGCTGTTGTTTATGTAAAAGAACCCTTTGATAGGCACCCGATCAGGCAATGGATGTTACCAGGCTTTCAGACCAGGTGGGTGTCAGTAACACAAGGCGGTATTCAAAATTTGCTTGGTACAAGTAGGTAGAATCATAGAATAGTTTGGCTTGGAAGGCACCTTTGAGGTCATCTAGTCCAACCCCCTGCAATGAGCAGGGACATCTTAGGAGTCTTTTCCCACCTTTCAGTTCATCCTTGCGTTGTGGGCAGGAATGGAGCTTTCTTCCCCCTACCCATAAGAGGTTCATAGACTGAAGAGTTTTGCCTGTCCATTAACCCCTACGGTATTTCCAAGTGCTTGTGGAGTCCAGGTGCTGCTCTTGAATCTACACGAGCACCTGCATCTTGGCATCCTTGGGAGGAGGCCTCAGATCAACCGCCCATCATGTGAAAAAACATCTCTTCTTGCCTCTTTTTTAAATTTGGCTCTTACTAGTGTCCTTCAAAGGTCCTTCCTTCTTGTGTTGGAAGAGAAAGTGAACAACCAATGTCTCTTCTCTGTGCAACTTGGGGTTGTGCTCTTGTATTGTAGGTGATGAGGGCTGGAGAAAGGCTCAGATCTTGGTGCAGGAAAATGGGCTGCCCTCGCCTTTGACCTTTCATTGTTCTCCTCCAGGAGCTACAGCTGTGGAAATGAAGAGTAACTACAGCTACAGCATTTCAACAGCTGCTGTGGACAGGGCTAATAAACATTATTTTTAACTGCTTCCTGGGAAAAGTAAAAATGTGTTTCATACAGGATGTGATGCACAAAGCGTGATTTCCCTGAAAAACCTATGGCCGTAATCTGGAAGTTAAACTTATCAATGTGATTGTGAAATGGAAGAGTTTTACTCATGGTTTAAATGTAAAATTTCAATATAGAATTAAGCAGGGCACTATTACAGTATCTCCCTGCAGCCGGTTACTAAAATAAAGAAGACATCCAAGAGCAAATTGTGAAATTGATTTTTCAGATCTTTAGTAACTTCTGAGGGAGAATATAGCATTTTAATTCTGAAATAAGGAGTCCAGTGTCAGTTCACATCTTCTTTACGGTACAAGCTGCTAGAACTAAAGGTTTTATGAGAATGCGTTTACTTTTTTTTAAAAAAAAAAAGTTTCAGGACTTGCAGAGAAAAGCTGAAAATGTGACCCAAATGTATGTTTGGAAGGCTCAAGCATGTCAGAACAAATAAAAGGCAACTTGGTTATTTCTATTAAAGTTGCAGCACTTTTGGAGGCTTATTCTGGCACAATCAATTAGTTCCTCTGTGCTTTTTCACCTTCTGCAGAAGCAGTGGGAGCTTTACAAGTACCATTTTATAACCCTCAAACAACCTCCTAATGCTTTAGTTTCCCATCAATTTGTTGCAAGACACAAAGGGGTTTAATCACAAAATGATGGATAACTCTATTTAAACAGAACATTAGCCTAATGACGTATGAATCTGTAGCAGACTTGTTAGCTTATGTACAAATGTATTCCCTTAAAGAGCGACTGAAGTTGCCCTGTCTGGCGTCCGAATCGGTTCGCTAATCTCTCTGCAAATTTCTCCTTTGCATTAATCTGCTGATGAACATTCATTAGGCCCATTGCGAGCGCTTGCTCGGTGCCCACAGCCGTTCCCAGCGTCTTGGCAGAGAGTGGCCGGTGTGAGGAGTGACCCGAGTGGTAGGTGACAACGGGACCTCTGTGACAAAGGCTACAATAAACCACATGTAGCCCACAGCGTCAGGGCAGCCTGTGCTGCTCCATATGTTCTCTCTATACGAAGCTGCTCCATCTCATGAGGCCACGTCTTTGAAGTCTTTCTGGACACTGCTAATATGCCCTGGTGAGGCCACATCTGGAGTACTCAGTTCTGGGCTCTGCTGTTTAAAAAGGACAATGAATTACTGAAGTCCAGTGGAGAGCTACAAAGATGATGAGGGGTCTGGAACATCTTTCTTATGAGGAAAGGCTGAGAGAACTTGGTCTGTTCAGCCTGGAGAAGAGAAGCTGAGAGGGGATCTTATTTGTGCTTATAAATATCTCAAAGGTGGGTGTCAAGAGGATGGGCCAGACTCTTTTCAGTGGTGCCTAAACAACAGGATGAGGTGCAATGGGCATAGACTGGAGCACAGGAGGTTCCATCTAAATATGAGAAGAAACTTCTTTACTTTGAGGGTGCCAGAGCCCTGGAACAGGCTGCCCAGAGAGGTTGTGGAGTCTCCTCCTCTGGAGACATTCAAAACCCACCTGGACATGATTTTATGTGATCTGCTGTGGTGAAGCTGCTTTAGCAGGTGGGTTGGACTGGATGATCTCCAGAGGACCCTTCCAACCCCAACCATTCTGTGATTATCTGAATTGTATTGCATTTGTTTCTTTTTCAGAAGAGGTGAATCTCTTAGCTACCTTACCCAGCAATTTTCTTCGAAACCCCAGTATGTAAGAGCAAAAAGCAGTTAAGCTGCAGATCTGTGCTCTGACCTTGGGATTATGAGATATTAAAGCTTTCCCATCAGTCACAAGACCTCAGGAATATTTTGTGCATCCACGTTACACCTAGGACTCAAATCCTAGATTATTTTCCTCCCAAAGGGTTAAACTGCCAAAACTCATGGAGGGTGAGCAATACATGAAAATAAGGATGAGACATCTAACACCAGCACTACAATGGTCGCAGTGTTTTGCAGTATGACATCCTTTCCTCAAGAGCACAACTTACCAATGCTGTAGTTGTTTTCAGTAGTTGGGGCCAGCTGATACGATGGGTGTCTGGTTCTCGTAATTGTTGCCAGTGAGCAGTTATTGGCGTATACCTTAAACCTTCATGAAGCTTTGGTTTTCCTAGCAGTCTCAGACATGCAGCTGTTGCCTGGGAAGCTGCAGGATCTTGGTGCCATTTTCTCCCCTTCCCAGAACTCCCCCAGCAGCAAGACTGTTAACAGAGGACTTGGCCAACAGGACCATGTAATTGCTGCAGACGTGCTAAGAGTTGTCTAAGGGAAAATGTGCTTTACGTTGTACGCCTGGACTTATGTCTGAAGCAGCCAGGATGGTGAAGCTTCTGCTGAGCCCTGCATTTGCCATCTTTAATGGGAGATATTTTGTGAAAAACTCCCAGTTGTAACGGAATCAATCTTTCCATGAAGCAGAACTCACCTGACCTCCATTTGAAACCTCTGGTACTTTTCCATTATCACACACTTAGAGGAAATCAGGGTTTTTTAGCCAATACATTTATAAAGATTATGCAGTCTACACCACCATTTTAGAAAGGCTTTTCACTGCACATTTATTTTTCTTCATTCCTTCTAATTAGTATTTGGCCAAGGAAATCTCCAGCTCTATTTCTAATGATACTTGTCCCTAGGTGACCTGCTAAGAAATACTTTATATGTCATTATGCAGTTATCTTCTGTCTTCACCCTAAATGTCTCTCGTATGCATGAAAGGGTCCATCCTGGTGACTGATCCCCACGCATCCTGACAAGTCCATCCATCCCGCTCTGCACAGCATGTGACAACCCCAGATACCTGATGACAAGCAAATGATGATTGATATTCCCTTTATACCCTGCAATAGCAGCCGTTAACCCTGCTGGAGTTGTTCTGTCGCACTGAAGACTACTGGGAGGATGGTTTGCAAGTCTTTTTTATCTAAAACACAGCTATATATATCCTGAATGCTGTACAGCAATGATGGGAAGTGAATCATCAAAGATGTTATGATTACATCAATAAGATTCAATTTCAGGTTTATCCTAATGATGCAAATATTCTTCCCTGGAGATGCACACGTAGTCTCCTGCCATGCTGGCAGCTGTACGTGGTAGAGCTTTCCCCCTTTCAGATCGGGCTAATTAAAGAAAAGGAGCCGGTCAGTAATTTGGTGGGAGACCTGCAAGCCAAATTTGGCATAAGAGGGAGAGTGGTTGGTCACTTTTAGTCATTACTTCAGAGATTTTTCTATCTGAATTCACTCCAAACCTGCAGCGCACACCATCCAGGAAGGAACTCCTCAAGCCTTGGATGACTGGAGCTGTCACCCACAGGCAGAGGTGGCTTGTGTTGGCAAGACTTACTGTTTCCGTCTGCTCTGCTCCTGCTTGCAACAGGATAAGATATTTCTCCTCGTGTTGCAGAAGCTGATGAGAAGCTGAGACGTTTCAATCTGGAGCTGGTGACTGCAGGCATGGCTCCTGTACAGCAGATGCTAGCTGATGGCATTTGTTACTATTCTTTATTACACTCTTTGCAATAAATTAGTAAGACTCCAATATCAGAAAAGTATCATGTCTAGGCTATGTAAACATGCAGTAGGATGAATACTCGTGGGGAAATCTTAGGGAAAGCAAAAGAGATGGACACGATTGCTAGAGGAGCTTCTCCTTCCCCCACCACCTATAAACAGCCTTATGCTGGGAGCCTGAGGAGAGGTCTTAAATTAAACAGGATGCTTTATACTATCATCCAAAAACATCAGTCTGGAGATGCTGATGCCCTCATCTGGTATTTCCTGCCATTGTCCTGGAACTTGGTCATCTTTAAGCTTTAAAATGTTTAAGGTACTTTTGACAGAAACAAGGGGTGCCAGGCAACTCACATTTTCGGCGTGTTCCCAGGCAGGATACACCTAAATTGTGCATATATAGCAGGGAAATCAGCTTGAAATGAAGCCTCTTTCATGCAAGCAAAACACCTGTGAGGAACCATTTCCCACCAGTGCCATCATGCTAGGTCCAAGATACAAATCGATGGCATTTCTACCTCTGAGGAAACGTTTCCATTGAATTGTGGCATTTTTTGTCTCTTTTAGCTTCACTCCTTTTATCAGCACACCTGCCTATAACAAATGCTTAATTTTATTCACACAAAGGAATGGACGGTTCCCACAGCACAACCATCTGCTGCTTGTTGCAGGCTGGTAGCGACCCACTGTTTTCAAACACAACTACAGCTATGAGTACAGAACACCTGAAAGCGCATTGACTAGCACCCCCCTGCTTTTATTCCTCATTTCCTCTAGCAATTTTTGGCATGCTCTTTCAAATCTATGCGTTTCTTTTTCCCCCTATGTCAGTTTTTCCAGTTTATGTCTCTTTGTAGACTAAGAAGCATTGTCTCAAAAATCTGTGCTGTGCACATGTGGAGGTGACCTGGCAGCAAGCTGAGACTTAAAGGATGCAGAGATGCACGTGTGATGCAGGGGGGGACAAAAACAAGATCCCCCTGATTTGGGAGGAGAACTCCTAAACTGCCATGGGTGGTTTTATACCTATTTAGGACATTTGTTGTCCTTCATCAGGTATTTTTCTGTTTTGTCTCTCTCCTGCTATAAAGTTCTGATTGCACATAATAATTTATTAAAGAACTATATAATTTATTCTTATTATTTTATTAAAAACAAAGCAAAACAAATACTCATTTCTGTGGAAGCATGTTCTTTACCATGCAGGCTGCTGCAGGTTAATTAGCGCAGTTTCATGCTAAGAAAAGCCGTGCTGGTGTTAAGGTTCTTCCACCTGCCTGCAGGAAAAAAAAATCAATTTTTCTTTTTTTTACTTAAAGAATTGAAAATCAATGTTAGTTTTACTGGCTGGAGCTCAGCTATAGCAAAACTTGGGCCAAAATCTCCGCAGGTGTAAAGCGGTACAGCTGTTCTGGCTGGAGGATGCTTGTGCCAGCTCAGTGTTATTGCTTATTTGATCAAATTAAAGGATATTCACATCTCATGTCAATTCTGATGAAGAGATTTGCAAGGAGGAGCATTAAGGATGGCAAAAAGTCATGCATACAACCACTTATTATTAAAAAATAGATCAGGCTTGCACTGTCAGCACAGCATCCGCAGGCTGTTAATGACCCCAAGACCTGTCTGGCTCCCAGTGAGGTCAAATAAGGATTTTATTTGTGTAGCGTCAGCAGTGATCACCCTAAAAACTGAGAGCGACCCCACTGTTTGCACCAGCAAAGAGCCGCCCCATGACCTCCAGTGGTTACCTGTAAAATACTGGGGGTAATCACTTATGGGGAGCAGATAACATAAGTGATGGGAGGTTGTCCTGAGCAAGGAGGGACGTCACCTGTGGGTATCAGTCCAGTCAAAGATGTGGGGATTTTATGCACAGTTTCTCATGCTTCTGCAGAAAACCAGCTCAATTTCTTCCACTAAACCCAGACGGGCATTATGTCCTTGAAAAAAAAAAACAAAAACAAATAAAAATTGCAATATATCTACCTGCAGGGGATTAGTGCAATTATAATCCCCACCTCCCCTATTTTTTTCCCCCCAAAGAAAAAAAGCATCTTTCACTGCAGAAAAATCTGTCCTTCATGTAGCAAAGCCAGCAGCTGTTGGGAGAGAAAAGCTACAGATTGAGAGAAGAAATAAACAGCGAAAGAGCTCCCAGAACATTGTACAACAACAAAAAAAGATGTTGACCTCACACATAAGCGTGTATAATCAAACAAAAACCAGCAATATAATGTCCTCATTTATTTCCTAAATGGGAACACTGTATACACTGCCAGGTATCCTGCTCTGAGAGCCTGAAGTTATATTTTTCTTGTGATTTTTCCTACAGAACAGGAAATCTGGCACATTTACAGGTTGTTCCCCTTATTTCTGAAACCTTTGCACTTTGTTTTTTTCCTCATAGCTTTTCTTGATCATATTATGGTCTGGTTTTATCAAATTACTTCGGAATTGGTAATTTGCAAGGGCACTGGCGCAGTTGCATTAAGTTTGTGACCTGCATGAGAAATCACATACTGTATCATTAAAACCCTAATCATTTGAAAAGAAAAAATTCTTCCATCTCCTTGAGTTCATGTAGCCTTTGAAATTTTCCTCCACTTTAATATTCTTTCTGACTACAATCCAGTTCAAATCCAAACCCTGCTGTTCAGCTGTTACTGCAACATCGTCTTCAGAAACACCGAGCAGGGAAATGCTGATTTGTTTTGATCTCAGGGGAAATAATGTAACTCGGCGACAAGCCCATCGACAGCAACTCTTAATACACAGCTAGACAACTCGCACAGAAATCACCTTGCTGCTAGGCTGCGTACACATTTTTAATTGCTTTTAATTCTTGAACGCTGATACAACTCGTTTCAGCTGTATGAATAATAGGGATTCTTCTTGGTTCCATGGCTGAATCAAAGGAGAGGGAAAAAAAGAAAAAAAAAGTTTGGTTTCACTTTCAAGTTCTTTAATCCTCTTTGTTACGTGGCCTTTTAACACTCTTTTTATAGTTTTTATTATGGACAAAAAAATGTAGTTTCAAAATGAAAAGCTGAAATGTTTCACGCAGATATTTCCTAAAGATGAGTTGCAGGAGGGAAAAAAGGGTTAAAATGCAGCATTTGGGCATACCTCCAATATTAGGCTTTCAGGTAACTTCTGCCCAAACCTGCACCATTTGGGCTGTTAATGTGCATTTTGCCAGGCAGAACTGGGGCAGGCACAAACGCAAGGCCAATATGCACCAAAATGACCTC
The DNA here is from genome assembly GCA_013399365.1 of Pampusana beccarii. NCBI lineage: Eukaryota > Metazoa > Chordata > Aves > Columbiformes > Columbidae > Pampusana > Pampusana beccarii. The sequence goes on along the minus strand of VWYH01002416.1, from coordinate 3,213,839 downwards.
TGTTTCCCCCTCCCTGTAATCGCAATGCAGCTTTCACAGTTATTCTTACAAATGCTGAATTTTCGGACTCTGTGGCCTCTCAGGGTACTAACGTGACCATGCTGGGAAGAGCTTTCCTACAGGCGATAATTTCCTCACAAAACAGGACTATTCTTTCCAGCAGCGATTCCTAGAAATGCATGGGGTTTGACCGGGACTGATGTGCACTTCTCCCAGTTTACCAGGCTACCTGCTGGCCAGCCAGCTTTCCTAAAGCAAAGTATTTATTCAGAATAAAAGCATTTCAGATGAAAAACTGTTAGACCAGTGATGCTATACCCGCCTCTGTCTGGGGATGATCATCCCTCTTCTCCCTGAGGCCCAGCCAGCTGGTGGTATGGTTGCCTGTTGTGACTGGACAAGGGTTGATGGTTTTAAACTAAAGGAGGGGAGATTCAGGATGGACGTGAGGAAGAAATGTTTTACACTGAGGGTGGTGAAACCCTGTCCCAGGTTGCCCAGAGAGGTGGTGGATGCCCCATCCCTGGAGACATCCCAGGCCAGGCTGGACGGGGCTCTGAGCAACCTGAGCTGGTGAAGATGTCCCTGCTCATGGCAGGGGTGGCACTGGGTGAGCTGTGAAGGTCCCTTCCAACCCAAACTGTTCTATGGTTCTGTGATTCTATGGTACCATCATCTATGATGTACTGATGATGCCATGATGGGACCATCACGTCCAAAGCATTTACCATCCAGTGGCTTCCCAAATCAGGTCAAAGCATCTTCTGCCATCAGGGAATAAGCCAGGGATGGATTTGTTGCTGGAATTATTTGTGCATTTGGGGAACTGTAGTCATTATCCTGCAGTATATTTAGTTCTCATTTTAAGCTGCTTCTAGACTATCTATTGCACCTGAAAGTTAATTCGCTAACCCAAGGCAGTTCCAATGCCAGTTAAAGTCAAGGGCTGGATGCCTCCTGCTTCTACAACACTTGTAGATGAAATGTTGGCATTTAATTGGAACAGTCCTGAATCACCCCACGGTGCCAGGGTCTTCAAGGTACTTACTGTCCCCACACTGTCCCTGCTGCAGGCAACAACCCACCCTCTGGTGAGGGGCTGTGGGCTGTCAGGGCAGAGAAGTGGGAGCGGAGATGAGCAGGGGGATGGAGGAGCTGGGGGGAAATCCAGTGGGGAGGATTGCAAGGGCCATGGTACAAAGAGGTGAGCTGCCAGCCAGGTTCTGAGACCTTGGAGCAGCTTGCTACAAAAGGAGACTAACAAATAAATAAAACCTGGATTTTAATTAACATGTTCTTTCATTCATGCACAAAATTAAAAACTCATCCATCCTCAATTACCACCATATTTTATCTTCTTTTTTTTTTTTTAAATTAGGAGTTTCGCTATACTAATTGTTACATTCGTCCATTTCCATCGAATCAAACTAATGACAGCCAGATGGCTGCAGCTCTCAAGATGCCTCACTCAGGGCTAATGTGTGCCCTCTGCCATGCAGAAGCAAGGAGCAGAGTCTGTGCTTTTCCTCCAGTCACCAAAAGGACAGGATTAAGAAATACATAGTTAGTCAGCAGGAGGCAAAGCTGGTGAAGATCACCATGACCAGCTCTCCCCACCTTGCTGCGGTTAGATTAGCCACCCTGTTCACGCACTGTAGTCAAAAAACATGCACAGGGGTGCACGGGGAAGAGTAAGTTAATGTCTCTGGAGCAGAAACAAGGTGCGTGTGATCTCTCCAGTCACTCTGAAGGATGTAAACGTTTGTACGTGCCCCCTGCCCGTGCACTCCCCATGCGCTGTGTTGATGCTGCAAGCATCTTCTTGCACACCCTCTGCCTCCTGCTTGCTCCGTAACCTACACACGTGAAATTACTAAGGGCAAGATTTGTACCCACGTCTTTTGCTTTGCAATAGCAGACTCGAGTTGTTGTTCCAAGCAGCTCCTGATAATACAGGCATATTAGTAATTATAGCAGTTTATTTAAGAAGCAGTGGGTCAAACCTGTTGTGATCACTTGAATGATACTTGGAAATTATTACAGGGTGCACTCATTGTAAGTTAGGCTAATTAAGGCTGCTGTTATTAACACTCTGCCCTTCCTATTGCCGGTTTAATTTCCTCAAACATTTTTACATCCTACTCCTCATCCTGCCTTGGGGGTTTGTAGTAAAATTCAATAACCATTTTCTTTTCTAATCTCTCTATTAAAGCACCATCTTATTTTTCCCTCACAACTTAGAAGCAAGTTAAGCCTCGGTGCAAACTCGCCTGCTGTTAGCACATCCCTCTCCTTGGGGCTGATGTCCCACCAGAAACCGAGGAAGCTTGTGCAGCTCTTTCATCGCATCCCGCGCTGGACACTGGTGTCCGTTTGTCCATGTGTTTTATTTTGGACAGGATAGCAGCCACTTGTTTAAGCCTGAAGGAGGGCAGAACTGGGGGAGATGAGGGAAACTGTCCATGCCAATACACTAGACTGGAGGTCACTGTTTTCTAGCTGCAGTTTCATTGTCTGCGTGACCTGAGCTTATGGGTCAAAGGCCAAACAAAATTCAACACCATCTTCTATTTGTTAGTTAATACTTAATCCAAAAATTGGAGTCGGCAGCCTTGATGAGCTACAGCTGTGCTGGAGATAACAGATTTAGCTTCAGAAGGCATCCAATGCCTGAATCATAGAATCGTAGAATAGTTTGGGTTGGAAGGGACCTTCAAAGCTCACCCAGTGCCACCCCTGCCATGAGCAGGGACATCTTCACCAGCTCAGGTTGCTCAGAGCCCCGTCCAGCCTGGCCTGGGATGTCTCCAGGGATGGGGCATCCACCACCTCTCTGGGCAACCTGGGCCAGTATTTGACTACCCTCATTGTAAAAATTTTCTTCCTCATGTCCATCCTGAATCTCCCCTCTTTTAGTTTAAAACCATCACCCCTTGTTCTACTGCAACAGGCCCTGCTAAAAAGTCTGTCCCCGTCTTTCTTACAGGGCGCTTTTAAGCACTGAAAGGCCGCAATAAGGTCTCCCCGGAGCCTTCTCCAGGCTGAACAATTCCAACTCTGTCAGCCTGTCCTCCCAGCAGAGCTGTTCCAGCCCTCTGATCATCTCAGTGGCCTCCTTTGACCCCTCTCTAATAGGTCCTTGAACAAACCCAAGGGACATGGTATCCCCTGGGGACATTTGGGGTGGTGCTGAGCTGACCCACTTGGCTCTATTTCATGCATATCTCCTGTGGCCTTGGGATGCCGATGCGTTTCCCTCTGGCTGGTCCCAGTTTGGATGCTCACTTTCCGGCCTGTATAGCTGCAAAAACACCTGGGTGTTTAACTGTGTGTTGCAAAGATCTCTTTCTGCCTGCCAAAAGCTGGCAGCAGCTGCCCAGGCTAATTTTGCAAGTCAGGTGTTTGTCTCTGACAGGCAACTTTTCATATCTTTACGACTAGACATTATTATATTGTTCTTTCATTTGATAACTGCTCCATAATGGCTTCCATTTGCAGTAAATCTCTTGCGCTGTCTTTTTTCCCCCCTATTAAACATAAGATGATAACCTTTGTGGGAGGCTGTGCACAGAAATTCAGCGAAGCTTTAAGAAGTTGGGAAGGAGGGGAGATGTGGGGGGGAAACGTGGTCAGCGCTAGCAAAGTGCCTGGTGGGAAGATGCTTTTGGAGAAACTAATTATACCCCAGGGCACTTGGAAGAACCTACCCAGCATGCAAGTTGAACTGAAAAATGAATATTTAAATGGCTTTTCAAGTTAGCAAGTCTTTGGAAAGTGTCGCTCCATACCTGGAAAATATGCCTGTGACATGAGAACAGATGAGTCTGAATGTGACTCAACACAAATACTTGGCTTTTTTTTACCACCACCACAGAGCAGAACCCGTCCCAGTTAAATGACTTTGCAGAGAACAACTAAAATACTTCGATAAGCTCTCCCCAGCACACAACGCATTCAGCTTTACTTTCCCAAGCAGTGCAGCCCTTGTTTTGCAGTCGGCAATGCTGAAGCTTGCCCAGAAGCCTGGGCTGAGAGCAGTTGACACCGAAGCCATGAAAGAACACCCCAAAGATCTTCTCTGCAGCTGCTCTTGGCTATGGCTCCTCTTCTTCCTGAGCTTTTTTATACATATTTTATACATAGTCACCCTGGAGGGTGACAGCACAAGGAGAGAAGACATCAACACCCAGCAGCACCAGGAGCTTTGCATTTTTCATCCCCAGCTGCAAGATGTTTTTGGTGGCCCAGTGCTGGAGCTCTGTCTAGGTCTGGCTTATCTGGCTGCCCATTTGCTCTGGAGTTGAGCTGCAACTTGTCAGCAAACTGCGGTGCTAAGTAACTGAACACATCCTTGAGAAATGCGGCGAGCTGCACAGAGGTCTGCTGAGCTCAGACAGGTAACCACAAACTGGTGAGGGGTCTGGAGCACAAGTGTGATGAGGAGCGGCTGAGGAACCTGGGGCTGTTCAGCCTGGAGAAAAGGAGGCTGAGGGGAGAACTTATCGCTGTCTGCAACTGCCTGAAAGGAGGTTGTAGCATGGAGGGGCTTGGTCTCTTCTCCAGAGTAGCAAGTGATAGGATGAGAAGAAATGGCCTCAAGTTGCACCAGGGGAGGTTCAGATTGGGTATTAAGAAAAATTTCTTCACAAAAAGGGTTGTCAGGCACTGGAACAGGCTGCCCAGGGAAGTGGTGGAGTCACCATCCCTGGAGGTGTAGATGAGGTTCTTAGGGATGTGGTTTAGTGCAAGAGTTAGGTTATGGTTGAACTCTGATCTTGAGGGTCTCTTCCAACCAAAATGATTCTATGATTCTACCTGTGTACTTCAAAACAGGTAACTAATGCTGGGTGTGCAATTGCAGGAGGAAGAGGAGAGATGGCAGCTCTGAATGACAGCGCTTTGGTGCCAAGCAGCAGTGCTGTGAGCGTGTGTTCAAGCTGGACCATGCAGATGAGGTGTAACCCGTCATCCCACGTCTGTAAGTCCCCACGAGTGACAAGGGCAGAGGATGGGGTGGGACCGATGCTCCAGTGCCATGTGCAGCCTCCTGCAACACTGGCTGTAGCGGAGCAGCTTCAGCTGGGTGTGCAAAGTCCGCTGCAGGGTGGTGGTGACCGCTTCAGTTTAATTCAGCGTTGATATCGGTATTAAAGCAGAGCCTGGATTTTATTGGAGGGAGTCATGGTCCAAGCCCTTGTGCGCAGCTGAACAAGCTGGGCTGGAAATGCAGGAAAGCAGGAAAGCCGCCCAAAAAGGCAAACCCAAATGTTATTGGGTGGAGCCCCTAATTTGGGCAGCCCTTGCTGCCTCTCAGTAGAAAGTGCATGTGTGAAAATATCTTGCAGGACTTGATCTTCTAACTCGTGGATGTCCTGGGGTTGCAGCCCCAAGGTGTTTTCCTGCTACAGGATTTCACATTCGGGCTGCAGAACAACCTCCTCTAAAGCACGGAAAAGGGCTTCTCCCCACCACTTGCCCATTCGAATTACCCCAGTTGCAAAAGGGCCTTTTACCTTCAGTCTGAAAATAGGATGGAAAATTACAGTGGTTATTTACAGCACGCTTAAGTTCACTTCAGACAAGGAATATTTTGTTGGCTTCCGAAGTCCCAATTAAATCATCATTTACACACTATAAATAAAGTGTGTACTCTGCTGTTAAGATCCATAAGAGCTATAAAGTGTGTGTGTGTATACAGTCATTATTGTTGCTATTTAGTTTCTTATCTATTTTAATAGCTCAAGTATTAAAATGGGAAAAGCAAAGTACTGATTATCCACAGATATGCCTAATTTCACATTGCAAGGGTATCTGCTAAAATAACACGTATACAAAATAGGTAAATGAACGTTCACGGGAGACTAAAGCTGGAACACAGCAGTGATTCCAGAAATAATTGTTTCTTCAGGGGAAAAAAAAATACAACCCACCCTAAAGCTTCAAATAAAACCTTTTGCTATGCTTTTAAAAATAAATGCTAGCAACACATTTTAATTTCCCATGTGGTTAGATACACTGGTGTTATGAGAAATCCCTTATTTATGAAGCTCTTGGATAAACCCGGGCGCTGATCCTGGAAATGCCTCTATCTCTGGCGATTATTTCTTCAGCGGCTCAAAAATAAAAGAGCTTTTTTTTTTTAAACTCAGCAACCCTGTGAGCAGCAGGACAGGAACAGCTCATGCAAGGAAAGATGTCTGGCATTAATTGTATTGTGTGATTTGCTTTATTTGGGGGGGGAAAAAAAAAATATATATATATATATATACATACAAAAAGATGTGAGGGGGAAGGGTGGTTCATCCCGCCTGTTGCTGGCCCTGGGATGAAACGTGGGTGCTGCGGCCAGAGGAGTTTCAGCTGTAGGGTTTATTTTTATGTCCTTAGAGATGGGGTGGTGAGAGTGGATGAACAAATGCGATATTTTATATGGAAAAATATTTGGTCATTATAACGTTGCAAATCGAAAAATCTGTTGTCTAAAGGGAGAGGTGAACTCTCGTGCTTAGATACTGGTGCGCACAAACCGCCGCTTTTTTAGGGGGTGAATCCTCAGGCCGGTCGGATGCCGCAAGCCAAGAACACGCTTGTTTCAAGGCACTAATGGGAATTTTAATTAACAATGTGCTGTTATTATAGTTTCCTATATGCCTTTTCTAATTTTTTTTTGCGCCGAAGCCCCATTTTTGCTGGTTAACACCTGAAGTTCTGGCTGCTCCCGGGTGGGGCCCGCGGTGCCCCCTGCCACAGCGGGCCCTTATTTTTGAGGGAAAAAACCGTGCTCCGGACCGAGGCGCTGGGCCCGCGCGCGTCCCCGCGCCCCGCCCCGCCTGCGCGGTGTGCGCGTGCGCGTCCTCGAGGC